>CAMZMU010000113.1:22026605-22619755 GCA_947311845.1 Poa pratensis
GTCATATTTGATATTTGTTAAAAGAGGAAGGGCCAAGATAGTTTGGTCATATCACATGAATATTCCAATGTGACGACTAGCATGAGTGTTTTTCAATCGATAGATAAAATCTCGTGTGTGTCCATATTATATTTGTTCCTATGATAATTGATAGCCACACGATAGTCATGTTCTTTAGGGTTGGAGTCGTGTGCTAGTATATAGGAGTGTGAATGTTGCCAATGTGGGCCTTTCATATTAAGCGTCATCCTTTAGACTTTCGTACAAATGTGTAGCCTTGGAGCGGAGAAAAGGTAGCGAGATAAGATACTCTAACGAAACAATGATAGAAACACAACAGAGACGAAAGAAGAGGAGCAAGAAGAATAGCAACAATCTATGATGTGGTTGATAGCAAGATATAGAGTTAAACGCGTCGGAAGTCACGAAGTTGCCACGGATGAGTGTTTTGGTCACCAACTGGGAAAATGTCAAGTTTTAGTCACCAAGTTGTGCGGTGGAGCCACGTTAGTCATTCCGGCTGTTTGTCCGTTAACGTGCTGACGTGTCGCCGTTAGGGCCCACATCCTTGACACGTTGGAACGCCACGGTGCAATTTTTTGCAGAAAGCCCCCTGCGGCCATGCCTCATATACCCAACCTGGCTCGTTCGTTCCCAAATCGAGTCAAACACCTAACCCTAAATCTCTTGGCGGCTGCGCGACGGAGACCATGCCTGGCGGCGGCGATGGGGGCTGGAGCGAGAGTGCGGAGAGCGAGTCGTCCGTGGTCGGAGGAGGGCCCGTGGGCGGCGGAGAGACCGTACCCTGGTCCCGCGTCCGCGACGGCCGGTACTACAGCGAGCTGTTCCGGCGCGGCGAGCCGGATATGCGGCCGGAGTTCGGCCGTATCGTGCTCGCACGCACGGCGGGGATGGCTGCGCTGGAGGAGAGCTACCGAGGCCGCGTCCTGCTTGCGCGCGTTGAAGGAGATGTGCGGGTGACGGCGGCGGCACTGCTGGCTGCTATGGAGGTTGACTGCGGGGTATCCCAGTCGGCCGTGCAGATTGAGGTAACTAGCCCACCGTACCATTTCTTCTTGAAGTTCGATTCGGAAGAGGATTGCTCTGCGGTTGTGCTGTCGGACCTGCGCTCCGGCGGCACGCGCATCCGCTTCCGCCGCTGGAGCCGTTCCGCTCGTGGCACTCCGGGCAAGATGGAGTACAAGATGACGCTGAGCATCGATGGGCTGGCAGAGGAGCAGCAGGAGCCGCAGTCCATCAAGCTTATTGTTGGGTCTCGACGGTGAGCTCATCGAGGTCCTGCCGCAGACTGATAAATGGGTGGTGACGGTGAGCGCTTGGATGCGTGACCCCTGCAATCTACCCAAGGTGCTCACCATCACCGTGCCGGCGGCTATCGAGCCTCGCATCGATCCAGATACTGATGAGGATGTTGAGTCTCCACCACCTCCAATGTCCCAAGGCATAAGAGCAACATGCAGTATCAAGTGATCTTGCATGTCAAAGATGTAATTGACCGTGGTGACTTGCTTAGCGATCTGCCTCCCAAGTATCTACCTGAAGAAGGCGTCGATCTGAGCCGCAAGCATACTTTCCAGACCTGGCGCGGCAAGGTTGATGGAACAGGGCCCGGTGGCAATGGATCTGCTTGAAAATTGAGTCTGTAATGTCAGAATTGTAGTATGTTTAAGTCTGAATATTGAGTCTGTTATGTCTGAATTTCGAGTCTGTTAAATCTGAAATTCGAATCTATTATGTCTGGATTTGTAATGGTTATGTCTGAACTTCGAGTCTGCTAAATCTGAATTTCGAGCCTGTGATGGAAGTGTGGGCTTACTGTTCAATATTTGCTTTGATGGTTATGATGTCTCTGAATTTCGAGTCTGTAATGGTTATGTCTGGATTTGCAATTTGTCGTGACCATTTGGTCCCAATTGTTGGCGGCGCCGGCGACCATTTGGTCCCATTTGGCGACGGCGCTCGTGACCATTTGGTCTCAGTTAACAAAATAAGCAGAAATTTTGTGACAAATAATCATAGACTTCACTTTCAATGCATTAGTTTGCATACAAAATGATCAGAACCCAGTACCCAATACATTACATCAGTCTAGCTTCTCTTCCACAACTTTCATGCATTAGTTTGCATACAAAATGACCAGATCCATCTTACAGGTTAGTCTAGCATCTGGTTGCATACAAAAGGATCAGAACCCAGTACATTACATCAGTTTTCATCAGAATTGTCCTCAGGTGCGTTCTGTGTAGTGTTCACCTCCGAGTTCTGATATTCTTCAGGTTGAGATGAGCTCGGCTCTCCATCTCCATCACCACCCCACAGCCAATATGGTGCGCCTCTGCCTCTACCTCTTCTTCCTCTACCTCGTCCTCGACCTCTTCCTCTGCCTCTTGCTAGTGCTGCATTTGCAGCTGCTTGTCCTGTTGCAGTTTGCCTCCAAGCTGCTTCTGCTGTTGTCCTTCTGTCAGGTGGCGGAATGGAGTCTCTGTAATGTGCTACAAATGATGATTCAGGCATGTCCGCAACTGGCTGTGCACTCCTCCTTTCTGTCCTCTGCAGCAATACAGCGATAGTGAGCAAGTGTTCTACTGAACTTCTAGTAATAATAGGTGTGCTAAATGCTTACATCATGCGAGAACTTGTAGACAAGTGTGTTCTTCAGCTGACTAGGATCATGAGAATGAACCAAGTGTTTCTTTGTAATGTGCTGCGAATTTTGAAACAGATGCAAGTTAAATTTTGAAAGAGATGCAAGTTAAATGTTGAAAGAGATGTACTAACTTGTAGAATGGTTGGATCATCAATGTCGCCGTTTTCATCAAAGGTTGTTGCTCTTTTTCTCAATTGTTCGTAAGCCTTGTCGGCTTCCTGCTGCTCTCTGACTTTCAGGCTAGGATTTCTCTTCCTTTTGGGTTTTTTTGGCTGAGCTGTAGGCTCTGGCTCTGGCTCGTGCTGTTGTTCTTCCATGTGATCAACATTATCTTGGTGAACTGATGGATTTGGGTCAACTGCAGGCTCTGGCTCGACAGTAGGCTCGGGAATGGCACCTCCTTGTTGCTCAACAGCAGCTTCTTCCTCGAAACCTTCCTCTCTTGCTACATCTGCCTTGAATTTTGCACAGTTCCTCCTTGTGTGGTTTGGATCTCTGCAATAACCACAGTGCATCTTCACCCCATGTTTACTTAGTTTAGTTCCATCTGCAAGTTCTTCTGGATTCTTTCTTCTACTCCTTTTGGGCCTACCACATTTTTTCTCATAGTATGGTGGCAGAATATCAGGGCCATTGGTCTTTGTCCACTCAGATCTGTCATAAATGTTGCTGTTGTAAGCCTCCACATATGTCGTCACATCATAGCATCTGTCAACCATCACCTCGGGCTTCACTCTCTCATGCCTCAAAGAGGAAATGACATGACTACAAGGGATGCCAGTTAGCTGCCATCTTCTACAAGTGCAGCTCTTCATTTGTAGTTCCACAATGTATTGTTTCTGGTTTGACATAACCTGGAACACTCCCATTCCTTCGACAGGAGCAGGTGTTGTTGTACAAGTTGCAGCCCAATCTGTATTTTTCCTAAGCTTCTGCCTAATCTTGGGGCATAAAGTACCAACCCATTTGGTGTTAGCTTCTTTCAACTTCTCGTAGTGCCTACCCATAAGTATGCACCGGATTTGTTCCCACATTGAGAGGACACACAGCTCCCTAGCATCAAGGATCATCCTACGAAAAGCAGTAGTGTTGCATTAGCACTGTTGAAAAGCAAAAACTGAATTTACGAACAGTGTTTACTACGATATAACAAACTTACTTGTTCCAGACTTCACATGCATTGTTCAGAAGAAGATCGCATTTGCTAAAGTCGCTGAAAAATGCCCTAGACCAAGTATTTGGAGGGATTTGCTCAAGAAAAGCATGTGCATCTGAGCAATCAGCTTTAAGCTTCTCCATGTTGCTCTCCCACTGAGGTATTGTTGTGGACCTTGCACATCGCCAGAGATGGTTTTTAAGTGTTTCACCCTTCCAACCATGCTGGTTCATGTTGCTCCACAAGTGCCGTACACAGAATCTATGCTCTGAGTGAGGCCACACTTCCGTCACAGCTTTAATTAGTCCCTGCGTGAAACAAAAGTTGAACAAATTGTGAAAGTGAACTACTGGTACTAGTATAAGCAAGAGTGGAAGTTCATAGTTGCGAACCTTTTGCTTGTCGCTCATAATTGTGAAAGGAGAAGTGTTGATAATATTGAGATCGTCCTTCAAGGTGGTAAGAAACCACTTCCAACTGGAATAACACTCAACCTCCACCACCGCCATTGCTATAGGATATATGCCGTCATTGCCATCTATAGCAACTGCTGTCAGTAGTTGTCCACCATACTTGTTTTTTAGATGAGTACCATCTAGGCAAATGACTGGTCTGCACCCCTTCAGAAATCCTCTCTTACACGCATCCAGTGAGAAATAGCAGGTGCTAAAAATTCCAGGGTTGCCTACTGTCCTAAGGTAGAAGGATGTACCTGGGTTTCTCATCCTCAATTCCTCGCCATAATCCCACAAACTGTTGTACTGCAACTTCTCATCTCCATGTATCATTTCCAGAGCTGCGTACTTAGCTTTCGCAAGCTTAAACCTGCTAGGCAGCATGTTCAGTACACTTTGAACATGCTTTCCAAATGCTTTAGCTGACACAGACTCATTATCTCTGAAAAATTCAACAAATCTCTTGGCAAGATACATATATGTCAACTCATTGACATTCCAAACTGCCTCACAAGAATGCTCATCAACGTACTCCTTCACCAAATACTGATCAGTCCTACTATCCTTTGAAACAACAAGTTTCCATGGGCATCCTTCTACACAATGCGCTTCCAATCTCTTGCTGTTGTTCCTTCCCTTCTTCACAGGCCACCTGTTTTTGATAGCATACTGCGCAACAGCAGCTCTAACTTCTTTCATTGTAGAGAATGCCATTGCAAGCTTGAATATTGGGTCTGCCATATCTGCATCTGGGTTAAAAATTCGGGGCTTGAAACTGGTCAGAAGCTCATCATCTGCACATAAAGGCTTCAAATATTCATCATCTGGTGCACCATCATCTGCCCACACCTGATCAGGTTGCTTTCTTCCAAGCTCGCCATCTTCCACCTCGTCATCTATATTCTTCTGGTAATCCTTGTCATCTGCACTGTCGTCAGATCCATCGTCTTGTTCTGAAAATTGGTAGTCACTGTCCTCTATGTCAGATTCAACTTTCATCACTCCTTCGTCAACTTCTGGCACTTCTACTCCATCATCTTCTCCTGTTGCACGCCTCGGTTTTTTCTTGAATGGAGATAGCAAACCGAAGGCAGTGCAGCAACATTGCCCTCAAGTACATCATCTGGTGATCCCTCCGACTTCATAATGTTAGCTTCATCGATATAAATTCGCAGTTTCTTCCACCGAACTGATATCGCAGCCATTTTTTGTAGCTCTGCATCTCTCTCTGCAACTCCTTCCCATTTCATTGGCCTCAACCCATCTGTCATGCCATATCCAGGCTCCAGCCAGTACGCACGCTCCAAACATGTTGCAGGATAACCCAAGTCCGACAGAATAAACCTAATTGAAGCTTCAGACCAGCTCTCCTTGTCACAATCATCAAAGATGTTCAAAGTTCCATCAATGTAGCCTCTATTATTATCTAGGCCGCAGAAAAATCCACCGTGGTATACACTCACGCAGAACTTGCCGGGAAAGAGGTCTACATTGCAAACAAAAACGGAAGAATTAGATCCTTGCTGTCCGAAACCCTAGTTTCTGAGAGATCGAAACAAACGAATCTAATCCGACCGAAATTACTGAAATAACGTACATTACGCACAATCTAACATATATGTACACCGAATCGACCCCAAATCGACCCCGAATCGACCCTAATCGACACTGAATCAATGGATAGATACTCACCGTAGTCGACGACGGGGGCGCCGGCCGCTCTGCGACGCGGAAGCTGGACATCTGGGACGGGAGAGGCCATCTCCCGTCGACGCCACCGTCTCCGCCGCTCGCCGGCGTCGACGATCTACTGCCCCACCTCCTTCACCGCCTGCTCAAAATCGCCATGGCGTCGCCTCTGCTTGCGACTGCTGCTCGTGGACGTGCAAATGAGAACCCAAAATGGCCGCAGGGGGCTTTCTGCAAAAAATTGCCACCGTCGCGTTCCAACGTGTCAAGGATGTGGGCCCTAACGGCGACACGTCAGCACGTTAACGGACAAACAGCCGGAATGACTAACGTGGCTCCACCGCACAACTTGGTGACCAAAACTTGACGTTTTCCCAGTTGGTGACCAAAACGCTCATCCGTGGCAACTTCGTGACTTCTGACGCGTTTAACTCCAAGATATATATGTTTTGTTGTGACATCATAGATTTAATGGTCATTTCCCATGACATATGCATTCACAAAATTGCAACCCACACATAACTGTACTATATGAACATTTATTTATAAATTCGTAGCAATAGACGGTCATTTAGCTAGTTTCAATGATGACCGATGGTTTCTTTAGTTGAACCGGGTCAGTGCCTTCTTTAAAAAAAAAAGAGAAGCAACCCCTGAAATGCACATACACATGCAAGACAAAGATTTAGTGACTTTGTAAAGCAAAGTCTCACGGTGACTTTGTCAGAACATGGTTAGTCCAAAATGCGAATTTAAATTTCAAACTGTCTGATTTTTTTGAACAAATTCAGCTAAATCATATATGCTCCATTGTGTATTCTGGAAAAGTTCCGTTTCAACTGGATAAATGATTTATGAAATATTTCCCATAATTGTTAATGAAACATATATGTTTTACACGATTTTTTCAAATTTTCTGGACAACTTGAGTTTTGAGTTTAAAATTTGGGCCAACACCGTGTAAAGTCAAATGAGACCGGTAAACGAATATCTGTCCCAACATGCACCATATTTCTTATGAATTTGCATAAAAGATAAAAACCATACAATGATTCGAAAAAAAACAATTTTGCTACTTTCCGGGAATTCACGACCATCAATGAGACGACAAAAGGATTCGTCGGCTCGGATCAAACGAATGCTTTCCGGGAATTCATATGAGGCAGCCGTTTCCCCTCCGAAATTTCAAACCATCCCGCCCATGCGACCAACCCCAGCTGAAACAAAGAAAAATCCCCAGCTGACTAAACCCACGCCCGGGCCCACCCGCCAGCCTCATCCGAAACGGCCGGCCGGACGCGTTACACATTTACATTTACACCCCTCCCGACTTTTTTTTATACGCAAACCTCGCCGCCGCCCCCATCTCATCGCCCCCAACGTCTCTCCAGTTCGCCTCTTCCATCCGCGGCGATCTAGGGTTTCGCTCCCCACCTCCACCGCCTCCGCGGGCCCGATGGAGGACCTCTCGCTCATCGACGTCTCCGCGGAGGACGACTTCCTCCTCGACCTCGCCTCACCGCCGCAGCACCCCGATCCGCCGCCCCGCGCCGCTCCAGGTTCTCCCGCCTTCCATTTCGATCTGACACGGCGGCGTGCTGCAACCTCCGATCTGACACGGCGGCGTGCTGCAATATTTTGTAGGGATTTCCATGGTGGTGCGGGCCGATCTGGAGCAGCAGCCCGCCGGCGGCGGTCCTCGGGCCGCGGCGGCGGCGGCGCGGCAGGTTCTGGATCCGGGCGGCGCGACGGATCAAGGCCCCGAGCGGACCGAGTCCCCGAAGAAGAGGAAGCCCAAGGGTGGCGTCAGCCTCCGCAAGAGCTTGGCCTGGGACAGCGCCTTCTTCACCGGCGAAGGTTGTGCCCCCCCCCCCCCCCCCCCCCCCCCCCACACACACACACACACACACTAGTGAAATCTATATGTTTCGTAATGTGTTTGATATGGATAGCTACCAGCTCCTGCCATTCCCCTTCCCGATCTAAATCATCGCTCCTTACATTAAACCTGTGCATTCTGATATAGATACATAGCAGTTTTCAACATTTCCCTTCCAGCTCTGTAATTGTCTTGTGTTATACTAGTAGGTCTATCTGTCCTGATGTCGATTGATATCAGCTCATATCATTTCCTGTTCTGAGCAGGTGTTGATGTTTAAAATTGATGTTTGAAATTCCCCTTCCTGTTTGAAATTGACATCCTTACATTAACCCTGTGCATTCTGATGTATATAGATACTATCAGTTTTCAACATTTCCCTTCCAGCTCTGTAACTATCTTCTGTTATACAATAGGCCTGTGCGTCCTGATGTCGATTGATAGCAGCTCAAATCATTTCCTGTCCTGAGCAGGTGTTCTGGATACGGAGGAGTTGGGCATTGTAAACAGCACTTTCCGCAAGTCGCGGGTTCCAGGCTGCTGCCCGGAATTGCGGAGGAAATGAGGAGGTCATCCGAGTCCACAACCTCGACTATAGAGAGTGAAAGTTTTGTGCTGGAAAGCCTTGAGACAGAGCTGTTTGACAATGTGCGTGCTTCCATTCAGAGAACACTTGGCAAACCTGATAAAGCTCCAGGTGTTACTGCTGCTAGCTCGAAAACCTCCAAGGCCACAGCTAAGACGCCTCTTGTCACAGGTAGGATGTCTCAAACTCAGAAGTTGATGCAACACGTTAATATCTTGTATTGTACATTTCAGTTATCATTGTCTGCTGTTTTTTCTAATGTGATCATTTTTATTGCTACTTACCAGCGAGAAAGGTGGTTGATCGGATACCTCAGACTCAGAGCAGGGTATGGCGACACAATTCCACAGTGATTTAAATCCAGTTTTCTGCAGTCTCTAATCATTACTAATCAATATTGTTAACGCTGCTCAGATAAGACCTCCTGTTTCAGCAAGCAATGGCTGTGTTGGTAACAAGCAAAGGCCCCAAGCGACCCCGAAAGAGCCTGCAGTTGCAAGAGTGGTATATTCCATGCTAGCAATTCCTGAGTCATGATATTTACTGTATTTTAGTCGTTTACCCCTAAGTCCCTAACTTGAGATTTAGGGTTTGCATGTTGCTTGCTACATACAATAGGAGGCTATAGTTTTTGTTATTTGGATTCTGTAAATTTCCTTGTCGATCTGTTGTTCAAGGGCCTTACCATTTCTTGCATTCAGGGACTTAACTTAGAAATTAAATCCCAGTAACTAGGATTACGTGTTCAATGAAACCCTGTCATGGAACTGCATATATCTAAATCCTAACAACTTAGTTAATTCTGTAATCTTTCAGAGAGGAACAAGTTTGCTAACTGCTTAATTTTGATTGGAGTTCCCAGTGTGTAATACTCTGAACTTAATGTCATGTTTATTTTTTCTGCTTGAGAAGGCTGTATCGAGAGCTGCAGAAGTAAAACCTTCCTCAAGACCTCCTAGGGCGCTGCCAAGAGTCGCTACAATGAGAGCACCGACTAACACAACTTCTACTTCTGGGATTTCAGACAAAAGAAGCAGCACCGGTACGTGAATCAACATGCTTAAATGTGTTCTGCCATAATTTTAATACATACCCCTAATACATTTGTTCCCTCATGCAGGAGGTGTAGTCAACAGGCAGACAGTTGGTAATTCTGCTAACACTTCAGGTAGCATGCCATCTCGGCCTGGTGGGGCATCAAAGACAAGTTCAACCTCAAAACCAGGAGCTTTGTCGTCAGCAGCAATTCCTTCCTCGCATAGTGCTCCCATGGGTACTATGCCAGGTGCGAAAACAAAATCACCGACCTTAATTGGAAAGAGCAGAGCTCAGAGGGTCCCTATTCGTTCATCATCAAGACCTGATATCAGTAAGGTTGACCCAACAAGAGCATCAAGAAGATTGATTCCAACTAGGAGCCATGGTGAGGGTGCATCACCGATCATTTCACCTAGCAGCTCTGTGGACAGCATGAGTTCTGTGATTTCTGGGGTTTCAACAGCATCCACTATAGGGAGAGCGAGCCATACATCTGAGACCTTTAGTACAAGGTCATCTTCACTGTCCCCTTCCACCAGAAAGAGCAATGACCACCCTTCAACCACAAAACCGAGGCCTCTTACTGTTTCAGAAGGAACATCTTGTGATAACATGAAATCCAATATAGACATATCCACCCAAGGGAATGCCTTTAAGCCATCTGGTCTACGAAGGCCTACACCCAAGATTGGATATTTTGATGCTGTAAGTTCATTATAGTTTTCTTGTAAAGATGCCATTATTCTTTATTTGTTCTATTTTTAACACTCTTATTCTGTATGTCTTCAGGAAAAATCTGTTGAACAAAAAGCTGCACGAGCGCAGTTGCAGCCTACGAAGGTCTTGTTTTCACCGTTGGACACACCGAACCCTCGGATTTCTTCTACACCAAAGAAGAACCTTGCATTTCCTACCTTTGATTATCAACAAATACAATCTATGGCAGTTGCAGCTTCTCAAACTAAAGCATCACCTTCACTGCCTCTCAAAGCGTCGCCTTTATTGCCTCTCAGAGTTTTGCAAGCTGAAGTAGAACCATCTAAGGTGCATGAAGCTTCTCAAACTAAGACATCTCCTTCACTGCCTCTCAGAGTTAAACAAACTGAAGTAGATCCATCAAAGGTGACGGAGTCTGAAGTCTCTCAAACTGAGGCATCACCTTTATTGCCTCCAAGAGTAGCACAAACTGAAGTTGAACCATCAAAGGTGATGGAACATGAAGCTTCTCAATCCAAGGCATCACCTTCACTACCTTCTCAAACTGAAGTAGAATCATCAAAGATGTTAGAGCATGAAGCACACATGTGTGAGACTGGTCCATTGGTCGCCGTGGACAGTTTGGAGGAGACCATTCCAGCTCTGCATCAGATTATCCAGGCCAGTGGAGATGCCAGTCCATCGACACTTGAGCTGTCATCATGTACCTTTGGTCAGCAAGAATCAGAAACTGAAGTGGAGTCATCGAAGGTAGAACATGAAGCACATATGTGTGAGACTGATCCATTGGTCACCGAGGACATTGCAGGTGAGAGCATTCCAGCTTTGCATCAGATTATCCAGGCCAGTGATGACGGCAGTCCATCGACAGTTGAGCTGTCATCATGTACCTGGGGTCAGCAAGAATCAGAGAGTATGGTAATACCTCCTGAGGACAGCAGTCCTTCCCGAACTAATGTGTCACCTTCACTGCCTCTTGGAGTTGCAAAAATGGAAGTAGAACCATTGGAGGTGATTTACAGTGAAACACACATGTGCGAGACTGGTCCATTGGTCCCGTTGGACATTGCAGATGACAGCATTCCAGCTTTGCATCAGAATACTGAGACCATTGGGGATGCCAGTCCGTCAACAGTTGTGCTATCAGCATCTACCTTTAGCCAGCAAGAATCAGAAACCACGGCAGCACCTCACATGGAATGCAGTCCTTCTCAAAGTAAGGTATCACCTTCACTGCCTATTGAAGTTACAGAAATGGAAGTAGAACCATTGGAGGTGAATGACGATGAAGGCTGCATGCCCCAGGCCTGCCCAGTGTTTGCTGCTGCGGATACTGCAAAAGAGAACATTCCAGCCCTGCATCAGAACATCCAGCCTAGTCCATTAAGGAAAAATATTCTGGCTTCGCATCACAATATCCAGGCTGAAGAGGATATGACTCCAGTAAAGGGAACCGTTCCGGCTTCACATTCAAATGTGCAGGCTATAGGGGATATGACTCCAGTCACTCTCTTGACCCAGAAGCTGTCCTCCATTTCTCTTGCACCAGCAGCTGGTGAGGCGACTCCATTGACTCTGCCGTCCTCCATTTCTCTTGCGCCAGCAGCTAATGGTGAGGCGACTCCATTGACTTTCTGGCGCAGAAGCTGTCCATTTCTCTCGGGGATGCCACCAACTAGGTGGCTTTATCATCTTCTAGATGAGATCTGAGTTTCCCACCGTATGCTGCTGGTTGTTTCTGATTACATCCTTGTTATTCGGAAGGCAACTACAGCTGAAGTTAGTACAAAGGCTGCCCTACATTTTCTTTGTCTCTATTTAGTTGTTCAAAGAGTGCTACGATTGTAAAAGCCCAGGACATGGTTAAAAACTGTCGTATTTGGTTGTTTGTTCCCTGGTATCTCAAGTGCATATCTGCTAGTAAATCGTATCTGATTCCTACTTCTTCGTCTCAGTTAGCATTGGTAATAGTATTCCTACTCAGGAACTACATGAGTAATTGATGGTATCTGGAACGTCATGCTGCAGTTTTGCTTTTGAATTTAGTTTTGCCCATAGTACACTATATCGGCCTTAAAACAATAGAGCACACAGTCAGAATAACCAACATATAGTCCAGTAAGTTAGTTTGTCCACGGAGCAACGGCATCGTTGCATATTTATCCGCAAGTTTCAGTCTATCTATATATATCATACCTGATCTTTATGTTTCTATAACTCATGTCTGTTCATCAAACTTGCATACATTCTCTTGTCTTCATGCAACATGCTTCTCTTTTCAGTTGTCCATAGCCACGTTGACTGGAGGAAGCACAACAAATGAGTATCCAGAATCAATGTGTCATCTCTGCACATTTGTGCTGCCTTTCTACTAAAAGGCCGATTTCATCTTTGTCCGTAGACAATCCCTATGAATTAAGGTCGACTACTGCTTTCCTAAAGAGCTATCCATTTGCACCGATAATATCCAACACCCAGCATCAGGTTATATCCTCTGAACAATAGTTTGTGCTGCCATGTTTGCCTTGCTCAGTGATACCTACTACTTAGAAAAACGAAATGTCATTATTCAAACATCAGAATAGCTAGCTTACACTATTGAAATTAAACACGCTGTAAGCACATTGTCAGTATAATTAGAGTAAATTCCCTTATGCAGAATGTTTATTAGGACTTTTAACTTGCACGATTAAAATTAGTACATGCCATAGACACGTTCTGCTGTCAATATAATTAGAGTAATCTCCCTGTATGCTTCTGTCACCATGGTATCTGTATGTCTCTCGCTGATTAGGAATATGAATCGGTCATTTGGTATATGATACATTCTACACAACAATTTACAAGCATGAATATATTTGATCTAAGAGCATCTCCACCGGGTGCCTCCAAGTGACCCAATGCCTATTGGGGGTCCGGACGCCTAAAAACGCCACCAGCGACACCCCCAAAGGGTCGCCCCGATCAAAATTGTGTCCGGCACCCTCGAAGAGGCCTCCAAATTTGGAGGCCCTCTCGGGGGTGCTGGACATGGGTGCGGACATACGTTTGATAGGGCTGACCCGCCCGTCATACACACAGCACCACGCCCAGTGTTAACTTGGGCTTGGCAGGAGGCCGTTGCGCCGCGTTTAATGGCGAAGCGACGAGACGGCGGCTCGCCTGTCAGCACGCCTCGCAATAACGCTTCGCCCGTTTCCCAGGCGGGCGCAGAGCGAAGCGACGCCTCGCAATAACGCCGCGCCCGTTCCCATGGCGCAGACGGAAGCGACGCGTGCTGCAGTCGCAACGGCTGCCCGCGGCGGCGCCCTGCACACGCGTCGTCGGCGTCAATGCGTGGCCAGACGAACCGCTCCTCCGCCGCCTTTAAAACCCGGGCGCGTCGCAGCCCTCCTCTCCCCACACCACCACTTCTCCCTCTCCCTCTCCCAAGTCGCGCCATCAGCATGGCGGGCAGCCGCGAGACGCAGGAAGAACGAGAGGGTCGCCTTTACCGCGACCGCCTCTCGGCTGACCGTGCGCGTCGAGCGACGCGCCCAGGAAAAACGGGAGGCCCAGGAGCGGCGCCGCAGCAACCAGGAGCAGCAGATGGCCAACGCCAACGTGCCTCCAACCATGCCGCCTCCGAACATGCCTCCTCGGACCATGCTGTCGGAGGAGGAAGCGCGGCTCTACATCCGCAACAACACCCCGTTGGAGCCCGACGTCACCTTACCGGAGGGGTGGGTGACGAACATCGTCAACGTGCCGGTGGCGCCGCGTCTCAGCGGGCAGGCTCGCGTGGACTACATCAACCTCTGCCGGACAGCTATGTCGTGGGAGGAGCGACGCGACCCTAAGTACGCCGTCTCGGCGCTGTACTGGGACAGGACGGTGGAGGCAGAGTACGAGGCGCGACGCGGCAGCTTCTTCCTCCCGGCCGGCATGCGGGAGCCACCGCCGGAATGTGTCGATTCTGACGACGACGACGTGCCGCTACCACCTGCGCCGGCAATTGCAGGCGAATCTTCCACGACGACGGCAGCATCACGGTCACCGAAGACTTTCATTGTCATCGGCCGCACCCTCCGTCGTGGTGGCCGCCATGGGTAGATCAGAGTCCACCACGCGCCGCGAAATCAGATCATCGAGGCATGCAAGTTTCTTGATGATCCTGCGGCGCTTGGTTCGCATCTTCTTCGCCGGCGGTTTAGATTTAGTTTATTAAATCTCGTTTAGATTTCATATTGTAAGTTTGTTAAATCTCGTTTAATAAAATCCCCCGCCCGCAAGGTGTTCGATGATTTGCTTACTTTTGGGGAGCGGACGTTTGGGGTGCGCCGCTGTGGACGCGGTCGAAAACATGGGTGGACACATGTCCGGCACCTCCTCCGTCCCAATGGAGGCCCATTGAGGGGTGCCGGACATGAATTTGGAGGCCTCGGTGGAGATGCTCTAACAGCCCGTGACAGATTAACAACATCACAAAGTCCTAGACTTGAGGACCCCACACATTGCACCTGGAGCATGAATTGATCGTCTTCATCGTGCCACAGTCAGGACTTGGCCGGAACCCGTATCAATACATCAGGGCTCTGGCGAAAGATCGATGCGCACACGCAGAATGTTGCGTTCAGCATCTCCTGGAGCAGACGAGCTGCGAAAACATGAAGAAGCTTTGTTCTTCAGGTTAAGCTCACTTGCTCCTTTTCTTGGCCTCGCCGTACAGAATCACGCCGACGATGGTCACCCCGTAGCCCAGCATCCCCATGACGGTCACCGGGTTCTTGAATATCAGGATGGAAACCACGACAGCCACCGCGCCTTTCGCGTTCCCCAGGACCTGCAAAGACCAAAGCACAAGGCGCATGAGCATCACACACAGATTTACCTGAAGAATTCACAGCAACGGGCAGAGCAGAGCACAACGCTTGAGAGGCAGGGCAACAGAGGAATCATCAGTCACCTGGAGAGTGAGCGGGCTGGTGTGCTTGGTGACGAGAAAGTTTGTCAGGTTCACCAGGTATGCCAGGGAGGAGTTGCCGAGCAGCAGCCAGACGAAGCTGGGATCCTCCCGGGCAAGCTTGGCTGCCGCGCCGAAAGACTCGGGCTCCAATACCAGCGTCGCCGGGACCAGCAGGACGACGGCCACCGGCGCCATGTACCGGAGCAAGTCCATGGAGTTGAGCTTCTCCCTGTAGGTACACCAAATCCGAAGGCAATCAATCAGGTGCACCGAACTTATCATGGATAATGTATACTAGTTTGAGAAGTCAACGTGATCAATGATGAATGATTTCTTACTCTTCTGATGAGAGCAGGATCCCCTGCAGCACGGTCTTGAGCGCCCTCCCCGCCGTGGCGCCGACGCACATGATGAATCCGAACAGGTGGAAGCTCGGCTCGCCCTGAATTTCAGTTGCAGACTTGGTCAATGTTTGGTCTTGGAGCAAGATTGCTTCGAAAATTCATTGGGTTTGTGCTGTAAGAAAGCTTTATTTACCCCGGTGGCGATGACGACGCCGACGACGACGGGGACGAGGGCGGCATAGGTGGCGGCGGCCTCGCGGCGGGCGGCGATGGCGTAGGCGATGAGCGCGGTGAAGAAGGGCGTGGTGGCGCCGACGGCCTGGTTGAAGGAGACGGGGAGGTAGCGGAGCGAGACGTTGCCGGCGACGACGGAGCCGCAGAAGACGGCGCCCAGCACGGCCACCCTGGCCGCCTGGCCGCGCGAGAGTGGCTTGCGCGGGGAGGAGGAGGATTTGGAGGCGGCGAAGAAGGCGGAGGAGAGGAGCGCGCAGGCGGACATGTGGCAGGCGGTGAGGAAGACCGGGTAGCGGAAGCAGTAGACGGAGAGGAGGAACTTGTTGAGGAGCAGCACGCCGATGTTGGACGCGTACCACGCCGCCACCAGCCCCGCCGTCCGCAGCCGCTCTGCCGCCGCGGAGGATGAGGCTGCGGTGTCGGCGCTGAGGGAGGTCGTGGGGAGGAGCGCGCGGTCTTCCTGCTGCCTCATCGTCGCCGGAGGTTGACGGCTGGTTAGCTGGTGGCGCGTTGGTTGATTTGGTTTTGTCGTGCGTGACGCGGGATTTATATTGACTGTGTGGACGCAGTCGTGGCGCCCGCGCCGTGTGGCATTCCATTGGCGACAGAGGTACCTGCCGGCCGGGCTCGGGGAAATGGTGGCGAGTTCTATACTACCACTAGCAAAGTGTACGTGCTCACAACAACCTAGTACAAAATAAATCAGTAATTTATTCCACTATACAACACACGCTTTCAAAAGAAAAACAAACCACTTGCTTTTCATTTTTTGGCGAAGACGGGAAAAAGATTTTTTTTTACAGAATTCGTTAGTGGCACGACGACGGAGCAATTGAAGTGGTCATGCGAGGAAAATTTGAAGCGGCATCATAGTGCAGTTGTTGAAATTGTCGGAGGGCGACGATCTGAAAGGAGAGCCGGATAGATGACAGAAATACCGCGGATGGACGTCTAAGGAGGAAATAATTGAATGCTAGTTCAATAGATACCAATTAGTAATTACCATTCGATTCATTTGTCATGATCTCGGCATGGGTTAAATGATAAGAAGGTAGAACACTCTAAGTAATTTGGTGAGTTCTACTCTCTCGGCTGCACTAACATTTAAGAGGTCCCAATTGTAATAGTAGAGAAGGATGAATGAAGTACCACCAACTCAGACCTATAGAAGTAGGAATAATTTCGGAAAGTCATTTTGGTGAAATTTTAAAAATTATGAAATAAATTATGGGTGTAGAGAATGATGCATCCTAGATCATGGAAAATCACAATGCAAAATAATTTGTATTACGGGCTACATAAAAAATGATAAAATCTTGTATATTTTGAAGATTTGAAAGTGTGTATAATCAGATTCACACTTTTTCATTTTTGTGTAGCTCGGTATATAAAGTATTTTAAACTGAAATTTTGGTTTATGGGATACATCATTAAAAACATACCGGATTTTTTCTTCAGATTTTTTAAAAACCTTTATTTTAAAAATTCAAATAAAGGGATTACAGGATCTCTTGAGTCAGAAATCTCAACTTTATAGTAGTATCTCCGCCTCAAAAGGTAAGCTACCTTTGATTTTCCACAGTATTCAACACACACCTTAGTCTTTCGTTGTAATATGCCAAAAGTATTAACAAAAGTATATATGACCATATATGAGTAAAAAGCAACTTTTGGTCCATGTTCTTTTTTTTTTCTATTTTCTTTCAAAACAATTGGTTACTACACCATCACATGCGCCATTGTCAGATCATTAAGAGACCATTTACAAAGTTGTCCTATTTAAAAACATGTATCAAGTTGTTTGACATACCAAAGTAAAAAATTCGGGAATAGTTTATACAGATGAAAAATGGACTTTGAGTCTCAAAGTAAAACTCCACATTCCCACCGACTATATATATGCCTAGAAACTTTGTTTTTTTTTGGAATAGAAACTCCGAAGCTGTGTTCGTAGTAGGAAACTAGAAATATGGACCTAAGAAGTAATTTTCAGAAGGCCACGAATACCCTAGCCGGGCACCCCACGATCTCCCCGACGCCGCCACCCCACCAAGCGAGCGGGGGCCATGGCATCGAGGCTCCTGCGGGCCGCCCGTACCGCATCTCGCGCATCTCAATCCGCCGCGGCAGCCGCGTCTCGTGCCTCCCGCTCAGCGCGTGCGGCCGCCGCCGACGCCACTCGCGCCGCCCGCTTAGGCTCAGACATCAAAGCTGCCCTCGACCTCGACTTCAAGAGCTCCTGCAAAACGAAGCCCGGTGATGACACTCCCCAGTTTTCCTACGTCGACTACAATGACAGCGAAGAATACAAGCTATTGCCAGGTAAACATATCCTCTTTCTCATCTCATAAATTCTTTGTGCTCATGCAATTCGCTGTGTGTCTCATGAACATAGACGATGTCAAGACCCCGACGGACATGGACCTCGAGTCGGATGAAGCCGTATGGGCCTTGTACGAGCGCTGGTGCAAGGCTCACAACAAGGGACGTGACCATGCCGACATGGCTCACCGCTTCAAGATATTCAGATACTATGCCAAGGAAGTGCACCACTGGAACACCCATCTTCCTGCAGATCCAAAGAAAGCAGCCGCTTACACTCGGAAACGACAGAAGGTCAAATTACTTCTATCAAAAGTCCAAGATGTCTCACACTTCGATGAGGTATCAACCAATGGAAATAGGTCCATTCGCCGATGGCGGAGACCCATGTATTTCCGAATGGAATGAGCGCATGTTGAAGGCAATCGAAGAGCGGGAGGCTGTCCAAGATGTTACTACCGCACAATAGTTTGCTTAGGTAACTCTCTTTAAGGTTCAAATAATTTTTTTGTGGTGGATTTGAATGTTAGGTTTGAAGCAGAAGAGAAATGAATTGTTGCCGGTTCCTCAACTATGGCCTACAAACAACTTTAGCCTGTACATTTCACTTCTATAAGCCCATGACCACCATAATGTTTTAACATGACAACTCTGATATCTTGCCCAACAAGCAGTTTGATGGATGTCGTACTAGTGGTTTCCCATGGCAGACCAATCAACAAGATTTTGAGATTTTGAGGGCCTCTTAGGATCGAAGAAATTCCATAGGAATTGTGGAGGATTCTAAGCCATAAGATTTTTTTCCCCTATGGAATGCCTTTGTATCATAGGATTGAGCCCACCAAATTCCCAAGCAATCCATTCCTATACCCCTGTTCCATAGGAATCTCAACACGAGCCAAAGCTCATTTTTTTAACTTTGCAAAATCCAATGCACTCACACTCTATCTCTATCTACTCTCTCTCTCCTCATTACTGCTCCTGTATTTGTTTCCTGTGCACCATTCAAAGACATCGTTTACAAAATTCCTGTGTTTTGAAATCCTGTAGTAAATTGAAGTATATGACATGCCAATCATTTGTTTTTCCTATTCTTATGTTTTAAAAATCCTGCAATCCAAAGAGGCCCTGAATAGAAAAGTCAGGAAAAAATAAGGAAAAAAGTATGATAAATAATGAAAAGTATTCTTCATGAACTACGGAAAATATATTGGAAAACTATAAATGGGGAAAGAAGCATTATTCATAAAGTCCATGAAACTAGAGAATACTCACTAATATTTCTGTGATTTTAATAAATGTACTAACTTCTCCTTTTATTTTGATGCTAACTTGTTTTCTGTACTATGTTTCAATATTTTTCATCATAATTCTGCATTATCACTTAATTTTGTAATTAGTTTTTTTACTCATTTTCTTTATTTATCTATGTGTAGTTATGCGCAATAATAATGATTTGCCTTTTTGGGAAATCATCTTTTGCTCACATGTGTAGATGCACCCACTATCCAAAAATGCCATTTCAGAATGTCAAAAATTCCCAAACAGAAATTTCTAATGTACACTAGGTTATTTTTATGTTCGTACAAACAGTTTCTTGTCTTTTTTGCACATGCCACAAAAATGTCTAGATATACACCCTACATTTTA
Organism: Poa pratensis; assembly: GCA_947311845.1. Classification (NCBI taxonomy): domain Eukaryota; kingdom Viridiplantae; phylum Streptophyta; class Magnoliopsida; order Poales; family Poaceae; genus Poa; species Poa pratensis. The sequence continues at coordinate 22,046,289 of CAMZMU010000113.1, forward strand.
TTTGGAATTGTTTTACATTTTCAAAATTATTTAAAATTTATTTCTATAATGGGTACATCTACGCCTATGAGCCAAGACATCATGTCCCTTTTCGAGAAACTTTCTTTATATTCCATTTGTAGCACCTCCATGTTTTTCTGCAACGCATGCAAAATATTTCATAATTTTCAGGTTTTTTTCCTGTTATGTTATATGTTTTCTTCCGAAACAATTTGCCCGAAACCATTGTCAGATCATTCAGAGAACATTTCTAGAGTTGTCCCATTTTAAAAGGTGGATGGCTCAAGTTGTTTGACATTTAAGTTGACATTACCAAAATAAAACTCGGAGAATGGTTTTAGAGATGAGAAATGCACTTTCAGTCACGAAACTTTGGAGCCGAGTTCGTAACTAGGAAACTAGAAATATGGACTTCAGATGTTAAATGTCACTCTAAGTAGTTGCTCGTCCCGTACAGGTGACAGACCGATCACGCGGATTGGTGAAACAGTGGTGGTAGCTAGTGACATATTAACTTGATCAAACTGTAGTGACGATGAACGAACGCACGTTTGTTTGATCGATCACATCGATCAAAGTTCGCCGATCGACCATGACTGGCGAACCGATCGATCGATATATGTGCTGAAAATCGTTTGTACGTGCCGTATCGGATGCAGGAGTGAGTGCATCGCCATAGCGTGCAAGCAACCAACCAAGAACTACTCCCTCCGTTTTTTAATATAAGATGTTTTAGGTGGTACACATGTTGTCTATATACACACTAAAATGAATGAACATGCACACTAAAATGTATCTACATACATTTGTGTGTATGTGCATGCGGATAAAAGTTAAAACATCTTATATTAAAAAACGGAGGGAGTATATGCTTAAGAAAGCTGAAGTGCCCTTAAGACGACAAGTTAGACCTTTCGTGTGGTGCATCCACGTCGATACTAGAATAATTCATCAGACATAAATAATGAGTACACACTAGTTACTTAAAAAAACAATGCAAAAAACACTAGTTAGACAGCTTGAGGAGAGTGACGGATGGGCGATTTTTCAAAACATGACAGCGATGCAATAATCATGCCGAGCAGTTCGCACGTTGCACTCGTCCACGTAAACTAATTTACTTTCTGGAGAATCAGATCAGTATATTTTATTCTACTTTTAAAACACACGCACAAGGTGTGGTGGTGTTGTCTAGCATTGTAGCGTTGTGGCGGCATCGATGACCGGAGTGACAAGACCAATACGTTGATCCTAAAAATGAGTCGACGGAAAACGGGAACGACGGCTTCTGAAGCGTGCGCATGCGCTGTGCGTTGACGGTCAGTTGTACCGATTTACGCTCCAACAGTGCTGTTGGAGCGACTTGGTGAGGCCTCCAAATTTAGGTGGTTGGTCAAGATGATGACACATGGCTCGGCCCGATAATAATTATTCCCATCAACTTTGTAGGTATGCGACAGATATCAGATATCGTCAGAAAGATGGTTTTGTGTAGATCCATGTATCCGTTTTGTTAGCCTTTATTGAATAATATATAAAAAGAAAAGGTGTGTGCATATTTTTAGTACAAAAGCTGGTGGTTAAACCTCCTTTTTGCAAAATATATTACATTTTGCACTTACTATCGATACACCATATGTGGCCGACAATATTCTGCCTGATACGCGTCCGATGTTGAAATCACTCGTAATGTCATAACATTGTCGGTCCATCTCACGGCCTAGAGGAAATGTCAGGCGGAAATCAAACGTAAAGTGTCGTACCCACGACAAATTTCAGGATGCAGGCGGACACGGATTCCGCTATGTCTGCGCCGCTACAAGGCTCAAAGCGGCTAAGCGGATGGCTGCATAAATTTGGCGGCCCTTGCGAAAAGAGTGCTTGTCCACTGGAGTCCGTGTCCGTCTCCTAGTAGTCTTTCCCTTGTAGAGAGATTTATTCAGGACCTTGAGGAGATCAGTGACAAGGGCAAGAAGGCACTGCCGGCTACCCAGGTTAGACCTACTATTGGGGGCTGGCTTGCTCCCCCGTGCGGGATGGTGAAGATCAATGTCGACGTGGTGGCGGGGAAGGTCACAGGGCGTGGTTTAGTAGCGGCCGTGGCGCGATTAGACACTGGAGTGTACATGGGAGGTTCAGTGATGATCTATCCAGGGAAGACATACCCAAAAACTTTGGAGGCATTGGCTTGCAGGGAGGTGATCGCGCTTGCATGTGATATCAATGCCCGCAAGATCATGGTGGCGAGTGACTGCCGAAATGCGGTACAGAGCATGGAGGAGGACACCATGGGAGTTTATGCACACATTGTGCGGGAAATTGCAGAGGCGAGAAGGACGTTGGACTCACTGTCGTTCCGCCATGAACATCGTATCCACAACACGGAAGATCATAATCTAGCAAGAAGCGTAGTGCTAGATGTTTCCGGGCGCTAAGTGTGGCTGGTTAATCCGGCGGAGAATCTAACTATATATCAAGCCGCACCGTTTCAGCGGCCTATGGAGGCAGCCATGTCGCGCGCACTGTAGGAGTGCTACAGTACCGCACTTCTACAGTGCCGCACATCTACAGTGTTCTCTTTTTTTTTTGCGAAATTTTCTTTTAGGTTTTTTCTTTTTTGAATTTTTTTGTTCTCCCCAAAAATTATGTTACCTACCTATATCAAATGCTCTCCCCACGTCGCGCGCACAGTGTTTTCAGCCTCCTCCCCTTTTTCCTCCTCTGCTCGGACGGAGCCGCCGCCGGCATCGACGCGGACCGCCGCCGTTGCAGGCCTCCTCCCACGAATAGAAGACCGCCAAGGGCTCCACCGTTCGATCGACGAAATGGACGGCTCAAATTAGCCCACGTCGCCCTGCACTGATGCGCATCTACAGTGTTGCACTTCTACAGCTCGCGTGCCTCTCCGCGCCGTCGATCGCGGATCGGACGGCCACTGGACGGTCAGCGTGCCATTTTATGAAAAGCATCCTGCGCTCACTGGAAATTGCGGAACATCCCTAAACTTTACACGTAAAAGGACTAATTTGCAAATTTCAGAAACCGCGGGGGCTTCCACGTAAAACGCAGCCACACCCCCCCTTTCTCCTCCTCTCTCGCGCGACGGCCCGAGGTCGCCGCCGGCGGAGTATATACCAAGCCGCGCCGTTTCCGCGGCCTATGGAGGCAGCCACGTAGCGCGCACTGTATGAGTGCTACAGTACCGCACTTCTACAGTGCCGCACATCTACAATGTTCTCCTTTTTTTTTGCGAAATTTTCTTTTAGGTTTTTTTTTGAATTTTTTTTGTTCTCCCAAAAAATTATGTTACCTACCTATATCAAATGCCCTCCGCACGTCGCGCGCACAGTGTTTTCAGCCTCCTCCCCCTTTTCCTCCTCCGCTCGGACGGAGCCGCCGCCGACATCGACGCGGACCGCCGCCGTTGCAGGCCTCCTCCCACGAATAGAAGACCGCCAAGGGCTGCGCCGTTCGATCGACGAAATGGACGGCTCAAATTAGCCCACGTCGCCCTGCACTGATGCGCATCTACAGTGTTGCACTTCTACAGCGTGCGTGCCTCTCCGCGCCGTCGATCGCGGATCGGACGGCCACTGGACGGTCAGCGTGCCATTTTATGAAAAGCACCCTGCGCTCACTGGAAATTGCGGAACATCCCTAAACTTTACACGTAAAAGGAATAATTTGCAAATTTCAGAAACCGCGGGGGCTTCCACGTAAAACGCAGCCACACCCCCCTTTCTCCTCCTCTCTCGCGCGACGGCCCGAGGTCGCCGCCGGCGACGGTGCGCTCCGCCACCGCCACGGCCCTCTCCAGACGAATCAACCGCCACCGGACGCTCCGCCGTCGCCGCCTCCACCCCCTCGCCGCAGATCAGCCGCCGGAATGCCGCGCCGTAGCCGGAATCGACGCCGGCGTGTCCGCAGGTTGCCACCGCGTTCGCAGGGCGCCGCGGCCGCTCCGGCGACCCAAAATGGGCGGCGCCGCCGCCTACGGGCGCCCCGCGACCAGGCGCGCTCGCCGCGCGCACGCTCGCATCCCAGGACGCTGTGACGCGCCGCCGGCGAGCTCGGCACCGCCGCGGCCGAACCAGTCCGCTCTGGAGACTGTGACGTCATCATGATGTCATAGAGGGCCCACGCGTCAATTTTTTTTCTTTTTTTTCTTTTCCCTGTTAAATGCTGTAAAATCCATAAATTTAAATATAAATATACCCACTGCGACAACACAATAAATCAAAAAAAGTGGCCACAAAAAAATAAATAAATGGTGAGTATTCATGTCGCACGATAAAAATTCAAATTTGAATATTTCAAAATTTTAAGTACCTTTCAAATTTGTACATTTTGTCCACCGAAAAAATATGCATAAAAAATAAATACTACCTACTTATGGCAAAAAAAAACAAACATGTCTTCAAATTCAAATTTGGTCAACGCCTCAAGAAAATTCAAATGCGCTCCCTCTAAACATTATTTGCAAAAAAATTAACAAAATAATATCCTTCGTAATGGATTTACTCAAATTTGAGCAAAATGATGCACCAATCACGGGAATGTAAATCAAATTTACAATTTCCAAGAACTTTTCAAATGCAACTCCAAGAAGAAATTCAAACCAATTTAAAACAATTTGTACAATTCAAAATAACCACTTTAAATTCTCCGAGATCTTTTCTTCAAATAATAGTCATTCCAACCAACTTCACAAAAAAACACCAAAAAAAACACAATCATTTGCAATAATCATTTCAAACAAAAAAAACAGAAAATGGAAACATTTCCATAATTGATCATCCAAAAAAAAAATACTAGACAATATCAAAATGACGGTCTTTCGAACATGACTATTTTACAAAGGTCGAAACAATTCAACACGTAATAATTTCCTAACTTCATCAATTTTCAAATCTAAGCATTTGTAGCAAACAAAAGCTTCCTACGAAATCCAAACAATTTCCAATAATATAATAAAGAAACAAAACTAACAAACTTTCAAAGTTCTCACACAAAAGTTGCACAAACATTCCGTCCTGAAGAAAAAAAAAGTAAATAATATGCCCAAAAAAGTTCGGACTTTAACAAATTTTAAGACCGTCCCCACAAAAAGTACGCCAAAACTAATCAAATTTCAAATTTAGCTACTCCAAACTTTCAAAATATCTTCCAGATCTTCTGAACTAATTTCGGCACCTGAACAAGTTTTAACCGCAAACTTTCTTTGCAATTCGACAATTTTTAAATCTACACACTTCAAAGATGTGGACATTTCCCAAAATTCAATTCTACCGCTATAACAGTACAAAAAATACGAATATTTTAAAATTTCATTTCCCTTTCAATTCTAACCATTTTACTAAAGTGAAGTTAATTAAAATGTAAAAAACTTTCTAGCTCGACAAATTTTCGTAATATAAACAATTTTCAAACACAAACTCTATTTGCGTTCGAACGATTCTCAAATATACGTAAATTTTAAACGTCATCGATTTCAAATTTGAATTTTACCACACGGGTGCAGCGGTGCCGCCGCACCAAATTTACCTAGTCTTTATCCATATCTCGGCTAATGGCTAGATAACGGCGGACTGTATACCCCTAAAAAACAAGTCTTTCCCTCACAAAAAAAAAGTCTCCCAGTAGTCAGCACCTAAGATCGCCGCCGCCAGCTCCTGGCCGCTCGGCCGCCGCCTGGCTCCTCGGCCGGCGGCCGCCCCCTGCAAGCCCCATCAACAAGACGTATGGAAGCGACGTCCCCGGAACCCAGCACCACCTAAGGCTGGCCGCCCTCCCCGGCCCCCAGCGCCACCAGGGCTCGACGCCCTCCCCGTCGTCCAGCTCCGGAGAGATGTCGTGCGTGGTGGAGACAGCGGCGGAACACGCAGCGGTGGAGGGTGCAAATAAGGCGCCTGAAGAAGAGGAGAAGAAGCCGTCGGAGGAAGAGGAGAAGAAGCCGCCGGAGGAGGAGAAGAAGGAGCCCCAGGTACGGTCCGTTTGTCCCGGCTCCTGATCGATTTCTTCCCCCAGAGCCGAATTCAGTTCTGGTTGAAGTCAATCGGCCGGAGATGCTACTGTTCTGCCATTGTTCTGTGACTGTGGCTGGCTTTGTCCAATCTCCATGTACGCCCTGAACTTACCATCGACCTATACTATCTAGGCTGCTGCTGTCGAGTGATCTGCAACCAAACTGTCAACACCTTTGATCAATTTTTGTATGTCGTTTGCCTTCGTGATGGAGTGGACTGATGGTTAGTGAAGCAACTTCAGATCACCAGTCAGAACAACCAGATGTGATGTTCCTTGCACCAGAGTTTCAGAGTTAGGCTCAGCTTGGAACCCTGACCCTAATTTCTCTAAATTTCTGTATTCCAAAAAAACACTGTCATTTCCTAGGAAATTGTTTCAAAGTTTTTTTTAGCTGCAATACAACCAAAAATTGGGGTGTATCTCTTAATGCATTAGCAACATATTTTCAACTAGAGTGCTGTCATGCATTGCTTGTCAGTGCTACTGGGAGAGGAGTAGTACACATCTTACAGGGAGTTTGACAGCAGTAGTATGGTCTGAATTTGTGCTATTAGGTTAGTAGCAGATTTGTGAACCCAGATGTTACTTCAGAAAACCAGCTGACATGATGGAGGCTATAATCCTGAAATGACGTATTGGGTAAGCTAACTAGACACTAAAGCATGCCCCATACTAGCTAAACATAATTTCTTGCTGTATTGGCTGACCATATTGAGTATACATCCTCTAATTAGGCCCTGTAGGTATACATCCTCAAATTAGGCCCTCGAGGAGAGTACTGTTGGATGATTTAACTTTGACTATTTTGTTACATGCTTCGTCTCATTCCTGTGTTAATTTAACAGGATGATTTAACGACTTTGTCCGACTTTGATTTAACACTGTGAAATGCATCAGCTGTGAAAAGCTAGCAGACGTGTCCGTGTACGTCTGTCGGGCACAACAGACAGCCCAATTAGCGGATGCAGAAGCCGCTAACCCTGCAATTTTGGCTTTACGGACGAAGCGGACAGACCGTCGGCGCGTCCGCCTGCATCCTGATTACGAGGCTCTTACTAGGCTCCAGGGCATATGACGAAAGCTGCGACGTTTCTATGTGCCAAAGATTAGATACGTCACGCATAACCGGCCAGCAGGCCTCCAATTAAGCACCCCACGAAGAAAAGAATTAAAATGTCATAGATTTTTGGCCATCCGTGACAAAAAAAATGTCACAGAAAAAATGTCATGGACCTTCAGGATTCATGTAGTGAATGGAGTGGTTGGGAAAGCAAATAATAGAGGAGTTTGTGCAGTTGTGTGTAAGAATGAGGAGGGAGTATACATAGGCTCATCAATAGTGTTGTATGGCGGTTTGATTGAACCTGCGACTTTGTAAGCATTTTCTTGTAGCAGGCCTCACACTTGGTGAAAATCTCAACCCGAGGAAGCTGCTGGTGGCCTCCAATGTGGCAAATGTGGTGAACTAATTCAACGGAGGAATATAGGGTATAACTCCATTTTACGCGGCATAGAATCTTGAAATAACAGGTTTGATGACCTTTTTAACTAGGTTTGAGGACTTTGCTTTTGCTCATGAGGGCGGAGTCCCAAGCTCACTATTGAAGTGTTGTATCCCTTCGTCGTGGTCGACATGTACGGCTCGTGGACCCTGTGATTCACACTGTTGAATAAGCAAATTATGTTCTCCTAAAAAACGTTTCGATGGTGTATATATAATAATTTGAAGAAATTCTCATATCTAGGTTTTAGTATTTTAAGATGGAAATTTGATGTATGTTATACATTCTGTTGATATCACTAATTAGGCTCTAAATGCTGAATGATAAATTTAATAATTTGAAGAAATTCTCATATCTAGGTTTTAGTATTTTAAGATGGAAATTTGATGTATGTTATACATTCTGTTGATATCACTAATTAGGCTCTAAATGCTGAATGATAAATTGTTTCTTAGATTTTAGATATGCCCTTTACTGACTTAATTCCCAAATGTATCTGTTCACTATGTATGCCGTAAGCATTTAATCTTTTCCTGAAATCCTGATTTTTGTTTACAGAATTAATCTATGCATATCTTACGTGATCATTCTAAATGAATGAGATATGACTGCGCCTCATTTTTTTTTGAACCTTGACCGCACCTCATTAGTTTAAATATTTATATCGTATTATCTTCTAGGAAGATTGTGTATTGAAATAGATCATATATTTTATTTGTTACTTATTTAGGATCGTGATTTAAATGCCCTCGTCGTGACTTAATTCCCAAATGCATCATTAATTTATATATATGGGTACTTAATATTTTCCTAAATTTTGAAATTTCTTTTTACTGATTTAATGTATGCATATCTTATGTGATAATTCTATATTAACATGATATCAATGCACCTCATTAATTTAAAACTTTATATCTAAGATTTTCTAGAAATATTGTGTTTTGGATTAAATTGTATATTTTATTAATTATAAATTTAGGATCTGGATTTAAACGCCCTCACTGAATCCTAGCCCCCTCAACACATCATACTATTAAAGGGGTTGGCCTCGTGGAAAGGCACATCCGTACACCAATTTAGGGATTTCTCCTTCGACTTCTACATGAAGAATCATTCTCAAACTATTGTGTTGTTTGTTGTGCTACTTCTTGCTACTACACTTACGGGACAATGTTTTCCTTCTAGTGAAGAGGTAAAGGCTATGGCTTAGTTCTGTTGATATTTCAATAAACATTCGCATCATGCTTTACATTCCTTCCTAATTATTTTCTTTCCCCCTCATAGCAATTGAAGCAAGGAAACTGGACCGTGATATGGCCCTTGGAAATCCAGTCGGAGTTCTTTCTTCCAAACAAAAATGTCACCTCGGATCAAAATTCAGAGATCACTTATGTGAGTATTAAGTGTGCCTTAATTGCGTTTAGTGTTTGCAAGAAAAATATGTCATGCAATTTGATCACATTAACAACATGTTAATTACATTCTGATAGTTCTCAAGTCACACGAGGCCCTTTGGAGGTGGCAATGACAACTATTATGGTGCAGAGGCTACACTAGATGTTTATGGCTTTGATTTGCAACATGGCCAATCAAGTACAGCTATGATTTGGATTGTGAACAGAGGAGATGAACAGCCATCTTCTCTCAATGGAATTCAAATAGGATGGGAAGTAAGTTACATGATTTAGAGAGCCCAATTATGTTTATTTCTTTTTGTTTAGTATAAAAATTACCTGAAGTGAATAAGTAGTAGATAATTTATTACATAGGTTGTGTATCCCCTCCGATAGCATGACTAAGTAGCATAGTTAACTTAGAATAAGGCATCCATGCTTTTTGTGGTGAAGGTATATAGCGGTAGCATGACTAAGTAGCATAGTAACTTACAGTAAGGCATGCATGCTTTTTGCGTTGAAGGTATATAGCGGTAGCATGACTAAGTAGCATAGTAAAATTACAATAATGCATGCATGCTTTTTGCGGTGAAGGTATATAGCAGGTTAACTGGCTCTTGGTAATCATTAACCCGCGTGAGCTAGCAATTCAAGAATCTAATTAAGTGCAATTTATGAATAAATTTAATTATGTGAAAAAAATCATAATGCCGGCCAAAAATGATGTGGTGCAATCTTTGGATATCATTATTATTGAAACACATGTCAAAGTATATTACATTTGCAACGCAAAAATAATGGATTTACATTCCATCAATTAAAGCTTGATTAGAAGATTTATAAGTGCGTGTTACGCACATTCCAACTATGGGTGCAATTTTTCCTTTCTAATCGTAACCGTTGATTCCGATAATGGATTAGCCTTGTTTATTTTCTTGCATGCAATAGACTAGTTGGAGATGAATTTAGTTTTTTTCTATTGTACAAAATAATAGTCTGAAATGGTATGGTTGGAGCTTGCATATGTTAAGAATTGTGCACAAAAACTCCATGGAAGTGCAATTTAACACCTAGTGGCTGAGCTTATTAACTATTATTGTTGTTAGGGAAATACGCAACTTGTATTTCCAGGGGCCAAAGGCCACAATATATAATACATGTACAGGTGACAAATATGCAGGAAACCCCCTCATACAACGGGGAAACTATACATGTATACATGGACACATAATATAACTCTTAACACCCCCCTCAAACTCATGGTGGATACACAACACTGAGTTTGGAGAGATAAAATTCATGATGCGCTCTAGTCTGGGCCTTCGTGAAGAAATCCGCCAACTGCAACTCGGAAGGCACATACTGAAGAGCAATAACCTGATCCTGCACACTAGCGCATACAAAAGAATCATCAACACCAATATGCTTGGTAAGCTCGTGCTTCACCGGATCACGCGCAATACTGATAGCACCTGTACTGTCCGACAAGAGGGTAGTAGGTGTTGTAACTGGAACACCAAAATCCTCTAATAACCATCGTAACCAAGTCACCTCAGCCGTCAAAAGAGCCATAGCTCTCAACTCTGCCTCCGCACTCGAATGTGACACTGCAGTCTGTTTCTTCGTCTTCCATGCAATGAGGGAACCACCAAGAAAAACACAGTAAACAGAAAGTGAACGGCGATCCGAAGGATCACTAGCCCACGTAGCATCCGAATAGGCCTGGAGCTGTAACGAGCTGGAACGGGGAAAGAAGAGACGACGTGACATCGTGCCACGAAGATATCGTAGAACACGAAGGTGACTATAGTGAACAGAAGTGGGAGCAGAAACAAACTGACTCAGAATATGGACAGAATAGGAGATATCCGGACGAGTGACTGCAAGATAGACAAGACTCCCAACAAGATGACGATAACGTGTCGGATCAGATAAGGGATCACCATCAGAAGCACGAAGGTGAACATTGAGCTCCATAGGAGTCTCAACAATATGCTCATCACTAAGAGCAGCACGAGCAAGAAGATCCTGGATATACTTTTCTTGAGAGATAAAGAAACCATCAGAGGTAGAAGAAATCTCAATCCCAAGAAAATAACGAAGAGGTCCAAGATCAGACATAAGAAACTGCTCACTAAGACGTGCCTTGACAAAGGCAATATACTCGGGTCGTCACCAGTGATGATCATATCATCAACATATAGAAGAAGAAGAGTCCGACCACGAGCAGACATGTGAACAAACAACGCTGGATCATGAGCACTAGGAGAAAAACCAGCGGCAGTCACCACAGAGACGAAGCGCTCAAACCAGGCGCGGGGGGCTTGCTTAAGGCCATAGAGAGAACGGCGAAGACGACAAACCATGCCATCAGGAACAGAATACCCAGGTGGGGGCTGCATATAAACCTGCTCACGCAGCTCACCATTAAGAAGGCATTCTTACGTCAAGTTGAGACACAGACCAGTGACAAACAGAGGCCACAGCGAGAAGTGTGCAAATAGTGGTCATATGGGCCACAGGAGCAAATGTCTCATCATAATCGCGACCATGCTCCTGCTGAAAACCCCGAGCCACAAGACGAGCTTTATAACGCTCAATAGATCCATCAGAACGAGTCTTAATCTTATAGACCCACTTGCATGTGATGGGACGGACACGGGGAGGAAGAGAAACCAGATCCCATGTGCCGGTGCGCTCAAGGGCAGCAATCTACTCTGCCATCGCAAGTTGCCATTCAGGATGAACAACATCATCACGATAAGAGGTCGGCTCAACAACAGCCGAAAGACCACAGCGGTCAGGAGAGTAGCGGTCAGGGGGAGGACAAGGCCGAGCCCGAAGACCATAAGTCGGCTGAGAAGAGGAAGAAGACACACCAGAAGTAGACGTTGCATCAGTGGACTCATCCACAACATGTGGACGACGGGTGGAATGGAACTGAAAAGAGGGACGAGAAGGAATCACCGGAGGTGATGGAGGTGGGGACGAGGAAGACGGCGGTGATGGAGGTGGAGAGTCATGCGCCAAGGGAGAAGAAGACGCCGGTTATGTAGGAGAGGATGGAGTCAAATCAACAGTGGGCCGAAAAGGAGTAGGAATACGAGGCACCAAGGGAGGTGTATCAGGAAAGGTGAGAAAAGAGATGTCCTCTACCGAAAATGTCGAGGAGGATGGACGCGGGTAGAAGGGACGAGACTCATCAAAGGTCACATCCCGGGAAATCCGCATCCGACGAGCAATAGGATCCCAACACCGATAACCCTTATGCTCATCACTATATCCAAGAAAAACACACTCAACAGACTGAGCGGTTAGTTTGGTGCGTTCACGGGGAGCTAGAAGAACATAACAAACACAACCAAACAATCGAAGCGCCGAATAATCAGGAGAACGATCTGAAAGACGCTCGAGAGGAATACCACCCTGCAGAGCAGCAGAAGGCTGAATATTGATGAGATAGGTGGAAGTGGTAACAGCCTCAGCCCAAAAGTGAGGCGGAAGAGAGGCGGCGATCATCATCGCACGAGCCGTCTCAAGAAGGTGGCGATGCTTGCGCTCAGCAACGCCGTTCTGGGCATGAGCACCAGGACAAGAGAACTGAGCAAGAGTACCCTGCTCTACAAGAAAACCTCGCAATATCTTGGAAATGTACTCGCCAGCAGAGTCAACACGAAACACTCGAATAGGCATAGAGAACTGAGTGTGAACCATCGCAGCGAAACGCTTATATATAGAGAGAACCTCACTGCAAGAAGACATAAAATAAAGCCAAGTGTAGCGAGAGAAATCACCTATAAAAATAATATAGTAGCGATGGCCCCCTTGCGAAGCAAAGGGAGCCGGACCCCACACATTGGAATGAACTAAATCAAAAGGACGCTTAGACACTGACTCACTAGTAGGATAAGGCAACTGAATCTGTTTGTCAAGACGACAACCCTGACACTCTAAAGAGACATCTCCTGAGACAGACCCCAGAAGACCTCGACGAACTAATGACGATAGACGTGAGCCACAAAGATGACCGAGTCGATGATGCCACTGCTGGAAGGAGCCGGTAGCTGAAGCGACGATAGCAGAAGAACTGTCTGTAGTGGTGGCAGCGGAAGGAACACGACGCCAGTCTACCTCCCAGAGCCTCGGAGAATCACGGAGCCGAGGGCCAGCCCCAACCCGAGCACGCGTGCGACGATCCTGGACAGAACAAGAATCAACATCAAGAATGACGCGACAACCAGAATCAGTAAGTTGGGCAGCAGAAAAAGTATTCATGGTAAGACGAGGAACATGAGAAACGTCAGGGACAGAGAAAGTAGGAGTGGTAAGATTACCACGACTAGTAACCGAAAGAGGAGTACCATCGGCAGTGAGAACATTAATAGGAGAATCTAGAGACCGAAGAGAGGATAAAGCAGAAGAATCATAAGACATATGAAAGGAAGCTCTAGAATCCAGAACCCAACGAGATGTACCTGACTGTGTAGATGGTGGTCGCTCAGAGCTAGAAGCATCAGTCACAGAGCCTGCAGTCTGTCGAAGAACCTGAAGCAGCAAGCAAACGTTTAAGTCTCATAATATCCTGCTCAGTGAAGGAGGCATTAGAGCGTGTCGAAGAAGGAGCACGAGGCCTAGTAGAAGAAGTGCGCTCCTTGCGCTCCTTGCGCTGCTTCTTCCAGCAATCAGACTCAGCATGACCATCCTTGTCGCAATAGCAGCAATGAGGAAGAACACAAGAACGACCATCTCCACCAGAAGGAGTGGGTAGAAGCGGCGGAGCACTGGGACGAGGAAGCACTGGTGCTGTAGACGGCGTAGCAGGAGGTCGAGCAGCAAAGACGGAGAGAACCGCAAGCAGACCAGCACCACGGAGGCGAGTCTCCTCAGCACGAAGCTCGGAAAGAACAACCGAAATAGGAACACGGCCACGAGCAAGCAACTGAGCACGGCGAGGCTCAAACCCCTGGCGGAGCCGAGATAAGAGCTCATAAACGCGCTGGAACTCCAAGTCAGACCTCACAATCTGGCAACATGGGCAGATACCACAAACAGCAGTGCGAAGAGAGTCGAGCTGACGCCAGATAGCAGAACTCTGTGTGTAGAACTCATCAACAGTGGAGTCGCCCTGCTGAAGGGCATGCTCCTGACGGACCACTGAAAGGTAGAGATCATCGCCAGATGGCTCATAGCGCTGGCGAAGGTGAGCCCACATCTCAGAAACAGTACCGAGCCCCATAAACTCAGAGGCAAACTGAGGAAGAACACTAGAAGAACAGCCGCAGCACGAGCATCCTCATCAATCCACTGAGTGTAGGCAGCGGCGACGGCCTGACGGGCGGCGGCGACGGCCTGACGGGCACGGGGAACAGCACGTCGGGGCAGCGGATGACATGCACGGTGGCGAAGACGGACGAGTTGCGCGTCCAAGATCGAGAGGAAAAAAAACCCTAGCTCATGATACCATGTTAACTTCTATTTCCAGGGGCCAAAGGCCACAATATATAATACATGTACAGGTGACAAATATGCAGGAAACCCCTCATACAACGGGGAAACTATACAGGTATACATGGACACATAATATAACTCTAACAATTGTGTCATCTTGATAGACTACATGTTTCTAGAGTATCCTTTCCCCACTATTTGATGTTGACATTTTTTTCCTGATTCTGTGTAATCTTGTATGTTAACAATAATTAAAAATTAAAACACCTATAGGTCACAGCTCGATCAGGATGCCTTCTCATTATGGATATAAGTAATTTAGTCTAAGAATCATATTTGAGATTGGACTACTAAGAATCTTATCTTTTAATGCGATTAATAATTTAATATTCGAATTTCTACGGAACCGCTGGTCAATATATATTTTTTATATAAGATTTAGAATCAATGGATCTTTTGTGTATATCTATGTGTTAACACTACACCAATTTTCTGTAGATTAATCCATGGCACTATAATGATTCTCACACTCATTTCTACACGGCTTGGGTTGTAAGTTTTTCTTCTCATTGTAGGCTACATTATTCTTGACACGTGTAAAAAATATACATTGGGAGTGATTATGTGGAAGTGTTCATGTATATTAGCACATACTACAAAGTTAATCATATCTTTGCAAAAACTAACAATACTAGATGTACAAGAATGCACATATGCCGGCTGTACATTCCACAATGATTGAAATTCTTTTCAATATTATGGTCTATGTAATGATTAAAATATGTATTAAATAATTTTTATGTAATATAGGCCACCATTTGTTTGTAAAATTCTCTTGTTTAGGCATTATCACATTTCTTAACATACAACTTCTGTAGTCATTTTAATTACGTATATTCTGTAAAATAAGTTTCAACAACACTTTCATGAAAATCCAACGATGGTACTATTTTCACTATATAAATTTATATATCTGTAAAACAGAGGCGCTAATATATATTTGTGTTCCATTGTTATCATAGATCATGAAGCTAGAACTTTGTTGAGTCGAATGGATCATTAGGCCTGTGGACCTTGGACACAACCTTGGACTTTAAAAAATTGCTTAAATTTCATACTATAGTTCTCAAAAACATTAATACTTCGGTGTGATATATTGACCTTTTTAGCCTATCTTACGTATTGCAATTGCAGAGTGGTGGAACTTCTGGCAAAGGTTGCGTCAACATGAATTGTCCTGGCTTTCAGAAGACATCATCGAGCATAGCTCCGGGCAATGTCATCAGTCCACTTTTTCGCCCCAGTGGCAAGAAATCATATATCACACTAAGAATATTCAAGGTACAAGCTTGCTACTAGCACATGCTGGATTTGTTTGATACCATATCTTGGGAGCAAAGCACATTAATATTTGGTGCCGGTTTCATACATAATTAGGTGCTAAATTAGTTTCTAAAGTTCAAACTTGTTGGAGTCAAACAAGTTGAAGTTTTTACAGAGACTGGTATCCTCCACAACACTTGGTTTCATGTAATGCGTTTATAACCATGTATGTCCAGTGTTATTTTTCTTAGAAGTCTATAGTCAGTTTTGGTAGATAGGTCAGTCTTTATGTAATATAAAGAAATCTTTATCAATTATATGGGAATTCGTTTATTTTGTTGTTTAGCATTAGATTTTGGAAGGGACTAGACTGCTAAATTATGCCTAGACTTTAACAAGTGTTCATCATGTATATTATATTCACAAAAGGTGGAATTTTTTTATTCTCTGTGTACACTAAAAAAATATGCACATTTAAGCTAATTTGACCTTATGCGCTGCTACCTTCATTACCAAATAGATGGAGGTTTTTGGTTTTGCATAGTATTTCACGTGTAATTTTGACGCTTAGTTGCTGTAAGTATGTGTGTGAGTGAATAATTTTTAGAATGTACGGTGTGAAACTATTTTTCATGACAATCTAATGGTACAAGTTTAAGTAATCTTTTCTTGTTTCTAATTACTGATCAACAATAGGAAAGTTTGACTACACTTTTCTAGGATCATAATATGTAAGATATTCTCGAATGGTGGTGGTACCATATTATTATGAGCAGTGAGATATGGTGTATTATTGATATAGCAATCAACACATGCAGGAAAATTCTTCAGGTGATTGGCATGTCCATTTTGGAGTTAATGGTGATGCAAAACCAGTGGGTTACTTTCCTAAATCCTTGATTCCAGGACTCGTAGATAAACCCTTGGAGATAAGCTTTGGAGGCTATGCTACTCATAAGAAACCCCTACCAAGTCCTCCCATGGGAAGTGGCTATGTTTCAACAAGTGGGAATGCTGCATCCTTCACTAATCTCAAGCTTATCGATGCAGAGGGTAATGATCATATTGTCAACGTAGATCTGCCATCTGTTGTCGACGGGAAAGGTTGCTACACTCCTTCAAAAATTGAGTCAGCCCACTTTTTTTATGGGGGCCCTGGTTGTACTGATTAGTTGATTGATATTTTACATACGTACTCCAGTGCTATAAATTAAAAATAAAGGAGTCTATATAATGTCGTCTCTAAGAGTATAAATGTTATGTTTATTAGCATATTCTCTATATATCTATTGTTGAAATATTTCACTGGAAGTCGGGACCTTAGCTATCGAGTTTTTTAGCACACATGAATAAAGTACTCCCTGCCGCCACCTGCTTTGCTCGGCAGGAGAGATTTTTTTTGAGAGGGATAAAGCATCATTCATTACTGACAAGAACATATGTACATGGTCTTGATTACACAGGACAATGATTTCACGAGGAAATCAGTGACAGTCATACTTTGCTCATGCCACTACGCTAGCTTAGCTAATTAAGCTTGCTAAATCACGAGCAATGCCATTTCATGCTCTTCTAGTATTGACTACTAGATAGTCAGGAAACACTGCTCTCAGTAGCTCAATGTGTTTGTACACATACCAAGTACAGGTTGGGGGAAACACATGTACGGATTAGTGTTTCGTGTCCGCCTCTGGCTATTTTACCACTAAACATGGAAGCTACATGTGCCGTTCAATATGTTAAGCAAACAGCCAGGATCTGTTGGATCACCTCCTCTAGCTAGTTTTATATTAGCGGTGATTATCTATGCATCATCTAATGTTTAGACCATTTAGAAAGAAGCAAAAAAGTGCCAAGTAAAATGTTATTGATGGGCAATGGAATTCCACATTCCACACCTACGATAAATCGTTGACATGAGCTACACCTTACTAAATGTTTTCTATTCTGTTTTAATCGGTTACGGGCTAGCACATGTTTAATCCATGCTTCCCTCTACGAAGGGACTTTCCACATCTTTCTGAGTCAACAGACAAAGTCTCCTAAAATCTTTCTTCACCAATGCTTAGAAACAATTCCTTTTATATAGGCAATGCCTATGTTTCACATATGCACATCTTTCATGCACACTAGTTTGCATCATTCACTTACTACAACAAAGAATCCATGAAAGCCAAATTGGTCGGGAAAACAACTTACAACGACAGAAAGTCAGTCGGGAAAGGGTTTTGCTGACTGACCCTGTCTGTCACCACCGTAAGTCCAGTCGGAAAAACCCTTTCTCGGCCTACATATTTTTGCCGACTGATTGGTGTGAAAGTTTTTCGAACCAACATATTTTTCTCGACGGGCTTGCCTTTTGCGGACCGACATTTCCCGCACATAGTTGTTTTGTCTCTGCCATGAAACTTTTCTATCCAATGGTAATGGCACTGCCCTCGACCTTTCCGGACCAAACTGTGGTCTAGCACATTTTTAATCTGTGCTTCCCTCTGCGAAGGGACTTTCCACATCTTTTTGAGTCAAGAGACAAAGTCTCTTAAAATATTTCTCGACCAATGCTTTGAAACAATTCCTTTTTATATAAGCAATGTCTATGTTTCACACATGCACACTAGTTTGCATCATTTACTATACCAAACACAGAATTCCTGCTAGCCAAATTGGTTGGAAAACATCTTATAATGATAGAAAGTCATTTGAGAAAGGGTTTTGCTGACTGACCCTGTCTGTCACCATAAGTCTAGTCGGAAAAGCCCTTTCTTGGCCGACATAGTTTTGCCGACCGACAGTCTACACTGGTGTGAAAGTTTTTCTGACCGACATATTTTTCTCGATGAGTTTGCCTTTTACGGGCAGACATTTCCGACACGTCATTGTTTTGGTGACCAACTTTCCATTGTGTTTGCCATGGAACTTTTCTGTCCAATGGTAATGGCACTGCCCTCAACCTTTTCCAACCAACTGTCCGACGGGGTACTCATGGCTGACCAACTCCTGCCCACATGCCCGTGCTTCAATATTCAGATATCTGACAGCAAAAAATCAGTCAAATCATATTTTTACACAACAAATATACATGCATGTCTTCCAGAAATATCAACGGAATTAAGCCACAAGCAAACAATACTGAACTGATTGTTCATCTCTGATTGCCACACAATCAAGTTTACAAAGTGATAGCTAACTGATTATGGATAATCAGATTTACAAAATGATAGCTAAATGAGTACCATATCATCAGGTTTAGAAAGTGGTAGCCAAAAGGTGTCATTACACAAAATATCATGTAGATGCGAAACCACGTTCTACTAGAAGCATCAGGTTTACAAATGCGGCACAAGTTTTGCATGACACCTACATGTATCAGCTTGCCTGATGCGAGGCATATGAATTGAATTGATGCTAGCAGGAATACCAGAATAATGATTTGCAGCTGAAAAGAACAAATACTCACATTAGAACATTTGAAACTGTATAATATACAGAAAAAACACTAGCACTAGGTAGCGATGGCAACTGCAAGAATATAATACAGGAATTTTGCTGGAACAAGATTTCTAGTTGCGCGATGCCAACCATGGACCTTAGATTGAAAGGCTAAAATCGTTGATTAGCAATTAATAATTAGTTATACAAAAGAAGCATGTACTGTGAAACGCATCTTAGGCCATAACTTCCACTGGTGCAGAACTGCATGCCTGAAATAAAATAACATGCTAACGAGTGTATCCAAAACAGAGCTGTTTTACGGTACACTCCAATCTGTATGGAACGTTCGTTTTGTAAATCCATTGGTCAAGATTCATGAATACTACTTCTCAGTATGAGTAGTATTATTCGATTGAAGGGAATAATTGGAAGAGCGTCAAAGCAAATCTCAGGTAGCTCCATGGTATAAATAGGAAGCAACTATTTCCAAATTATAATCTACCTTATATATAGGAAAATGATATATCATCCATTATGTGATAGGATAGGATTGAAAAAAGTTAAGCGAAGGATTTACATTTGTGCTTTGTCACTTGTCTGAATGATTTTTATTCTTTGTATTGCATTCTATACCGTCTATTCCAAATACATCAAAAAGCATCAATCAAGAGCAAATTTGACTTATTCTTTTTTTAGAACCTTCATTGGTTAATTTATTGCATCTCATATTCGTTTGACATGCACACTCAATATCCAAATTCACAAAATCAAAACGAAATAAATACATCAAAACATGGAGATTCCACAACTTTTGTCGCCATCGGCCATCCCTACGACCCTCTCCAATGCTCCCCACCGTTATTGCCTCCTTGGCATCATAAGAGCAACTCCAATAGATGAGCTATTTTAGGGCACCTTAAATTTGGATATGGCACCAAAAAATAAGTTTTAGGGCACCAACAATTTTTCTGCTCCGACAGATTATGTAAAATAGGGCTCGAGAAAGGTGCAGGGTTGGAGGAGGTCGCGACCGACAGGGTTGAGGCTGAGGTAGTCGTGGCTGATACCAATGAGGCCGAGGTGACGCCGGATATGTAGACATTGAGGATGAGCTGGCTTCTTACTATGATGACCAAACTCAACACGTGGTATTGTAAACAACATTGCAAAAGCAAGATTGCAAGATTTTTTGAATTTGAATTTTTTTATTTTTAGTGCCAAAATCCCATTTTATCTTATGTAGATACCACAAATACGATTGCAAATTGGCCTCTCACATTTTTCACACAAAGTCTATCATATGGGAGGCATAGTCCCTAAATAGTTTGATTTTTTTAGCTTTTAATATTTCACTCATTAAATGAGTTTAATAGGATTTACCGATGAAAAAATCACATAAATTGAGAAAAATAAAATAATAGAAAACCCGGTGGAACCTTCCATTTCAGTGTATTAATATAGAGAAAATATATAAACTTGCAATACAATTGTTTTCAAATTTTAGGGTCCCAGAGCGTGCACTGTGGGTCCAAATCCGAGTGCCAGTTCGCATCAAAAACGTGCTTCGTGACATGGCACAAATGCACGTATGTCGGTATATATGCACGTAAACATAAAACTATTGCGCCAGTTCTCGTACAACATGGTTGTGACATGTCTAGATGGATCACCCATTTCCAATTGCAGTTAATTTGACCAAATGGTTAATGCGAAAAATGTACAACATGCCAACATGGTTCTGACGCGTCAAGATGCTCTACATGACACGGTGAATATAGTCGTTATTGTTCTATCACTAGTGGAATTTGGCGCGGCGGCACGCCGCACCCGTTGTAATTCAAAATGTTGAAATCCGTCGGAATTTTTCGTCTAGAGTATGTCCAAATACTTAGTTTATTAAAATGTTCAAATAAGCTTGTATTTTGACATAAATTTTTAATTTAACTCCATAGTTAGAGAATGCATGATATGAGCATTTATTAATTTTTAACTCCATAGTTAGATAAATTTCATTTAGACTATACCCAAATATTCACCAAATTGGAATGTTTAAATATGTTTGCATTATGGCATAAGTAGTTAGCATATATTTTTGTGAGCTTGTTGATATATTTTAGAGTATCTCCAATTTTTTTTAAGCAATTTGAAATGTTCAAACGTGTTTCTATTTTTTCAGTAATATTTAATTTAAGTCCGTAATGAGTGGGAACACACATTTATTGAATTGAATTCCATATTTAGAGAAAGTTCATCTAGATTACATCCAAATATTTACCAAATTGAAATGTTCAATTTAAGTACATAATTAGATGAAGCGTATTTTTTTCTAAACATCCACCAACTCAAAATATTTAAACATTTAATAAATTAGATTCCACATAATTAGAGAAAGTACAGTTGTTTTTTGTCCAAATATTCACCAATTCAAAATATCTAAACATGTTTGTTTTTTTTGCCATAAATAGTTAGCATTTATTTTTCTGACCATTTCCGACGGGTATGGGTATTTATGGAAATACTTCAATTTTCTAAATAAATTCCAAAAAAAAATCCGGCACTGTAGAAGTGTGGTACTTGTTGACAGCAGGCTTAAAGGCGGAGAACAATATAGATTTAGGGACTATTCGATAGTACAGTCGAAAATATTATGACGACCGACTTTGCTGCAAAAATGTTTTATTCCGGGAGACCGTTTCGCCATTTTTGGGAAATGCGAGGACTTTTCTGTAAAAAGACGGTACACGGGACTCTTCTGCAAAAATGTTTTATTCCGGGGACCGATTCGTCAAAATAAAAAGGTTAAAACATGGAAGTTGTTTGAAACGGTGATATACGTCTACTCGTGAGAGAAAAATTCAAACGGATGACCGAGTGCAACCAATTTGACAAAATTCGTCAAATATTTTTGTGAATTTGGATACAAAATTAAGGAGATAGAGTCGACCAAACTCGAAACTGATCACGGGAATGAAACCTACTCATCGACGTGCATATATTTCGTGTATATGATTTTTGGGAGAACAAAAAAAATTCAAAAAAAACTAAAAAAAATCGCAAAAAAAAATCGACGAAAAGTGGGTGGTCTTTTATATAATATAGGTAGGATTTCAACTAGTAGTCAGGGGAAGGAAGCTGGGAGGACATGTGCTGTGTCTTGAGTGGACGAAAAGTGTGTTCTGGATGAAGCCACCGACGAATAGGTAGCTTTCATTTTAGGGCATCTCTAGCCGTCCCCCAGCGCCCCCAGGGCCCAAAAAAGCGCCGAAATGGCCTGGGAGCGCCGTTTTTCACCCAGTCGCCCCCCCAGGAGCCCAAATAGCGCCGGATCGGCGGAAAATAGCACCGGCGCTCCCAGGCCAAACCCAGCACACCGGGTTTGGCCTGGGGGGGGGGGGGGGCGAAATGGCGTGAAAAAGAATGTGGGCCAGCGCTGTCAGCGAGATAGGCGAAATGGCGCGGAATCACGGGTGGAAAAACGCTTCGTCGTCATCTCCTCGGCTCCCGCGCTGGTCAAAAGCCTGCCGAAGTAATGGCCGTGGACTGCCGCGCCGTTCAGCGGCGGCCGACGCGTCCAGTCGGCTGCCACGCACCGGAGTAATGACGCGCCACCGTCTCGCCTCCCCTGCGCCTATTTATTCCCCCTATCTCGCCGTGGCAAGGCACACCATTCCCCCATCTCTCCATCTCTCTCCTTCCCCGAGCAACAGCAATGGCCGAGCGATACCCCGGAGACGAAGCTGCGAGGAACGGCTTCGGCCGTCGTTTCTTGCACCCGGAGGAGGCCCGCATGTTGTACGAGGCCGGGTACCCTACGCCGCCAGACATGCGGGTCCCCGGCGACTGGTGCCTGAGCGCCGGCGGCGTCCCCGTTCCGCCGCCACCAGAAGGAGCGGATCGCGTCTACGCGATCCAGGAAGTCCTCGCCGGGCTCTCCGAAGAGCAGGCGGCGGACCCGCGCTAGGATCCGGCGAACGCCGCCTTCTGGACGGCGTACTTCCTCGAGCGCCACCACCGCGATCTGGAGGACACCAACGACAACGGCCCCGTCGCCGGCCGGAAGAACGCCGGCGGGCGGAAGCAGTGGTGGAGCGGTCGAGGGCGTACCCTCGCGTACGTCCTCGAGCACATCCACGCCGGGAACGTGCCCCGGCTCACCATGCCGCCACGCCAGGCGCCGACGCCTCGACGCCACTTCACCTCCTGGCTGCCCAGGAGGATGGGGACGGCGTCTTCCTCGTCTTCCTCTGGCCCGCTCTCCAGCGGGTCCCCGCACACGCCGGCGCTCGCTCGGGTCAAGCCCGAGCCGGAGGACACGCCGCGCGGCGTCGTCCTCAACTGCGGGCGCCGCATCCGGTCGCCGCCAAGAAGGCCCAGCGGCGGGATTCGCATCAACGAGCGCCGCATACCGTCGCCGCCCCGAGGCCACCTTCGCCTCGTCAGGCCCAAGAAGGAGCCTGGCACCGGCGGCGCCACCTCCAAGAAGAAGAAGGCGCCGGTGGAGTGGGCGGCGCCACAGGAGTACGTCCGGGCGGCCATCAAGGCGGAGGCGCCGGACGACGACGAGGAATTCCCCGGCTAGCAGAACGCCGTCACCGCCTCCATGCAGGACGTCGCGCCGCCCATGGTCGCCGCCGAGGAGTACTCAGACGAGTTTATCTTCGCCTGGTCGCGCAACCAGCATGCCCAGGAGGAGATTGCGCTCCAGCAGCGCCTTCTCGACGAGGCAGCGGCCAACTGCCGTCGCGCCGCTACATGCCGGCCTCCTACTCCCCCTCGTCAGGCGAGCGGTGAGGTGATCGTCCTCGACGACAGCGACGGCGACGACGCGCCAGGGTGGTTCGGCGGCGGCGCCAACAACAACGAGGCCGGTCCGAGCCACTTCGGCGGCGGCGCGCCACCGAGCGACGACGACGACGACGACAGCGACTACACGGCGTTCTACAGCCCGCTGGGCATGTAGATCGCCGTGTTTTAGTTTTAGTTTTAGTTTTAAGTTTATATTATGTAATGAACAATGCGAAATTCGCCTATATAGTATGAATTTCGGCTAAGTTTAACGAATTTCGCTTATGTTTGATGAATTTCGCCCAATTGTTTTTTTTTTGAATTTTTCGGCCCAAGTCTGGGTTTGGGCACGGCTGGGAAAATACCGAACCCAGCGCGTCAAATAGCGCCGGCGTCTCCCGAGGCCGTCCAAAAAGACGCCGTTTTTTCGGCCTGGGGGGGCCGAACGGCTGGAGATGCCCTTACCACCCCCAACCAACCTCCAAAAATATGATAGACAATACGAGGTGGCATGATTTATATCGTCTCAAAATGACCATTCCATGAAGCCTACCGGCTAGAGAACTGAGCTTTAGCTCAGTGGCCTCCCTCCCCACCCGAGATCGACTCCCGAAGGGAGCGATTTCTGGGCGTCTCACCCGTGGGCACTGTTCACTAGGAAATGTAGCGACACTGTTCGCGGACGCTGTAGCTGCACTGTTCATTAGGGGCAGTGTAATATTCGTTGTTGGCCTCTCTCTGCGTTCGAGACATAGCGATAAGAGTCACAAAACACGTGGGGTTTGTATAAATCAGTAGGTCTTAGCTTACACACTAGGGTGTGTGTGGTGTTGAGTGCGTGCGTGTGATGTGAGTTGGTCTTTTAAGTTTAGATACTACAGCTGTGCCAACCGAGAGACAATAATTATAAAAAAAGCCTACCGGCTACCACGCACCGTTCGGCTAGAATATTACCTGCTGCTACCACACACCGTTCTACCCCCAAAACAAGAAATCTTGCACATTCTAGCAGGTGCGGGCAATTAAGCTCGCACACTTGGCTGTGTTAAAATGACATTGTTGCCAACAGGAAGTAACTCTACCAATTGCAGTGTGGCGGTTGCTTTTTTACTTTTCAGAGTGCATGTGTTCTGGACTTTTGGTAATAGTAGCAGTCTGAACGTATAGAATCCCTCAATTTAGCAAATCTACAATAACTGCATACTTACAAATGATCCAGGTCCTTTGTACTTGCACATAGTTCATCGATCACATCTATGACGTATTGTACCCTTTCAAAATTATGTACACGGAGAGTACCGGATAGCATTGTTCAGAGAGAAAATATGACACGGCGAGTATCGATCACCGTTCTCTCACCGCCACAAAAAAGAAGAAATCTTGCACATTCTTGGCTGTGTTAAAATGACACTGTTGTTAATAAGACTAGTTGAATGCCCGTGCATTGCTACGGGCTGATAAACAAAATTATATTAAGAAATGATTAACAATATTTTTATTTTATGAATGAGCGTGTCAGCAACAATATGTGTATTATGTATGAATATGTCACAAAAAATATCGTGTCACCAATATACGAATTTTCTCCAAGCATGTACCACACAAATTTCCTTTACTCGAATTACAAAGAGCAGGTTGATATAAAGAAGACTACTTTGGACAAGGCGAGGGAAACCTCTTACAAGAGTGTTACTTCCCCCTACAACACATCTTTGCCCACCTAGTTCTTGTTGTGGCTCCTACACTGGTCAAAGAAAAGAAGTACATTAAATCTAGATGGATGAAAAATATTTTGCAAATATTTGAACAACAGTACACACAAACTATAATGATAGTGCAAACTTTATTTATTTTTGAGAATCATGATGTACCAAATATTTTAAATACAAGATTTATCATGGAAGTAGTATTTGTACCTTGAGGCCACATTGCCATTGACATTACTATTTTATCCTGGTCAAAACTTGTTGGCAGCAGATCCTTCATCTCAGTGTGTTCAGATGACATAAACCTCACAATGATGCCCACCGCAACTGGTAGAATATCTTGCAAGAAATTTCACAATGACGCTGACATTAAATGCCACTGAAAGCTGAATAATAAGTTTCACATCCACCAAAAAGAAAAATAACAACTATAGGCAGACATAACTTTGAACTTTCTTTACCAAATAAAGATGCGGAGTAAGCAACTTGTTATAGCAGCTACAATAAGTAACTCGGTTCCCTGTTATTCTTGGTACCCTACTCACATTAGACCAGGGGATAAATAAGCAGGAGAGGCATCCATCTCCCTTTTTTTTCTTCAAAACATCGATAAGAACAGATTAATACATGGACAATTGTACTAAGCTCGAAATAGGGTCTACTATGCACAGATTGTGTATATGACTTGCACGATTCAGAATGTCTAGTTTTTTCTTCTTCCAATTTTAGCATTATCAAACAGCTAGGAGCATACTAAAAGTACAAGTGAACTCACACAGGAAGGGAGAGGTGACTTACATGGGAGATTAGGAGCATCTCAGCTTCTAGCTGACCTTATCCTACGCAGTGTTCAGTGGTTGGGGCAGTTTGGCATAATCACTCTGTACCTGAGAACAAACAACCCAACGATGCAAAGATGAAGAGAAGTCAATTGCCTGGACTGATTTTGAATTAATTCAGCAAAAAGAATAGAGGGATAGTACTCTTTTAATTGCTCATTTACTGTAAGAAACTCATCTTTTGCTCAGATTACAAATAGACATGATTCGTGCAGTTTTGGTATAATGACTCTGGATAAATGTATTCACTTAAACATCATGAATTGAAGACACAACTCTAAAGAATACAATCAATTTTCATCACTAACAACAGTATGGACTGGAGCTGCAGCAGAGAACAAATAGAAATGACTCTTGCAGTTTTGGCTAATGAGAGAGCCGATGTGCTGATCTATTGCAGAACAGGAACATGTGGTGAGCAGACCACATGTAAAGAAAGAGAAATATCCTATTCTCATATTCAATGCACACCATTTGTCATCCCTGAATTGCCATGCCAATAACATCCTTGAACATCAAGTTGCAGCGTGCCATTACAGGAAAAAAGTGGAACCACTAATTATATGAACTGGAAGGACTTGGAGCGTTTTATTTACCTTGAAACTTTCCTTTTCCATATTTGTCTCATCTTCAAATAAGGGACAAATTCGAAGCCTGATATTCCAGTAAATCACCATACAAGCCTCAAGCTCGCGGAATTGTATGACTCATGGGCATGATTCGAGCACTGGAAAAACAAAATAATCAATCCGTCTGAGTAGAGTTGTACTGTTTGTCCTTTAAGAATAGAGATGTCCTAAGCAACAATATGGAAAAGTGATGCCGGGTGAAGACAAACCTAGTGATACAGAATCATCCAACCGCTACCAAAACTGGCATGATTTCCATTGCAAAGAACAACTTGCACACCCCCAAAAAATGATCAGCATACGAACCTGCAGAAAACATGATAAAACTGTATATTTCAGTGTATATACTGTGTAAAGGCTGAAATAATGTGTAAAGTCAAGCGCAACCTGTAGCTAACAGATTTAAGCATCACAATGTTACAGACCAAAACAAATATGTGAGCAATGTTGGAAATATGCCCTAGAGGCAATAATAAATAAATGTTATTATCATATTTCCGTGTTCATGATATATGTTTATTTCCATGCTATAATTGTATTAACCGGAAACATAATACATGTGTGGTTGCGTAAACAACATTGCGTCCCTAGTAAGCCTCTACTAGACTAGCTCGTTAATTAATGATGGTTATGGTTTCCCAACCATGAACATGAGTTGTTAATTAATTAACGGGATCATGTCATTAGAAGAATGACGTGATGGACAGACCCAACTAAGCATAACAATATTGATCGTTTCATTAAGTTTTTATTGTCATGCCTTTTATTGTCAAGTATCCTATTTCTTAGACCATGAGATCATGTTATTCCCGGGTACTGGAAGAATACTTTGGGGACATCAACCATCGCTTCGTGACAGGGTGATCATAAAGGTGTCTTACGGGTATCTCAGAAAGTGCTTGTTGAATTACATGAATCAAGACTGGGATTTGTCCCTCCGTGTTTCGGAGAGATATACTCTGGGCCCACTCGGTAGTGCACATTCGGTAAAGCTTGCAAGCACGTGACTAATGAGTTAGTCACAGAGAATGTTGTATTACGGAACGAGTAAAGAGTACTTACCAGTAACAAGATTTAACTAGGTATAGTGATACCGACGATCAAATCTTGGGTAAGTAAAATATCGCGTGACAAAGGAAATTGTATACGGATTATAGTAGTCCACGACATAGTGGTTCAACCGATAAAGATCTTCGTTGAATGTGTGGGAGTCATTATGGATATCCTGGTCCCTCTAATGGTTATTGATCGGAGAGGTGTCTCCATCATGTCTGCACGTTCTCGAACCCGTAGGGTCACACACTTAACGTTCGGTAACGCTAGAGTAGCTCTGGGATAATTTTGTTAATGGTGTCCGAATATTGTTCGGAGTCTCGGATGAGATCCTAGACATCACGAGGAGCTCCGGAAGAGTCCGGAGGTAAAGATTTATATATGGCAAGTTGATTTCAGGGTTCCGGAAAAGTTCGGGATTTTTCGGCAGAGTGTCGGAATGTTCTAGAAGGTTCCGGAGGGTCCCATAGTGGGGCCCACCTGTCCCCAACGACCAAGGGTGGCCCACTGGTCCATTTGACCAGTCCTACTTGGTCCATGCAGCCATTCAATGGGTAGCCCTTTAAAAGGGATGTTACCACTCTTGAAAGAGGGGGTTACCACCTTTTAAATGAGAAGGGGTTACCACTATTGAAAGAGGGAGTTTCTACTTTGGAAATAAAGTGGCTGCAGCCCCTTGCCTATATAAAGAAGAGGGAGAGGTGCACCAAGAGACAGAGGCTTGGCCGCATCACTGGCTTGCTGCTCCTCTACCTCCCGCGCACCGCTTGGCGAAGCCCTGCCCGCGGGAACTCTCCACCATATCCACCACCACGCCGTCGTGCTGCTGGAATCGATCCCACCTACTTCTCCCTCTAGCTTGCTGGATCAAGAAGAGGGAGACGTCATCGAGCTGTACGTGTGCAAGCCTCCGGAGGTGCTGCTCGTTTGCGGTGCTGATCGGATCGAACATCGTCAACAACTTCACCGAGCTGCGTTGAATTAAACGTTCAACGCGCGTGTTCTTCGAGGGTATGATGAACTACTCTCCCCGTTACTAGAATCTTCTAGATAGGATCTTGAGTGTTGCTTCCGCATGTGAGAGAAATTTTTTGTTTTCTATCGCGCAAACTCCTACAGTGGTATCAGAGCCGGATCTATGCGTAGATGTTTTGGTACGGGTAGAACACATATGTGTATGTGGGCGTTGATAATCTTTTTATTACTTCCTTTGTGTATTTTGAATCTTAGTGGCATAGTGGGATGAAGCGGCCCGGACTAACTTTACATGTCCACGTACATGAGACTTGTTCCACGACTGACATGCAACTTGTATTGCATAAGTGGCTTTGCGGGTGTCTGTCTCTCCCACTATAGTTAAGATTTAATCTACAACGGGTTGTTAATAATTTGTTTATCACCGTTGTGGTTTCATGTTCGTAGGTAAGAACGGTTCTTTCTTCGAAAGCCCTAAGCCACGTAAAATTTGCAAAGAATAAGGGAGAGGCGTCTAACTTGTTTTTGCAGGGGTGCTTGTGATATGGTATAGCCCAAACTGTTTCATATGATATATTTGTGATGTATGAGATGATCATGTTTTGTAATGTTTCACGACTTGCATGTCGATGAGTACGGCAACCGGCAGGAGCCATATGGTTGTCTTAATTATCAATTGTATGACCTGCGTGTCAACTTCAAACGCCATGTAATTGCATTATTTATCGCTATGAGTTAGCAATATATGGGATGCAACGTGGTGGAGACAACCAAGGCGCCACATGAACATGGCGCCATGATGGAGATCATGCCGGTGCGTTTAAGATGGAGATCAAGACGCAATAAAAGGGCTATACCATGTCACATATTTTTATGCATGTGATGTTTATCCTTTTATGCATCTTATTTTGCGTGTGCTCGACGGTAGCATTATAAGATGATCCCTCACACAATATCAAGATAAAGTGTTCTCCCTTAGTATGCACCGTCGCGAAAGTTCGTCGTTTTGAAGCATCTCGTGATGATCGGATGTGGTAAACTCTACGTTCACATACGACGGGTGTAAGCCAGTTTTACACATGCGGAAATACTTTGGTTAACTTGACGAGCCTAGCATGTACAGACATGGACTCGGAACACGACGAACCGAAAGGTTAAACACGAGTCATATGAATGATATGATCAACATTTCGATGTTCACCATTGAAACTACATCTTCTCTCGTGAAGATCGGACTTGGTGTAGTGGATTTGGATCGTGTACCACTAGACAACTATGAGGGATGTTGTTTTAAGTGGGAGTTCGTTAGTAATTTGATTAAAATGAACTCTTTATCATGAACATAGTCTAAAGATGTCTTTGCTAAAATGTTGTAGATCATGGCCCGCAACGTAGCTCAGTTCAACTTCAGCGCATTCCTTGAGAAAGAAAAACTGAAATCATCTGGTTCAAACTTCACTGACTGGCACCGCAACCTGAGGATTATCCTCACTGGGTGTAAGAAGCATTATGTGCTCGATGCTGCGCTAGGTGACCCACCTGCAGACAATGCGCCTGAAGCAGAACAAAATGTCTTTGAGACGCGCAGAGATGACCACATTATAGTTGCCTGTGCCATCCTTACATCTCTGGACACTGATCTCCAGAAACGTTTTGAACATCACGGCGCCTATGAGATGGTTGAAGAGCTGAAAACCATGTTTCAGACTCAGACCCGCGCTGAGAGATATGAGATCTCTGATAAGTTCTATACATGTAAGATGGAGGAGCACAGCTCTGTCAGTGAACATGTTGTCACCATGGGAGGCTATATCCAACGCCTAATTCAGCTGGGATGTGTGATCCCGGATGAGTTAATCACTGACAGGGTGCTGCAGTCGCTCCCTCCGAGCTACAAAGGCTTTGTGCTGAACTATAACATGCAAGGCATGAATAAGACTCTTAATGAGCTCTTTGCGATGCTGAAATCTGCAGAAGTGGACATCAAGAAAGAACATCAAGTGTTGATGGTCAATAAGACCACCAGTTTCAAGAAGGTTAAGGCCAAAAAGGGTCACTTCAAGAAGAGTGGCAAATCTGTTGCTGCTCAGGGCGGCAAACCTGTTGCCACACCTGTGAAACCCAAGGCTGGTCCTAAGCCGGACACTGTGTGTTTCTACTGCAAGGGAGACGGTCACTGGAAGCGTAACTGCGCCAAATACTTGGCGGATAAGAAGGCTGGCAACGTCAAAGGTATATTTGATATACATGTTATTGATGTGTACCTTACTAGTTCTCGTAGTAGTGCCTGGGTATTTGATACTGGTTCGGTTGCTCATATTTGCAACTCGAAACAGGAGCTGCAGAATAAACGGAGACTGGCGAGGGATGAGGTGACGATGCGCGTCGGGAATGGATCGAAGGTCGATGTCATCGCCGTCGGGACACTACCTCTTCATCTACCTTCGGGATTAGTTTTAAACCTGAATAATTGTTATTTGGTGCCTGCGTTAAGCATGAACATTATATCTGGATCTTGTTTATTGCGAGACGGTTACTCATTTAAATCAGAGAATAAAGGTTGTTCTATTTCTATGAGTAATATCTTTTATGGTCATGCACCCAACGTAAATGGTTTATTCTTGTTGGATCTCGATAGTAGTACTTCACACATCCATAACATTGATGCTAAAAGATGCAAAGCGAATAATGATAGTACCACATACTTGTGGCACTGCCGTTTAGGTCATATTGGTGTAAAGCGCATGAAGAAACTCCATTCTGATGGACTTTTTCAATCACTTGACTTTGAATCATTTGATACGTGCGAACCATGCCTCATGGGTAAGATGACTAAGACACCGTTTTCCGGTACGATGGAACGGGCGAGTGATTTGTTGGAAATCATACATACTGATGTGTGTGGACCAATGAGCATTCCAACACGTGGTGGATATCGTTACTTCCTAACTTTCACTGATGATTTGAGTAGATATGGGTATATTTACTTAATGAAACACAAGTCTGAAACATTTGAAAAGTTCAAAGAATTTCAGAGTGAAGTAGAAAATCATCGTAACAGGAAGATCAAATTTCTACGATCTGATCGTGGAGGGGAATATCTGAGTTACGAGTTTGGCATGCACTTGAAAAATTGTGGAATTGTTTCCCAACTCACGCCACCTGGAACACCACAGCGTAATGGTGTGTCTGAACGTCGTAATCGTACTTTATTAGATATGGTGCGTTCTATGATGTCTGTATCCGATCTGCCAATGTCATTTTGGGGGTATGCATTAGAGACAGCCGCATTCACTTTAAATAGGGCACCATCTAAATCCGTTGAGACGACACCATATGAGTTGTGGTTTGGTAAGAAGCCAAAATTATCGTTTCTTAAAATTTGGGGATGCGAGGCTTATGTCAAAAGATTACAACCTGATAAGCTCGAACCCAAAGCGGAAAAATGCGTCTTCATAGGATATCCAAAGGAAACCATTGGGTATACCTTCTATCACAGATCCGAAGGCAAAGTTTTTGTTGCTAAGAATGGATCCTTTCTTGAGAAGGAGTTTCTTTCGAAAGGAGTGAGTGGGAGGAAAATAGAACTAGACGAGGTTATTGAACCTTCTCCCGAATTGGAGAGCAGCGCAGCGCAGGAAGATTTGGATCTTCAGGCACCGCCTTCACCAGCTAGAGAGAAAGAAGCTGATGATAGTGATCATGCAGCTTCGGTCAAAGTTCCCGTTCGCAGGTCGACAAGGTTACGTACTGCTCCTGAATGGTACGGTAATCCTGTCTTGAACATTTTATTGTTAGACAATGATGAACCTATGAACTATGAGGAAGCGATGATGAGCCCAGACTCTGGAAAATGGCAAGACGCCATGAACTCTGAAATGGAATCCATGAAGGAAAACCAAGTGTGGACTTTGGTTGACCTTCCTGATAGCCGTAAGGCTGTTGAATGTAAATGGATTTTCAAGAAGAAAACAGACGCTGACGGTAATGTCACCGTATATAAAGCTCGACTTGTCGCAAAAGGTTTTCGACAAATTCAAGGAGTTGACTACGATGAGACCTTCTCACCCGTAGCGATGCTAAAGTCTGTTAGGGTTCTACTAGCAATTGCTGCTTATTTCGATTATGAAATTTGGCAGATGGATGTCAAAACTGCGTTCCTCAACGGAAACGTTGAAGAAGAGTTGTACATGGTACAACCTGAAGGTTTTGTCGATCCTAAGGATGCTGATAAAGTGTGCAAACTTCAGCGATCCATCTATGGACTGAAGCAAGCATCCCGGAGTTGGAATCTTCGATTTGATGAGGTGATCAAAGGTTTTGGATTTGTCCAAAATTATAAAGAAGCTTGTGTTTACAAGAAAGTGAGTGGGAGCTCGGTTGCATTCCTGGTTTTATATGTAGATGACATATTACTTATTGGGAATGATGTGGAGCTGCTTAACAGTGTGAAAGATTATTTGAATAATAGTTTTTCAATGAAAGATCTTGGTGAAGCTGCATACATATTGGGCATAAAGATCTATAGAGATAGATCAAGACGCTTAATAGCACTTAGTCAAAGTAAATACCTTGAGAAGATAGTGAAGAAATTCAATATGCAGGATGCAAAGAAAGGTTCTTTGCCCATGTTACAAGGTAAGCCATTGAGTATGACTCAGTGTCCAACTACGGCAACAGAAATAGAAAGGATGAAGAAAATCCCCTATGCCTCGGCCATAGGTTCTATTATGTATGCCATGTTGTGTACTAGACCGGATGTGTCCCATGCTCTTAGTTTGACGAGCAGGTACCAGAGTGATCCTGGAGAGGCTCACTGGACAGCAGTTAAAAATATCCTTAAGTACCTAAAAAGGACTAAGGACATGTTTCTTGTCTATGGTGGTGATGAAGAGCTCTCCGTAAAAGGTTACGTTGATGCTAGCTTCGATACTGATCCAGATGACTCGAAATCTCAAACAGGGTATGTCTTTATCTTGAATGGAGCTGCGGTTAGCTGGAGGAGTTCCAAGCAAACCGTCATTGCGGCATCTACATTAGAGGCGGAGTATATGGCCGCTTCTGAAGCAGCGAAAGAAGGGATATGGCTGAAGGAGTTCGTCACTGAACTCGGCGTTGTTCCGAGCGCACTGGATCCCATGGAGATTTTTTGTGACAACACTGGTGCCATTGCTCTAGCCAAGGAACCAAGATGTCACAAGAGTTCCAAGCATATCAAACGCCGGTTTCATCAAATTCGTGAGCATGTCAATGAAGGAGATATTACCATTAGCAAAGTACATACGAATCAAAATATCGCTGATCCGTTGACTAAAGTTCTTCCACAGACAAAACATGATCAACACCAGAAGGCCATGGGTGTTAGATTTTTACCAATGTAAACTAGATTATTGACTCTAGTGCAAGTGGGAGACTGTTGGAAATATGCCCTAGAGGCAATAATAAATAAATGTTATTATCATATTTCCGTGTTCATGATATATGTTTATTTCCATGCTATAATTGTATTAACCGGAAACATAATACATGTGTGGTTGCGTAAACAACATTGCGTCCCTAGTAAGCCTCTACTAGACTAGCTCGTTAATTAATGATGGTTATGGTTTCCCAACCATGAACATGAGTTGTTAATTAATTAACGGGATCATGTCATTAGAAGAATGACGTGATGGACAGACCCAACTAAGCATAACAATATTGATCGTTTCATTAAGTTTTTATTGTCATGCCTTTTATTGTCAAGTATCCTATTTCTTAGACCATGAGATCATGTTATTCCCGGGTACTGGAAGAATACTTTGGGGACATCAACCATCGCTTCGTGACAGGGTGATCATAAAGGTGTCTTACGGGTATCTCAGAAAGTGCTTGTTGAATTACATGAATCAAGACTGGGATTTGTCCCTCCGTGTTTCGGAGAGATATACTCTGGGCCCACTCGGTAGTGCACATTCGGTAAAGCTTGCAAGCACGTGACTAATGAGTTAGTCACAGAGAATGTTGTATTACGGAACGAGTAAAGAGTACTTACCAGTAACAAGATTTAACTAGGTATAGTGATACCGACGATCAAATCTTGGGTAAGTAAAATATCGCGTGACAAAGGAAATTGTATACGGATTATAGTAGTCCACGACATAGTGGTTCAACCGATAAAGATCTTCGTTGAATGTGTGGGAGTCATTATGGATATCCTGGTCCCTCTAATGGTTATTGATCGGAGAGGTGTCTCCATCATGTCTGCACGTTCTCGAACCCGTAGGGTCACACACTTAACGTTCGGTAACGCTAGAGTAGCTCTGGGATAATTTTGTTAATGGTGTCCGAATATTGTTCGGAGTCTCGGATGAGATCCTAGACATCACGAGGAGCTCCGGAAGAGTCCGGAGGTAAAGATTTATATATGGCAAGTTGATTTCAGGGTTCCGGAAAAGTTCGGGATTTTTCGGCAGAGTGTCGGAATGTTCTAGAAGGTTCCGGAGGGTCCCATAGTGGGGCCCACCTGTCCCCAACGACCAAGGGTGGCCCACTGGTCCATTTGACCAGTCCTACTTGGTCCATGCAGCCATTCAATGGGTAGCCCTTTAAAAGGGATGTTACCACTCTTGAAAGAGGGGGTTACCACCTTTTAAATGAGAAGGGGTTACCACTATTGAAAGAGGGAGTTTCTACTTTGGAAATAAAGTGGCTGCAGCCCCTTGCCTATATAAAGAAGAGGGAGAGGTGCACCAAGAGACAGAGGCTTGGCCGCATCACTGGCTTGCTGCTCCTCTACCTCCCGCGCACCGCTTGGCGAAGCCCTGCCCGCGGGAACTCTCCACCATATCCACCACCACGCCGTCGTGCTGCTGGAATCGATCCCACCTACTTCTCCCTCTAGCTTGCTGGATCAAGAAGAGGGAGACGTCATCGAGCTGTACGTGTGCAAGCCTCCGGAGGTGCTGCTCGTTTGCGGTGCTGATCGGATCGAACATCGTCAACAACTTCACCGAGCTGCGTTGAATTAAACGTTCAACGCGCGTGTTCTTCGAGGGTATGATGAACTACTCTCCCCGTTACTAGAATCTTCTAGATAGGATCTTGAGTGTTGCTTCCGCATGTGAGAGAAATTTTTTGTTTTCTATCGCGCAAACTCCTACAAGCAAATCATAATTCTATGTGTTTTACTCTACAATAGATCTTAAAAATCAAGTTAACAACATTACTAAGCATATATCATGTTACCTCAAAGAGCTTATTCGCTTAACGATACATTTTGTTTTTTATTCACCCTAGTGAATGTCAGCTAGCTATTTGTTGACCCAATATCTTGATCTCTGCTCAATAATAATATGTGCATTTATTTTTAATTATAAATGTATTCATTCCCACTATCCTTCCAACCAGATTATTTGGGACAATATTATTCAAACTGTAAAAACCTGTATGTGACAAACACAGGAGATGTTATATAACTGAAGATACATTTCACCATATGTAGCAAGAACCATGAAAATAAATCTAGGGAGGCAGAGTACATCTTTGTATCAATCTATTATAAGATGGAAGGCATCAGACATTAAAACTGGAGGAGAAGCACTCTGGATGATATTACCTTCTCATTCTCAGAAAGATACTTGCATCTAGAATGAGCCTGGAGTGGCAATGCCCCGTCCTTGTAAAATAATTTTCTACTTTCATGAGTCATAACTCATGACTACGAAGGTAAAATAAATAACTACAATTATATGGCACTCCTCCACTCAACGTGTTCAGAACCATAGATAAAAACAGAACGTGGTAATCACTATAACACTAAGTTAATCTGGAACCCCCTTTCCCATGTGCTCCTAAACTAATTCACACGCACACATGTAAAATCCATCAGCTTCTCCCCTATAACACTGAACAGAGACCTTGAGCTGCTATATATATATGGCCACATTACCACTCGGATTGGAGAAACAGGGCAACTAGGATTGGAGAACTCGAGAGCAAGGAGGAGGCGAAGGAAGAAGCAGGCGAAGGAAGAAGCATGGCCAGGGTGCACGCGGCCGCCGCCATGCTTGCCATGGTGGCCGTCGTGTCACTGCTTGGAGTAGGAGGCGTGGCCGGGCAAGGGCTGGCGTGGGCGGCGCCTCCCCCGCCAACGACGCCGTCGCCTCCTCAGCCGACCTCGCCGGCGCCGCCTGCAGCTTCTCCGGGATGGAGCGGCCCGGCGGTGGCTGTCATCGCGTGCCTCGCCGCGGCGGCGCTCGCGTGGATCGGCCGGGGGTGCTGGGAGCACAGGAAGGCCCCGGCCGCGTGGTGAGCGTGCGGCGGCGACTCTGCTAGAGCGCTAGGGTTCTTGTGCACCTGTGCGTGCGTTTTCCACCTCCATCTGTGTGCGGTGTGCCCGCGTGTTGGGCCTCTTTTCTTATGTTTTTTTGTTTTTGACGACGGAAAAGTAAATCTATTTAAGCGAGGTGCACAGCTAAATCGCTGGCAACCAAGTCAGATAAAAAAGACGGGCAACATCAGCCCAACCAGAACATTCGGTCTCATGAAGAGAACCAAAACGAGCAAGGGAATGAGCTACAGAATTACATGCCGTGGGCAAAATGAAAATTCATATCCATCAAAATTCCCAATGCAAGAGCTCCTAACTTCCCGGAGGAGTACGCCAATTTGAGAGAGCTCATGACTACTTGAGTTGAGGGCTTGTATCAGAGTCTGACAATCAGACTCAAATATGACCCTGTTCAAACCAAGTGACACCGCTCCTTCTATTGCCGCAACACAGCCTCAGTTTCAGCTTGCAGTGCATCCCACAGGTGTCTCAGTTTTCCTGCCGTAGCTGCAATAAACTCACCAGAATCATCTCTAGCTACAAAACCCCATGCTGCATCCTTTCTTTGTTCACTGAACGCTGCATCGAAATTCATTTTTCACCCAGGACGCTTGTGGCTTCTTCCACGTCGCTGTTGCCGGATGGGGAACAATACTTTCCTGTGTATGAGCAGATACAGGATTGCAAATCCTAGGAATGAATTCAACGGCACGCCTTTGTACAATATGACACACCTCATCCACTGTCCTCTCCTTTTCGCCAGCATTCACCTTATTTCTCGTTGTCCACCAGTCCCAAAGTAAGATACACACTAGCTCTTGTTTCTCCTTTGGTAAACTCCAAATCGAATCCATGAAAACCACCGAATTTGGTGCTGCCATCAACTGAATCTGAACATCTTCAAGCAGCAATTGTCTCCATACTTTTTTTAACCTTTTTGCATTTTAGAAAAAGATGACCCCCATCCTCGTCTAATCTCCCACACATGGGACACCTAGTGTCCAACTCAATCTTTTTCCTCTTTATATTCAGACGCAACGGGAGACTATTATGAGTAAGCCTCCAAAGAAAAATTCTAACCTTTCAAGGCAATTTCAGATTCCAAATTTTGCTCCAAACAGGGGACACGTGTGAAGGATCTGAAGAAGTACTTGCATCCTTAGCTAGTTTATTGTCGTGTATATCCACTCCAAGGCGATACGCAGATTTCACAGAAAAAATACCCTTCTTATCATAATGCCAAGCAATACTATCTTCCATCCCTTGATGAACCGGAATTGAATGAATATCCTCCACGTCCTCGGCGACAAAAATAGCTCTCAATACCTCTTGATCCCACTGTACCGTGATAGGATCTAGCAAATCTGAAACTTTCAGGGGCTCTTCCATCTCATCTGATGTACGAACTCGACTTGTTACTCCCCTTGGGATCCAAGGATCACGCCAAACATCAATATTTTCACCCGACCCTACTCTTTTCTTATGTTTTACACCTCGTCATGTAATCTCCATGGTGCCCGTAGGTTCAATGGATAATGTGTCTGTCAAAAACTTGTCTCTCGCCTCTTGGAACGTACAGGGCCTCTCCATCCTTTGCATCCAGGAGACGAAGCTCGCCGCCGTGCTCGACCGGAAGAAAATTTGCTGGGAACGGGCCGCAACATCTCCCTCCTAAGATTGTGACACGTCAGTTCGGATCACCAATCTCAAAGCTCCTCCGAACCACCTCGAACCAAGAAAAACAAGGCTACCAGGCCCGCACCTACCTGCTCCAGATGCATCTCGCGGATGCGCCGGCGCCGGCGAGCATCTGAGTCCTCGCCACCGATTTCTGCTCGCCAGCGGACCTCTCCCACTAGTAGAAAATGGGCCTATGGTCCCGGTTCGGTTGGGCCTTCAGTCCCGGTTGCTCAACCGGGACTGGCCAATCGGGACCAATGCTGGTCCCGGTTGGGCCACGAACCAGGACCAATGGTTGTCCACGTGGCCTGGTCTGGCTGCTCGTGGGGGGAGACTCATTGGTCCCGGTTCTTAATACGAACCGGGACCAATGAGTGCTTTTTTTTTTGGTATTTAGGGTTTAGGATTCGATCTCGCCGGTGCCCCCTCTCGCCGGTGCCCCCTCTCCCTCTCGCCGGTGCCCCTCTCGCCGGTGCCCCCTCTCGCCGGTGCCCCCTCTCCTTCTCGCCGGTGCCCCCTCTCCTTCTCGCCGGTGCCCCCTCTCCATATCGCCGGTGCCCCCTCTCGCCGGTGCCCCCTCTCCTTCTCGCCGGTGCCCCCTCTCACCGGTGCCCCTCTCCTCGCCGGTGCCTCCTCTCCCTCTCGCCGGTGCCCCCTCTCCCTCTCGCCCGTGCCCCCTCTCGCCGGTGCCCCCTCTCCTTCTCGCGGTGCCCCCTCTCGCCGGTGCCCCCTCTCCTTCTCGCCGGTGCCTCCTCTCCCTCTCGCCGGTGCCTCCTCTCCCTCTCGCCGGTGCCCCCTCTCCCTCTCGCCGGTGCCTCCGTCGTCTCCCCCTTCTTCGCATCGCCGACGTGCTCTCCATCGTTTCCGTACGCATATTATACGCTCTACTATATACACAGTACATGTTGATGCATATATAATTAATATTCGATCTCTTGCGAGAATACAACTATTTAATTACATGGAGATAGATCAAGCCATCAAGGCATATGTAGTTCATCGTCCGAAGCATAATGTTCTCCCCTTTCATCGATGACCTCCCTAAGCAGAAATCCCGCCAATTCCTCTTGAATTGCTCCTACGCGCAGTTTGGGTCGATCTTCTCCCGCATTTTGCTGAAAGCAGTTGTTCTCCGCTCAGTGGTCAACTCGCGAATGAACTCGCAAACGTAGAATCCACATAAATTACTCCCCGGTGGCTGCTGCGGACTTTCACCGTTTTATAAGTTAGCTCATCTTTGAATGGACCTTCTACCTTCTGTTTGAAAATTGTCCAACACCTGCTTTGGCAAAGAAAATGAACAAAGGAGTTATTAATTACTTGACATCAGGGAACGAACGAAAGAGGGCGATATAATGCGATAATGATTGAAATTACTTGTTGAGCATTTCTTTCATGTCGGACCACAACGCTTGGTCCCAACTTAATGAGTCGTGGACTTCAACTGTGGACTTGTCAGGTTGAATGCTTAGCAGAATCCAGTGGAACCTGCGGACGTTTACATAAAGCAGACATGCATAGCTCATCAATTACACTTAACATCGAGAAAGCCAAATAAAAATATGTACAAGACAGAAACACTCACCTGAAGTTGTAAGGAAATAGTATTTCCGTACAGAAATGTTGCATGGTTAAAAAGGTGGTCAGGTCATGCTCCACGTCTTTGGGGTGATTGACTAACGTATGTGAATTCACGATATATGGGTCAACGAACCCAACCTCAAAAACTTTAGATCTTTTGCATTCCAGCATCTTCATTCTGCATAATAGCGTACAAAAGGATATATATATATAGGCAGGATAATATAATACAGGCAATGAACGAGCTGAGCTAGAGACTTAATTACGAAAATAAATCACTTACAGACAATAGCAAGAGAGGATAGATTTGTCGAGGGCGCGCTTTTGGAATAACTGGAACAGTTCAGTCAGTTGAACCTGTATAGTGTAACGTTTGAAGAAATGCTCCACTCTAACGTCCAGCGGAAACCACTCTTTCGCGTCCTTCTTTGATGTGTGCACCAGGTACCAGGTATGCAGATTTCGCATATGTGTTGATAGACCCGTCATCTCCTCATTACTGACCATAGGCTCCCCTTGGACATATTTCCGTGCCATCTCTAACATTGGCGCATGTTCATAGCCTAAAAGTTGACCAAGGCTCATACCCAAGGCGGTAGCCTGTTCCTTGGCCTGAGATACAGTGACACCAAGTTCTTTAGCAGCAGCTATGGCTCTGGGGTCCAATAATTCCAGGTCTTTATCCATAGCGACTCTGAAGTCCTTGTCGACATCGGAACACACTATGAGCGGGGGGACCGATTGATTTTTCTGCTGTCCGAGCTGGGCAATTTGTTTCCCGCTTTTTGCACTTCTTCCCTTGTTCTGCTCAGACTGGGCACGTGCTAGCTTAGTAAGTTCACGACCATAGTCAGATGGCAGATTCATCGATATCTGGGATGGCTGCTCAAGGAAGGACTTTCTCCACTTTTTGGATTTTTCATCGTATACCGGCTTCTGCTCGGGCTTTTTTGGTGCAAAAAAAGCCTTATTGTAGGCAGCCACCTCCGCGGCGTTTTCCGCTACAGTCCTGTCATAAGGTCTAATGGGAAGATTCTTATGAGGTACTGTTGGGAGGGGCGACCTTTTACGTTTCGGTGATCGCTTACCCCTCATAGTACGAGCGGTGGGCGGAAACGGCTGACGCGGCGGCGGAGACGGCTGCGCTGGAGACTGGTGAGGCGGTGAAGAGGACTGTTGCGCTGGAGAATGCTGAGGCGGTGAAGAGGACTGTTGCGCTGGAGACTGGTGAGGAGTCGATGGCCTTGGCTGCCAGTTCGGAAGCACGATGAATTCCTTTGGCCATAGAATGGTCGCTTTCTTGGCTTCTCCAAGTTCAAGCACCTCCCCATCTTCACCTGCAGGGTGTTGCAGCTTCAGCTCCTCATAATCTTTCATCACTTCATCCACCGCGACAACAGCGTAGCCATTTGGAACCGGAGAGAAATGGTAAGTTGGATTAGGTCCAATTGGTACGACATAGCCGACCGCCACCTTCACGGTTAAGTTAAAAACTTTCACATGCATCTCACAAGGTGTGCTCTCCGTGATATCATCCACTGGGTAGCGACGAAGTGGAGCCACTGCATCATCATTACCATCCTGGAGCTCCGTGGAAGCCACGCTGCTTTTCCGATTCGATGGGCCACCGGTACCATCGCATGCAGCTTCTACCATGTGCCGTTGAGATTGGCCGCTAGTACCTTGCTGGCTAAGCACGGCAATTTGTTCCTTCTGCGCTTTAATTCTTCTTCTATATTAAGCAGCCGGTCTGCAGCAGCGCGTGCTTCCATTGCCTCCCTTTCCTTTCTCCTCTGATGGCTTCTATCAGGAAATTTCTTCCTGTGCTCGGGAATCGCAATTGTCTTGGGCTTGGAGCCAGGTACGCCTCGTAACCGTCCGTCGTGTTCCTTATTCCCAAGGGCGCGTGTGAGCTCGTCATCCTCTCTATCGGGAATGAACCGTCCCTCTTCAACATCCTTTACTGCTTTTCTAATTTCTTGGATGGGTAGTAGGGGATTATCTTTGTGTCTTCTGTTATATATGCACTTCCCTTCTGCGTCCAACGTGCCCCCATGCCCGTAAAACCAATTTCTTGCCCGTTCGATCCACTTGAGTGGCTCTGGAGTGATCCCATTAGCCAGCAGGTCCGCCTCAAGTTTCTCCCACTTAGGCATGCTACCAGCGTAGCCACCAGGCCCCATAGTATGGTGGTACATCTTTAGAGCAGCATTTGCCGCATTTTTTGCAGACTTTTCCAGAGCTTCCTCTGATTTCTTGTACGCCACAAATTCTTCCCAGTAGTCCTTTATCTTCTCATACCCTTTATCGAAGTCTGGAGTCTTATTTTTCTTGACAAACAGTTTGTTCAATCTTTTCTTCCAGTTCTTGAATAGCTCGGCCATCTTCTTAAGTGCCCAGTCCTTGACTTTTTGCTCCATGATTTTCCGGGCAATCTTTTCTGCCTCATCTGGATCCTCCTCATCTGAATCCACCTCTGGCGCCGGCAGGGTGAAATTAACCATGAGCTTTCTCCAAAGTCTTTCTTTGCCCTCATCGCTGACATATAGCTGTCCTTTCTCGTTTGGCCGATGCCATTCTCGAACGGTGATCGGGATGAAGTCCCTAACAAGAACTCCGCATTGCTTTACCATTTTATTTTTAACACCAGGGGGAGCAGTCGGTGTGCCGTCTTCAGCGACTCTTTCGATCGTGTACCTTTCTTGGTCGCCCAACTTTTTGGCTGGGCCTCGTTTTGTCCTTACAGAAGATTTGCTCGATCCGGAGGGCTAAAAGAAGAAAGAGCGTTAATATATGTATATAGACATCAGAGACTTAATTAATACAATCTTCGGCTTCATTAATATATGTATATGCACCTCGCCGGAGTTTGATGTTCCACCGGAGCCTTCGGCTTCTCCCTCGTCGGCTTCTCCCTCGCTGACTTCTCCCTCACCCCGGCCGTCGGGTTCTACCTCACCGGAGCCGTCTCTTCGGTTGAGAGACTCATCTCCCTCACCGGAGTTGTTCAAAAACTCCGTGGTGACATCGACAATATCTTCCGGCCCGCGGATTATATCCTGGAGGATATTTTCCTGATCTTCGTCTCGTTCCATAGTTTCTGCAAATTAAGAACAATGCACAAAACTTTAGTTGGGTAACTTGTTCCATATGTCAAGATACATCTACAATATCATAAACCCGTAAACTCGTATCGTAAACCCGTAAACTCGTATCGTAAACTCGTAAACTCGTATCGTAAACCCGTAAACTCGTATCGTAAACCCGTAAACCCGTAAACTCGTATCGTAAACCCGTAAACTCGTAAACTCGTATCGTAAACCCGTAAACCCGTAAACTCGTAAACTCGTATCGTATACATGGCATTGATGCAATGCGCAATATGTATGCATGATCAATTTAATGCATTGACATGGAACTCTAAATCATGTTTGAAATGTTATTGAATTAGGACAAGCACAAATTAGGACTAACAAAATTTTCCTATACAAAAAAATCCTAACACTAACAAAATTTTCCTATACAAAAAATCCTAACACTAACAAAATTTTCCTATACACTAACAAAATTTTCCTATACAAAAAATCCTAACACTAACCTAAAATGCTATTTCCTATACAATAAAATTCTAACACTAACCTAAAATGCTATTTCCTATACAATAAAATTCTAACACTAACCTAAAATACTATTTCTACCAAAAAAATCCTAACACTAACATTTTCCTAAATTTTTTTCCTAACACTAACATTTTCC
This sequence comes from Poa pratensis, assembly GCA_947311845.1. Classification (NCBI taxonomy): domain Eukaryota; kingdom Viridiplantae; phylum Streptophyta; class Magnoliopsida; order Poales; family Poaceae; genus Poa; species Poa pratensis. The sequence goes on from CAMZMU010000113.1 coordinate 22,090,727, forward strand.
TATACAAAATAAAAAAATCCTAACACTAACATTTCCTATACAAAAAAAATCCTAAAATCCTAAAATTCTAACAATTCTAGAAAAATAGGGATAACTAACATTTTAAATTACTAAGCTAACAAAATTGACATCAAGTCATTTGAAGTTCTAGAGCATCCAGGAAATTGACATCAATGGAGCTATGCTCCTGGCCGAACTCGAATTCGACGAATTCGAACGAATTGAGACAAATTGGAAGGTGCACGAGATAGAGCAAGTCTAGGCGAACCAAACGGTGGTGGCGCCGCTCCGGAAAGGTCGCCGGAGTAGCTCCGGCTACTCACAACCGCGGCGGCCGGAGTTGGCGTTCGGCGAACTTCAACCTCAGCGCAAATTGGACAAAGTGAAGTACATGAGGAGGAGCGTATGCTCACCACGAGCACGGCGGAGGCGAGTGCGGTGGATGGCGGAGCGTTGGCGGCGAGTCCCCCGACGTGCACGGGCGCGTGTGGAGGCCGGCGTACGTGCGGCCGGGCTCCTCTCCCTCTCTGCAGCACGGGCGGCGCGGCGTGGGCGTCAAGGGCACCGGCGTCGAGGGAGCGTCGAGGGGTGAGGTCGGGCAGCCTGACGGCGTAGTGTCGCTCCGCGTCGCCTCCGGTCTTCCTTCGTCAGTTTTGCATGAATGAGGAAGAAGAAGGGGCCGGGGCAGAGTTATAGCAGGGGTCATTGGTCCCGGTTGCTGGCAAGAACCGGGACCAATGCCTCTTTGGTCCCGGTTCCTGCCAGCAACCGGGACCAATGAGTGGGCAGTTAATGCCAGATCAAGCGCGGGATCCACGGACTCATTGGTCCCGGTTCTTGGTAGAAACCGGGACCAAAGAGTCATTTTTCAAAATTATTTCGAACTTTTCAGTTCTGAAATTTTGTTCCCGCCTTTTTTTTTCTTATTTAGGTGTTTGGATATGAATTTCAAATAGTTTTGAATCTGAAAAGACTTTCAACATGAAAAGTTATTAAATTTGAATAAATAATCCAAAACCATTTTCTGTTTTCTAAAATAATTATTCTAACTATACAAACTATTAACCATTTTGCCATTTTCAATTAAAAATGCATTAACTTTATTGCATATTTTGAATTGACAAAATTTTCAACATGAAAAGTGTTTGAATTTGTATAAATAATCCAAAATCAATTATACATTATTATTGTCATTTTCAATTTAATATGGATAAATTCATATCTTTAAATCCGTAAGTCGAAACTCGACTAATAATACGTATAAATCGATAAAAATTGATTAAGTAAGAATTATGATTAAGTAATAATAATTATTAATTCAGTTAATTCTATTTTTGGTGTTGTAAAATCCCATGGCAAGCAGAAGTAAATGCAGAACAATTTCAGAAAACCTATATTTGTAAGATGAATGTTTAGTGTTGTAAAATGCAGAAGAAAGCAGATAAAAATTATTAATTCATTTATCTTAATGCATTACATAAAAGGTTTAATACATTATTACACATGATACAACGTCTCACAAGCGCTTGAAAGAAAAACACCCCTGATCCAACATCACCAACATTATTCTAGATAAACGGACTTGCTGGCTCGAAGGCCGTAGGATTAGGGGGAACGGCGGGAGGAGCCAGCCCCGTGGGCGGCCGCCCGGTTCTCGCGCGCACGTTTGCGGCGGAGGGCAAGATCCATGGAGGATGAGTCTTTCAGCGCCCAATCCAGATCGGAAGCCTCCTTCGCCTTGAGCTGGTAGGAAGTTTTGGTTCGCTGGACAGGGTAGTTGCGGACAGACTGGAAGGAGGCTTCCATGGCCTCCTGTATCTGCAACCCACAACCTTCTTCCCCGTTGTTGCTCCAGTCGAAGTCGTCGTCCTCCTCCTCCTCCGCGGGAGGAGCAGCGGCGCCTGGTGGAGGTGCAGCGGCGCCAGGTGGAGGTGCGGCGGCACCTGGTGGAGCAGGAGGCCGGTAGCTGGGCATTCCTCTCCACGCCGGGCTCGTGGGCATACGGCGGGATAGACTCCCGCGGTTGCGCCCAAGCGCGCTCTGCCGAGCACGCTCGACCTCGTCCAGAAGGCGCTGCGGCGGGCGTGGCAGATCCATCTCGTGGAGACGATGCGTTCGTGGCTAGGAATGGTGGATTAGGGTTTACCCCGTCGGCGACAATATATAAAGACCTCCAGGGCAGCGCTGGGGGAGGACAGGTGCCCAGGAAAGCGCTGGGGGAGGACACGTGTCGTGACCGCAAAGCCCGTCTTTAGTCCCAGTTGGTGTTACCAACCGGGACTAAAGAAGCACACAGATCGTGTGTTTCTTTCAATCGCTTGTGAGCCGTTGGATCAGGGGTGTGTTTCTTTTGAGGGATTGTGAGCTGTTGGATCAGCAGTATCACGACCACTTCGTGAGCCACATGACCCGGTTGGTGTTACCAACCGGGACTAAAGAAGCACACGGATCGTGTGTTTCTTTTAAGCGCTTGTGAGACGTTGGATCAGGGGTGTGTTTCTTTTGAGGGATTGTGAGCTGTTGGATCAGCAGTATCACGACCACTTCGTGAGCCACATGACCCGGTTGGTGTTACCAACCGGGACTAAAGAAGCACACGTACCCTATATATAGCAGCCCTCCTCAGACAGGTTACTCACTCACACAAAACATTCCAGCGTCACTCGGAGAGGCATCTTTGGGCAACCAGCGGCAAGACGTCTCTGATGACCTGCGACCGTTCCAAACGGTTGCAGATCATCAGAGATGTGTTGCCGGACGGTTGTAGATCATCAGAGACGTTTTGCCGCTGCTTGGATCGAAGTGGCGCTCAAACACAAAACATTCCAGCGTCACTCGGAGAGGCATCTTTGGGCAACCAGTGGCAAGACGTCTCTGATGACCTGCGACCGTTCCAAACGGTTGCAGATCATCAGAGATGTGTTGCCGGACGGTTGTAGATCATCAGAGACGTCTTGCCGCTGCTTGGATCGAAGTGGCGCTCAAACACAAAACATTCCAGCGTCACTCGGAGAGGCATCTTTGGGCAACCAGTGGCAAGACGTCTCTGATGACCTGCGACCGTTCCAAACGGTTGCAGATCATCAGAGACGTCTTGCCGCTGCTTGGATCGAAGTGGCGCTCAAACTCACGAGCCACCGTCGGGCTGTATGCAGGGGGAACTGTGTTTGGACGGTCGAAGCTGAGGTTTGAGAGGTTCCCACGGGAGGTGTGGGAGCCGACAACCACCTACCATGCGTGTTTCACCGGTCGTCATGCAATTAATTAACAGAAAACAAAAAAGAAAACTCACTCGTGTATTATGGTTTTCACCACATAAAGGTTTAATACATTACTACACATCACATAAAGGTTTAATACATTACATTGATTTACATCGCTTCAGCCGTAACCATGGAGCATCTTCATTATTTAACGGGATGCTTGGGTCAGTTCTCACTGTGAAGGGCGGAATTTCATCAAACTTATCATAATCTGCTGACATGTCTGTCTTGCCCTCGACTCCCACGATGTTTCTTTTCCCTGAAAGAACTACGTGACGCTTTGGCTCATTGTCTGATGTATTCGTTTGCTTGTTTTTTCTTTTTTTCGGTCTGGAGGACATGTCCTTCACATAGAAAACCTGAGCCACATCATTGGCTAGGACGAATGGTTCGTTCTTGTAACAACCAAGATTCTTGAGATTCACTGTTGTCATCCCGTACAGCTGGTCTACCTTTATCCCTTCTCCATTCATGTTGACCCAACTGCACCGAAACAAAGGGACCTTAAAAGTAGGTCCATAGTCAAGTTCCCATATCTCCTCTATGCGACCATAGTATGTGTCCTTTTGCCCATCGTCGTTTGTTGCATCAAAGCGGACACCACTGTTCTGGTTGGTGCTCTTTTTATCTTGGGTGATCGTGTAAAATGTATTCCCATTTATCTCGTACCCTTGGAAATTCAATACAGTCGAAGATGGTGACGCGGCCAACAAGTAGAGCTGATCTCCGACAGTGGTGTCATTCATGAGCTGTAATCGCAACCAACTGCCGAAGGTCTCAATGTGTTTTTCTTTAATCCAGGAGTCATCCTTCCCCGGGTTCTTGGAGCGTACATAATTCTTGTGTTCCTCGATATACGGAGCCACGAAGGTGGAACTTTGTAGAACTGTGTAGTGTGCTTGAGTTAAAGAATGCCCGTCCCTACATATCAGTGCTTTCTTTCCTAGCGTGCCTTTTCCACTCAGTCTCCCCTCATGTCGCGATTCAGGAACACCAATCGGCTTAAGGTCAGGAATAAAGTCAACACAGAACTCAATGACCTCTTCTGTTCCATAGCCCCTTGAGATGCTTCCTTCTAGCCTAGCACGGTTATGAACATATTTCTTCAAGACTCCCATGAACCTCTCGAAGGGGAACATATTGTGTAGAAATACAGGACCGAGAATGGCAATCTCGTCGCGTAGGTGAACCAGGAGATGCGTCATAATATTGAAGAATGATGGGGGGAACACCAACTCGAAGCTGACAAGACATTGGACCACAGCCTTCTGTAAACTTGGTAGAGTTACTGGATCGATGACCTTCTGAGATATTGCATTGAGGAATGCACATAGCTTCACAATGGGTACTCGAACATTTTCCGGTAGAAGCCCCCTCAATGCAACCGGAAGCAACTGCGTCATAATCACGTGGCAATCATGAGACTTCAGGTTCTGGAATTTTTTTCTTTGCCATATTTATTATTCCCTTTATATTTGACGAGAAGCCAGCCGGGACCTTGATACTGCTCAGGCATTCAAAAAAGATTTCCTTCTCTGCTTTGGTAAGAGCGTAGCTGCTTAAGTATTGACGCCCTTTATCCGTCTGCTTGTTGTATGGGTCTTTCATACGTTGCTGGTCTGCCCGTGCTTCCGGTGTATCTTTTGTCTTCCCATACACGCCCAGGAAGCCTAGCAGGTTCACGCAAAGATTCTTCGTCACGTGCATCACGTCGATTGAAGACCGGACCTCTAGGACTTTCCAATAGGGTAGCTCCCAGAATATAGAGCACTTTTTCCACAAGGGTATGCGCTTGTTAGCGTCATTCGGAACAGATAGACTGCCAGGACCCTTTCCAAAGATTACTTCTAAATCCTTGACCTTGTCATATATAACATCACCATCAGGGAGGTTAGGCTTCTTCCGGCCATCTGCCTCACCGTTGAAATGCTTGCCGGGCTTTCTTACGGCATGACCGTTCGGAAGAAATCGACGATGCCCCAGGTACACATTCTTGTTTCCCAAATGTATACTTTCAGTCTTATCTAAACAGTGCGTGCATGCATTGTATCCCTTGTTTGACTGTCCTGAAATGTTACTAAGAGCAGGCCAATCATTGATGGTTACGAACAGCAACGCTCGTAGGTCAAATTCCTGTTGTTTTGCTCATCCCACACGTACACCTGGTTCGGACCACAACTGCAAAAGTTCATCAACTAATGGCCGTAGGTACACATCAATGTCGTTGCCGGGTTGCTTCGGGCCTTGGATGAGCACTGGCATCATAATGAACTTCCGCTTCATGCACAACCAAGGAGGAAGGTTGTAGATACATAGAGTCACGGGCCAAGTGCTATGACTGGAGCTCTGTTCCCCAAAAGGATTAAAGCCATCTGTACTTAGACCAAATCTTAAGTTCCTTGCGTCATCTGAAAATGTCGGGAACTCTCTGTCGATTTTTCTCCACTGGGACCCATCGGCGGGGTGTCTCAACTTCCCGTCTTTCTTACGCTCTTCTTTGTGCCATCGCAACAACCTGGCATGCTCTTTGTTTCTGAACAGACGTTTCAACCGTGGTATTATAGGAGCATACCACATCACCTTAGCAGGAACCCTCTTCCGGGGGGGCTCGTCATCGCCCTCAACAACACCAGGGTCATCTTGTCTTATCTTGTACCGCAGTGCATTGCATACCGGGCATTTATCCATGTTCTCGTACTCACCGCGGTACAGGATGCAGTCATTAATGCATGCATGTATCTTCTGCACATCTAATCCTAGAGGGCAGATAGCCTTCTTTGCTTCGTATGTAGTCTCGGGCAATTCGTTATCCTTTGGAAGCTTCGGCTTCATTATTTTCAGTAACTTCTCAAATCCCTTGTCAGAACAACCAGTCCTGCCTTCCATTTCAGCAGTTCCAGTGTGGTACCGAGCTTTGTGCTGCCATCTTCGCAGTTTGGGTACAGCAACTTTTTGTGATCCTCAAGCATGGCCTCCAACTTTAGCTTCTCCTTTTCTGTATCGCATTCTCGCTTTGCATCAGAAATGACCCCACCAAGACCATCAGCGGGCTCATCTGATGCCCGATGTTCACCTCTTTCTTCTTCAACGTCTTCCATAACAGTATCACCGCATTCCTCAGGGAACATAGGATAGTTGTCATCATCCTCCTCTTCTTCATTGTCTTCCATCGTAACCCCTCTTTCTCCGTGCTTGGTCCAACAATTATAGCTGGGCATGAAACCTTTCCGAATCACGTGGTCTTGAATGGTTCTCGGGTCAGGGTACTCCCTGACGTTCCGACACTTCTCACATGGACAAGGCATAAAATTATTCACTTTGTTTGCCTCAGCCACATCGAGAAATTTATGCAGGCCTGCAATAAACTCGGACTGCGTCGTTCGCCGTACATCCATCGCATCCGTGCATCCATCTGCATCATATATATAATTAAGTTTATCAAATACCATTACAATAACATCTTGAATAGTGAAATGACCACGGTGCGGGTCGGGCATAGTTGCTAACCACGGTGCGGGTCGGGAATAGAGAAATTTATGCAGGCCTGCAATATTTCTGTATCTATTACAGATGAAAAGGATATAGTTGCTAACCTCGGTGCGGGTCGGGCATTTCATCGAACACATCTTGTGCGTGGCAAAGAGAAAAAAAACTAGCACCTCCACTTCCCACCAATTCAGGAAAAAAAAACAGAGGAGAGGAGGGGGGGGGGGCAACAATATATAGGCAGGGGAGGGGTATTGGTCCCGGTTCTTGGCACGAACCGGGACCAAAGCTCCACGGCATGCCACGTGGTCCGGCTCTGGAGCTTTGGTCCCGGTTCTTGGCATGAACCGGGACCAATGCCCCCAACCGAACCGGGACCAATGCCCCACGGGGCCATGGCAGCTCGAACCGGGACCAGTGCCAGGCACTGGTCCCGGTTTTTGCCTGAACCGGGGCTAATGGAAAACAGTACTCCGGACGAAAAGTCCTTTTTCTACTAGTGTCCCTGCATCTAGTGGAAGCGACGGAACCCGTCCAGCGCTCGATTCGTTGCCGCCGCCTTCTGCTCTCGAGCCGCCCCACCGCGGCTCCGCTGCTTGTCGCAGAAGCTACGGCGCCGACGTGTGCCCGATTCTGCCGATTATTCCCCAATTTTTTACCAGTATAATTTTTACTGAAATTTGGTGTTGTGTTCCGGTCTTGTTCAGAAATTTTAGACTTGCTAACATTCAGCTAGCAAAGCTTTGATGTTCCAATTGGAATGCTAGCCAGATTGGCAGCTTTCAACTTACTTCGCTACTACTGTAGAACAGACAAGAACCAATGTTACGTTTTGCCGTGCTGGGAACAAAACTAGTCAGTAGTCACCACCCACCCAAACAGAATTCAGTCATGTGGGGGACTGACTAATCAGGAACGTTGAAACCAAAGAAAGTGATCATGCATACGAAACTACGCACATGCATCTGTTTCTTCCTGCTGGAGGTTACAATAGCTTCTTTCGGGCATGGCGCGTTGAAACCACCATACTTCTTTCACAGTATACAGATGTGGTTGACAGCATTGCTTGCCAATCCCTGTTTATCCCATAGTGCAGCCGCTATTTTTTGCCTTGGTGCAGTTTCAGATAGGCGACGGTGGCCTCACGAGCTTCTGGCATGTGCCATGGCACCTCGACGTCCCCTTCAAACAGAACTTTCAAGCATTATACCAAGCGCAGTATCACAATCAAGGAGGCGTTGTTGGAGGACCAATGGATTCGGCAGTTTAAGCGATCTCTATGCCAAGAATCTGACTAGGCCATCGCTGAGGGATTTTAGGGAGAGCGAGCAAGGTTCTGTGCTTCTTTCTGCTTTTCGCTGTTGTTGTTCTCTGTCAGGGCGGTTTCGGTTGTCTGTAATTAAGACCGCTACTTTTCTATACTAATGGGTGATATAAATTACTCCCTCCGATTCATATTAGTGGGCACAACTTTGTCTAGATACACATGTATCTAGTCTAAATACTTAACTAGATACATATGAATTTAGACAAAGCTATGCCCACTAATATGGATCGGAGGGAGTATTAGTTTTGAATGTAATTGCCGGATCATATGCCGTCGAACAGTCCAGATGATAGGTTCTACTAGTTTGATCAAGATACAATCACAGATACACTCGAGAAGAAGTGAATAAAATGGTGTGCATTGTATACGCTCTATTCTTTCCTCTCCTAATCAAATGAAAGCAGCGCGGCTGCCTTCGTCAAAAAACAATGCAAAGTACTGTTTCTAATTTTGTAAGCAAGAAAAATCTTAGCTCGGTAGACTCGGTTGAAAGTTGCTACGGAAACTGCACTCGGGCCCAAGCAAGGGAAACACGCGAAACAACCGAAAGACTCTATCTCGGGTGGCACTACTGATTGGAGAAAATAGAACATCAGATGAGCTATTTGTGTACTTCTCGGCTCCGTGCATCGTCTTCACCAGCTTTCTGAGTTGCCGTGGAAGAAATGGTGCTTCCATCACATCAAAAGGAATTTGGGTGACACGAGGAGATGGCTAATTAATACGTGCTAGTCTGACAGGCACAGTTTCAGAACTCAAGGACTGTCGAACAGTTCAGAGAAACACGGTAAGACGGTAGCTATTTTAACAGATTCATTCACTCAGATCAAAAGGATTACACAGGAAAGTTCTTGCCAATCCGCAAACAGCGTCGGCTAGGGTTTAAGCCAATACCAAAGAATACCTAACAGATCCTCGATTCAGTTAAGGGATAGGACCTGACAGTCTGCTGAAATTTTAAGTTTAGGGTACTCAAATCTCTCACTGGTAAGCCGCAGCGACGAATTTCAATAAATTAGGGCTGTGGTTTAGGTTGGGCAGTAGGATCAAGAGTGATGAGATACCTCCATTAACTCTCTTCCATTCTCACAACTTGTGTGTGTTTTACTTCTGACGCAGGGAAGAAGGCAAAAGGAAGAAAACTTGCAGGCCTAGTGGAGATGCAAGGAACTAGTAAAATGCATCAAATTTCATGGCAACAATAGTACTACTACGTAGTGTTTCTTGGATTAAGAGTTACTTATGCAATGAATACCATAAAAAACTGAAAATAGACTCTATCACCCAATAATATTTGACACCTCCTGAGAAAGGGATAATTAAGAAAACTGCTCTCCATTATACAATAGAAACACGCATAACTTAAAGGAGGATTGTAGATTCAATCAGCAATGTTACCTCGTAATTCAGAATGCCATTAATTATAGAATAGTAGGCAAGGATGCACACATTCAATTAAATTATGATAGATATAGTATACACCAACAGGGCCGGGACACCCATTTCGAAAAAAAGTATACACAAACAGAACTAATCTCCGGTATTAGCCAAACTAAAACCATGGAACAGAGTACCGGGAGCAGCAAATCCCAGATCACAGACACGGTTAAAGATATCAAGCTAGCCTTGTGTTCTTTCACAGAGGTGTCGTTTCAGAAAATCAACCGATCTGCTAATGGGGTGGCTGATGGTCTAGCGAAATTGTGTTACAATGCCTTGTGTGGAGGGGTGTTACTGGGTCAGGCTCCTTCCTGCGTGCGGGAGATGATCCAGATAGATTGTAATTCTGTTATTTCTGTTGATGGTTAATATATGGGAAAATTTCAAAAACAAAACCATGGAACAGAGTAACATTGCTGAAATAACAGGGGATGCATAGTACTAATGGCACTGGATTGAATAAAATATGGTAGATGTAGTTATATATATCAAGACAAAGTCTAAACTAAAACCATGGAATTGTACCATCCATGAAACAACAGGGCATGCATACTACTAATTTAGACGAAATGCATACTACCAATATCAATGATCTAGCTATAGGCTGCTACTAAATTAGAATCAGGGTACCAAATTTCTCACTGTTGATTTTGCCCCGAAGAATTTTAACGAGAAAACTTTTTGTAGAATGGCCAGAAAGATTTTTTTATTGATACCACACTTCACTCGGCAAAAGGGGAGAGAGGAAAAAACTCCAAACAGAGAAACAAAGAAACTTGGCATGTGAAAACAGTCATATGGGTAGACTTTAGTTTCTTTTAAAGGGAAAAAGCACAAGGATTAAGCCTTATAATGTTGCTAACTGATAGTCTGCTACTATTTGGATTCAGGGTACTCAAATGTTAAGCCGTTGATGTTGCCTCAGATTCATGCTTGTGGTGCTGCGCCGAATTCTGGAAAGTTAGGATTCAGACTGGGAGGGGGCTGTTGTTTATGTTGGGCAGTAATATAACAAGATCTCTTCACTATTTTCTCTGCTACAACTTGTGACCCAGGGGAGAAAGCAACAAAAGGAGAGCTTGCAGGAATCCTGGAGATGCAATAACGTGCATCAAAATATCTGGCAGTAAAAGTATTTGTTGGATTAACAGTTACTGTTGAAGATATGCATGATGTTAACATGATAAAGTCGAACATACACACAAAAAAATACATGCCCTGGGGAGAGATATAAGTTAAGAAAGCTGACATGCGTTTCAGAAAGCTAGAGAACTTGCAGGACAAATGGAAATTCAATCAGCAGAGTAATTCACAATGGCACTAAATTCAGGTTCAATTGCAAGGTAGCACACATTCGTGGAAATGAGTACATTCCAAGAGAACTAATAATGCCACGAGTCTAAATTAAAACCACGAATCAGAGTACCATCGCTGAAGCAAGCATACTACTAATGAGTAGGACTGGACAGAAATCATGATCATCCATGCGCCACATTGCTAGCAAAGCATAATCGCATCAACCAGTGGACTAAGGCTTGTGGATGGAGCACCTGGCAATCAGCTCCGTGACAAGAGCTGGGCACCTTGCTCTCAGATTCTCAAAGTCGTCGCGGGTCATGGCAGCCGACAGATTTCCCGAGGACATAAGGAACTTCAAGCACGCATCTTTCAGCTCGCGGCAGCCGAGGGGTTCAGCCAAGGCGAGGATGTTGGCCGCCGTGCCGACGTCGATGCTCTTGCACAACCGGTCCTCGCAGAGCAGCTTCAGCCTCTCCATGCCATACCTGTGCGCCGCCAAGAGCAGGTGCTGCGCAAACGCGACTTCGTCCTGCTTCGTCGCCGTCTCTGGCAGGGACAGCGAGTCGGTGTACATGAAGGAGAGCAGGGCCTTGAAGACCAGGGATCCATATTGGGGACTTGCACCATGCCGGAGGCGGCTCCACTCCGTTCGAAGAGCTCGGCACTGAACCTCGGGGACCGCGCCGCGAGCAGCCAGCGGTGCGCGGCGAACCTCTGTCCGGCCACCTCGAACGTGGCGTCGGCGCCGATCCCGGTCTCGAGGAGGCCACGGAGGCATTGGCCGAGGTCGGAGGGGGGCACGGTGATGACGGACGCCCTCGTCACGGCCGGAGCCGAATCCTCGGAGCGGACAGCGTTGATGACGGCGATGTCGCACCTCACCGTGAAGGAATCATCCATGAGAAGATGATTCGATTTCTCCAGATCCGCTCGCTTGACGAAATTCGCGCACGCCCACTGCTCCTTGCTAAGGGGCTTCACCTTGCCGCACTTGAGCTTCGTCTTCTTGGACACAAGGTCCTCCGCAGCAGGCGGGAAGCTGAACTGGACCCGCGCGGCGACCGGGGTGGCCACGCTCCCGGAGAGGAAGAGATAGAACGAGATGTAGCGCCGGAAGGAAGCGTTGACGCCGTTGGGGAAGTACCCGATGGTCCACTGGTGGCCGGCGACGGTGAAGGGAAGAGACGTGGCTCGCTGTCCGCTGGGCAGGGCTTTCAGTGTGCTTGAATAGCGCTCGATCTTGAGGAGGTGATGGCCGCTCTCCGAGTCGGCGACGATCTTGGACTTGGAGGCGCTGGTGGAAGACATGGCCGAGCTAGCTTGAGGTGCAATGGTGGTGTGGAGCTCAGTAGAAGCAGAGGAAGGGAGTGGAGCAGATTGGGGTTTTTGCCGGAGGAGCTCGAGGAGTAGGGGAATTGGAGGAGAGATGTTTCCATTTTGAGAAGGTTTCGGGAAGGTTCTTATGATGGGCTTCTAGTTGTTGGGCCTCTAAAATATGCAGGCAGGGTTATTTCTTGGGCTTTCCGGAAAAATCTTTGGCTTTTCTTTTGATCATGCTACCGTGGAACTATTAAATTGGGTGCCTTTGTCACACATCCGGGTCTAGTTTGAACCAAAAATGGGACCAAAAAATAATGAGCCAAAATAAATGAACCTTATTGGAGGGAACCATTATAATAATGAACCAAAAATTAAGATGAACCAAAGAAAATATAAGAAGCAATATTTAAAAAGAATAAAAATTCGGCCACACTAATTGGGTCAACCGTAATAATTAATAGTGAACTGAAAATACTTTTGTTTATCGGAAACGAGTTTATATTCCATCAACGATAGACTCGCGGCGACAGAGTTCTTCGCCGCCAAAGAGTCTTTACCATGTGTCCATATTTTCGATCTATACTAGTGAGTAGTATTTTAAAAAACCTAAACCCAGTGTCTAATTTAATATAGATTTGTGGGCATATAAATTGAAAACCAAATTTAACCACTTATGGGCATCACCTGGTGTGTATATAAATTTAGATCGCTAATTTCATCTATTTGTTTATCGTTTCTAAATTCAGTTTAATATAGATTTGTATTCTTAAATACATTTTATATTTTCATGAGTATACTTCTGAATTTTAACTCTCTATACCAGACACCAGTACATAAAAAATTGATTTTCTAGTATTCCTTAATTCTCATTTCAACCTTCCTATGTAAAATAGATTTTTATTCTTAAACCCGAGTCTAATTCCAAGAATAAATAACTCCCAAAATCCCTTTCATGGAGTTCATATACTACTAAATTATTAGATTACTTTTATATGTTTTCCATCATATATGAAATACATATGAATTATGTATATATTTAATTAGATTTGAATATGTGAAAAACATATATATAACTGATAAACCCGACTATTGAAATATGGACCACCACATGATTGATGGAGCATAAGTTCCAACCAATGTAGAAGAATGTGGAGGATTATTTTCCTCTTTGTTTTGGCCAATATAATTTCCTCTTTGTTTTGCCAATATATAATGCATGTTCCTCCGTTTATAAATATAAGACGTTTTAACTTTTTCAAGATTCACGTGTATCTAGACGGGTTATAGTGTGTATGTTCACTAATTTCAATTCGTATGTAGTCGACACTGAAATATGTAAAATATTTTATAAGTAGTAACATAGGGGGTAGATTCCAGCCTGAAAATTCTAAAGACTTCCATATTGCGGATTTTGTATTGCTGGCATGAGAAAACTGATGGACATAAGTCTTACTAGTAGGCTTTGGCTCGGCGACACGCCGCACCGTAGGGTAATTTTAAGCAGTGTAAAAATTTAACTTTAGTATAAAAATCAGTTAATTATTGGTATCACCTTCTTAGTATAGTTCATTATAAAAGTTACAATAGTTAAATTGTGTGTGTGCATTTTTTTCGAAATTAAAATTTTTGTGGAATTATTTGTGTCACCTTCTTAGTATAGTTTACTGTAGTTACACAAAAAAAGGAGGGAAGAAATATATTTGTTCGGAATTAATCTTTTTTGTGGAATTATATTCTTCAGGGATTATATGTATTTAGTTTTTTGGGCTTATCTATTTTATAGAGCCCATTCAATTATAGTAATTAGCGCTGCATGAGTTTAAGACCATATCGTTGGTACACTACGCAAGAGGATATGAATCCACATCTCCTTCACATTCAAGTAGTCAAAGTCATAGTTTGTAGCGCATAGTCCAAAGTTTGGTCGTAAAAAGGTATTTAGTTTGAAGTGACAAATATTTAGTTTACATTACAATTTAAAATATGGAAACACCTTTTTATAAAAAAGTATGCCTTTTCCTTATTTTAGGGCCATTGAATAGTTTTGCTATCTTCTTATTTTTAGCCCAAAGTTGCACAACATTTGCTTATTCTTGCATGTTGTAGAAGTGCAAGTTTATTACACTTGCATGCACCTTTTACATTCTCATTATAATTCGTTAATTTTCTTATACAGATTTTTTGTTTTTGATTCTTTTTTACCAGGATAATTCTACAACATAAATTCTACCAATATAGATAAATTAGTGTTTTTCTTCTTCTTTTTTGAGTGTCGGTTCGTATTTTCCTTGTTTCTATAAACTGCTGTTTATTCCCAAGGCATGGCATGTTGCCGGTGGACACACCTAATCTGGATCCCGATTTACGTTTAATATATGCTCCCCCAACACAATATGTAGAGCTACATACTGTATCAACACCGATATACTTTCCTACTTTAGTTTAGTCCATGATGGAAGAGAGAAGATATTAAATATGCACGCATATTTAAAAGTTGCTGAGATTTCCGTTATATTTTTTTAGAAAACAGGCCAGATGCCCGACGCTAAATTAATAACGCCACAAACGGCGACAGAGGTACAAAGTGTTGAACCCAGCTTAAAACAACGAACCACATTCACACACACAAGAAACGAGACTACCAAAGAAACTTCATCAGGGCGGACGCCACCCAAGGCTAATCCCATGAGGTTGAGAACCAGCTTGGCGGGCAAAGGTGTTGGGCCGAATCTCGCCCTTGAGGTCAGACTGGCACACTGACGGACGCTGCACACCGTCAACACGTGCAAAGTCGTCGGGTCAAACTCACCCTAGCGTCGAGACCGGCACACCAACATACAATGCACGCCGCCGAGACCCGCCCAATGGCAGCGCAGACAGCCACCAGGGAAACACCTCCACGCGAGGCACACCTTGGAGGTCCACACAAGAAACACCGAGAGAGCAGTTCAAACTACAAGCTTTGCCAGAGGGAGCACGCCGAAGAAGACTCCGACACCCAGAAAGCTACCCACCACGAGCTCCAAGATGGCATCTTCAAGAAGATCACCGCCCAATCCGAAGATTTTGGGTTTTTACCCGAGCACGTAGGAGGGCAGAGGGAAGCCACATCAGCGCCTTCAAGAAGGGAACGATGTCCACGGACACCACCACCGTCACCTGGTAGAAACCAAGGTAAGGGTTTCCCTTGGCATGACCTCTCCACCTCCTGGTAGAAACCAGGGTGGCGAGTCGGCGACCACACCACTGCTACGGAGCGCAGCTCGCCAGGCACCACTTGTCCACACGACCGTGGTCCCAGCCAGCACCATCAAAACCTCGAGCTCGCCTGCCAACCCACAAGTTCCCCACCTTTTAGGGCCGCTGTCCCGGCGTCCGGGCTCACCGTCCCCGACGATGAAGGGAGAAGAGGAGAAATGGCTCATCCACCAGATCGACGCCCAGCAACCCCCACGGTTACCGGTGGCACCAGATCTGGAGCGAAGACCGCGAAGCTCGGCAAAGGAACAGGGCCCCTACCCCGTCCCACGACCGCTGTGCCCCAGCAGCCTCACCGGGAGACCTCCACGCATATCAGCAGGTCGCCGAATCGCCACCATCCATGTCTTCCATGGTCGCACCGGGCGGCCCGCCGATGCAACGTGATGACGTGAAAGCACACGTTCGTTGGGAGACCCCAAGAGGAAGGTATGAAGTAGTGCAGGAGCAAGTTTTCCCTCAGTAAGATACCAAATTTGTCAGATCCAGTAGGAGGAAAAGGCACCTCTGAAGGTTGTTGGTGGCGCCGTTTACTCGATCACCAACGTGGAACCTGCACACAACACAATCAAACTATTTTGCCCCAACGAAACAGTGAGGTTGTCAATCTCACCGGCTTGCTGCAAACAAATGATTAAACGTATGGTGTGGAAAATAGTGTTTAATTGCAGAGAATGAAAAGGAACAATGATTGCAGTTGGTTGTATTATCAGTGTAAAAGAATGGACCGGGGTCCATAGTTCACTAGTGGTGTCTCTCCATAAAAGATAACTAACATACTGGGTGAACAAATTACAGCTGTGCAATTGACAAAATATTGAGCGCATGACAATGCATATATATGACATGATGATTACTATGATATTCATGTGGGCATTACGACAAAATACATAGACCGTTATCCAACATCGTCTATGACTAATAATCCACCTCCAGGTTGTCATACCGAGTTCCCCGTTGGTATTAAGTTGCAAGCAATGGATAATCGCATTAAGTATTGTGCATAATGTAAACAAATGCATTAGACCTAACGGCGCACCCTTAAGCTAAGTATCGGCTATTTTATCCCTAGTGGCATCAGCACATCCACAATCTTAGAAGTTGCTGTCACTCTCCCAGATTACCGGAGACATGAACCCACTATCTAGCATAAATACTAACTCTTAGAGTTACAAGCATCTACTTGGCCAAAGCATCTACTAGTAACGGAAAGCATGCAAGATCATAAATAATATATAAGATAGATTGATAATCAACTTGACATAGTATTCAATATTCATCGGATCCCAGCAAACACAACATGTAACATTACAATAAGATGATCTTGATCATGATAGGCAGCTCACAAGATCTAAACATGATAGCATAAAGTGGAGAGACAACCATCTAGCTACTGCTATGGACCCGTAGTCCAAAGATGAACTACTCACGCATCACTCCAGAGGCAGGCATGGTGATGTAGAGCCCTCCGGTGATGATTCCCCTCTCCGGCAGGGTGCCGGGAAGAGCTTCTGAACCTTCCCGAGCTAGGGTTGTCGGCGGCGGCGTCTCTGAAACTTTTCATGGATAATGGCTCGGGTGTCTAGGGTTTTTCCGTGAAGATGAATAAATAGGCGAAAGGGCGGTGGCTGGAGACGCTGTGGGGCCACACCACCCCAGGGCGCGGCAGAGGGTGGGGCCGCGCCACCCCATGGTGTGGCTGGCTCGCGGCACCCCTCCGTCTCTCCTTTGGACTCCGTGTACGTGTAGGAAAAATAGGAGGTCTGTCCAAGTTTCGTCCAATTCCGAGAATATTTACAGAATAGCTTTTCTGAAATACAAAAACAGCAGAAAACAGAAACTGGCACTGTGGCATCTTGTTAATAGGTTAGTCCCAGAAAATGCATAAAAATGCTATGAAGTGTATACAAAACATGTAACAATTAGTATAATATCAACATGGAGCATCAGAAATTATAGATACGTTTGAGACGTATCAAGCATCCCCAAGCTTAGTTCTACTCGTCCTAGAGTAGGTAAAACGATAAAAACAAAATAATTTCTGAGGTGACATGCTACAATCATAATCTTGATCAAATAGTATTGTAAAGCACATGTTATGAATGATGTGATCCAGGTCAATGGTCTATAGTTTGCTAGCAAGTAGATAATGAGCAAACAACTGAATCATATAAGCAAAAACTTTTCATGAATAGTACTTTCGAGACAAGCATCAAAGAGTTTTGCATAAGAGTTAACTCATAAAGCAATAGATTCTAAGTAAAAGGTATTTAACCAACACAAAGGAAGATTTAAGATTCAGCAATTGCTTTCAACTTTCAACATATATCTCATGGATATTTGTCAACACAAACCAATATAATAAGTGCAATATACAAGCATATAAAAATTGTTGCACCAAAGTTGACACTAGTGTTTGCTTCTGAGATAGAAAGAAGTAGGAAAACTGACTCAACATAAAAGTAAAAGAAAGGCCCTTCGCAGAGGGAAGCAGGGATTAAATCATGTGCTAGAGCTTTTTAAGTTTTTGAAATCATATAGAGAGTAAAAATAAGTTTTGGGAGGTGTTTGTTAATTGTTAACGAATCAGAAAATGGAAAGTACAATATGACCCCTGCCAACCAGACTTTTAAGAGCGGCTCCCATGAAGGACGTTATTTCTACCAGCAAGGCAGATCACCCCTCTTCTCTTTTGTTTACACATGCAGATATTTCACTGTTTGTCATTGCTTGACTGATAAATCAGGGTAAAAATGTGAAGAGAATTAAGCGGTTAAAGTTGTAATTAATTGGGACTGGGCACCCCATTTGCCAGCTCTTTTTGCAAAATTAATGGACAAGCGGATGTATATGCCGTTAGTCCGGTGGTAAAGTCTGTTTGACAGTTGACATAAAGACATCCACCCTGTCCTCATGATCTTGGTAAACATTGACACAAAAAGGAGTAATAATTTTTGAATAGTATAGAGGTAGCACATGAAAAATTTACTTGGAGTGGCAAAGAAATACCACATATAGGTAGTTATGGTGGACACAAATGGCATGGATTTTGGCTCAAGGTTTTGGATGCACGAGAAGCATTCCCTCTCAGTACAGAGTTTAGGCTAGCAAGGTTATTTGAAACAAACACATGATATCAACCGACACAGCAAGACTTATATGAAAACATATTGCAAGCATTATAAGACTCTACACTGTCTTCCTTGTTAACCAAACCCTTTTATTAGAAAATGTCTAGACATTAGAGATACCAATCATGCAAACCAAATTTCAACGAGCTTTACGGTAGTTCTTCATTAATAGGTTTTAACTACATGATACAAAAGCTTAAACATGAACTACTGATGACTCCCAAGTGCAGGAGATCAATTGTAGTACCTTTCGATTAGAAAAGGTTGTCGAACCCACGAGGAGCTGAAGGTATTGGTTAGCAAGAATGATAAATAAAACAATGAAAGATGCAAGTGTTTTTGAGAATTTTGGTTGTATAGTTGCAAGAAAGTAAAAATGCTGAATATAAATGATAGCAAGTAAAAAGCTCTCAAAGAGAGAAAGCCCAATCCTCTATGTGGAATGAGGACAAGCTCAAGTGATGTGTAACTTATATGTGGAAAACGTTCCCGAGGGCGGCATGGATACTGCTAGGCATAGAGATTTATTAAACAACACATTGACTATCTTGTCAAGTTTTAATCTTCTTTGGACGGAGCCATTGTTAGTTAAAGCTAAATAAATAAACTAAACCCCTTGTGATGGATCATGTGGCCAAGTAAATGACCGCACAAGAATTATTAAGACATAAAGTCGCATCATAGCATTACACTCTAAGGTCGCCAATACTAATACCCTCATAATGCAACTTCATGACTCGGTCTCAGGTTTACATGTCACCCCAAGTCTCCCTCAATTCATTACACTACGGTGTTCTCCTATGAGCCCATATAGGTGAAGTGTTGTGTAGTCGACATTCGCACAACACCATCATAGAATCACATAAAAAGATAAACACTAGACAGAATACCAACACATGTCATATATAAATCATTGCCAATTCATCCTATACCCTCAGGAACATACGGGAACTACTCACAACGTGCAAACATAATGATATTCAGTGGCATAAGTGGTACAACACAATCTGAAAATATAACTTCACCGCCAAATAATGACAAGTAGTCAATCACAAACATGAATAGTAGCACAAAACAAGTATCTAGGGTATAGCAACTCTCAAACTACGAGGGGAACGGAGTGGATCACGGAGATGATGATGGAGATGGTGCTGGTCTTGGTGATGGTGATGATGTAGAGGCCTCCTCGCACGCCAAGGAGGAGAGGTGATGACGATGACGATGATTTCCCCCTTCTTCAGAGCTCCGGAGCAGCAGGATCTGACCCCCTCGGAGGGAATCAGGAGTTTCGCCGCCGCCGCGGCCTCGGATGGACTTGGGAAAATTAGGGCGTAACTTTTCGGGCGAGACGAAGGCGTGTTAAAAAGCCCCGAGCGAGGAAGTGCCCGAGGCTCCGGATGATGGGCCCCACGCGGCCAAAGAATCTGGCCACGTGGGCCCCCCTCTTTTGGGCCTCGTGGCTCTCCTCCCTTCGATCTTCTTCCCACTGCTGTTCTCCGATGAAAAACCAGCTGTGCAATTTTCCTTTTCTTATTTGGGTCCCTGTAGCTCCTGAAACATTAAAAACAAGAAAAGGAGGTTTTCTGCCTCCCAGAAATTAAATACCAAAAATAGGGACTTTGTATAAAAGTCCCATAAATCATCTAAAACATGTAAAAACAATGATATAACAATGCCAATAACATTCTAATATGATAATATAAGTTGTATAAATGATGATATAAAATGCACGTATCAACTCCCCAAGTTTAAACCTTTACTCGTCCTCGAGTAAGTAAGGACATAGATCATTATATGCATCAATGGACTTATGGTTGATATATAAATACGAGCATTGTATCATCAACATCATATTCAATTGCAATGAAAGATTAATGAACTAAAACTCATACACATGAGGGCATGATACCCGTATATGTGATAGCCTTCAGGAGCTACCTGCGTGAAAAAGTAAACGGGGTTAGGTTGAGACTCCAAGTGCAGAGTGTGTAGTAAGTGGAAGACGTGTTTTCCCCACGAGGGTGACTCGAGGGTTTAATATCGAACTCTCGGGGAATCAGTAGTGAAGATTTATCATCCTATCCTTCTTTTGTTTACCTACAAAACAAAGTTAAATGTTTTGGTCCTCAAGCTCACCTGTGGTTGTCAAGCACAAGGTGTAAGAATGATATCAAGATAATATGCAATGCAAACAAGAAATAAATATGCAATGGTGGTAAATAAATATGCAAGGATGGTGGTAGCAATGATAAATGATATTTTTGGGTTTTTTATGATGAATGCAAGATGTAAAAGTGTTTTTGTATTTTCGGATTTTTAAATGGCAGAAAATGGAAAAGTGGTAAAAGTGGTTGGAAAGATGTTTCTTACGATTAAAAATGGACTGGGGTTCATGGTTTCACAAATGCACTCTCTCTTTAATAAAGTGGTAGACAATAGAACACTAGAATTGACATATGAGATTGCAACATAACAGTTTAATAACAAGTTATAATTATATGGGCATCACGTCCTAACATAGAGACCTTTTGGTTATTAGTCTCTCTTATACTCACCAAGATGCGAACTAAATCATAACACCTCAGTAATTAAGA
Source organism: Poa pratensis (assembly GCA_947311845.1). Classification (NCBI taxonomy): domain Eukaryota; kingdom Viridiplantae; phylum Streptophyta; class Magnoliopsida; order Poales; family Poaceae; genus Poa; species Poa pratensis. The sequence goes on from CAMZMU010000113.1 coordinate 22,111,845, forward strand.
TAACTCAGAGTATATCAATAAATATCATGACATGAAGTTAAAATAAAAACATGCTGGATCTAGTCATGGAGGAAGTGGCAATGGTCACACCCACATCTCCGGTAGCATGGTATTTCTTTTTATCCCTAGTGTGGCAACAAAGTAAGGTAAAACACCCAAGTGGATCGCAGAACTTTCTCTCACGTTCACTGCACTAGCCACCCCCGTTACTCCAACTAATGCACACGTTCCCCCTCACACGCTCTCATAAACATGCTTGATCATGACAAGTAAATAAGAACGGGGTACATAATATGCATCTACTTTCATAACTGGAACAAAACCATTGCAATCTCAAACATATATTAACTCATAAAAAGATCCACCACAAAGGTATTACATAGATGACCGTAATCATGTTCAGCAGCTCATACGGTACTAATTAGTGAAGCTCAAGAGAGAGAGATACATAAGTTACTTCCACAAACCCATAGTCCAGAGGTGGACTACTCCCTCTTCATCATGGAGACGGTGGAGAAGTCGTTGGAGAAGACGGAGACCACGCCGGCAGCGCCCCGCCGGAGTTTTCCCCTCCAATCTGCAGCTCCAGTTCTCTGTTTCGGTGTTTCTGTGTTTCTGCGGCGCTCCCTCCAAAGAACGTTGGGGGACTATTTTTATAGGAGGTTTTTGGTCAAAACGGAGTCGGTGGAGGAAAGATCGACGACAGCGGAGCTCCGAGGGCCAAAAGGGGGGGGTCCCACGCGGCTAGGTACTTGGGCCACGTGGGTCCACTCATCTGGGCCCTCGGGCCTCCTCTCGTTTGCTTCCTTCGCTCCCACGCTTTGTTCCTTCCAAAAACTGATGCTCGTAAATTTCCAGGTCATTTGGACGTCGTTTGGGTCCCTGAAACATTAAAATATAGAAATAGGGTTTTCTGCCTGCGCAGGGTTAATTCCATTAAAAATAGGAAACATGTCAAATATTCCCAAAATCATTATAAAACAGTGATATAACCCTTATATGATGCAAATATGACATGGAATATAAGTAATATAGTGCAAAGTTCATGTATGCATTTTACATGCATCAACATCCCCAAGCTTAACCTATACTCGTCCTCGAGTATGAAGGTGATAAAACTAACATGGACTTTGCAATTTAATACTAACAATGGATATCAAAGATGATTACTATTGCTACATAGAGTAAAATGATTCATTCTTAAAAGGAGTAGCAATATGCAAGATAGTTTATGAAGTGATATCAAGTATTCAATGCAAGGATGTTCAATGATAATTCAAAAAGTGTAACATAAGAGAAAAAGTACTATGGACCACATGTATGCAATATGATAAGTAAGAACATCCTACAATGGTCATAGAGGATTGATGAAAATCTGAATATAAAAGGTGGACAGTTTGGAAAGATATATATATATGAGTAGAGGTAAAGCATGAATAAGTTTCATCTAACTTCTGAACTTCTCTACTTAAGTCAATGATTGTAATATGGTAATCCTTGGTGTCAAGCTCTCATTCCCCTATCATAGCATCTTGAATGATTAAGTTTAAAGTGAAAGCAAATAAGAGTAGTGTGCTTGACAAAGTACAGTTTGAAAGTCTCATGCCCCTTGAATACAAGTACCTACTCCATGTGTTACTCAACTTGGAAAACAAAGCAAGTTCAAGTTAAATATCATTGTAAGTAATAATAGTATCATTAAGAGCGTCAACTGGGGTACCTCTTGTCCCAGGATATGGAACAAACCCATATCAAAATGACAAGACAAACAAACACAATGAACAATCTCAACACCCTTTTTATTTACCATTAGATAGCTTTTTATTGTAAGGTGTATCACAGAAGGTTCACCATAGCATGTAAGTAAATTTCCACCATGAATGATGCATGGCGTAGATTAGCGGCCCAGGCGTCTCTCTAACCATTTATACAAACTCATTTAAACTCACTTCATTTCCACATTTATTTCACCCATGGTAAGCATCTGTAGCGTACCTGCACTTAAAATATGGCAAGGTACCTGTGTATAGTGCAAACCCCTGGATCGTTTCATTTGCACACACAGTTTAAGACGAATATCACAACATTGTATCATTATTACACGAATGATCCAGACTTGGTAAAGTAAAGTCCATTACAAATTGCATAGCATAAAGCTAGCTTGATAGAGTAAAGCAGCGGAAAATTTATTCTTCATGGAGTCCTCATCCTTTGCATGTGCCACAGGCGAAAACATGTTGGTTGCAGACTCGAAACCTTAACGAAAACTCACTCGTCGTCAGAACAATCTGCAACAAATAAAATTTTGCAACAGAGTGGGTCAGAACCATTAAAAATGGATCTGGCAAGTGACACTTTGTGGACACTTAATGGAATAACTCTATAGCCTATATGCATATTTGGCTAGTGGAGTTCAAGGCTATTTTGTATAAAAGCCAATTTTGCCTAACACTTTGTAAAACATTTTCTTCAAAAGTTGGAGACGATATGGTATAAGACCATAGTCTCATCTACCCTTGTTCACCATCAAGTTTTACTTTCGAAATTGGAATGATGAAGCCTTCGTTGAATCCTTGATCAGCTGCTCAAATTATCCGTAACCGGGGACACGGCTAAGTACTTAGTTTTTAAACTCTGCAGAGGTTGTGCACTTTCACCATTAGACCCAACAAACCCAAACTATCCTCAAGCACTCAATTTGTGCTAAGGAAAAGGAGAGAGTTGAGACGAGACTTTTCAGAAGCATTTTCCCATCCCATACCGACTTGACGCGCTCCCATTCTAACCATTCTACCACCACCTGTCAAGTCGGGACGAGTCCACGCAACTTAATGCATCTAGCCAGAGCCCATATGACTAATGGCTGCACGGGAAGCAATCTTCACTTAGAGAAAACCTTGGCCCCTTAATACCCTGGGTGGCAACCACAAGTGACCATCCCTTAGAGGTCACCCCTAAGAGATGACACTCAACCATTCCATCATCTTTTCCTAACCAAGTCCACCCAGGTGATAAATTACTTAGTAGAATTTAGCTTTAAGGAAAACACATTTGCATAGCATCCAATAATCTACTAAGTTATCAAAAGGGATTCTAGACACAACTAGAGTAAAGGTATGGTGGGTTTAGCATATAGCTATACTTCTATCCAACACATGCATATAAGAAATACACTAAGTAATGCATATAAAATACTTAGGAAAACTTCATGGGGGTGTGCCACTTGCCTTGGCAAACAGAAGTGTAGTAGTAGCAGTTGCAACCACTTCCGTCTCTCTCCGGAATTTCTAACAAGTCAAACAAACCACAAATAAACATACAATCATAAATGCAACACTTAGAAAAATTATGATGTGTATGCGATGCAGGATGATACAAAAAGTTATGGTATGCAAGACAAACAAATAAATAAGGAAGGAGACATAAACCAACTTAATCCAAACGGCTAAGGCAAGGTCAAGCTCAAAGTAAACTTGATCAAACAACTTGACAAAAGTTGTAAGGCTATTCTAAGTCTTCACAAGTTTGATCTTCAATTAATCGTCAACCCCTTTGTAGCTTCATTGTTCTTCAATGATCTTCAATTAGCACTTTTAGGGACTTAGTCTTAAACTCCAAGGACTTGGTCTATGTCCAAAGTGAGACAAAAATAGAAGGTAGAAAAGATAGACAACATGAAGTAGTTGGTCCTCGAAGAATCTTCTCCTTGCTTCCTTGTAGCTTTCTCCTTGTGCTGATTTCATTGAAAAATTGTAAACTTGATGGTTCTGACGACTTGATTGTTGGCAGCATCAGGATGGGTCTTGAATATAACTTAGTCACCATGAAGTCTAGGAGAAGAAAGAAGGAAAAGAGAGAAAGAGAAGGGAGACTTAGAAAATGTAGCTGGTTGGTCTTCATGAACTTCCTCTTGATTTCTTCTAAGTCCTTTCTTCTTGGAGATGCTTCTGCAGTCTTGTTTTCAAGCTAAGTCCTTCCTTGATTTCTACTAATTTCTAACTTAGTGGTTTTTGGCTAGGAGAGTCATAATAGCTAACATGTATCCTCAGAATTTCTAAGGAGGAAGTCATGTGAAAGTATAAAATAATACTAAGGACTTAATTATGCATGCCATGCTTATGTAAATGCTCTAAGGAAATGCAAGCAAACAAGATGGTCCAAAATGACTAAGGACCAAGTCACAACATGTGATTCGAAATTTCCACTAAGGAATAAAGGTTAAGACAACAAGTCAAAAAAAATCCTAAGGAAAAGTAAACTAATTAAGAGGTGCTAAATTTTGCTAAGGAAAGGATTTAGCTTTTTAGATAAGGGTGGAGAATTTTTCTTAGGAAAAGTGTTATCAAATTTTACCCAAATATTTTCTAAGGAAGAAATAACACTTTGGTGGAAAAGGTGAAATATTTCTAAGTTATTTTCCATCTAACATGATCATAATGACTTAGCTAAATTTTCCATTCGAAAATAATGTGGAGAACACTTTTAATATAAATTACTTATTAAAATAACACCTAAAAAGCAATAAAAACAAATATACATAATAAAACATAGGAAAACAATTATACAAAAATAATAGATTAAACCCACGGCCAAAACTTAGGCATACAAAACTATAGCAAAAGAGTTTGCTCAAAAATCTATTTTTAAACTCAAATTATAGCCAAATTACTATTTAAACCACTTTTAAAAATTATCTAAATTAATTTTGACAAAACCTCAAAATAAGCATACCAAAAGTTTCTACACGTCCTAAGGTTTCCAAAAATATAAAGTTTGCAAAATTTGGCCGAGCCAATAAAAAGTAGTGATAGATCTAATCTACAGGGACCTATCTGCAAAACTGCCAATTAAAAAGAAAACAGAGAAATCCTTCTCCACGCTGGCGCTGACGAGGCACTGAACGCTGACGGGGCGCTGACTGGGCTGCTGACGGAGATGCTGACTGGGCGTGGACATGGCGGCCTCTGATTTGCCCGTACCGATTCGCTAAAGGATCTAATCTACACCGTTAAAACGAGATCCGACGGCCCAGATTCATTTGACCTAAAACGAGCGGCGCTGTTCGCCGGAAACCTAGCTCCCGCGGCGCGCCATGGCCGGAGTTGGTGTTCTAGCGCTACAGAGAGAGCGGGGATGCGTGTCTTATACCTACGGATGCAGAAAGGCGTGGCGGAGACGATGACGAAGCTGGCGGTGTCGGGGTGCTCCGGCTGGCCCAGGATTGCTCGCCGGAGTCGAGGAAGCGGCGGCGAGCTCCTGTCGAGGATGGATACGACGTTCTGGTGCACGCAAAAATTCGGGACAGGGTCAGATCGATGCGCAGCGATGAAATAAGAAGAAAGAGATAGATGGTAGGGCTCGGGGTGTCCTGTACTCGCCGGGATCGATGGAGTTCGCCGGCGGCTGTGGCGGCGCTCCATGGATGATCTCGAGCAGCCTGGGGGCTCTCGGGTTCTGGTTTCTGGGGCAAAAGAGAGAGGAGGTCGTGGATATTATATATGGGCAGAGGATTCGGGAGATTCACAGCGAATCGTAACGGATTTGGGTTGGATTAGGTTAGGTTTCGGGAGTTCCTTGCTTGCACGAGAGGTTGAAGACGCGTGACGTCATGGCTGGCGTCATGGGCGGGGTCCGCATGTCGGTGAGATAGAGGGGAGAACTGGGCTGGGCTGTTGTACGCTGCGCGTGCGGTAGAGAAGAGGTATAGAAGTTGGGCTTCGGCCCAATTAGCTAGGGTTTCCCCCTTTTTTTTTTAAGCTTTTCTTTTCTTTTCCTAAAATCTCTAATAACTTTTTAAATACAAAACCAAATTAAGTCCAACCAATTTCTATAGTTTTGTAAAAACCAACTCTTTACTTTGAAAACCTCAAATAACATTTCCCAAAACATTTTGTCAACTAAATTTTGAAAAGGGTTTAAATGAATTTTGGACATAATAATGTCATTTGAAAACTATAGGGTTTTATAAATTCCTTTTGATCTTATATTTTTAAACCAATGCAAAATATGCATAAAACTTAAATAGTTTAAAAGGGGTTTGATAAATCAGAATGATTTCAAAACTCACTTTAAAATCCAAATAATTACTTTGTTTTAAAAGCAAAACTATAACGCTTGAAAATAGAGAATAGGTAAGTAATAGTATAATTCTCAAAACTTACAAACTATTCACAACCAAACACACTTTTCAAAATAGAAAACATTTTGATTTCCAAACTAGGATTTTAATAGATATGACAGTTAATGTCAAAGTTTAAATTAGGTTTTAAAGTAAACAAATGTGGCTTAAGTAGATCTTAAATACCACAATATAAAACATTTGCAATTATTTATATTGCAACAGATTCAAACAATTTCACACACTATTAGAACAATACATTCATAAAAGTCAAAAGAAAACTTGGAGCATTCTTTGCTCTACTAATATATTTTGTTAAATATGTTTTCAAGTGGAATTATTATTCTCACTTTAAAATATCCAAATGCAAACAATGCTATATGATGATGAATGTATGCATGAATTTTCTTTTCAAAGCAAAATACATAATAGTTTTAAAAAGTTTTAAATTTTTCTGATTTTTCAACTTTTTGAAAACTAGGGATGTTACAGACTACCACCCTTAAAAGGAATCTCGTCCCGAGATTCGGGAAGGCTAGCAAAAGGTTGTGACTGGGATAACTCGGTGGGCTACCACCCTTAAAAGAAATTGTGTTGGCAGTCAAACTTCAAACTGTAAACTTGATTGATAACGTACCATTCTCCAAGCTAGGTTCCTCAATCACTTCTTCCACATTGGTGTGGTTCATATTCTTTACCAAAAGGCTTTGTCTTAGCAATTTCTTCGGTCTTCATCTTAGCTGGGCATTTATTGGCGTAATGACCCATGTTCTTGCATTTGAAGCACATCACCTTGCTGATGTCTTTCTGGGGAGGGTTGTTCTGGAGTTTATTTTCCGGGCACTTATTGGCATAATGGCCCTTATTATTGCACTTAAAGCAGAGCACTTGGCTGTTATCTTTCTTGAGTTCTGGATTTGGGCGATGCTGTCCATTGTTATGGTTATGGTCATCATGTCCATTTCCCTTCCGGTCTCCATTGCTTCCTTTGGACCCACCATTGCGATCAGGATGTTTGAGATGACTCCCTTTATTATGGTGATTCCCCTGTTTGTGGCTATGGTTCACCTCAGGAGTATGGTGTCTTTTGAATGAAGGCTCAGAATGATGTTTGTTGATACTTAGCTTTCTCTTCAGATTTCCAGTCTTCCTGATATCATCCTCCAGTATGAGTGCTTGGTCCAGTAAGGCCTGATACTCCCAAGCGTGTGTGACTGTGAAAGGGACTTTCATCTCATCACATAGTCTCTTGAGAAAACTTTCCTCCCTCTCTTCCTCGATAATTATGCCTTCAGGGGCATAACGAGACAGTGCATAGAAATCATCTCTATACTCCTTGAGCGTCCTGTCCCCTTGCCTCAGGTTTAGGAACTCTTCTTGCTTCATGTTCCACATGTCAGGGGAACTGTAAACACTACAAAACCCTTCCTTGAACTCTTTCCAGGTTAAAGTATCACATGTGTGAGTGCTATGATAAGTTCTCCACCATTTAGCCGCAAGTCCTTCCAAGAAATAAGATGCAAAACTCACTTTCTCTGTGTCGGTGCACTCACAAAGTATCAGATCCTTCTCTATTGATCGTAGCCAGTCGGTTGCCATAATTGGATCATTTGTAGGGTGGAACGTGTTGGGTTCAAGACTTAAAAATTTGACAAGTCTATCCGTATGGGTTAGGGGTGGTGGTGGTTCACTTTGATTTGCTTTGATCTGGGTCATCATGGTCATCAGCTGGGCTTGTGTTGCCATCATCTTCTGCAACATTGTTTCAACGTTGTTGGTGCTGGTGTTGTTGTTGTTGTCTTCAGGTGCACTCTGGGGAGACATCTGTGGGTTTTGGAATAGATAAGTATAAGATAGACAGATTCTAAGGGAAATATTTCTACCCATACAAGCATTCACATAACACAACACAAACAAGCTCAAAACAAACTTTAAACTTTCAAACTTTTCTCTTGACTTCAAACCCAGGTAACAACGGATATTCTGAAAATACAAGCCTAAGTACTGCCATACCACAATTTTGGTTGGTCAATAATGAAACTAACGTCGTCTGACAAAATTCTAGGGTTGGTGGGTGACTACTCTCTCTGGTTCTTGCTGGAACACTCGGTGGAGGCCTTAGTCTTAGGGCGCTTCATCCTTGAGTTCTCCTCTTCGAATGACTCCTTGCGAGTTGGGCACATTGCTCCCGAAGGGCTGCTATCGTTGCTTCCTGTCTGTCGACCTTGTTTAGCAGCTTCAAATTTTCAGCTTCAAGCCTTTGATGGTCGTCTCACGCTTCTGCTTCTGAAGTTCTTCGGAGGCTATTATTTCTATAGTGGTTCGATCTCCTTCCTCTGCTCCTCAATCAACTCCTTGGCCTCGTCCGTCATCTTCATCTCAGCATGGAGTGCAGTGGTAGCTATATGTGTTGCTAACTCCAGATCTTCCATTTGTAGCTCTGTAGGGTTTAGCTTCTCGCGATCCTTTCCACTCCAGTGGGGTAGTCCATTAGCATTACGCCTCCCGAAGCGACGGTAGGGAGAGTTTTGGGGCAGCATCTCGTAGAATTCCTCACAGATACGTGATAGTGCCTCATGTTTTGCTAGCAGAAGGCCAGTCTCCCAGGTGGGGTACACCCTCTTGTAGACAATTGCCTCGGTGGGAATCCTGGTAGTACCAGGTAGGATCTCTGTCTCAATCTCCCAGCGTTGCTTATTGGTTATCTCTGAGGGTATCGTCCTTATTTTGAAGGTTGGGGGAACCAAATCAAGATCTTTGCAGATACCATTCAGTTGAACTCCAAAAGGACAAGTCACGCTGTCTCTCGGAATCTCCGTGCAGGTGAAGGGGACCATCTAAACAGAATTTGAGGAAACAAGATTAGATAAGTGTTACTAGAATAAGTTCAAAAGAAAAGGAAGAAACAAGATTAAACTTTTATAGTAGAGTAAATTAGCTTTTAATTCCTATGGCCAGCCTATTTCTATCCAGACTTAGGGTTTCGAACCTACAGGCAACACAGTGCTCTGATACCATCTGTAGCGTACCTGCACTTAAAATATGGCAAGGTACCTGTGTATAGTGCAAACCCCTGGATCGTTTCATTTGCACACACAGTTTAAGATGAATATCACAACAAAGTATCATTATTACACGAATGATCCAGACTTGGTAAAAAATTCATTACAAATTGCATAGCATAAGCTAGCTTGAAGAGTAAAGCAGCGGAAAATTATTCTTCATGGAGTCCTCATCCTTTGCATGTGCCACAGGCGAAAACATGTTGGTTGCAGACTCGAAACCTTAACGAAACTCACTCGTCGTCAGAACAATCTGCAACAAATAAAATTTTGCAACAGAGTGGGTCAGAACCATTAAAAATGGATCTGGCAAGTGACACTATGTGGACACTTAATGGAATAACTCTATAGCCTATATGCATATTTGGCTGGTGGAGTTCAAGGCTATTTTGCATAAAAGCCAATTTTGCCTAACACTTTGTAAAACATTTTCTTCAAAAGTTGGAGACGATATGGTATAAGACCATAGTCTCATCTACCCTTGTTCACCATCAAGTTTTACTTTCGAAATTGGAATGATGAAGCCTCCGTTGAATCCTTGATCAGCTGCTCAAATTGTCCGTAACCGGGGACACGGCTAAGTACTTAGTTTTTAACTCTGCAGAGGTTGTGCACTTTCACCATTAGACCCAACAAACCCAAACTATCCTCAAGCACTCAATTTGTGCTAAGGAAAAGGAGAGAGTTGAGACGAGACTTTTCAGAAGCATTTTCCCATCCCATACCGACTTGACGCGCTCCCATTCTAACCATTCTACCACCACCTGTCAAGTCGGGACGAGTCCACGCAACTTAATCCATCTAGCCAGAGCCCATATGACTAATGGCTGCACGGTAAGCAATCTTCACTTAGAGAAAACCTTGGCCCCTTAATACCCTGGGTGGCAACCACAAGTGACCATCCCTTAGAGGTCACCCCTAAGAGATGACACTCAACCTTTCCATCATCTTTTCTAACCAAGTCCACCCAGGTGATAAATTACTTAGTAGAATTTAGCTTTAAAGAAAACACATTTGCATAGCATCCAATAATCTACTAAGTTATCAAAAGGGATTCTAGACACAACTAGAGTAAAGGTATGGTGGGTTTAGCATATAGCTATACTTCTATCCAACACATGCATATAAGAAATACACTAAGTAATGCATATAAAATACTTAGGAAAACTTCATGGGGGTGTGCCACTTGCCTTGGCAAACAGAAGTGTAGTAGTAGCAGTTGCAACCACTTCCGTCTCTCTCCGGAATTTCTAACAAGTCAAACAAACCACAAATAAACATACAATCATAAATGCAACACTTAGAAAAATTATGATGTGTATGCGATGCAGGATGATACAAAAAGTTATGGTATGCAAGACAAACAAATAATAAGGAAGGAGACATAAACCAACTTAATCCAAACGGCTAAGGCAAGGTCAAGCTCAAAGTAAACTTGATCAAACAACTTGACAAAAGTTGTAAGGCTATTCTAAGTCTTCACAAGTTTGATCTTCAATTAATCGTCAACCCCTTTGTAGCTTCATTGTTCTTCAATGATCTTCAATTAGCACTTTTAGGGACTTAGTCTTAAACTCCAAGGACTTGGTCTATGTCCAAAGTGAGACAAAAATAGAAGGTAGAAAAGATAGACAACATGAAGTAGTTGGTCCTCGAAGAATCTTCTCCTTGCTTCCTTGTAGCTTTCTCCTTGTGCTGATTTCATTGAAAAATTGTAAACTTGATGGTTCTGACGACTTGATTGTTGGCAGCATCAGGATGGGTCTTGAATATAACTTAGTCACCATGAAGTCTAGGAGAAGAAAGAAGGAAAAGAGAGAAAGAGAAGGGAGACTTAGAAAATGTAGCTGGTTGGTCTTCATGAACTTCCTCTTGATTTCTTCTAAGTCCTTTCTTCTTGGAGATGCTTCTGCAGTCTTGTTTTCAAGCTAAGTCCTTCCTTGATTTCTACTAATTTCTAACTTAGTGGTTTTTGGCTAGGAGAGTCATAATAGCTAACATGTATCCTCAGAATTTCTAAGGAGGAAGTCATGTGAAAGTATAAAATAATACTAAGGACTTAATTATGCATGCCATGCTTATGTAAATGCTCTAAGGAAATGCAAGCAAACAAGATGGTCCAAAATGACTAAGGACCAAGTCACAACATGTGATTCGAAATTTCCACTAAGGAATAAAGGTTAAGACAACAAGTCAAAAAAAATCCTAAGGAAAAGTAAACTAATTAAGAGGTGCTAAATTTTGCTAAGGAAAGGATTTAGCTTTTTAGATAAGGGTGGAGAATTTTTCTTAGGAAAAGTGTTATCAAATTTTACCCAAATATTTTCTAAGGAAGAAATAACACTTTGGTGGAAAAGGTGAAATATTTCTAAGTTATTTTCCATCTAACATGATCATAATGACTTAGCTAAATTTTCCATTCGAAAATAATGTGGAGAACACTTTTAATATAAATTACTTATTAAAATAACACCTAAAAAGCAATAAAAACAAATATACATAATAAAACATAGGAAAACAATTATACAAAAATAATAGATTAAACCCACGGCCAAAACTTAGGCATACAAAACTATAGCAAAAGAGTTTGCTCAAAAATCTATTTTTAAACTCAAATTATAGCCAAATTACTATTTAAACCACTTTTAAAAATTATCTAAATTAATTTTGACAAAACCTCAAAATAAGCATACCAAAAGTTTCTACACGTCCTAAGGTTTCCAAAAATATAAAGTTTGCAAAATTTGGCCGAGCCAATAAAAAGTAGTGATAGATCTAATCTACAGGGACCTATCTGCAAAACTGCCAATTAAAAAGAAAACAGAGAAATCCTTCTCCACGCTGGCGCTGACGAGGCACTGAACGCTGACGGGGCGCTGACTGGGCTGCTGACGGAGATGCTGACTGGGCGTGGACGTGGCGGCCTCTGATTTGCCCGTACCGATTCGCTAAAGGATCTAATCTACACCGTTAAAACGAGATCCGACGGCCCAGATTCATTTGACCTAAAACGAGCGGCGCTGTTCGCCGGAAACCTAGCTCCCGCGGCGCGCCATGGCCGGAGTTGGTGTTCTAGCGCTACAGAGAGAGAGCGGGGATGCGTGTCTTATACCTACGGATGCAGAAAGGCGTGGCGGAGATGATGACGAAGCTGGCGGTGTCGGGGTGCTCCGGCTGGCCCAGGATTGCTTGCCGGAGTCGAGGAAGTGGCGGCGAGCTCCTGTCGAGGATGGATACGACGTTCTGGTGCACGCAAAAATTCGGGTCAGGGTCAGATCGATGCGCAGCGATGAAATAAGAAGAAAGAGATAGATGGTAGGGCTCGGGGTGTCCTGTACTCGCCGGGATCGATGGAGTTCGCCGGCGGCCGTGGCGGCGCTCCGTGGATGATCTCGAGCAGCCTGGGGGCTCTCGGGTTCTGGTTTCTGGGGCAAAAGAGAGAGGAGGTCGTGGAGATTATATATGGGCAGAGGATTCGGGAGATTCGCAGCGAATCGTAACGGATTTGGGTTGGATTAGGTTAGGTTTCGGGAGTTCCTTGCTTGCACGAAGGTTGAAGACGCGTGACGTCATGGCTGGCATCATGGGCGGGGTCCGCATGTCGGTGAGATAGAGGGGAGAACTGGGCTGGGCTGTTGTACGCTGCGCGTGCGGTAGAGAAGAGGTATAGAAGTTGGGCTTCGGCCCAATTAGCTAGGGTTTCCCTTTTTTTTAAAGCTTTTCTTTTCTTTTCCTAAAATCTCTAATAACTTTTTAAATACAAAACCAAATTAAGTCAAACCAATTTCTATAGTTTTGTAAAAACCAACTCTTTACTTTGAAAACCTCAAATAACATTTCCCAAAACATTTTGTCAACTAAATTTTGAAAAGGGTTTAAATAAATTTTGGACATAATAATGTCATTTGAAAACTATAGGGTTTTATAAATTCCTTTTGATCTTATATTTTTAAACCAATGCCAAATATGCATAAAACTTAAATAGTTTAAAAGGGGTTTGATAAATCAGAATGATTTCAAAACTCACGTTAAAATCCAAATAATTACTTTGTTTTAAAAGCAAAACTATAACGCTTGAAAATAGAGAATAGGTAAGTAATAGAATAATTCTCAAAACTTACAAACTATTCACAACCAAACACACTTTTCAAAATAGAAAACATTTTGATTTCCAAACTAGGATTTTAATAGATATGACACTTAATGTCAAAGTTTAAATTAGGTTTTAAAGTAAACAAATGTGGCTTAAGTAGATCTTAAATACCACAATATAAAACATTTGCAATTATTTATATTGCAACAGATTCAAACAATTTCACACACTATTAGAACAATACATTCATAAAAGTCAAAAGAAAACTTGGAGCATTCTTTGCTCTACTAATATATTTTGTTAAATATGTTTTCAAGTGGAATTATTATTCTCACTTTAAAATATCCAAATGCAAACAATGCTATATGATGATGAATGTATGCATGAATTTTCTTTTCAAAGCAAAATACATAATAGTTTTAAAAAGTTTTAAATTTTTCTGATTTTTCAACTTTTTGAAAACTAGGGATGTTACAGCATCCATAAACAAAAGTACATGATATCAACTAAATGAGATGAAGTGCAATGTTGAAAGCTTGCCATGTGACAGAACATATGAGCTAACTCTCAACCAAAGACATTTGTCAAGCCCACAACATCATAATTTTAATCACAATGGGTCATATTTTATTTATGCAATAAAAGTAAAGTGTGCATCAAGTTCGAGAGAGCTCTATAACCAACTTTTCCCACAACAATTCAACAACATAAGCATTTTTATTCAGAGGTATAGATAACACAAATATCATGATAAACATACTCGGAATAGCATAAATCTAATAGGTAGATATGGTGGACTCACTGGAAAAACTTTGGTTGAAGGTGTTGGAAACAAGTTTTTGCTTGTTGAAATTTTTTGGCTAGCAAGAGGGAGAAAGTTGACCGTCTAAATGCATGCATGAGTGTCCATAGAACTAACTAATCCATGTTAAAACAAGGTAAAATAACATTTAGCATCAAAACATGAATAAAAGATAGCTCTTGATAAAATACTTGCAAATTATTACTTATTAACAAGCTCATGAATCATGCAATTATATGTGTCTTTTAAAATTAACCCAAACATCCCTTTGCCCAATCTAATAATAGCATCCAACATAATTCAACCCAAATTTCCAGTAGCTCTCTCATATATAAATGATAGTGTGGTGATCTCACAAAATAAAAATCAAACCTAAACAAACAAAAAGACGCTCCAATTTTATGCGATAAAGTGTTTCGATCGAAAAACAGAAGTTAGACATGTGCAAACCGAGAGTGTGTAGGTCCAGTGGGGTTGTCTTCACATCCCCAAGCTTATGGTCTTCACCATCCTTGGATAGCTCTTGGTGCATCTCCTCTAATACCTGTGAAAAAACTTCAAAATACCGTTTCTCCCATTTCTTTTTTGTGCGGTGCATTAGTAGTGATAAACAAATAGATTTCTTGCTGCATATAATCCTTAGGCAAAAATTCATATGAATGTCCAGAAAGTGTATAATGTTGTATGCCTACTCATAAACTCAATTGGATCAAAAAGGTTCAAGTTAAAAGTTCTAAGCATGCATCAAACAAAATGGGACAGAATCTGTCCAAAAAAACAGCAGCAGCAAAACGTATTTTTCTACCCTACTTAACTTTGTCGGACGAAGCTCATGCACATTCTTGTGTGGAAACTGAAACTGAAACTTCACATTCCCTTATTTTGGTGTGTCCCTCTTCCTTGGGAAGTGTTCCATGCACTTCTTGTGTGGAAACTGAAACTTCACATTCCCTTATTTTAAATCAATGATGGCACCTGTAGTACGAAGAAAAGGTCTTCCAAGAATAATTGGACTAGAGGTTTTATTCCCCATATCCATTATTAGAAAATCAACAGGCACAAATGTCATATGTAACTCTACCATAACATCACTTACTTTCCCTAAAGCATGTTTAATGGAATCATCAGCAAGTGCAAGTTCAATAGAACATTTTTCAAGATTTTTCAATTCAAGTATATCATATAGTTCTTTAGATAAAACAGAGACACTAGATCCTAGATCAAGTATAGCATGGTGTGTCTCTTTTCCAATGGTTACTAGGACTTTGGTAATCCATATATCCCCAAGCTTAGGTGGTATCATAGCCTCTTGGTTGTACCTAGCAATCTTTTCTTTTAACACATGATTAGCAATATAAGAACCAAAACCAGCTTGGTTAGAGTTGATGGAAGGATCACTTGCAAATTTTTGTAAGATAGATATTAATTCATGCAAGGTACAATTCTCTAAGTCAAGCAATGGTTCCTTGACTTCACTAAGCATTTTAACTTCCTCAATCCAAACAAAATTCTCATTTCTTTTCTTTAAAGCAGCATTCAAGGCTATTTGGAGATCATCCTCTTTTTCAACATAATTCTTAATATCCTTGTCTAAAGGTCCCAACATAGAAGATATTCTTTCATTTAATTCCCTAGTCAACTTCTTTTTAGACTTGGCATAATTCAATATAGTTTTCATTTTTAAAGAAATTCCCGAAATAGTGTTGTTTGTCTTCTTCATACTAGATTTTGTATGAAGGATAAATGAATGCATCTCATTTTTAGTAGGATAATCTTCCATATAAGTTTGTAGACATAATATTGACCTATCCATAGAAACTTTTAGTTGTTTGATCATAATTTCATCTTTTGATTCTATAGAATTCCCAAATAGATTTTCCATTAGATTATTAGCATTTGAGGGATTTCCAGAGGCAAATCTTCCACTAGTCAATGAGTCTAGAAAACATTTTGACCACCCATCTAGACCATTATAAAAGTTTCTTATCAAAGTAGCAGGGTATATTTGTTGACACCATTTTTACTAATGCCCTTAATTCTATACCAAGCATCCATTAACGACTCTGCATAGTATTGGCCAAAATTGTTCATTTCAACACTAGAAGCCATTTTAATAAAGTTTTTATGTGTTTTTAATTTTTTATGCAAAACTGAAAATAAATATGTAAACCGAACTTAAAAATGTAAGACAATGACAAAACAAGATAAATTGCTTTGAAAGTGAAGATGGATAAGATGATGCTCACGTAGGTGCAACCTCCCCAAGCTTAGGTGTTAGCACAAGTTGGTGATGAAGTTGACTTGGTGAGATATCCTTGGATAAACCTTTCAGCAATGATTCCCCGGCAACGGCGCCAGAAAACAGTCTTGATGGCCCTTCACATAGTTACCTGCGTGAAAAGTAAATGGGTTAGGTTGAGACTCCAAGTGCAGAGTGTGTAGTAAGTGGAAGACGTGTTTTCCCCACGAGGGGTGACTCGAGGGTTTAATATCGAACTCTCGGGGAATCAGTTGTGAAGATTTATATTTCCTATCCTTCTTTTGGTTACCTACAAAACAAAGTAAATGTTTTGTTCCTCAACCTCACCTAGTGGTTGTCAAGCACAAGGTGTGAGAATGATATCAAGATAATATGCAATGCAAACAAGAAATAAATATGCAATGGTGGTAAATAAATATGCAAGGAGGGTGGTAGCAATGATAAATGATATTTTTGGGTTTTATATGATGAATACAAGATGTAAAAGTGTTTTTGTATTTTCGGATTTTTAAATGGCAAAAAATGGTAAAGTGGTAAAAGTGGTTGGAAAGATGTTTCTTATGATTAAAAATGGACCGGGGTTCATGGTTTCACAAATGCACTCTCTCTTTAATGAAGTGGTAGACAATGGAACACTAGAGTTGAAATATGAGATTGCAACACAACAGTTTAATGACAAGTTATAATTATATGGGCATCACGTCCTAACATAGAGACCTTTTGGTTATTAGTCTCTCTTATACTCCACCAGGATGCGAACTAAATCATAACACCTCAGTAATTAAGATAACTCAGAGTATAGCAATAAGTATCCTGACATGAAGTTAAAATAAGAACATGCTAGATCTAGTCATGGAGGAAGTGGCAATGGTCACACCCACATCTCCGGTAGCATGGTATTTCTTTTTTTCCCTAGTGAGGCAACAAAGTAAGGTATAGATACCCAAGTGGATCGCAGAACTTTCTCTCACGTTCACTGCACTAGCCACCCCCTGTTACTCCAACTAATGCACACGTTTCCCCTCACACGCTCTCATAAACATGCTTGATCATGACAAGTAAATAAGAACGGGGTACATAATATGCATCTACTTTCATAACTGAAACAAAACCATTGCAATCTCAAACATATATTAACTCATAAAAAGATCCACCACAAAGATATTACATAGATGACCGTAATCATGTTCAGCAGCTCATACGTTACTAATTAGTGAAGCTCAAGAGAGAGAGATACATAAGTTACTTCCACAAACCCATAGTCCAGAGGTGGACTACTCCCTCTTCATCATGGAGACGGTGGAGAAGTCGTTGGAGAAGATGGAGACCACGCCAGCGGCGCCCCACCGGAGTTTTCCCCCTCCAATCTGCAGCTCCAGGTCTCTGTTTCGGTGTTTCTACGGCGCTCCTTCCAGAGAACGTCGGGGGACTATTTTTATAGGCGGTTTTAGGTCAAAGCGGAGTCGGTGGAGGAAAGATCGACGGCAACGGAGCTCCGAGAGCCAAAAGGGGGGTCCCACGTGGCCAGGTACATGGGCCGCGTGGGCCCACTCATCTGGGCCCTCGGGCCTCCGCTTGTTTGCTTCCTTCGCTCCCACGCTTTGTTCCTTCCAAAAACTGATGATCGTAAATTTCCAGGTCATTTGAACGTCGTTTGGGTCCCTGAAACATTAAAATATAGAAATATGGTTTTCTGCCTGTGCAGGGTTAATTCCATAAAAAATATGAAACCTATCAAATATTCCCAAAAATTATTATAAAACAGTGATATAACCCTTATATGATGCAAATATGACTGGAATATAAATAATATAGTGCAAAGTTCATGTATGCATTTTACATGCATCAGTCCCCGATACTAATACCCTCTTAATGCAACTTCATGACTCGGTCTCAGGTTTACATGTCCCCCCAAGTCTCCCACAATTCATTACACTACGGTGTTCTCCTATGAGCCCATATAGGTGAAGTGTTGTGCAGTCGACGTTCGCACAACACCATCATAGAATCACATAAAAAGATAAACACTAGACAAAATACCAACACATGTCATATATAAATTATTGCCAATTCATCCTATGCCCTCAGGAACATACGGGAATACTCACTGATGGCGTGAATCACACGCTCGTTGGGAGACCCCAAGAGGAAGGTATGATGCAGTTCAGCAGCAAGTTTTCCCTCAGAAAGAAACCAAGGTTATCGAACCAGTAGGAGCAGCAACTCTTCAGAAGGTTGTTGGTGGCTCGCACGGCGCAGTACGATCACCAACGTGGAATCTGCACACAACACAATCAAACTACTTTGCCCCAACGAAACAGTGAGGTTGTCAATCTCACGGCTTGCTGAAAACAAAGGATTAAACGTATGGTGTGGAAAATGAGTATTAAATTGCAGAGAATGAAAAAGGAACAGTTTGCAGTTTGTGGTTGTTTAATCAGTGTAAAAGAATGGACCGGGGTCCACAGTTCACTAGTGGTGTCTCTCCATAAAAGATAACTAACATGTTGGGTGAACAAATTACAGCTGGGCAATTGACGAATAGTGAGCGCATGACAATGCATATACATGACATGTTGACTACTATGATATTTAATTGGGCATTACGACATAATACATAGACCGTTATCCAACAGCATCTATGACTAATAATCCACCGCCGGGTTGTCATCCGAGTCCCCCGTTGGTATTAAGTTGCAAGCAACGGATAATTGCATTAAGTAAAGTGCGTAATGTAAACAAACACATATGCCCGTGGACATAGCATCGTTAGGTTATCCCTAGTGGCAACAGCACATCCACAACCTTAGAACTTTCTGTCACTGTCCCAGGTTAAACGGAGACATGAACCCACTATCTAGCATAAATACTCTCTCTTGGAGTTACAAGCATCTACTTGGCCAAAGCATCTACGAGTAACGGAAAGCATGCAAGATCTTAAATAACATATAAGATAGATTGATAATCAACTTGACATAATATTCAATATTCATCGGATCCCAGCAAACACAACATGTAGCATTACAATAATATGATCTTGATCATGTAGGGCAGCTCACAAGATCTAAACATGATGGCACAAAGTGGAGAGACAACCATCTAGCTACTGCTATGGACCCGTAGTCCAAGGATGAACTACTCACGCATCACTCCGGAGGCAGGCATGGCGATGTAGAAGCCTCCGGTGACGATTCCCCTCTCCGGCAGGGTGCCGGGAAGAGGTTCTGAACCCTCCCGAGCTAGGGTTGACGGCGGCGGCGTCTCTGGAACTTTTCGTGGATATTTGCTCAGGTACTTAGGGTTTTCGCGTCGGGGGGAATAAGTAGGCGAAAGGGCGGCGGCTGGAGACCCCCGAGGGGCCCACACCACCCTAGGGGCGCAGAGGGGGGCCCGCGCCCTGGCGTGTGGCCTCCTGGTGGCCCTCCTCTGTGCTCCTTTGCTCCGTCAGTGGTTCTGGAAAAATAGGGACCCCGTGTAGTTTCGTCCAATTCCGAGAATATTTCCAGACTAGCTTTTCTGGAATACAAAAACAGCAGAAAACAGGAACTGGCACTTCGGCATCTTGTTAATAGGTTAGTCCCAAAAAATGTATAAAAGTGATATAAAGTAGATGCAAAACATGTAGCAATTGGTATAAAACAAGCATGGAACATCAAAAATTATAGATACGTTTGAGACGTATCAGCATCCCCAAGCTTAGTTCCTACTCGTCCTCGAGTAGGTAAACGATAAAAACAAATAATTTTTGAGGTGACATGCTACTATCATAATCTTGATCATATAATATTGCAAGGCACATGTAAATGAATGAAGTGATCCAAGTCAATGGTCTATAATTTGCTACCAAATAGATAATGAGTAAACAATGAATCACACAAGCTAAACGTTTTCATGAATAGTACTTTCGAGACAAGCATCAAACAGTTTTGCATAAGTGTTAACTCATAAAGCAATAGTTTCTAATAAAAGGTATTTAATCAACACAAAGGAAGAATTTAGTTTCAGCATTTGCTTCAACTTTCAACATATTTATCTCATGGATATTGTCAACACAAAGTAGTATAACAAGTCCAATACATTGCATATAACGCATGTTGTAACAAAGTTGACACTAGTGTTTGCTTGTGGAAGACAGAAAGAATAGGAAAACTGACTCAACATAAAAGTAAAAGAAAGGCCCTTCGCAGAGGGAAGCAGGGATTAAATCATGTGCTAGAGCTTTTAGGTTTTTGAAAGCATATAGAGATTGCATAAAATATTTGATACTCCTCCCAACCTTGCTAACACAAGCCATGGCTAACCGAATCCTCGGGTGCCTTCCATCAATCACATACCATGGAGGAGTATCTATTTTTGAGAGGTGTTTGTTAATTGTCAACGAATGGTAGCGGGTGAGAACAGTATTCTACCTGTCGAACGGACTTTTAAGAGCGGCTCCCATGAAGGACGTTATTTCTACCAGCAAGGCAGATCATCCCTCTTTCTCTTTGGTTTACACACATTCAGGTATTTCACTGTTTGTCATTGCTTACTGATGAATCAGGGCAAAAGTGTGAAGAGAATTAATTGGTTAAAGTTGTAATTAATTGGGACTGGGCACCCCGTTGCCAGCTCTTTTTGCAAGTTATTGGATAAGCGGATGTATATGCCACTAGTCCAGGTGTAAAAGTCCATTCGACAAATAGAATAAAGAATAACCACACTAATTCCTCATGAGCTAGTAAACATTGACACAAAAAGGGAATAATAACATTTTGAATAATTTAAAGGTAGCACATGAAAAATTTACTTGGAGTGGCAAGGAAATACCACATATAGGTAGTTATGGTGGACACAAATGGCATGGATTTTGGCTCAAGGATTTGGATGCACGAGAAGCATTCCCTCTCAGTACAGAGTTTAGGCTAGCAAGGTTATGTAAGCAAACAAGAATATCAACCCGTACACCAAGTTTTATATGACAAACATATTGCAAACGTTATAAGACTTCATACCGTCTTCCTTGTTAACCAAACCCTGTTATTAGAAAATATCTAGACCTTAGAGATACCACCGATGCAAACCAAATTTTCAACAAGCTTTACGGTAGTTCTTCACTAATAGGCTTAACTCATGTGATGCACAATTTAATCATGATCTACTTGTTAACTCAAAACAATTGACAAGCATCAAGTTATCCATTTTAGTGATCTACAAGATTAAGCAAGTTTTTCCTTATACCAATTACCACATGCAACATTTTCTGAACCAACCAAACACCAATCAATTTATTTCATCAACTCTCCAAACAAATATAAGTGAAGCAAGAGAGTACTTTCTACAAAAGAAAGCTAATAGCTCTGACAAGAGATACATGAAAACAAGAGCTAAAAGCTGAACAGCGCTAGATATGAATACTCAACAAATATAAGTGAAGAATAGGAGTATTCTCATGAAAAAGCGGAGCGTGTCTCTCTCCCAATCAAGAATGCTAGGGTCCAGTCAAGCTTTATTGAAAATAAAAGTGCAATACTGAAAATAAAAGCACACAGACGCTCCAAGAAAAGCACATATGATGTGAAAGAATTAAAATATAGTTTCACTAGAGATGACCTGATAATTTTGACGATGAAGAAGGGGATGCCTTGGGCATCCCCAAGCTTAGACGCTTGAGTCTTCTTGAAATATGCTGGGGAGATCCATGGGAGCCTCCCCAAGCTTAAGCTCTTCACTCTTCTTGATCCTATTATATCATCCTTCTCTCTTGACCCTTGAAAACTTCCGTCACACCAAACTCAAAGTAGATCTCATTAGAGGGTTAGTGCATAATCAAAAATTCACATGTTCTATAAGACGCAATATGATTTGTTACTTTAAACATTAGCTACAGCCACTGATGTTATGTGAAGCTCTTCCACCCAAAAAAGAATTTCACTCAACACTAGTAAAAGAGAGAATGCAAAATAAAAAGGCATAATCTGTCTAAAACAGAACAGTCCGCAAAGACGAATTTTTTCGAGGCACTTACGACGCTCAGATCGAAAACTCTGAACTAATGAAAGTTTCAGACATTCATAAAGATTACGCACAAAAATTTCAGATTTAATTAACAATCTGGTGATTTTAGGAATTTCGTACAGTGAACAGCAAAAATCTGTTTCTGCGCAGCAATCAAAATTAAGCATCATCTTAACATTAGAGGCTACTCTTGGCACAACAATGCGAGAAAATAAAGATACAAAGGAGTTGCTACAGAAGTAAACACTCCTTGACTCAATAAAAGAAAAATTGCAGAAAAAAATAATGGGTTGCCTCCCATAAGCGCTTTTCTTTAACGCCTTTTAGCTAGGCACAAAGCATGCATCAAGTATTACCAAGTGAAGAAGCATCAAAGAGAGGTCGGAAGTTTTCTCAACAATGCATTTATCTTATCTATGTAGGTTTCGGAATTCCCTTTCTCAATACCTCTAGGCTCATCATTTCATCAAATGGGTTCTCAGGAACAATCCAATCAAAATTCTTTTCTAGTGCCTCCTGCATTCCTATAAGCTTAAAAGGTATTGGTATTTTAACTTCCCCCTCACATTAGTTTCTTAGTGTACTTAAGCCTCTCTTTTTCAAGTTTTTCAAGTGTATTAACAACGTCAATACAATACCAAGCATCTTGTATTTAATAAAAACTTTTCTAGCTTCCCTAGCAACATCACCAAATTCTTTAAGTAGGGTTTCTAAAACAAAATCTTTCTTTTCACCATCTTCCGTATCATGAGTTTTAGAAACATGTGCTGCATTATGGGACTAAGATTGACAAACCGAGCTTCCAACATGTGAACTAGAGAAGCTGTAGCAATTTCATAATTTGGAGCAAGTTCTACCAAGGATCTATCTTCAAAATCTTTAACCATACTAACATGATTAAGAATTCCTCAATGTTATCTCTTCCAATGATAGACCCACTACCCACAGATATTTCTTTTAAAGTATACTTAGGGAGAAGCATGATGAAATAATAAAAACCAAACAGAAAATAAACTAGATGCAAGTAACTAATTTTTTTGTGTTTTTGATAATTGAAAGCAAACAAGATAAAATAAAATAAACTAAGCAAGACAAAAACAAAGTAAAGAGATTGGAAGCGTGAAACTCCCCTTGCAGAAGACTGCTGTCTCCCCGGCAACGGCGCCAGAAAAAGAGCTTGATGGCGTGAATCACACGTTCGTTGGGAGACCCCAAGAGGAAGGTATGATGTAGTCAGCAGCAAGTTTTCCCTCAGAAAGAAACCAAGGTTATCGAACCAGTAGGAGCAGCAACTCTTCAGAAGGTTGTTGGTGGCTCGCACGGCGCAATATGATCACCAACGTGGAATCTGCACACAACACAATCAAACTACTTTGCCCCAACGAAACAGTGAGGTTGTCAATCTCACCGGCTTGCTGAAAACAAAGGATTAAACGTATGGTGTGGAAAATGAGTATTAAATTGCAGAGAATGAAAAAGGAACAGTTTGCAGTTTGTGGTTGTTTAATCAGTGTAAAAGAATGGACCGGGGTCCACAGTTCACTAGTGGTGTCTCTCCATAAAAGATAACTAACATGTTGGGTGAACAAATTACAGCTGGGCAATTGACAAATAGTGAGCGCATGACAATGCATATATATGACATGTTGACTACTATGATATTTAATTGGGCATTACGACAAATACATAGACCGTTATCCAACAGCATCTATGACTAATAATCCACCGCCGGGTTGTCATCCGAGTCCCCCGTTGGTATTAAGTTGCAAGCAACGGATAATTGCATTAAGTAAAGTGCGTAATGTAAACAAACACATATGCCCGTGGACATAGCATCGTTAGGTTATCCCTAGTGGCAACAGCACATCCACAACCTTAGAACTTTCTGTCACTGTCCCAGGTTAAACGGAGGCATGAACCCACTATCTAGCATAAATACTCTCTCTTGGAGTTACAAGCATCTACTTGGCCAAAGCATCTACGAGTAACGGAAAGCATGCAAGATCTTAAATAACATATAAGATAGATTGATAATCAACTTGACATAGTATTCAATATTCATCGGATCCCAGCAAACACAACATGTAGCATTACAATAATATGATCTTGATCATGTAGGGCAGCTCACAAGATCTAAACATGATGGCACAAAGTGGAGAGACAACCATCTAGCTACTGCTATGGACCCGTAGTCCAAGGATGAACTACTCACGCATCACTCCGGAGGCAGGCATGGCGATGTAGAAGCCTCCGGTGACGATTCCCCTCTCCGGCAGGGTGCCGGGAAGAGGTTCTGAACCCTCCCGAGCTAGGGTTGATGGCGGCGGCGTCTCTGGAACTTTTCGTGGATTTTTGCTCAGGTACTTAGGGTTTTCGCGTCGGGGGGAATAAGTAGGCGAAATGGCTACGGCTGGAGACCCCGAGGGGCCCACACCACCCTGGGCGCGCCAGAGGGGGGCCCGCGCCCTGGCCACGTGTGGCCTCCTGGTGGCCCTCCTCTGTTGCTCCTTTGCTCCGTCAGGTGAGTTCTGGAAAAATAGGGACCCCCGTGAAGTTTCGTCCAATTCCGAGAATATTTCCAGACTAACTTTTCTGGAATACAAAAACAGCAGAAAACAGGAACTGGCACTTCGGCATCTTGTTAATAGGTTAGTCCCAAAAAATGTATAAAAGTGATATAAAGTAGATGCAAAACATGTAGCAATTGGTATAAAACAAGCATGGAACATCAAAAATTGTAGATACGTTTGAGACGTATCACTCACAACGTGCAAACATAATGATATTCAGTGGCATAAGTGGTACAACACAATCTGAAAATATAACTTCACCTCCAAATAATGACAAGTACTCAATTACAAACACGAATAGTAGCACAAGACAAGTATCTAGGTTATAGCAACTCTCAAACTACGAGGGGAACGGAGTGCATCACGGAGCTGATGATGGAGATGGTGCTGGTCTTGGTGATGGTGATGATGTAGAGGCCTCCTCCACGCCAAGGAGGAGAGGTGATGACGATGACGATGATTTCCCCTTCTCCGGAGCTCCGGAGCAGCAGGATCTGACCCCCCTCGGAGGGAATCAGGAGTTTCGCCGCCGCCGAGGCCTCGGATGGACTTGAGAAAATTAGGGCGTAACTTTTCGGGCGAGACGAAGGCGTGTTAAAAAGCCCCGAGCGAGGAAGTGCCCGAGGCTCCGGATGATGGGCCCCACGCGGCCAAAGAATCTAGCCGCGTGGGCCCCTCTCTTTTGGGCCTCGTGGCTCTCCTCCCTTCGATCTTCTTCCCACTGTTGTTCTCCCGATGAAAAACCAGCTGTGCAATTTTCCTTTTCTTATTTGGGTCCCCGTAGCTCCTGAAACATTAAAAACAAGAAAAAGGAGGTTTTCTGCCTCCCTGAAATTAAATACCAAAAATAGGGACTTTGTATGAAAGTCCCATAAATCATCTAAAACATGTAAAAACAATGATATAACAATGCCAATAACATTCTAATATGATAATATAAGTTGTATAAATGATGATATAAAATGCACGTATCAACTACTCTCATAAAAAACAACGTCACGTGAAATGTAGACGCGATTAGATGGAACATGAAGGCACTTGTATCCTTTGTGGAGAGAACTATACCCAAGAAAGACACACTTTTTAGACCGGTACTCTAGTTTACGCTTGTTATATGGGCGAAGGTGAGGCCAACACGCACACCCAAAAACTTTGAGGAACGTATAATCTGGAATTTCGTTAAGCAAAAGTTCAAGTGGTGTTTTCATGTGAAGAAGTCGTGTAGGAAGCCTATTTATAAGAAAACATGCGGTGGAGAAAGCATCACTCCAAAAACGAAAAGGAACTGAGGCATGAGCGAGCAAAGTTAGGCCAGTTTCGACAATGTGACGATGCTTACGTTCAGCGGCACCATTATGCTGATGCGTATGAGGACAGGACACACGGTGCGAAATCCCAAGTTTATTAAAGAAAGCATTGAGGTTGTGATATTCACCCCCCCCCCCCCCAATCAGATTGTACATGAATAATTTTGTGCTTAAGGAGACGCTCAACATGTGATTGAAATTGCAGAAAAACTTCGAACACATCAGATTTTCGCTTGATAAGATAAAGCCAGGTAAATCGACTATAAGCATCAATAAAACTAACATAATAATTATGGCCACTAACAGATGTTTGGGCATGCCCCCACACATCAGAAAACACAAGCTCAAGTGGAGTGTTGACTACACGACTCGACTCTGAAAATGGAAGCTGATGACTCTTGCCTTGCTGACAGGCATCACAAACTATTTCAGCACTTTTATTGGACACAACTGGAAGATCATGACGATGCAGCACATGACGAACTATAGGGGTAGCAGGATGACCCAGACATGCATGCCAATGAGTAGACGACACACATACACCACTGAACGCATGAGGGACAGGTGGCACATCAAGCGCATAAAGCCCATGGCGCAGGTGACCTCTAAGAAGAACATCCCTCGTATCCCAGTCCTTGATAAAAAAATGAAAACGGTGAAATTCAGCGAAGACATTATTGTCACGAGTAAGTTGAGGAACAGACAACAAACTACGTGTAGCAGAAGGAACTCTAAGGACATTGAGGAGATGTAACTGCTTGGAATTATGAGTAAGAAGTGACGCCTGACCAATATGTGAGATGTGCATACCTGCTCTGTTGGCGGTGCGAACCTGATCATGACCACGATATGGCTCCTGGGTGGAGAGCTTACCCATCTCACTCGTCAGGTGAGTAGTAGCGCCCGTATCCATGTACCATGTCGGGTCAATAGGATATGATGGAGTGTGTCCATAGTCATGAGTCGCCAGGGCAGCCTGCTTGTCGTTGCCTTTGCCGTTGTTGCCGATGCCGAGAAACTCCTGCTTGAAGCGTCGATGACAGCGGGAGGCGATGTGACCCGCGAGGCCGCACAATTGGCAGGCAAGCTGGACGCCACAGGAGGGGCAGCAGGCACATGGGCGCCCGCCACCAGTCGTGGGTGAAGGGGCGCGGCGGGAGGCCGCGAGGCCTGCTGGGCCGGTGCTGCCATCTTGCCGCCAGTTGGAGGCTTGTAGGGCTTCCCGTTGCCGCGCGTGGCGGCGTTGGCAGAAGCAGAACTCGGGGGTGGCGCGGCGAGACTTGACACGCTATTCCGTGGCAAGAAGGCGCGAGTAGAGCTCCCGGGGTTGCAGCGGGGTGTCACGACCATTGATATTTTCAGCAAGATTATCATAGTCTTCGTCCAGACCATTCATGATATAGGTGGTGAAGTCCTCAGGGCGAAGAGGCTGACCAATGGAGGCCAGGGTGTCGGCGAAACTCGTCATCTTGTTGAAGTACTCGGTGATGCTGAGGTCAAGAAGCTTGGTCTCCCCAAGCTCGGTGCGGATGGCATGAGCACGCGCCTGCTGCTGAGATGCGAAGCTCATGTGGAGAGTGGACCACGCATCTCGAGACGTGGTGGCGAAGAGGACAAGCGGCGAGACTTTGTCCGAAAGCGAGGACTGGATGGCCGAAAGGATGGCCTGATCCTGAGGCACCCATGCGTGATATGACGGATGATACGGCGGCGGGCACGGCAGGGTACCGTCGACGTACCCCTCGAGATAGCGACTCCGAAGTAGAGGCAGCACTTGTGCGCGCCATGACAGATAGTTGTCCGGCTTAAGCTGCACCGGTAGGAGATGCGCGAAGTAGAACAGCGGAGGTGCTCCGCTTAGGACGGCTGCAGCGTGCTCCGCGTGTGCAGCCGGCGGTAGCACGTAGGGCGGAGTCGACGAAGGCCCCGTAGGAGCTGCGTAAAGGGACGGCTGAAAATTGCCGTATGGCGCCGGCGCGGGCGCGCCGTATGAAGCTGGTGCGGTGGCGCCGTAGGGAGCTGGCATGGGCGCGCCGTAGTAGGCCGGGGCCGGAGCACCATAGTAGGCCAGGGACGCGCCGTATGAAGCTGGCGCATGCGCGCCGTACGTCCCAGATGCGATCGGCGCAGGGGCCGGAGCGCCATAGAGTGCGGGCGCAGATCCTCCATGTGGAGTAGATGCGATCGGTGCTTGCGCCGCAGGAGCCAAAGCTTCAGGGGCGATCCCGATCGCGTGCTCGGCCGGAGCAGTCGGTGGAGGTGGGTGTGGAGCCGCGTTGGTGGCCATCACCAGCGTAGATGGGTGGGCGTACGCCCATGCCAGAGGTTGCGACGCCAAAAACGGTGAGACGTCGTTGGCGCCGAACGACGGAGCAGCGGAGACCGGCGCGGCGGCGGCAGGATTCGACCCAGGGGCGGCAGCGGAAGACATTGGGTCGACCTGCTCTGATACCATGTAGAACTACGTAAAAACAGAATTGAGGGAATAGCTCGACAACCCTAATCGGGTGTGGCCTTCTCATATATATATGGGGGTACACAAGGTGTACGTATACAAGACATGCACAGGCTACGTATATACAGTCTAACAAGCCCAACCCATCATTAGCTAATATTTCACCCATTTATCGACAGGGACTCCAAACTTGTTCATACTCACGTGAATAAACATCTTCTCTCTAACTCTTGTTTATCTTCTCTGTGTAAAAAACACAGAGCCAAGTGGGGCCTTTTGGAATTGAAAATTTTAATAGAGGAACATTTACATTTTCATCTATTCATCCTCTTCCAAGCTAAGTAGAATTTATATGAGCCTAAACTTCAGAAAATATTAGCCATGCGAGTTCACACAGCACACCAGGTCCTCCTCCACAATTATGTTACACTCGAGGCTAGGGCCTCCTCATCGGTGCGTTTCGGCCTAATCATGACCCAATTACAACCCAAATTTTCTGTGATTTTTTTAGCGGCACAGCTCATACAGCTCCTCCAAGTGTTGTTGAGCGGCGGTGCCCGGCGGCGCTTCCCTTCATTGATGATTTGAAAAAAAAAAAAAGAGATTACTTTCATTATCCAGCTTATTTTTACACACAAGAAAGATGATTTGCAAACAATAAGAGCTTACAATTCATTGATAAGTTAATCTAACAATTCACAAAACTTGGCATGTGTAGATTATATGGTACTACAAAAGCGCGAACACAATATTTTCTTAGTTTTGTGCTGCATACAGGTTGTTACATCATCATACGAACAAGTCAGTCCATGGCACAGATGAAAAATGTGTTTTTTTTCCCCTTCAATCAGGCCTAACAAAAGCCTGACAAAACATAGTATCCCCTTGCATAGCATCTGCAATAAATATCATTCACATTCTGCGTTTTTATAGTTAACAATTTATTCTCTAGCTCTAGGGAAGTTCAAGGGAGGAAAACAAATGGTGAAAATATCTACAAATGTAACCTCCAAACCACGTCTTGCATTAGCAGAATTCATAGAGACAATCAAAAAAGAATGCACCTTCATGGCTTCATCTACACCCCTTAAAAAATGTGCACATTTAAAGTTCTGTAGTTATTCCGAATATCAGCAGCAGAACATAATGCTCCATTACTAACTTGAAATGACGTGGCTCCAAAGTTGTAAATATCCATGAGCTTCCTTGAGTTTTTATAGATTTAATTTCTCTAAGATTCTCCAAAAATGGTGATGCTTAGTCCCCCATAGCAGGAAATGTTTTATTATTCTCATGTGTCTTAATTTAAATTATTATTCTTTTCCTTTGTTCTTTCCGTCTATGTGCAAAACAACAAATTATTACGCTGCTTTACAGTTTTTGCCTTTTTTTCCCACTAGTAGTTATGCACGCGCACGCGCGTATCAACAAAATGTCCTGAAAAGACGATTTGACGTATATCACTGCTTATTCAACTTTATGTGAGAGTAATGTATAAAACATCAATAAAGAGAATCAGAAATGCATGTTGCCCCTATGGATGATCATCCCGATGTCATACATGGTACATAAGTCTCCCAAAAATAATTGTCCAGATTGGATTATTGCAATCATACAATGCCCAGTTTGCATCACTGTCCACATTTTTTTTAACAAGTTATAAAGATTCAAGAGAGTTGCTTAGAACAAGCAATCGGAGGAATAACAGCAGATACTACCATGCTTGCATTACAACAGAAACATGGATGCTTGGTCCGTACCTATGTCCAAAATATTTCTTAAGGAAGCAATAAACATCCTGGCATGACCAACACATATTTAGGTAGATATGCCAAAGCACTGGGACAACAAATATTTACTTCAACAGAACATTGTACTATAAGGTAATGAGATGCCCACTCTTTATCTTGGTGCTCCCATGACATCTCCTCGCAAGTAACTTCAAGTTAATTACATCATCACTTGGCGGTGCAACTATACAGAATCAAAAGCATTTGTTCTAACTCGAAGATAAGAACACTGAACTACTCCCTCCGTTCCACAATATGAGATGTTCTAGCTAGCTCACATGTTGGTTAGGTGTAAATCCAAATGAGTGTACATACACATTAAAAAATGTCCACATAAATCTAGATCCATCTGAATGTAGACAAAAACTAAAACATCTTATATTTAGTAACGGAGGGAGTATAAGTTAATGAGATGCTCAGTCTTTATCTTGGTGCTCCCATGACATCTCCTTACTCCTATATTCTCCTTCCCAAGTAACTTCAAGGTAAGTACATCTGCACTTTGGCATTGTAACTATACAGAATCAAAAGCATTTGCTCGAACTCGATGATATGTACTCAGATCACCCCTGAAAAACACAACCATGCACGCAGAAGTTGCGGATATGGGTGAGGAAAAACAGTTAAGTATCTGAATTCGAACAGTGAACCATAGTTGAGAACAAAATCAACATATTGCACTACTTCTGTAAGGTACAGAACAAATGGGCACTTAGATGACCTTCTAAAATATGAGCTCCTCATGCGAGGAGGATGCACATAAGATTTATCCTGTAACATAAGAGCTTGGAGGTTAGAAAAAAGTTGAGATAGTCCATACCAATCAACCAATGAAACTGCATGTTCACAGAAATATTATCAAGTGCTAACCTCGAATCAGATACCTGAATCTTGTTGCGCTATTCCTGCACAAAGTCGATAGCCGGACAGTATATACAAATCGAACAGAATTGTACAGATAAGTTCATATCGTAATCACACTATAAGAGCATCAGATTTCACACTAAGTCACTAACATACCTTTGGTGTGGGAGCTACAGGATGCCTAGTATAACCTCTTCAAGCACATAATAAGTTAACTTACTGCCTCGTCTCATTCTAAACAAAGAATGACCCTGTACCCTGTTAAATCACGGTAAGATCCGAACTCAGCAGCACAGTCTAACATGAATTCCTGCATCTGTCTGCCATATGAGATTAGTGGTATATCTATTCGCATACTCAATTAGAGGTTATTTTGTGGTCATTATTTCGGTGCACGAGGACAAACTTGAATACGGTAACCAACAGCTAAATCAGTGCAATGCGAAATTACCTGTGCGGGTATCTCTGTTGTGGCATGATTCTTGCAGATGGCGGGGCAGTCTGGCTCGACGTTTCCATTCTCAGCCATCTTGGCCTCGTCGTCGACCTCAGCTATCTTGCATCTGATGAATTGCTTGACGGAGAAGCATGTGTTCGCCAGGTTTGCGACAGTCGACCTCTTGCCAATCTGGTTGAATGCGACCTCAGCAACGATGACT
Organism: Poa pratensis; assembly: GCA_947311845.1. Classification (NCBI taxonomy): domain Eukaryota; kingdom Viridiplantae; phylum Streptophyta; class Magnoliopsida; order Poales; family Poaceae; genus Poa; species Poa pratensis. The sequence goes on from CAMZMU010000113.1 coordinate 22,143,822, forward strand.
ACACAAACGATGGTGAGGATTGCTGTGGAAGAGTGGTCGACGGCGGAAAGTGGGCAGTGCTGCAGCCTGCAGGGGGATAGGAGGCGCTGCGGGAACGCGTCTATGGCATTTGGTCGGGGATGAACTCGAGAGGGATGGTGGAGGGCGCGCGGCTCCGGCGTCGGGGTGAGGCGGTCTGGGTGAGGCTCCGGCGTCCGAATCGGGCACGGAGGCCGTTGGAGGAGCCAGAGAGCTCGCCGGCGCGGGGATGGAGCGTGTCGAAGGGAAAAAATGGCAATCGCCAGAATAATTAGCGGAGTCAGTTTCGCGAACAGTTATGTATTGCCAGGCAGTATCCGGGAGGGGCAAATAGCTCAGGTGCGACGTTTTTGCACTCTATTCACTGGAGAACGACGTCGTTCGTTGTAATAGCTCTGATACGACATCTCTCTGAGCAAAAATAGCCCAGGCACAACAAGGCCCTTAAGCGCAACCACCGTCAGGATTAGGGGTGGGACCCACGCAGATTAGTGGAGCCTGGTGGGACCCACTTCAGCGTGGGGCCCATACAGCAGCGACGACGGTTAAACCGTTTTCCCTTTCGCGCGCATCCTCCCTCTTCTTCTCCAGCGACGAAGCACGCAACGCCGGCGAGCTCCGATTCAGACAATAACTCAAATTAAACCGAACCAATACACATTGAACCGAACTCTAATTAACAAACATACAAGCAAACATAGTAGATAATTAAAGTACTATTACAAACAGAGTAGTTTTAACGGCGGCTCGTCGGAGCAAAAGCCGCACGGGCAAGCAAACATAGTAGTTCTTGGGTTAGTTCTTAGCTATGAGGACGGACATCGACCGCAGCTCCAACCCCCATCGATCCATCCAAAATTGGGCTCACCTGAGCCCCAGGGGTGCTGCGGCGACGAGGCGGCGGCGCCGCTCAGCCGGAGTCAGAGTCGGAGTCGGTTGCGCCCCATGGGATGTCTGCCTTGGACTCCTCGATGGCATGGCGGAACTGGTACTCGTAGAGCTTCTTCTTCATCTCCCGGTCGGCCTCGAGCTGCTTCTGCTCGTCCTTGGTGCGCTCGAGGAGCTCGGCGGTGACCCAGTCGAGGTCGACGTCGTCGACGAATTCCCCGGCAGATACCCGCGCCAGGCACGCGGTGCCGCGCCCTGCTGCTCCTCCTCCTCCCTCTTCAACGGCGGCAGCGGTGCTCGTGTGATGGCGGAGGTCCCCGCGCCAGATGAGCTCCCCGTGCCTCTCGCCGCCGCCGCCATCGCGCGGTCGTACTCCTCCACTTCGCGCCGGGCGTACACAGGCGGCACCTCCCACCCCAGATTCGTCGACGCGCGAGCGCCGCGCTTCCGACCAGCGTCGGAAGCAACCAGCTTAGCCCGTACGGGGTCAGCGGGCGCCGGCCGCTTCTGCCTTCTCCGCTCCTCGTCGGAGCCGTTTCCACGGCCGGAATGGCCGCCGTGCGAGCAGGAACCTCCAGGCCTCATCCTCGTCGCACGTCGGGGCTTGATCTGTGGCGGAGGGGCTAGATTGCGTGGCCGGCGGCGAGAGTGGATCTGGATAATAGCTAGGGTACGACACAGTGGATATAGGGAGGGGAACGGGAGGCGATCGGCTGGGCCTGAGAAAGGGCTGGGCTGGGCCCAAAGTTGAACGGCGCACGGTGAATTTAATCAAGGAAAAAACATTAGCGGGCCAAATCCTGCTGCTGGGCCCAAATTTAGTTTTTTTTTCTAGGAATGGCGCGGAACTGGGAGTGGCCAATCAGAGCGCAGAACTGGGAGTGGCGCGGATCGGGGGTTTCCTTCTGATCCAACCGTTCACTAACCAGCGATCAACGACTCTGAAGCAGGGGGGTTTCAGACGGGGTTTAGGGTTTCCGGGATTTAGAGTTTCAGTGAGATAGGGTTGAGCATAAATAATTTAGAAAAAATCAAATAAATATGAAACTTTCGCTCACTGTTTACTTATGCAACTACGTTGCTAAAAAAAATTAAAACTTGTTATATCCACAGTTAAATGAAAAACATTCACACAATTCAAGCTATCGATGGAATGAGCTAGGGTTGAGCACAACTAATTCAACAAAAATCAAAACAACATAAAACCAGCGCACATGGTCTACTTATGCAACTAAGTTGCTATAAAAAATATAAAACTTGTTATATCCACATTTCAATTCCAACATTCACACGTTCACGATATCAATGGAATGAGCTAGGGTTGAGCATAAGTAATTCAAAAAAAATCAAATAAATATAAAACCAGCGCACATGGTCTACTTACATGACATAGTTATAAAAAAAAACTTTGATTTTGAGTCGGTCAACGGTTTTGTGCAAAGTTTGACCAAACATTCAAATGAGCACAAATAATTCAAAAAAAATCAAAATAACATAAAACCAGCGCACATGGTCTACTTACATGACATAGTTATGAAAAAAATATAAACCTTGTATATGAGTATTTCATGAGAAATCCTTCACACAAATAACTTACCACGAACGAAGTTGCAGGGAGTTCAAGGAAGTGAGAGAGGGTTTGATGTTTTGAAAATTTTAAAAAATTGAAAAAATCACCAAAGCTTCATTTTGGTGTGACTAAGAATGATCCAGGCTTAGTTTTTCATTTTGGTATTTAAAACTTGTTTAAATGTTGGTCAAACTTGGGTTTGACCGAATTTGAAATATTCATGAAATATTCAAAAAATATCAAAAAATGCAAATCCAGTGCACATGGTATTATTTTGTCATGTACTAACATCTCCAACTGATAAACATGGTCTAGACACATATTAAACAAGAAATGATTCAATATGGTGTGAAATCACAAATCTCAAACTATGAACTCTATAGTTTGAGTTGTGAGATTTCATACCATACTGAACCATTTCTTGTTTAATATGTATGTAGACCTTGTTTATCAGTTGGAGCTGTTAGTACATGATAAACTAAGACCATGTGCACTGGATTTGCATTTTTGATGTTTTTTGAATATTTTTTGAATATTTCAAAAATTGCAAACAAGTTTTGAGTTAAAAATTATTCTAGGACACTATATTAGTGCAATATATGTTAACCCTAGAGTTTGAGATCATTTGGAGAAGGTCGAAAAAATGACAGGATTAGAAATGGTGCTGTTTGGGCTACCTTTGGGGCTCATTTGTAGCTCATTTTGGAGAACCGATGTGAAAAATGACAGGATTAGAAATGGGGATGACCAAGTTAGATCAACCTACTACATAATAACATGTACAAATAACATGTACATCAAAGTTGAATTCAAATATTCAAAGTTGAATCAAAATATAAAAAATATTCAAAAATTCAAAAGAATTTTTCCAAGTGCAATATTTTAATGGATGGGACAACTCACTATAATAGATTTCTATAATAGTGAGATGCCCGACCCACAAAGCTACTGGACTAGGACATATAATGTGCAACACCTAAATTGGGAGCAAGGGGACTCGAACTTAGGTGGGCAAAGGGAGCATCAACCCTTTGCCACTAGGCTATGCCTCTGTTTGCGAAAAATCTACCACCATTTGGAGGTAATAGTTACAAATGTTTACATTTTGGTAACACTAGCAACACTAGCAACACTAGCAATATTTAAATTTTGGTAAGTTAAATAAAAAATTAAAGCATTTTGTCTACAGATGATATAAGCCTCTACCTAGTTGACAATGTTTCAACTCTTTCAACTCGTTTTTAATCCGACGGCGTGCGAATGCCACAATCGGGCGTGCCCAGAGCGCGCTCACAAAGGTGTTCGACAGTGTGCATGCCACAATCTCACGGCGTGCGAATGCCACAAAGAACACTAAAACAAGGAAGACAATAATTTACATTTTGTTGACAAGGTTTCACCTACAAAAACTAGGTTTCACCTACCGGAACGTGCCACGGCACGTCCAGAGCACGTCCAAGGCACGTCCAAAGCACGCCTCCAAGGTGTTCGACGTACCTAAAAAAATTCTACCGGAAATGGTTTCAGGCACCTAACAAAATTCACTACACTAGTTATCTACAGAATGCAGCACGATCTTCCCTCCGCCATGGCTCTGCAGCACAATCTTCTAGCTCGATTTCATCGCGCAGAGGATATCGGAGCAGAACAATCTATCCGCCGCCATCCCGGCAACTAGGCTGAAAGCCTCTAGGCTCAACGCGGCATCGAAGTCCACGCTCGGGGTTGAGCTTGCTGAACTGCTGCTCGATGAGCTCCCGCCCGAGCTGCTCTCGTCGCGCGCAGCACCGCCCGAGCTGCTCCCGTCGCCCGCAGCACCGCCCGAGCAGCTGTCGTCGAACGCAGCAATTTTGCGCATCAAGGCAAACCTCTGCCTCGTCATCGGCGGCGAATCACCGCCGAGCGGAAAACCCTTGGAGCTGTAGTAGCCGTGACGCTGCCACGCCTTCTTCAGTACCAGCTGGACTGAAATCCGGTAGGGTCGCTTGCCGTCGAGATAGATGGAGCCCCTCGCCGCTGCACGAGACACAAATCGGGCCGCCGGTCGCCTCTGCGACCGTGTACCCGCACCACCCCATCCTCCATCCTCCCTCGCCGCTCCCTCGACGCACCACCCCAAGCCTTGCGTCGCCGCCAGCTTGCTCGACTCCGGGTGCCGCCGCTGGACTCGAGTGGCCGCTCTTCCCTCCGCCGCAGGACTCGCCGCCAGCTTGCTCGACTCCATTGCTGGTGCTCCAGTCGCCCACCCCCTCGCCGCAGCTTTACTCGCCCACTCCATTCCCGCAGCTCGAATCGCCCGCTTCTTTGCCACAGCTCGATTCGCCTGCTCCATTGCCGCCGACTCGCCGTCGCCAGGAAAATTTTTCCCAGCCCGGAGAAACCGAGATGACGGGACAGAGTGAGCTCCGCGGGACGCCGGCTCGTGGCAAAGACGGTTCCCCCATGAACAGAGGCCGGTTTCGCTGACGCATGGGTCCCACTCGAGAAAAACTACTCCATGTACCGGTCAAACCTGGTTTACAGCGTGGGGAACATGATTTGACGGCCATGTCGCCGCAGAGCAATTACTGCTCGAAAAGATGCCGCATGTGAGCTATTCTTCTGAAATATGTCGCTGCAGAGCCAATTCCTCAGAAAGATGTAGTATCTGAGCTATTCGCCCCATCCGGGAGAGCGTGGGGGCGTGGGCAGGGATGTGGGGAGAACAAACGAATCTCAGCTGTTGGATTATTGCCCATGGACGTTCAGGATCGAATTTTCCTGCCAAGTTCTCTCTTTTATAAGTAGTGGAGATGAACTGCAGAACTTGTGGCAACAGCAGAATAGGTCCAGTGAGCACCATGAGGCAACCGGAAACCTGGACAATTTGTGGCATGCATCGTGCCTTTTCTGATGAGTGTTTGAATAAAAAATGGAAATATTTTGTCGGGTATTACGGAACCACTTTGGCTATTACTCTAATGATGGAAATATTTCGTTTCCTTAATAATATTGGAGCAGCGAGATGGGAAATTGTTTTCCCGGTTTGCCGGTTGTAGAACACGGAGGACTGCCCAAGCGGCCACCGGGAAGACCCAGTCAAAGGTTGGCCAACCGGTGTAGTGAAGCTGGCCACCGGGAGGATCTGGTCGAGAAGAGAGAGAAAAAGCGGATCCCGTAGGGCCTGGCAAACGAGTTTTTCAGGGTTATAGGTAGGCTTTTGAGGGTCTGAAAAAGCCCATCTCAGCCCTAAGACGTGGTTGGACAGGAAAATGCCACCCAGGTGCTTGCGTTTTGGGCTACCTCCCAAAAGGTGATATGATAGTCGGGTATTTTTATTCAAAAATGAAAACCCTCGGCAGCCTCTCTGCTCCTGTTAATTCACGAATCCTTTTTGTCTTTTTTTTAGACTAAAAGGAGCCCAGCTCCCAATTTTCATTATTGAAAACTGATAATACATCACCATCATCATAGATAGGTTTTAAGCCCCAGGCACCACCACCCGAAAGCCAACTTAAAGAACAAACTACACCGGCGTGCAGACCCGCACAAAACACCGGCAGCTAAGTCACTCTACCACTACTAAAGCTCCCGCAAACTCCATAACTCTTACATCAAGTTCAGCCTCACAGCAGCATTCTTAACACTTTTTTTAAAAGCTCTAGCTAAAACTTCTACCTCTACCATAACCATAACCAACACCAACTTCCTCTTTTTCTCAGGCATCAGCGATGCGGAGCACCAATGGCCCCCATCCCTTCCTTCGATGGAAGAAATCAGCCGCCACCAGCGTTAACATTCTTGCTCCTCTGCGTTGAAGGCTTCGTAGACTTGGTTTCTGTAAATCAGCCCAGTACGAAATAAAGTGAGCAGTCTGAAATATAACTACAGAAGGATCCTGTGGATATACTCCATTGAAACAGGCGCCATTTCTGGTCTTCCAGATGGACCAAATCAAGGCAGCAATCCCTGTCGACAACAGGATTTTATCTTGCATACAAAAACTATCTAGCCAAGCAAGCAAAGCATCGAAATTACATGGTACTGACTGTAAATTTAAAGCACAAGCAGCTACACTCCAGGCGTACCTTGCTAAAGGACAATCAAAAAATAAATGATCTATAGTTTCTATGTTACTGCAAAACATACATTTCTCACTACCTTTCCAACCTCTATTAAGAAGAACACTCTTGGTAAGGATACTCTTCTTGAAAGCAAGCCACAAGAAAATCTTAATCTGTAAAGGAGTCTTAACAAACCATACTTTCCTGTATAGAACTTTAACTTGAGTTTTCTTAAGAGCAGTATAAAGAGATTTAACCGAAAAGATACCAGACTTAGTCAACGTCCAAACACATCTATCCTCTACTTCTGTCAACCTAACATGCGAGCATAGATCCTGCAAACTGCGCCAACTGACAGCTAACTCACCCCACAGCGTTCTTCTAAATTTTAACACACTCCAACCTCCAGAAAAAACTCTACCTACCGTGATGTTTTTACTATGCGATAAATTGTACAATCCCGGGAAAACTTCTTTAATAGGCTTTACTCCAATCCACAAGTCATCCCAGAATCTAGTTCTACAACCATTTCCTACTTTTTTCCTACAGAATTTAAAGAAGATATCTCTAACCTTCATTAAGCCAGACCAAAAGTGAGAATGAAAAACTTTAAGCTTTACATGTGCTAAGGTACTAGACTGCAGGTATTTAGCTCTAATCATTTGTTGCCACAAACCTTCCTCATTCTCAATTTTCCAAAGCCATTTACATAACAAACAAACATTCATTGTAAAAAGATCAATCACACCCAAACCTCCTTGTTCCTTAGGCTGACATATCATTTCCCAGTTAACTAAATGGTACTTTTTCTCCCCTTTTTCTTCTTGCCAAAAAAGCCTCTTCCGGAAGAAATCCATTATTTTACCAGATCCTTTTGGCAAAGGGAAAAAAGCAAGCATAAAAAAAGGAACAGGACTCAGACACGATTTAAGTAAAATTAACCAATCTCCATAAGAAGTATATCTACCCAACCAACATCCTGCTTTTTTCTCTACTTTATCCTCTGCCGGTCTCCAATCTATAGCTCTCAACCTTCTGTTGTGCAGAGGTAGACCAAGGTATCTAAAAGGAAAAACACCCTCTACACACGTAAAAATAGAAGCATACTCTACATTTCTATCTTTGGCTTTACCACAACAGAAAATTTCACTTTTTAAGAAATTAATTTTGAGGCCAGACAGATGTTCAAAAATACAAAGAAGACTTTTCAGATTCCTAGCTGATTCTAAATCATCCTTGAACATAAAAATGGTGTCATCCGCATACTGTAACATTACTAGCCCTTCCTCCAAAAGGTCTTGTACTAAAGATTTAATTAACCCACTATCTCTAGCTCTATTTACTAAAACTGCTAGCACATCCACCGCAGTATTGAATAAAATTGGAGAAAACGGGTCCCCCTGCCGCAAACCTTTACATGTCTTAAAGTAATTACCAGTTAAGTCATTGGCCATAATAGCAACCTTCCCATTCTCTACCGTTTTCGGAACCCAACTCACAAACAAATCTGGAAACCCTTTCATCTTGAGAATATCAAATACAAAGTTCCAATTAATCTTATCATAAGCCTTCTCGAAATCTACCTTGAAGAAAACAGCATCTAATTTTCTAGCCTTAACCTCATGCAACGTTTCATGAAGGAGTACCACCCCATCCATAATATTACGACCTTTAATGAAAGCAGTTTGAACTGGCGAGATGATTTTTTCAGCAACCTCTGCCACCCTATTGTTAATAACTTTAGTAAAGATTTTAAAAATGACATTTAACAAGCAAATAGGTCTGTACTGTTGTATTTTACTAGCATCAGTGCTTTTCGGCAGTAAAGTAATCCTTTTTGTCTTCGAATTTAGTTTACACAAGAATAAATTAAAAGTTTTTTTTTGAACTGAGAATACATTAAAAGTTGGAAAACGGGCATAAGCCATAGCATATCACTAGAAGTTACAACCATAAGGTACGGCTCTTCGGTTGCAAGAACGTACTCCCTCCATTTTTTAATATAAAATGTTTTAGGTGGTACACATGTTGTCTATATTCACACTAAAATGAATGAACATGCACATAAAAATGTGTCTACATACATTTATATGCATGTGCATGTGGACAAAAGTTAAAACATCTTATATTAAAAAACGGAGGGAGTATATTCCATCCATAAAGAAGAAAAGGAAAAGTACACACTCCATGTACGTACAGTGATAATATTTAATCACTCGAAATCAAGAGTTGTTGTTTTGGTATCGCGGCCAAGTGTTCAGTAGACAGTAGCGAGCAAGAGCCCGAGCCGCGCCCGCACCGACTCCGACCCGTGATCAACCTCGGCGTGCCACGATAAAAAAAACCCGCCGCCTCACCCAAGCAGCCAAGCCCGCGGCAGAATCTCCGAACAAACGCGACCTAGCTCGCTAGCCGCCGCCGCCGTAACCCAGCACCGCCGCGCGCGTAGCCAGTACGTGAACGTCGCGTAGAGAGACCGATCGACCCACCCACCGACCATGGCGGAGATCATCCCATACGTGGCGGCGGCGCTGGCGGACGAGACCCAGGGCGCGGACGCGCACGCGGCGGCGCTGGAAACACTCTGCGACGTGCTCGCGATTACCGACTCGGACGTCCTGCTCGCCGTGGTCAACGTCGACTACTTCGCGACGCGCCTCCCCGCGCTCGTCTCCGCCGACCAGCAGGCTGACGTGCCGGTCCTGGCTGCGCGGGCCATCACCGAAGCCGTCCTTACCCTGCCGCAGTGGGCCAAGAACTTCGAGAAGCATGGCGCCGTCCAGGCGCTCCGGGACCGCCTTCTCGCCGTCGACAACGTCGAGCTTGCCGAAGAGGTACGTACGTGCGCATATGGAGTATCGTTAGCAGTAAACACGAATTGAAAGACATAATCAGAAACTAACAGGGCACCAATTGGGTATTCTTTTTGTAAAGGCGACAAGTTGTATTTTCGCTGTTTCATGCAACTATAAACAGTTGTATACTTGAATTAATTCCTCTCTGGCCGTCTGCTCTTGCAGTGCCTGCGAGCTCTCTATGCGATATGTATGGAACGCCCGGGCGAGTGCCTACGCCTCGGCGTCGCCACCGCGGTGCTACAGTCCTTCGACTTCTTCTCCACCAGAAAGCAGGTCAGCCTCCTTCCCTTGTCCGCACCCGTACATCCCCGTACAGCCAGTAGGCCATGCGCGAACCCGCCATCCTCACCACCTATTTGTGGAAATGCTGACAGACAGTGGCGCTCAAGATCGTCGCCAAACTTGTCAAGGACTGCCATGAGGCGGACGTGCCCAAGGCGATGGAGGTCGCGCCGGCGCTCTGCAGCCTCCTCCAGTCCGCCGACAAGACGGTACGCATTTTTCTGGTTATTGTTGATGTTGTGTTCTCTCTTTGGCGAGTATAATCGTTCTCATGGATCCGTGTGACTAATGACAGATACACCAGTCGGCAATTTCTTTCCTCGGTGTGCTCGCCGCAAGGCTGAACATATGACTAGGCGGTGATGGTGTTGAATTTTGTACCGTTTGAGGAGTTTGTGAATGCTCATGTGAAAGACTTGCACTGATTTTGTATCAAACATCTGAGCATCAACATATGAACGCTCTAATACAAGCTGAAAAAATGTGAGGAAAGTGCTTCATTTATATTTGGCAAGTGTTGTATTTGCAAACAAAAAATAGTACGGGCTCATTATATGTAATTGGTTTTTGCTGATTAAGCGGCAAATGAAGTATTTTGCAATCTCTATAATTTTGTTTTACCTGAATTTGATATTCCTGCACATGTATACATGTTTTTGCATTATAAATCTATTCATATTGTGATAAATTATATATTTTACCTTCAAAATAATTCAACAAAAGCATAACCCGGCAAATTTTTTTTTTGAGAACCAGCAGAAGATCTGCGCGTCTTTGTATTAAACATATAAGAAAAAAACCGAGAGTTCTAAGAAAGTATCAGAACAACAAAAAAACTTTGCATCTGCCACGATGTCAGTTTCCCACTTTTGGGAGAAATGAACGAACCATGTCTATCTATCTTCGGCTGTGATAACTCGAGGGACTGCTTGGCATCATAAACTCTAGATTTAGCAACATGCTTCACAACACGGTCTTGATCAACGAGTTCATAGCTTTTGAGCAAAGATAGATACTCGTCGCACTACATCTGGCCACCATGCTTGGATCATGCACTGCCTAGATGGTGGCGAGATCGCCAAGCTTAGCCACCCCAAGCATCCATCCCAAACCATACTGAGAAAGGGTAGTTGAGGGAGACATGATCTAGCGCCTCATCTATCGTTTCGCAAAGCGAGCATGCCGTATGAGTGGGCAGCCTGCAACGCACAAGACGGTATGCGGTCCAGCACGAGTGTCAAAGAGCAAACAGGCTGGTAATACTTGATCTTGAGGGGGCAAACAAGTACCAGGCTTGCTGAGCGTTGGGAATAGTCGATGTTCCTTCAAAGATGGCAAGCTATGCAGTTAGAGGTCAAGTCCACTTCCACGCGAAGGAATTAGCTAATGTGCACATCTAAGTGTGCCTAACGACATCCCACATCTTAAAGAATTGCACCACAACATCGAGGGAAAGCTGAGTGGCAAATCTAGATATCCCCATTCCTCCATGCTTCTTGGGAATGCACGTTTTTTCACCTAGAATAGTGATGCATACACTTCGTGCCATCCTTTTCTCCCCATCGGAAACGTGCATGCAACTTCAACGCCGTTTTTCCACAACTATCAGCTTAACATGACCGTTGATTTTGCATCCAACGAATGATATTATTCCTACTAATTGATGTGTTGAGAAAACAAAATAAAATGTTAATGCATGGTTTTAATTTTTCGTGTCAATGTCATGTACAGAAATTTCTTGTTAATACATGAATCTAACAAAATAAATTACATAAATAAAAAAACATAAATCTAGAAATATTGGTAATGCTTTGATATTTGAGGATTCATTAATAATTGTGCACGGATCGCAAATTTTTTGAACGTTTCAAATAAGTGGGGGAGATCCTCGTATTTTTGGAGTTGCATTTTTTATGTAATTACAACAACTATACCTTTGCGGATTCCTTTTAGAAGTTTAAACACGAATATACCTTAAGAAGGCTACAACATCTAATAAACACATGCATACACTCTATAGTGGCAGGTGGGCGGGAGAGTTGGTTACTGAATTAATTCTCTGATGTTTGGCCCTTCTGCATCATCCAACAAAACTCGGATGTCGGAGCTATTAAAGTGCGGTGGACGGACAATTAAGAGGCCTTCAATATATTAAGGGAGAGGAGGGATAGTCATTCCAGAGTTAGGTGGGAATTTTTTATAGAATTTTGGATTTTCTCTGAGATATGATAGCGTCTGAGCTAAAGAAGCGAATATGGAAAGTGAATGTGTGACTGCTTCTCCTCTCTGGTACGAGTACTAGTTCTAGGAAAGAGATGAAGTCCACTAGTTTCTGGAACCATGGGTCCAGTTGCACGGCTTCTAAACTCCTCCTATACTGATTTCGAGAACTCCATTGCGCCGGTTTTTTCCACTCATCCCGAGCTTGCATCTAAAGATACTACTTCGTCAAGACCACCTTCTCCAGGTTTTGTTTTTTAAAAGGAATCCAGAAGTTTTCTAGTGTGAGCCACGTGGGAGGGCATCTAGTTCCGGTTGGCAATGCCAACCGAGAATAAAGGTGGAAGGCATTTAGTCCTGATTTGCTAGTTTGGTTGGCAAACCGGGATTAGAGACCCTCTAAAACCAGGACTAGTGGCCAGGGGCGGACCCAGAAAGGATTTTGAGAGGGGGCGCGCGACGTGACTGGGGGCATTTCTTATAAAACTTCACACAATTTGAATATTTTTCTCTAAAAAATGAACAAATTCTATTGAAATTACAATTTTTGAGTGGGGGCCAAGGCCCCCACAAGCTCCTACTTGGGTCCGCCCCTGCTAGTGGCCCTTTTTTCACTAGTGTTCCAGCGCATCACCTTTTTGCTAATCTGATGAATGTGTCCACAACTCCACATACATCGGATCATATGTGCACGCCGTCACGTACGTACGTCGAGTACCTATTGTCATGTCGACTCGGACTGCATCTGCGACTCGATCGGTACTCGTAGCGAGCGAGAGTCCGAGCCGTGATCCAGTCGATCGTACGAGTCCCGAATCAACCCCAGCGCGCCTCGGTATCCGCGACGGTCACGCCGCCACGAATAAAAGCCCCGCCGCCTCAACCAAACCCTCCGCAGAATCTCCGAACAAACCCGCGACCTAGCTCGCTCGCCGCCGCCGTAACCGGCACCGGCGCGCGCGCTAGCCGGCCAGTACGACGTGAACGTCGCGTAGAGAGACCGATGGATCCATCGGTCGCGGCAGAGCTCATGCCGTACGTGGCGGCGGCGCTGGCGGACGAGGCCGGGGGTGTGGACGCGCACGTGGCGGCGCTGGAAGATCTCTGCAGCATCCTCGGGACCACGGACTCGGACGTCCTGCTCTCCATCGTCAACGTCGACTACTTCGCGATGCGCCTCCCCGCGCTTGTCTCCGCCGACCAGCAGGGCGACGTGCCTCTCCTGGCCGCAGGGGCCATCGCGGAGGCCGTCGATATCCTGCCGCAGTGGGCCAAGATCTTCGAGAAGCACGGCGCCGTCCAGGCGCTCCGGGACCGCCTGCTCGCCATCGACAACATCGAGCTCGCCGAAGAGGTACGTGTGATGTCGTTCTCAAGTCCCACGCTTAAACATAGTAGAGCATGCATGATCTCAAACCCCACGCGGCCACGCTTACTCTACATCATTGTAGCTTTTCCTTAATCAGCACTATTATTGATACTAATGGTGTCGTTTAACTAGATCATTGTAGATTTACCTTAATTACTCAGCGGCCTACATCATTGTTTAATGTATAAATTTCATCAGCATGTAATCTTAGTCTTAGCATAAAAATAGTCGTGAGAAATTCATATTTTGGTATTGTACTACTCTATAAAAAAAGAAATTGTATGGAACAACTTTGAAATAAACAGTTGTGTCTTCTGCGCTCGCCAGTGCGTGCGAGCTCTGAAGGAAATATGTATGAAGTGCCCGCACCAGTGCCTCCGCCACGGCGTCGCCGCCGCCGTGCTGCACTTCTTCGACTTCTTCTCCGACACCAAGCAGGTCAGCTCCCCTCCCTTACACGACCCGATATAACTGCAGCAAACCCGTCATGCTTACCAACTATTTGTGGAAATGCCGACAGAAAGATGCGCTCAAGATCGTCGCCAAACTCGTCAAGGACTGCCAAGAGGTGGACGTACCCAAGGCCATGGAGGCCGCTCCGGCGCTCTGCAACCTCCTGCAGTCTTCTGACAAGACGGTACGCACTCGTGTTTCTGGTTATTGCTGCTCTGTTCTCTTTGGCGAGCAACTGTTCTGAGGGATGGATCCGTGTGTGCCAGATACTCGAGTCGGCTCTTTCTTGTCTGTCCATGCTTGCATCCGACGCTCGTGGCAAGTCCGAACATATGGACAGGCTCTGTGAGTCCAAGGTGGTCGAGACGGCCATGAGGTTGCTGGAGAAGGAGGGGTGGAAGACCATCGGTGACGACACTTTACCTGTACGTAGCATCCTCTCTGTCGTTGCCAATTTATATTCTTTTTTCCACCTGTATTGTCTCGCCTTGAGGATTCATGGACGAATTGGCGTGTGTTGCTGCAGAACATCCTTGGCCTGCTAAAAAATCTTGCTTCAGCCTCAGCCAAAGCTGTGAAATCCCTTTTCGACTTGGGTGTTTGCGATCTGCTCAAGCAGATGATAACACATTACACCTCCTCGCACGGTAACAATGATAAGGTACTATACTTGTTCTCTTTGTTTTTTCTCAACCTGCGATCATGCCATCATTTTGAAGACTAAAGTATTTACAACATCAAGGTTATGCATTTAAATGTAGTCAACAACATGTTTATGACAAATAAGAGCAATCCGTCTACTTTTGAGCGGTACAAAAATGGTAGCCTTTAGATGATAACGCATTACTATGGATGTTCGTGTGATATCTTCCAGTATACAATATATATGCGATTGACCTCTACATTTATGGTGCTCGTTAACATTTTGGTGAAGTGTCTTGACACTATTTATTTCTAATCTTCAGTTGCAGAAGCTTCTGGAGCTCATCTATCAGCTTATGCGGCCTCTTGAGATGTCTGACACTCTAAAGAAGAATGCTGTCATAGAACAAAATGCGTACATGGACCAGCTTGCTAGCATTGTGACACTTATAATACAGGTATGAGCACCCTGAAATACATTTCAGTCGACCAAGGAAAGGGAGTGACGGCGTGACGCTATAACTCTCCCTTTGACATACTTTTTTCTGCTCTTAAACCTAGGTTGGAAAAAGTGGTGCACTATCGTCAGTTTGCTATGGATGGATTGTCGTCATCGGCAACATCGTTGAATTAAGCACACCTACTTTCCTGATGGAGTTACAAAAGACTGCAAATCTCTCAAGGTGAATTTTTGCCACAGTTTGTTGTCTTTTGAAGAATACTGGATAGTATGAAACATTATGTTTACTGACTAAACGTTACATCTTGTCTATATTTTTGTTCTTATGTCAGCTTCCTTACGTGTCTCTTGGCTCGGAAGAACTGCCATGTCGTGTTCCAAACGCTGAAAGTTTCAAAGAGCCTCCTGCAAAAACAACATCAGTTTTTCCTTGACAGCTTTACCAAGGAGGGTGTAAAGCATGCAATTGATGCCATACAAGAAAAGGAAAAAGATAGAAACTCCAGTCACAAGTTGAAAAGGAAAAACAATATGCAAGAACATTGTGTCTGCTTTGAATTTCAGTCAGAGGCTTCCTTTGGAGATGGGTGCAAGATTGAGAACAATGCTATCCTGAATATTGCAGAAGCGATAAAGAAAAGCTTCTTTGCGGTGAAAGAAACTAACAAATCTCCACATAGGTTTGGACGTTTTTCAACAATCGTCAAAGGATTGTTTGGTAGTTCTCATGGTCATACCATGACAACCCCCACGCAGAATTTGGATCAATGCAGAGAGTTGTCTGAAGTTTCGAGTAGATTATTATCGGATAAACTTCCAAGCACCTCTACTTTTGTGCTTGCGGAGAGTGGATCAGCTAAAGAGTTATCAGATTATCTCTCCAATGGAGCATACTTGAATCAAAATCTAAATAACTGCAAGGACTTGCTAGAGCAAGTTAAGGAGGTGGAATGTCGACTGCAGAAATTCGCTCATTTGGCTCTCACGATGTCCAATCAAAACTCTGCGAAGCCCCTTGAGATTTTGGTCGAGAAGCTGCTAGACGCTCTGCACATGTCTTATGACAGTTTTCCCGTGATACTGTCTCATCATAAACATTGCACTCATGAGAGCACGATGATTCCTCTGAGACGAACTGAGAATTCAAAATCACTGCAAATAAAATTTGTGAAGGCACGCAGGGAGAAATATTTGCAAGGATATGGTGGTGTTATCCCTGTTCCTATTTCTTCAAAGCCAGAAGAAATTGAAGAAGACCTCTGGCCTAAGATTTGCTATCCACGAAATGGTCAGGGATCCTCAAGATTGATGTTTTGTTACAAAGGCATAGATCTTAAGTCGTCCGCAACAATCTTTGAGTCACTTGTCCGTTTAATGAATGACGGACAATCTGATATCACGATTGACCAGTCTTTCTGGAATGAGAAATACACAATATCGTATAAGAGAAACAAAAGCAAGAAGACCTCTAATACTCGGTTATCCGCTGTTCATGAAAAGCTTGACCAGTCACTGCTGAAGGACCCATTTTTCGTTGCCATATTCCTTGGGAAGCTCCCGGGTGATGTGGATGAATCGGATCCATCCTACGACTTGTTATTCACGTTGAAAGTTCTTGAAGGGCTTAACCGTTTTTCGTATCAACTCTCAATGGATGAGAAGATACGCCTATTTGCAGAAAGCTGCCAACGAAATTTGGACGATCTTAAGGTCACAATCTCTCCAATCCCACAACGTCAGTTCATCAGTAGCCTTCTGACCAATAAACTGGAGCTGCAAATGCAAGATAGGCTGTTTAAGGATGGGCTGATACCCTCGTGGTGTGCCTATCTGGTGGAAACTTGCCCCTTCTTATTCTCCTTCGATGCACGGTGGAAGCACTTCTGCCTTACTGTGCAGTGCTCATTCATGGCAGATGAGGCAAGTGCTCCAGATGAGCCAAGTTCTTCAGACGAGGAAAGTGATGCTTCAGACGAGGAAAGTGATCCTCCAGACGAGGAAAGTGATGCTCCAGACGAGGAAAGTGATGCTCCAAATGAGGCTGCTAAAGGAACCAAGAGGCACGAAGTTGCACGAGGTAACCTACTTGAAAACGCTGCATCAATGATGGCCAAACATGCGGCAAGCACCACAACCATTGAGGTGGTATTTGAAGGAGAGGTTGGGACTGGGCGAGGCCCAACCTTCGAATTTTACAGTACAGTTAGCCATGAACTTCAGAGGTTCGGGATTGGGATGTGGACAGGTGATAATGCTAGAAAAGCAGAAGGTGAAACTGGATTCATTCATTCTAGTTTTGGGCTATTTCCACAGCCATGGTCCCCAGCAGTCACTTCATCACGAGGGATCAAATTTTCTGACGTGGTACAAAAATTCAGGCTTCTTGGATATATTGTAGCGAGAGCAATTCTCGATGGAAGGATCCTGGACATCGCGCTCTCAAAAGCATTCTACAAGATCATGCTTGGACAGGTAACATTTTCAGAAATTATCCAAATAACTGTTTTTCTCTTCCATTTTCTTGTCTCGGTTGCATCTGTTATGTTCTGATCATTGACCGTTCAATGTTTTAGGAGCTTGATATCTATGACATTCCATCATTTGATCCTGAGCTGGGCAAGACCATACTAGAGTTTCAAGCACTTGTTAAAAGGAAGAAGTTCTTGGAGACATCTTCGGAAAATACATCCAGTCTCTCTGCAGATTTGTCATATAAAAATATGAGACTAGAAGATCTGTGTCTT
Source organism: Poa pratensis (assembly GCA_947311845.1). Classification (NCBI taxonomy): domain Eukaryota; kingdom Viridiplantae; phylum Streptophyta; class Magnoliopsida; order Poales; family Poaceae; genus Poa; species Poa pratensis. The sequence continues at coordinate 22,161,369 of CAMZMU010000113.1, forward strand.
GATTTTACTCTTCCTGGAAATCCTGAATATGTGCTTGTTCCTGGAGGCTCGGAGAAGATGGTTACACTAGATAATTTGGAGGAGTACGTTCATCTGATAGTTGATGCAACATTGAAGAGTGGGATCGCCAAACAGATAGAGGCTTTCAAGTCTTCAGTTAACGAGGTCAGTTTGGTATATTTAATATTCACTAGATCAAAATGTAGATCGTCTTCTTTTCTGGAGAGGACCAGTACTGAATACTGATCTGTTTTAACAACTCGCAGGTTTTTGCTCTTAAGACACTTAGAATGTTCAGCGAGGAGGAGATGGAGCGCATACTTTGTGGTGAACAAGATTCTTGGGCTGTAAGCATATTTCCCCATGATTTCTTACCTTCATTTCTAAAGGGAGTTTCTGTTGCATGGCTCTCACTTGTTTTGCTTCTTGCAGTCAAGCAAACTTGAAGATCACATCAAGTTTGAGCATGGCTATGATGCCAACAGTCTACCGATAGTTAGCGTAAGTAGAACGGAGACACAAGGCTCTCAAATATTTGTCTTTTGATGAACAACTAATAAGAAACTGAAATCCAAATCATCAATAACGCATTGCTGCAGTTCCTGGAGATCCTGTGGGAGTTTGGAAGGGAGGAGCAGCGGGCGTTCATCCAATTCACGACAGGAGCTCCTCAACTCCCACTTGGTGGCCTTGCTTCGCTCGATCCAAAGCTCACCATTGTGCGAAAGGTTTGCAATTCTTTTCACATAAGGAACCACTCTACTCTTATAGAGCAAGAGCCTTTCATTCTGATGAAACTTACCTGGACATGCATTGTTGTTCAACAGCAATGTGATTGCAATGTCGATTGTGAATTGCCAAGCGTCAACACTTGTCGGCACTTCATCAAGCTTCCCCCTTACTCGTCGAAGGTACCATGAAATTAATAATTATTTCTCCAATGATGCAATCTCGGCACGATTTCTCATCTGTTTGCATTTCCGGATCGCAGCAGATAATGAAGGAGAGGCTCAAATATGCTATCACCGAGGGTTTAGGCTCCTTCCACTTGTCATGACAAATAGCAGAAGGGTAGAAGAACAATGTATATACTAGATAGGGTAGACGAACAGACATCAGTTATGCTTCCGAAGGAATCGCGTGTCTGTTTCTTCTCTCTGATTTGTTGATGTTTCTGGCTGGGGACAGTTGCTAAAATGCAACTCCAGTTTTCTCCCCTCCAGTTAGATCAACTTTCTTCGTTACTGTATATATGTACGCAGCAACTTGACACCCCAAGCTGGGACTGTATGATGTTCATTGATACTAATAAAAAATTATATGAATGATTACTTCTGACTCGAAAACTGATTATGTTTGATCATGTGTTGGTGGAATTTGTGATAAATGGAAATGTGGAATATACTGTATTAGGTCAGCTCTGTAACTTGACACCCAAGCCGGGACTGTATGATGTTCATTGATACTAATAAAAAATTATATGAATGATTACTTCTGACTCGGAAACTGATTATGTTTGATCATGTGTTGGTGGAATTTGTGATAAATGGAAATATGGAATATACTGTATTAGGTCAGCTCTGTAACTTGACACCCCAAGCTGGGACTGTATGATGTTCATTGATACTAATAAAAAATTATATGAATGATTACTTCTGACTCGGAAACTGATTATGTTTGATCATGTGTTGGTGGAATTTGTGATAAATGGAAATATTGAATATACTGTATTAGGTCAGCTCTGTAATCTGAGAGCATGGACTAATACACCAATGAATAGAATCCCACATGCATAACAAGTCGTACATGCTATTATCATTGCAGATAGACAAATGGAACACAGCATGTTCTATACACAATCAGGAGCACACCATCTAAACAATTCGGCTACAAATATCATCAGAGCTTAAATGGCCCAGATTCGGCTACAAATATCATTAGAGCCAAAATGGCCCAGCTTTTCGGCAGATAGTCGAACACCAATCAAGATGATATATTGACACATCAGAATGTATCCAAAATTCAAATAAATAGATAGATATAAAGCATCATCAACTTAGATGTCTTTGCACCACAGGCAACTCATCCGCAGCATACAATTCAAAGAACACATTGTAGAAGACTGGCCAAAAAAGTTGTTATTGGAGCTACTACTTCACCACACTGTCTACCAAAAAAGTAGCTTAACTGGCCAAATTCCCAAGAACTCTGAATGTTCCCTGCCACAAGCTATCACCTAATAATTCAGAATTTCCTTGCTTGATTTGAACATGTAACCTCTTCCATTGCCTCCTCGTTTTCACAAAAACCTGCAAGGAAAACCATGATACTGAGTAACCCAAGAACAGGAAGGCTGCAATGTAAAAACTACACTGTCAAAGATGAGCAGAAGAGACCTGAGTGATTCCCCAAACCCATAGCTAGCTACAGAAGAGCCCTGAGTGCTTCATCAAGCAGGCGATCCATTCCATCAGTGTCCAGTGTGCACTCCAGAGGATCAATCGGCGCGGCAGCCGACAGCGAGTAGGAGAGGCGAAAGCTGAGCAGGTTCTCCCTGAGAGCGCCGATCTTGGTTGTGCCCGAAAACGCGGCCTCGGCGTCCACACTCCTCTTGAAGATCACCACAGCGACTGAAGAACTCTCTGTCCTGGCTTCCATGACAGGCCCAAACTGGCTGAAGATCGTGACAAGGTCACTCGTGGAAGGGACGCCATTCGGACCAGTGAAGCTGAGCACAAGCCCAGCCAGCAAAGATTCATCCTTGAGGCCACCATTCTGCGGATTGGCTGAAGGATGATGATCAGCAGCCGCTGTGCACCTTGTCAAGAAACCTGGATTCACCTTAGGCGTGTTGCCGTTCACCGGCGACACTGACATCTGTCGCGCCGCCCGGTGCATGAGGTTCCCCATCTTCGTGGCCGTCTGCTGAGACAGGGGCTGTGGACTCGGCTCATAATCCTCCAGCTCCCGGGCGTCATCCGCACTGCCGCACCTTGACATCCCCCATTTGTCGCCGACGTCTCCTCCCCTCGGCCTTCTCCTCTTGGCACGGCGTGGCGCCGGCGCCGGCGTGTCCTCCATGGCGCCGTCGTCGATGCCGACGTAAGCCGTGTACACGGGGAGGCCCCTGGGGCCCCTCCACCGGGTGAAGGCCCTGAGCTGCGCCGTGGCGACGGTGAGGTCGACCCTGTCGGCACCAGCCAGCGGCGCCACCGCCAGCGCGCAGAGGTACTCGACGAAGTCCTCGCCCTGGAGCGCGTCCCTCGTGAAGGCGGCGTCTACGACGGCCCCGTGAGCGCCGCTCCGGACGCCAGCGTTGTCGATCGCCTGTTTCTTGGCCACGCCTTGGCTGATGGCGCAGTCGCAGGACAGGCCGGCCTCCACGCGGCGCGCGACCTCGCCCAGCGCGGTGTCGACGGCGGAGGCGAACGCGGACAGGGTGGTGCCGCCGCCCTCGAGCCGGCTCTGGATGGACGCGAGGTGCGGGAAGCCGTCGCGGAACGGGAGGAGCGCCTCCTCGTCGGTGACCCACGCGAAGGTCTTGTCCCAGAAGCAGGCGACGAGGGCGGCGCCGCGCCGCCGGCGCTGCCCCAGCGCGAGCGCCGACGCGTCCGCCGGGTCGAACACCTGCGCCGGCCACCACGGGTGGCTCCTCACCTTCAGCCACACCAGCCGCGACGGCGCCGCCAGCCCGCCGCGCTCGCCGTCCTCGTTCACCTCGAACGCGCAGTCGTACCAGGCGTGCTCCCGCCCGTCCTTCACCACGCCGGCCCGGGGCACACGCGCCGGCGCCGCCTGCTTCTTGGCCCGCCGGTCGTGGGCGCCCTGGAGCAGCTCCGCCACGTCCGGATGCATGACGCGGAGCCTCTCCGGGCGGTCCAGGGCGCTCCCGAGCCGCTCGTCGACGTTCTTGGCAACCGCAGTTCCTTCCTCCGGCGCCATGTGAGCCGCGAGCCTGTGAGCAAGCAGCGACAAACGATCAGCGCGGGTGCAGGCAGGTCTCGGCTTCTTGGCGGAAGGGAAAGAGGGGTCCTTGCCGGAGAGCGAGGAAGGCGGCGGTGGATGGGGAAGACTGAGACGGAGGGGTTTGGTTGGGTTTAGGAGGAGGTGATGAGAATTGAGTAGCAGAAGACAAGACTATATGCAACGCAATCCTGTGGGTGATAAACTGAAGTGAGTAGTACAAGTTTGTGTTTCTCTTTTCAAACAAAAAAGTTGCTTGCTTTTTTTCCAAAAATAAAAGGTGTTCTCTTTTCTGGTAGTATCATAATCCTTTTTACTGTAGGTTGGCAGATGCAGTTCATTTGAGTTTGAACACAAAAGATTACTTCTTCATGATCAAGTACTACATCATCAAACGTTACTCACACTGGAGCCTGTGAGTAATTCAGAACGTTGAGTAAATTGTTGAAGATTTCTGGCCAATAATGTGCAGTGAGTTGATACTGAATTTCTCACATGGATGTGAGTGATTCGAAACTAACATATCTGAACAATACAATTTGTGGCTGTTGTGGTTGTTGTTGGGGGCATGGAGGTAAATAGAACTCCACCAGAGCTGTCTTGCAAATCAAGCAGAGAGGCAGCATTGGGATGGGATGGGATGGCCTGCAAAAGATGGGAAGACGCAGCAGAAAGAAAGAAGAAATCCGTTGCAAAGAAATAGGAGGCCAGAAAGCAAAAGCACGGTGTTCGAAACAGCCTTCAACCCTTGTCTTCACCTGCCGCAGCAGCTGAGCAGCAGTCTGGTTGGTATGTACAGCACGTAAAAGATTCATATTGGCACGTTGCCTTCGTTTGATTCAACGACGCCGCCCATTTTTGGAAGGACATGACCTGAGAAGTCAATTTTTTTCCTACTGTACATTTCGTTCTATTTTGCATATACTCACTGAATAACTGTATTTTTAGGTTTTGTTCTAAGTCAAAGTTTAAATTTTTTGACCAACTTTATACAAATGATTAATAAGTAATAACATATATGGAATCAAATTAGTATATAACGAAAGTATATCTCAAGAAGGATCTAGTGATGCTAATTTAGTGCAAATAAATGCTGCTAAGTTTTCTTATAAAGTTGGTCAAAATATTAAAATTTTGACTTATGAAAATACCTAGATGACACTTATTCGCGGATGGAGGGAGTATAAATCTAGTTTTACCTCAAAACAATTTGACCCAAAACAAAAATTGTTTACCACAAGTTGCAATTCAAATTCCACCACGTTGGGTATCACCGAAATCCCAAAACATGTCACAAACTTTTGTGGGGACGGAGGGGTTTGGTTGAGGTTTAGGACGAGGTGATGAGAATTGAGTAGTAGTACTAGAAGAACACAGAGTATAAGAAGTGAGCACAAGTTTTTGTTTCTTGTTTCGAACAAAAGGTTGCTTGTCTTTTTTCCTAAAATAAATGGGGTTCTCTTTTTGGTACTATCATGATCTTTTTACTGTCCGAGTTTATCAGTTGGCAGATTACATCTTCATGAACAAGTACTACATGATCAAATGTTACTCACACCGGAGCCCTGTGAGTACAATTCAGAACATGGAGTAAATTGTTAATGTTTTCTGGCCAATAAGTTGATACTAAATTAGTCACAGAAAATTGATACCCCTAGACATGGATGTGAGTGATTAGAAGCTAACAAATCTACACAATAAAAGAGGTCGATGTGGCACGGTGATACACATTTGTCGTTGTTGTTGGGGCTGTAGATGATAAATAAAATCCACCAGGGCTGTGCTGCAAATCAAACGGAGAGGCAGCATTGGGATGGGATGCCCTGCAAAAGATGGAAAGACTGTCAGGAAGATGAAATCCGTTGCAAAGAAATAGAGGAGTCCAGAAAGCAAAAGCAGAAACCGCCGTCCCGTCTCTGAACCCTTGTCTTCACCTGTCGCAGCAGCTGCTCTACGTAAAAGATTCATGATGACACGTTGCCTTCGTTTGGGGCGCGTTTTGGTGAAGTCGTAGCCAAATGATTAAAGGTTTGTGTTTCTTTTTCGAACAAAAAAGTTGCTTGTCTTTTCTTACAAAGAAAAAAAGGTTTCTCTATACTGGTAGTATCAAATCTTTTTACTGCCCGAATCAGTCGGCAGATGCCATTCGTTTGAGTTCGAAAACAAATGATTACTTCTTGATGATCAAGTCTACATCATCAAATGTTCATTCAGACCGTGGAGTTCAATTGTTGGAGATTTCTTCCAATAGTATGCCGTGAGTGGTTTTCCATACGATATTATGCAGTAAGTTGATGCTGAATTTCAAACATAAAATTGATACCCGCTAGACAAGGCTGTGAATGCTTCAATGCTAAGAGCATCTCCACCGACGCTTCTAACAGCGCTTCTAATGGGGTTTGGACGCGCGGTCAACAAATTGGCCCCCATCGGGCCTCCTAATAGCAGCAAAGTTGGCGGATGGGGCTAATATCGCCAACCCCGCTACGCGCCTATCTATAGAGAGGCAACCGCCGCAACGCGCGCCACGTCGGATCCTAACGCACGAGATCGGCCCGCCAATGACACAGCGCCGGTCTATTTCACTTTCCCCTCCCACCATCCAATTTCATTCTCCTGCCCGATGCCTCTCCCGCCCACCTCGTTCTCGCCTTTCCCACCTTCGGCGATCCACGTCCACCGCCGATGTCTCCCATCAAAAGTAATCGTGGTGTTGCTCGTTATCGGGGCGATGCTCGTGGCGGCTCTGCTCGCGGCGACGCGCTAGAGCAGCAGCCAGGCAGGCGCACATCGATTTCGTGGCCGCGTCGCTTGCGCTCAGCTGCGGCGCGGGCGCAAGTCAAGTGAGCACCAACGTGTCAGGGGAGCATTGCCGTCGAATCCATCATATTACGATGGTGGCGGAGCAACTCCGTGTTTTTCACGAACACTGATCTCGTCTGGGTTTAGTGAGAGCGACCATGGCCCTAACTCCCCAAACGTCGGCCTCATCGTCGACCTCAACCAACCATTTTTCTGACTCGTTGGCTATGCAGGGGGCGCGGCCACGATCAAGCGCGATGTGAGCGGCCGCCAATGCCTCTTTGGCGTGGCCATCGATGGTGTTGGCACCAGCGATGGGAATGGAGCCCATGCGTTTGACGGAATGCCGACCGACGAGAAAGATGAAATGGTATGAAACTAAAGTCCTATGCCTCATTCATCTTGTGTTCGTGACATCAAACTGACATGCACGTTCTTGTTTGCGATAGCTCGACATTTCAGGCATCTTGCGTGGCGTGATCTAGGATGGTACGGCCAGGACCGGCGCTCCGGAAAATGAAGAAGAAGAGGACGAAGAGGAGAAGAAGGGTGAGGGTGAGGGGGAAGAGGGGGAGGTCGAGGTCGAGGTGCAAGACGTGGAGACCGGGAAGATCCGCAAGATGAGGAAAAAATGCACTAAAGGCAAGAGGTGGAAAACCGCCGAGGACGAGTGCCTATGTGATAGAATCTTGTGACCAATGACTCCATCATTGGCGCCAACCAAACCTACGACCGGTATTGGAAGAGGATTGAGAAACAATTCCACGATACTACGACATATGGTGAGTATGCCAAGGTCCAAATGGACCGCAATTGGAATGCCATGTCTCCTAGGTGGAAGAACATCCTAGACGAATGCAACAAGTTCCACGGCGACCTTGAGCAAATCAAAAGAAGGATAGTAAGCGGCTAGACGATTGCCATAGAGTTGCAAGACGCGGTAAGGTTCTATAGGGAGAACAATAAAGAAAAGGAGTTCAAGTACATGCATTGCTTTGTGAAACTTCAAAACAACAAGAAGTGGGAGCAAACCTGTATCGATCTCAACAGCGGCCACGCTGCCCATGTGCCGGATCACAACCTCGCCGCGTTGGAGGGATGCCCTGTTGGAAAAAGAAGGCAAAGGCCGACAAGAATGGCGCATCACTGATAGCGTCCGTGCAAGCAACCATTGACAAGTGCCTCGCGGAGGTCACATCCATGTCGAAGCAAAATGCAAGCACTTTCGTCGACAGTTGTTTGTCTTTGATGAGCAAGCATGACGAGATACTTGCCGTGGAGAAGGAAAACGTCGCGGTTGAGAAGGAGAGGTTCGACATCGAGAAGGACAAGGCCCCAGCAGCTATCATGCAAGCCGAAACGGCAAGAATCAAGGCAATCCAGCAGCCGTCACAATTCGTAGTCAAGAAGATGAAAGAGTACTCCAAGATCGTGACCGCCAACCTCTCCGCCACCCACCACCGGTGAGGGATTGGTTTGTGCTCTTTTGATAGCGCATCTTGTGTGAGATGGGTCTTCTGCCGACGGAGCCAACACCGATGGACATGTCGTGGGAGCTGGAGCCAACGACGAGAACGACTCCACGGGACCCAACGACGTTCACAACGTCGTGCCGGGCATGGGACGACATGGAGACACAGGAGGACGCGTCGACCATTTAGTTTCCATGCATATTCGACGTTTTGTAATATATGATCACCGGACCTAGTGATGCTTTGGGTGTGTGACGTCACTATTTGAATTTGATCAAAAAATCAAATGGAAACGTCTATTGAGAGAGGGCGGTGGGGGAGCCGTTCCCAATAACACGGTGCCGGACGCTTTATTGGAAGCGCCACCCCCTGGAGATAGTTAACATATATCAGCACAATAAAAATCGCTGTGGCATGGTGATATGTACTCCCTCCGTTTATAAATATAAGATGTTTTAGCTTATGTCCACATTCACATGTGTCAACATGCATGTAGACATGTTTTAATATGTATGTACATTTATTTGAGTGTGCACCTAGCTAACATGTGAGCTAGGTAAAACATCTTATATTAAAAAACGGAGGGAGTAGTCGTTGGGAATGTAAATAAAGTTCGAACAGGGCTGCGTTGCAAATCACACGGAGGCACCAGTGGGATCGGACGCCCAGCAAGAAAGATGGGAAAACGTCAGGAAGTGCAAAAGAAGGGGAGGCCAGAAAGCAAAAGCACGGTGGTAGAAACTGCTTCTGAACCCTTGTCTCCACCTGCCTCAGCAGCAACCGCAGCTGGTCTGCACCGTCTGCTGCTTAGTTGGTACTCTCTCCGTTCCAAATTATTTGACTTCCATATATCCACATACGGATGTATATACACATTAAAAGATGTTTACATACGGATGTATGTAGAAAAATGAAAGTCATCTATTTTGGAACGGAGGGGTACGTACAAAAAGATTCGTATTGGCACGTTCACGTTGCTTCGTTTGATTCAATGGAAGTTACTGTGGCCTGCTCTTATCTTTTCGCACTTGGAACTACTCGTAGTTGGGTCGTACTGATGTTTCACTCCATGGTAGTAGTACAAAGTAGGTACAGTACTCCCTCTATCCCAATTTATAAGCAACAATACGTATTGGATGAATATTGGGAAGATGAATTTTGCATGACCAATCATTACTCACCTTGGTTGTAGAGTTATAAATTTTGTTTTATAAACTGAGATGGAGGGAGTAGCGTGTGTTGTTTTGAGGCAGTCCGAGAACAAATAAAAAGAAGAACAAGGGGATATTACCCACGAAAAATTATGGTCAAATTCTCCTTGACTCGCTGTTTTTTCTGCTAAAATTAGCCCCACCCTATAAGATTGCCTTTTACAAATAGTTGGAGTCACTTTGTTTGTAACACATTTTGTCTCTGCCTCTAACTAGTGATTTTACTGGCATGATGAATGTTGATATGCAGTTTTGGTCGGTTGGTTAGTACATACAAAAAATATTCATGTTGCCTTCCTCTCGAACCACAAGTCTCGTGACACCAAATCAGCAATCAATGTGGAAACTGTAACATTTATAGTGAAATTTAAACGTTTTTCCAACCTCCAAACTCTGGCTTTACTTCCTACATCATGTTATCGGCACTTGAACATGTTTTTCTCACTCAGACAAATACTTTAAGAAATTACAAATAATTTATCTTGCGAAGAAACACTTTAAAATAAAGATATTTTTCAGAATCACAGCCGTTTGATTCAATGAACTTAAATTTGGGGACTCAACACTTTGCCAATATTATCAGGAGATTGATACTATCGTGTGAGTACTAACTTCATGAAGATGTTGGTTGCCCCAATTAGATGCGCCGGTCTGGATCTTCAGAATATTTTTAGCCTTTTTCCGCCGTGCACTCCAGTTTCCTATTCGCCATGTTTGCTTCCCTCTCACCATTCTTAGGTTTTGGTCTGTCGGATTTTCTGTACTATTTTTTTTAGGTTGACTGGAAAATCCCCACCGCTTGTTTCATTCATCGAAAGTAGCCTGGCGGAGCATGTTTTACAACAGATAGAAATTTATAGGGGGATACAAGGAAAAAGAAGACAAATAAAATACAAAAAAAAAGATAACTAGAAACAAGAGAGAAAACACTAAGGGAGGGGGAGGTTAGCAATGAAGCCCACCGAAGCCCCCATGAGGCCGACACTTTGAGAACTCAAGCCAGCCGCTAGAGGAGGATCTCCGGTGAGAAGCTCAACACCGAAAGCAAGCAGCCGAAAGGACATCACTGGCACAGACGAAAGGCGTTGGATAGTCGCGCATGTTCGACGACACCGGTGTGGCGTCAGCGTAGCCGAAGGCCAGTGCGCTGCCGAGACCAAGCACAGCCGAATGGTGTCGAATAGCCGAGACTGGGGCGACGACACCGGTGTGCCGACCCCGTGGTCAAAGGGCAATGATGACCCACAAGTATAGGGGATCGCAACAGTCTTCGAGGGAAGTAAAACCCAAATTTATTGATTCGACACAAGGGGAGCCAAAGAATATTTATAAGGCTTAGCAGCCGAGTTGTCAATTCAGCCGCACCTGAAAGTAGATTTGCCTGGCATGATTTATTAGTAGCAACAGTAGTACAACAGAAACAGTAGCAGAATAGTAACAGTAGTTAAATAGAGACAACAACAGTGACTTTAATAAACAGCAAGATTATAGATACTGTAGGCATAGGGATGGATGAACGGACGTTGCATGAAGAAGATAGCGCATGTAATAGTCACAACGCAGGGCAATGCAGGTAAATAATGATAAAAGCATCCAAGTACTGATCATGTGTAGGCGTGTGTTCCATATTTAGTTGTACGTGCTCGCAATGAGAAACTTGCACAACATCTATTGTCCTACCAGCCCGTTTGCAGCGGGGCCAAAAGGAACCTTCTGGTAATTAAGGTGCTCCTTTTTATAGAGAACCGGAACAAAGCATTAACGCTCCGTGAACACACGTGATCCTCAAGTTATAACTATCCCCCTTGGTTACCCCGATTGTTGTCACTCCGGGACCTCAGGTTCAAGACAATAACAGGTGTATATAACTTGCAGATATGATCCAAAACAATAATTATTCTCATAAAACAATAACATGTTCAGATCTGAAATCATGCCACTCGGGCCCTAAGTGTCAAGCATTAGGCATGACAAGTTGCAACAACAATAGATAGTACTAACAATGGATACTAGGCACTATGCCCTGACAATCTGACATCTATTACATGAACAATCTCATCCAATCCCTACCATCCCCTACAGCCTACAGCGGGGATTAATCACACATGGATGAGGGAATCATGGATGGTTGAAGGAGAGGTGATGATGATGAAGACGGCGATGATCTCCTCCAAATCCCCGTCCAGGCAGGGTGCCGAAACAGGAACTGCAGACCCCCGAACTAGGGTTTTTCGATGGCGGCGGAGCTCGGGTGTGTGTTTCGTCAAAAGGAGTTCCGTCTGGACATTTTTAGGTCAAGTGCTTTTAGTAGTCCAGAGGGCGTCGCGAGTCGATGGCCGAGGGGGAGGCGGCCCAGGGGCGCGGCCACGGGGTCACCCGCGCCGTGGGCCCGCCTGGTGCCTGTGGCCCACCCCCTCGGCTGCCCTCCTGGCTCCGTGAGTCTTCTGGTATGGAAATCACTTTTCCAATTTTCTGGTATTTTTCTGGGAATATTGAATTTCTGCACAAAAACGAGACACCAAAACAATTCTGCTGAAAACAGCGTTAGTCCGCATTAGTTTCACCCAAATCATACAAATCAGAGGAGAAACAATAGCAAAAATGTTCGGAAAGGTAGATGGGAAGAAAAGGCCAGAATAAATCTGTTGCAAAAGAACAGGACCTAATAAAGCAATGGTAACACTACCACCTCTGAACTCTTTGTCTGCACCAACATCTGGCATGTTGGTTGGTCGGTACAAGATTCATTTTAGCCTCATATAAGGCCGGTCCTATAAATTATTGGGCTCGGGTCGAGTTAAGATAAATACAATTGTACTAAACTTCGATACTTCTGTAGATCTTATTTATCATGTTGCCGGGCACAGTTTAACCACATAATTGGCAATATTATTAAATATTAGTTGGCATTTTTTTTTGTTGATACTGAATATGAGAAGTTAATTAATTGTATTTTATAGATAAATTTTGCTTTAAAACTATTTTCTATAATGCATAATTTATATAATTTGGATAGTTATCGTAAAGACATGTAAAGAGTACGATCACACAAATATTTCAACAATGATTTCTAGTGTATAATTAAGTAAGCATATTTCTAGAAATTCTTTGAGTATAAACTAAACCAATGAAACTACTTTTTATGTTGAAAATTGTCCAGCGGGTCAGATTTAACAATGTGTGCCAGCTGTGTACTTGGTATTGAAACACCAATGCTTATACTAATCACCAATGAAAATAAAGTGGTGTGTATTCTAATATATTTGCACATGTAAATTTATTATTTGATACCCTCTCATGCAATGTGATCATATGGTGTACAAGTCCACAGCTAGTTTATATTATATAAAATGAAACATGAAAATCTAGTACACAGATTTCTGTAAAACCTGCAGAATTTCCCACCGGAAAGAGAATAGCATGCTAATAAAAATTGTTGTCATCGGTCAAATTGGTTTGTTTTTACGTTCTAAGAGGCCTCTGGTGTGTATTTGGTTAAACAAATTAACCATTTTATTATGTTTAGACACCCCTTTGGTAAAATGTAAGGCGCACATGATTTTTTACTATATTAAAATTCTAGCCATAGATATCGAAGTGTATAGGTTTAGCTTCTACAAATGGCATTGCATTTTTCTTGTGGAATTGATTACCCCCAATAGCAAAGGATCACCGTAGCACCTCTCAATGTGGAAGTAAGGTATCGATCCGCAGGAGCAAGAAGAAAAAGTTATCTATTCCCTATAACTAAAGTGTCACAAGTTTTAGTTGATTATGCACTAAACAAGTTTGGCGAACAAGGTGGTTGATGGATGGAAGTAACCAAGCAAGAAAGGCTAGCATGTTTTAATGGTAGCTTTTATGATGGCTATATGTCCTAAAACACATAGTTGGAAGAAATACTCATTCGTGTTGCTAGGTCACCCTCGTAAGGCTAGCATGGCTGCTCTCACTCCCACATCATACTCTTTCTTTTTACCCCCAGATAAAGGATGTTGGGCGGAACTGTGTCACTCAATACCTATGCCGTGTCACATCGGCCATCCCGTACCCACATACATCATACTTCTTTAAGAACAATATTCAACCAAAGTATGACAAGTCAAAAAATCCAACACAACGGTAAATGCATAACAAATCATCTCATACCACAATATTCACCACAAAGGTATTACATAGATGACCGTAATCATGTTTAGCAGCTCATACGGTACTAATTAGTGAAGCTCAAGAGAGAGGAGAGATACATAAGTTACCACCACAAACCCTAGTCCAGGGGTGGACTACTCCCCCTTCATCATGGTGATGATGGTGGAGAAGTTCTTGCTGTAGATGTTGATGATGAACACGCCGGAGGGGGTGGAGCCCTCCGGAGGTGATTCCGGCGGCGTTTCCCCCCTCCGATCTTCTCCGGCGGCAGCCTTCTGACTCTCTGTTTCGTGGTTTTGTGTTTCTCCGCCGCCTCCTTCCAGAGAACGTCGGGGGACCTTTTTTATAGGCGTTTTTAGGTCAAGACGGAGTCGGTGGAGAAAGATCGACGGCAACGGAGCCACGAGGGCCAAAAGAGTGGGCCCCACGCGGCCAGGTACTGTGGCCGCGTGGGCCACCCCCGGCCGCGTGGGCCACCCCCTTTTGGGCCTCAGGCCTCCGTTTGCTTGCTTCCTTCGCCCACAGGTCTTCTTCCTTCCAAAAAATGACGCCCCTAAATTTGCAGGTGATTTGGACGACGTTTGGGTCCCTGAAACATTAAAATACAAAACTAGGGTTTTCTGCCTGTGCAGGGTTAATTCCATAAAAATAGGAAATCATTAAGATATTTCCAAAATCATGATAAAACATTGATATAACCCTTATATGATGCAAATATGATTGGAATATGAGTAAATAAAGTGCAAAGTTCATGTATGCATTTTACATGCATCAACATCCCCAAGCTTAACCCATGCTCGTCCTCGAGTATGAAGGTGATAAAACTAACATGGACTTTGCAATTTAATACTAACAATGGATATCAAAGATGATTACAATTGCTACATAAAGTCAAATGATTCATTCTTCAAAGGAGTAGCAATATGCAAGATAGTTTATGAAGTGATATCAAGTATTCAAGACAAGGATGTTCATTGATAGTTCACAAAGTGTAACATAGAAGCAAGTAATATGGACATTCTTATTTGCATACATTGGTCATAGAGTGATGATGAAAATCTGAATATGTTTGGTGGACACTTTGGAAAGATGAATAAGTGAGTAGAGGTAAAGCATGCATAAGTTTCATCTAACTCCAAACTCTTCTACTTAAGTTAATGATTGCAATGTAATACTTGGTGTCAAGCTCTCATTCCCCTATCATAGCATCTTGAATGATTAGTTTAATGTGAGCAAATATGAGTAGTGTGCTTGACAAAGTAAAGGTTAGGTGTCTCATGCCCCTTGAATACAAGTACTACACCATGATTACTCAACTAGGAAACAAAGCAAGTTCAAGTTATATCATTGTAAGTAATAATAGTATCATCAAGAGCGTCAACTGGGGTACCTCTTGTCCCAGATATGGAACAAGCCCATATCAAAATGACAAGACAAACAAACAAGATGAACAACCTCAACACCCTTTTTATTTACCATTGGAATAGCTATTTATTATAAGGTGTATCACAGAAGGTTCACCATAGCATGTAAGTAAATTTCCACCATGAATGATGCATGGCTTAGATTAGCGGCCCAGGCGTCTCTCTAACCATTTATACAAAATCATTTAAACTACTTCATTTCCACCTCATTTCACCATGATAGGCATCCATAAACAAAAGTACATGATATCAACTAAATGAGATGAAGAGCATGTTGAAAGCTTGCATGTGACAGCACATATGGGCTAACTCCCAACCTCGAACATTTATCAAGCCACTAGCATCATAATCTTAATCACAATGGGTCATGTTTTATTTATTGCAATGATAGTAAAATGTGCATCAAGTTCGTGAGAGCTATATAACCAACTTTTCCATGCAATCAATAACATAATCATTTTCATTCAGAGGTATAGATAACACAAATATCATGAAACATACTCGGAATAGCATATAGCTAGTAGGTAGATATGGTGGACTCACTGGAATAACTTTGGTTGAAGGTGTTGGAAACAAGTTTTGACTTGTTGGAATGTTTGGGCTAGCAAAAGGGAGAAAGTTGACCATCTAGATGCATGCATGAGTGTCCATAGAACTAACTAATCCATGTTAAACCAAGTAAAATAACAATCAGCACCAAAACATGAATAAGTGATAGCTCTTCAAAAAGATTTGCAAACTATTACTCATAAACAAGCTCATGAATCATGCAACTATATGTATCATTAAAAATCAACTCAAACATCCCTTTTCCCAATCTTATAAAAGCATCCAACATATTTCAACCCATATTTCCAGTAGCTCTCTCATATATAAATGATAGTGTGGTGGTCTCTCAAAACAATCAAACCAAAACAAACAAAAGACGCTCCAAGTTTATGCGATAAAGTGTTTCGATCGAAAAACAGAAGTTGGACGTGTGCAAACCGAGAGTGTGTAGGTCCAGCGGGGTTGTCTTCACATCCCCAAGCTTATGGTCTTCACCATCCTTGGATAGCTCTTGGTGCATCTCCTCCAATCCCTGTGAAAAAACTTCAAAACACCGTTTCTCCCATTTCTTTTCTGTGGGGTGCATTAATAGTGATAAACAAATAGTTTCTTGCTGCATATAATCCTTGAACAAAAATTCATATGAGATGTCCAGAAAGTGTATAATGTTGTATGCCTACTCATAAACTCAATTGGATCAAAAAGATTCAACTTAAAAGCTCAAAGCATGCATCAAACAAAATGGGACAGAATCTGTCCAGAAAAACAGCAGCAGCAAAACGTATTTTTCTACCCTACCAAACTTTCTCGAAAAATTCCGAAAAAATTCATGCATACAGAGGATGAAAAGTTGCAACTACAGTTCAAATATGAGCTCATTCGGAGTTACAGAATAAGAATTAAAAATCATACCGTGCACTGATTCGTGCAGGAATAAAATCTCCGAACGCTATAAGCAACTTTTTCAAACCAAAAAGGGTAAAACTTGGCACTTTATTGAAAATTCCAGAACCTAAACTAGACACAAAGTCTCTTGGTACAGCAAGAGGACACAAAGAAAATCACACAAAAAATAACCGGGTTGCCTCCCGCAAAGCGCTTTCTTTATAGCCATATAGCTAGGCTTGATAGTTTTAATGATGCTCACATAGGAATAAGAATTGAAATGCAAAAGAGAGCATCAAGAGAAAAATATGAAACACATTTAAGTCTAACCCACTTCCTATGCATTGGGATCTTGTAAGAAAATAAATCAATAAAGCACAAAGTGACTAGCATAGGAAGGCAAAGCAAGTGCAACTTCAAAATTTTCAACAAAAAGAGAGAAGACTTAATATTTTTGAGATATATGAAATCATGTCTCCCTCTCTCATAAAAACTTTCAGTAGCATCATTGATAAACTCAACAATATAGCTATCACATGAAACATTCTTATCATGATCCATATGCATAAAAGTATCATTACTCTCCACATAAGCATAAACAGTTTCATTAGGAATAGTGGGAGTAAAACATTCATAATAATCATTGTAATCATCATATATAGGAGGCATATCATAATCACAATAAACTTTATACTCAATAGTGGGTGGACTGAAAATATCATATTCATCATCATAAATAGGAGACATAGTATCATCAAACAAGTCAAAGAACCTCCCCAAGCTTAGATGATTGCAAGATAAAGAAACCTCCCCAAGCTTAGTCTAGTGCACACAAGAATAGAAACTTAAGCGCTACGCTCCCCGGCAACGGCGCCAGAAAAGTACTTGATAACCCCCAAGAGCAAGGGATCACTGTAGCACCTCTCAATGTGGAAGTAAGGTATCGATCCGCAGGAGCAAGAAGGAAAAGTTATCTATTCCCTACAACTAAAGTGTCACAAGTTTTAGTTGATTATGCACTAAACAAGTTTGGAGAACAAGGTGGTTGATGGATGGAAGTAACCAAGCAAGAATGTAAAAGTGTCCCAATCCTCTTCAATGCAAGAGGACAAGACAAATGGTAGCAAGCAAAAGCTCTCAAGAGAGAGAAAGCCCAATCCTCTATGCAGCAAGAGGACAAGCTCAAGTGTGTTTCTTATAGGAACAATGGACATGGTTCATGGGTTCACTTAATCCTCTCTCTCTCATCTACGGTGATTATCATGTTATAGATAAAGTACACACAATTGTCATGTTTTAATGGTAGCTTTTATGACGGCTATATGTCCTAAAACACATAGTTGAAAGAAATACTCATTTGTGTTGCTAGGTCACCCTCGTAAGGCTAGCGTGGTGCTCTCACTCCCACATCATACTCTTTCTTTTTACCCCCAGATAAAGGATGTTGGGCGGTACTGTGTCACTCAATACCTATGCCGTGTCACATCGGCCATCCCGTACCCACATACATCATACTTCTTTAAGAACAATATTCAACAAAGTATGACAAGTCAAAAAATCCAACACAACGGTAAATGCATAACAAATCATCTCACACCACAATATTCACCACAAAGGTATTACATAGATGACCGTAATCATGTTTAGCAGCTCATACGGTACTAATTAGTGAAGCTCAAGAGAGAGGAGAGATACAAAGTTACCACCACAAACCCTAGTCCAGGGGGTGGACTACTCCCCCTTCATCATGGTGATGATGGTGGAGAAGTTCTTGCTGTAGATGTTGATGATGAACACGCCGGAGGGGGGTGGAGCCCTCCGGAGGTGATTCCGGCGGCGTTTCCCCCCTCCGATCTTCTCCGGCGGCAGCCTTCTGACTCTCTGTTTCGTGGTTTTGTGTTTCTCCGCCGCCTCCTTCCAGAGAACGTCGGGGACCTTTTTTATAGGCATTTTTAGGTCAAGACGGAGTCGTGGAGGAAAGATCGACGGCAACGGAGCCACGAGGGCCAAAAGAGTGGGCCCCACGTGGCCAGGTACTGTGGCCGTGTGGGCCACCCCCTTTTGGGCCTCAGGCCTTCGTTTGCTTGCTTCCTTCGCCCACAGGTCTTCTTCCTTCCAAAAAATGACGCCCCTAAATTTGCAGGTGATTTGGACGACGTTTGGGTCCCTGAAACATTAAAATACAAAACTAGGGTTTTCTGCCTGTGCAGGGTTAATTCCATAAAAATAGGAAATCATTAAGATATTTCCAAAATCATGATAAAACATTGATATAACCCTTATATGATGCAAATATGATTGGAATATGAGTAAATAAAGTGCAAAGTTCATGTATGCATTTTACATGCATCAGGAATACATTTTCATTAATATTTGTAATATTATTGAATATATTATAAGTGAAAATCGTAGTCAAAACTATGCGTTACTCACTAGAAAAAGTTATTTACCATTTCTTTACAGGGAATAAGAAAAAGTTATTTATCTTCTTTTACAGGGTAGTATTAATCGTTGCTAAGGTGTAAAAGGACAATATATAGTATAGTGCTTAATATATATTTGCCATTTTGGGCCCTTCTCTTCTCGGGGCCCTGGACGGTTGCCCTTTTTGCTCGACCTATGGGCCGGCCCTGGCCTCATATCAATTCCCAAAACATTAGTACTACAGAAAATTCCGTACCTCAGGGCATCTCCACGAGCACCCCCCCCCCCTCTGAAAGGACGCCCCAAGGCACATTGGGGTGTCGGACACAAAAACGGCCACATCAGCACCCCCCAAGTGTCCGGCCTGACTCGATTTATGTCTGGCACCCTCGAGTGGGTCTCCAAACTTGGGGCCAGACTCGGTGCTGCCGGACACCGCCTCCAAAAGGCTGGGTCTGCCTGTCATCGACACTACGCATGTCAGCTGCGATTAATGGCGTTGTGCATGAGGTTGTTCCGACGTTATGGCGGCCACTACGCTGGGCGGTTCCCCATGCGACGTGATGGGGCGCGTAGCAACGCAACGGCGTTGCACCTTTCCCACCCCACATTAATGATGGTGACAATGCCAGTCCATGCGCCGGCGTTGCGGCTTCCCCATGTGTAGCATTAACGCCGGCGCACCGCTCCTTGGTCACTCCCAGTGTATATATAAAGGACGCCCCTCACCGCGGTGGCCTTTGACTTGTTTGCCTGCTCTTGTCCATTCTTCTCAATCGCCATCCACACTCTTCTCCATTCTTGTCCCCGCTGCCGATATGTCACACAACTACGAGGAGGGAAGTTCGAGGGGAGGCCTCAGGCTCACCCTCGATCAGGTGCGCCATTTGCACTGCTACGGCCTGCTCGTCCCTCCTAACTTCTGCCAGCCCAAGGGGTGAGTCATTAGCATGGGCGGCCTCGCTGTGCCGCCCATTCCCGCCACCCCCAAGGTGTTCAACCTTGCCTTCCTCACACGACGGAATGAGATGATAGAGGCGCAACGGCTCCTCCCTGAGAACGCCGTTGGTAACTGTGCCTTGTGGAACGACTGCTTCCGGAACAAGCGCAACGCCAAGCTAGCAGGCTACGACGACGCATTGAGGCCGTCGCGGTACGAAGCACACGGGCGACATTTCTAGTGGGAAGCCCACTGAACACACATCGGACAGTACCATTGCGGCCAATTGTGAGCACACCGGAACTGAGAGCACCCTCTCATTTGTGACTGCTTCTAACGGTGCAACTTGGCAGCAACACAAACTCTTGCCACCGGGTCAACGAGTACCACTGCTTCCTACCTTGCCTGGGAGGTGGAGGCGACGTAGTGGAAAACTGCGCATCACGAGGTGGTTCAGTGACCCGCGACTTTGGCCCACTGATTCGTGCTGTTTCGACACGGCACACCCCACCTCGCGGCACAACCGGTGGAGGTGGTGTCCAAGGCCTACCATGTGTCGTTGCCACTATGCGACGACGCACACGACAGTAACTGCCTTGGCTTGAGCAGGGCTCTGGTTGCGTCGTGTACGGAGTTCGAGGAGGAATCGCTGGGCTTCGTGAAGACCATCAAGTTGATGGCTCAGCAGGAGTCCTCCTCTTCCGGTGGCACGGACAACACATCCACTTCGCGTGCCGGCCTTGGGATGCCGCCTCCACCTCCTGTGTTGCCTCTTTATCCATCGTTGTCTGCCTCGACGATGACTACGAGAGCGTCAACTCGGACAACCTCGGGAAGACGCCGCCGAGGAGTAGGGTTTGGTTTAGTGACGCCGACAAGGCCGATTTTGTTTAAATTTCATTCAAATCTTGTAAATACGAGGACAAGTTTAGTCGGATCTATTGTTTTACCCAAAGTGGAATGGAGAGAACGGAGAGTCAGCCAAGTGGGAAAGAAGGAACAGTTTTCAATAGCAAGCGACTATCCAAAGTCTTATTTCAGAGCTCCCCCTTTAGACTAACTACAACAAGCTCGCTCCTGAGGATGTGGAATGCCAAACATTCGGAATTACCCGGGGAGGAGTTAGGAACAGTAAAAAGTCTGAATGAAAAATTGAATCATTTGATTTTTCTTTGTTTGGAGTGCCTATGTAGGCAGCACCCTGATAACCCCCAAGAGCAGGGGATCACTGTAGCACCTCTCAATGTGGAAGCAGGGTATCGATCCGCAGGAGCAAGAAGGAAAAGTTATCTATTCCCTACAACTAAAGTGTCACAAGTTTTAGTTGATTATGCACTAAACAAGTTTAAAGAACAAGATGGTTGATTTAATGGATGGAAGTTTAATGTAACAAAACAATAATGTAAAAGTGTCCCAATTCTCTTCACTGCAAGAGGACAAGACAAAGGTTTCTCTTATAGGAACAATGGACATGGGTTCATGGTTTCACTCGTCCTCTCTCTCAATCTATGGTGGTGATCATGTTATAGATAATAAAAGTACACACAATTGTCATGCTTTAATGGTAAACTTCTATGACGGCTACATGTCCTAAAATACATAGTTGAAAGAACATAATCATTTGTGTTGCTAGTGTCACCCTCGTAAGGCTAGCGTGGTTTGTTGTCACTCCCACATCATACTTCTTCCTTTTTACCCCTAGATAAAGAATGTTGGGCGACATTACTGTCACTTAATGCCTATGCCTTTTGTCACTAGGCCACTCTCTACCCACATACATCATACTTCATAATGGATAATATTCTAAACACTAGTGCAATGATTCATATTTCGTGTGCATGACCACATCTCTCTCATCTATCCACACTTGGTGGTGTCAATCACCTCATGACAAGGATAAACAAGGCATTATGCATAAATCAAACCATCACATGTATCATAGAATATCTCTAAAGTATGACAAACCATAGAAGATCCAACGCAACGGTAAATGCATAACAAATATCATCTCATACCACAATATCCACCATAGGAATTACAAAGATAGTTCCATAATCATGTAAGGCATATCATATGGACTTCAACAATGATCATACATAGAGAGATTGGATCAAGTTACCACCACAAACCCAAAGTCCAGGGGTGGACTACTCCCCTTTCATCATGGAGACGGTGGAGAAGTCGTTGGAGAAGATGGAAACCACGCCGGCAGCGCCCCGCCGGAGTTTTCCCCCTCCAATCTGCAACTCCAGGTCTCTGCTTCGTGGTTTCTGTGTTTCTGTGGCGCTCCTTTCGCGAAAGCCCTGGGGGCTATTTTTATAGTCGTTTTTAGGTCACGACGAAGACACGGAGATAAAGATCGACGGCAACGGAGCCACGAGGGCCCAGATGGTGGGTCCCACGCGACCAGATTCCTTGGCCGCGTGGGCCACCCTCTTCTGGCCCTCGGGCCTCCGCTTGTTCGCTTCCTTCGCTCCCACGCTTTGTTTCTTCCAAAAACTGATGCTCGTAAATTTCCAGGTCATTTGGACGTCGTTTGGGTCCCTGAAACATCAAAATATAGAAAATAGGGTTTTCTGCCTGTGCAGGGTTAATTCCAGAAAAATAGGGAAACTATGAAATATTCCCAAAATCAATATAAAACAATGATATAACCCTTATATGATGCAAATATGATTGAAATATAAGTAATATAATGCAAAGTTCATGTATGCATTTTACATGCATCACACCCCGAGATGTGTTGGACACCCCGAAATATAAGCAGACACATTTCGAGGTGTGACGGACAAAATTTCGGGGTGCGTTCTCTTAGAGCATCTCCAGCGGCGCCCTCCAAATGACCTCCCAAAGGCCCAATGGGGGTTCAGACCCCAAAAACGGCCACAGCGGCCCTCTCTGGGGTGCCGGACACTAGGCGGACCCGCCCTCCGACAGGGGTGGCCCAGCCATCATACACACAGCATGTCGTGCCCGTGTTAATGAGGCTGTGTAGGAGGCCATTCCACTTGAGTAATGGCGAGGCGACGAGACGACGCCTCGCCTGCCAGCACGCGTCACAATAACGCCGCTTCCCTTCCCATGGCGGGCGCAGAACGAAACGACATGTCGAGTTGTGCCATCCACGTGTTCACATCACAGTGGCTTCCCCCTACGGCTCCCTGCACATGCGTCATCGGCGTCAATGCGAGCAACTGGAGCTACGCCGCTGCAACGAGGAGCAATAGATGGCCAAGGCATTCCACCACAAGATGTGGCACGAGGAGGCAGCCAACACGCCTCCATGCGTGATGTCGGTGGAGAACACGCGGTTGTCCAACCGCCACAACCTCCTGGTTGGAGACGACGCCACCCTACCGGAGGGGGGGGTGAGGAACGTCGTCAACATTCCGGTGGTGCCGCGGCTCAGCGGGCTGGAGCGCATCGATTACATCAAGCGGTGCTGGATGGAGATGACATGGGAGCGGAAGGTTGACCCCAAGTACTCCATCTCGGTGCCATACTGGCGCACTGTGGTGGACGCGGAGTACGAGGCACGTCGCGACAGCTTCATCCTCCCTGCCGGCATGCCCTCACTGGGTGTGGTTCGCTTTGGACGACGAGCATGCCCACTCCGACGACGACGACCAGGACCACGACAACCCACAGCTGCCCGATCTCCCGTTACTACCAGCGCCGGGAAGTGCAGGTGTAACTGCCACAGCAGCGTCACCGTCACCGGAGAAGGGGCGCAGTATGCCAGAGAGGCTTCCCTCCGCCGTGGCATGCAACAAGGGTAGATCGAACCCCACCACACGCGCTGGCCGCGAAACTAGAAGCCTCAGCCGAGGCTATGCAAGTTCCTCAAGGCCGAAGCTGGCAACAGCAGATGACGCTTCCGGCGGCGGACCATTGAGGCATGCAAGTTTCTTGATGCTACCGGCTCAAGGATAGGCACCTTCCTCACCAGCGTGTAGTGGTTGGCAAGGCGCCAGTATACCGTCGTGCAGGACGGCGACGCCGTGATGGCGTGGATCACACGTTCGTTGGGAACTGATACGTCTCAAACGTATCTATAATTTTTGATGTTCCATGCTTGTTTTATACCAATTGCTACATGTTTTGCATCTACTTTATATCACTTTTATACATTTTTTGGGACTAACCTATTAACAAGATGCCGAAGTGCCAGTTCCTGTTTTCTGCTGTTTTTGTATTCCAGAAAAGCTAGTCTGGAAATATTCTCGGAATTGGACGAAACTACACGGGGGTCCTATTTTTCCAGAACACACCTGACGGAGCGAAGGAGCAGCAGAGGAGGGCCACCAGGGCCCACACGCCAGGGCGCGCCCCCCTCTGCCGCGCCCTGGGGTGGTGTGGGCCCCTCGGGGTCCGCAGCCGCCGCCCTTTCGCCTACTTATTCCCCCCGACGCGAAAACCCTAAGTACCTGAGCAAATATCCACGAAAAGTTCCAGAGACGCCGCCGTCGTCAACCCTAGCTCGGGAGGGTTCAGAACCTCTTCCCGGCACCCTGCCGGAGAGGGGAATCGTCACCGGAGGCTTCTACATCGCCATGCCTGCCTCCGGAGTGATGCGTGAGTAGTTCATCCTTGGACTACGGGTCCATAGCAGTAGCTAGATGGTTGTCTCTCCACTTTGTGCCATCATGTTTAGATCTTGTGAGCTGCCCTACATGATCAAGATCATATTATTGTAATGCTACATGTTGTGTTTGCTGGGATCCGATGAATATTGAATATTATGTCAAGTTGATTATCAATCTATCTTATATGTTATTTAAGATCTTGCATGCTTTCCGTTACTCGTAGATGCTTTGGCCAAGTAGATGCTTGTAACTCCAAGAGAGAGTATTTATGCTAGATAGTGGGTTCATGTCTCCGTTTAACCTGGGACAGTGACAGAAAGTTCTAAGGTTGTGGATGTGCTGTTGCCACTAGGGATAACCTAACGATGCTATGTCCACGGGCATATGTGTTTGTTTACATTACGCACTTTACTTAATGCAATTATCCGTTGCTTGCAACTTAATACCAACGGGGACTCGGATGACAACCCGGCGGTGGATTATTAGTCATAGATGCTGTTGGATAACGATCTATGTATTATGTCGTAATGCCCAATTAAATATCATAGTAGTCAACATGTCATGTATATGCATTGTCATGCGCTCACTATTCGTCAATTGCCCAGCTGTAATTTGTTCACCCAACATGTTAGTTATCTTTTATGGAGAGACACCACTAGTGAACTGTGGACCCCGGTCCATTCTTTTACACTGATTAAACAACCACAAACTGCAAACTGTTCCTTTTTCATTCTCTGCAATTTAATACTCATTTTCCACACCATACGTTTAATCCTTTGTTTTCAGCAAGCCAGTGAGATTGACAACCTCACTGTTTCGTTGGGGCAAAGTAGTTTGATTGTGTTGTGTGCAGATTCCACGTCAACAGTCCAGACTCCCTCACACTATTTTTCTGGCGCCGTTGACAACCTTCTGAAGAGTTGCTGCTCCTACTGGTTCGATAACCTTGGTTTCTTTCTGAGGGAAAACTTGCTGCTGACTACATCATACCTTCCTCTTGGGGTCTCCCAACGAACGTGTGTTTCACGTCATCAAGCTATTTTTCTGGCGCCGTTGCCGGGGAGACAGCAGTCTTCTGCAAGGGGAGTTTCACGCTTCCAATCTCTTTACTTTGTTTTTGTCTTGCTTAGTTTATTTTATTTTATCTTGTTTGCTTTCAATTATCAAAAACACAAAAAAATTAGTTACTTGCATTTAGTTTATTTTCAGTTTTGTTTTCTGTTAGTTATCATGTCTGGTTCGGCTCATCATGTTTTGGTTCCTGAAGTTGAGGTTCGATCTTTTAAGCAACAAAGTGGAGAAAGTTTGAAAGATGCTTGGTATAGAATCAGCGATGCTCATCGTAGGTGTGCTAAAAAATATTCCACTATGATCCTGCTTAGAAATTTTTATGTTGGCATAACTAGCTGGTATAGATATGTCTTGGACACTTTGACGGGAGGTAACTTTCTTGGTACCCTGCGTTGGAAGCTAGTTATATTATTGAGAGCCTAGTAGGAACACCACCTGTTAGTAACATTAAAAATGAGATCACCTTGGAAGATGTTATAAAGAAATTGGAGTCTATAGAGAAAAATTTGCCAAATCTCCTTGATAGTACTAGCAAAGTTGATGAATCACTGGGAACCATTAATGAAAGAATTGCTGTTTTAGAAACT
This sequence comes from Poa pratensis, assembly GCA_947311845.1. Lineage (NCBI taxonomy): Eukaryota > Viridiplantae > Streptophyta > Magnoliopsida > Poales > Poaceae > Poa > Poa pratensis. Next base: position 22,187,432 of record CAMZMU010000113.1, read on the forward strand.
AGTACTATTCAAGATAATCAAAATCTTAGGATTGGTGAATTAGAGGAGGCTATGGATGTAATAAGTTCTACTTTTACCTCTATTAAAACTAAAAGGCAAAAGGCTTTTGTGGGGAGAAAGCAAAAATTTATGTATGTTCCAAAAATTTCTAAACCAAAACCCACGGGTGCGTTTAAAACGGATAACGTGTTCAATGAGCTTGAGGGTAAGTCACATAATGGTCTATTTAAATTTTCTTCCCAAGAATTACGTAAACTGAAAAGTCCTAATGTGACAAACCCTGTTCTTGATGAAGCTTTTGATGAATTAGACCTTTCTTCACTTGGTAATACTTGATGCATGCTTTGTGCCTAGCTAAAAGGCGTTAAAGAAAAGCGCTTATGGGAGGCAACCCATTTTATTTTTCTGCAATTTTTCTTTTATTGAGTCAAGGAGTTTGTTTACTTCTGTAGCAACTCCTTTGTATCTTTATTTTCTCGCATTGTTGTGCCAAGAGTAGCCTCTAATGATAAGATGATGCTTAATTTTGATTGCTGCGCAGAAACAGATTTTTGCTGTTCACTGTACGAAATTCCTAAAATCACCAGATTGTTAAAAAATCTGAAATTTTTGTGCGTAATCTTTATGAATGTCTGAAACTTTCATTAGTTCAGAGTTTCTCGATCTGAGCGTCGTAAGTGCCTCGAAAAAATTCGTCTTTGCGGACTGTTCTGTTTTAGACAGATTATGCCTTTTTATTTTTGCATTCTCTCTTTTACTAGTGTTGAGTGAAATTCTTTTTTGGGTGGAAGAGCTTCACATAACATCAGTGGCTGTAGCTAATGTTTAAAGTAACAAATCATATTGCGTCTTTATAGAACATGTGAATTTTTGATTATGCACTAACCCTCTAATGAGATCTACTTTGAGTTTGGTGTGACGGAAGTTTTCAAGGGTCAAGAGAGAAGGATGATATAATAGGATCAAGAAGAGTGAAGAGCTTAAGCTTGGGGAGGCTCCCATGGATCTCCCCAGCATATTTCAAGAAGACTCAAGCGTCTAAGCTTGGGGATGCCCAAGGCATCCCCTTCTTCATCGTCAAAATTATCAGGTCATCTCTAGTGAAACTATATTTTAATTCTTTCACATCATATGTGCTTTTCTTGGAGCGTCTGTGTGCTTTTATTTTCAGTATTGCACTTTTATTTTCAATAAAGCTTGACTGGACCCTAGCATTCTTGATTGGGAGAGAGACACGCTCCGCTTTTTCATGAGAATACTCCTATTCTTCACTTATATTTGTTGAGTATTCATATCTAGCGCTGTTCAGCTTTTAGCTCTTGTTTTCATGTATCTCTTGTCAGAGCTATTAGCTTTCTTTTGTAGAAAGTACTCTCTTGCTTCACTTATATTTGTTTGGAGAGTTGATGAAATAAATTGATTGGTGTTTGGTTGGTTCAGAAAATGTTGCATGTGGTAATTGGTATAAGGAAAAACTTGCTTAATCTTGTAGATCACTAAAATGGATAACTTGATGCTTGTCAATTGTTTTGAGTTAACAAGTAGATCATGATTAAATTGTGCATCACATGAGTTAAGCCTATTAGTGAAGAACTACCGTAAAGCTTGTTGAAAATTTGGTTTGCATCGGTGGTACCTCTAAGGTCTAGATATTTTCTAATAACAGGGTTTGGTTAACAAGGAAGACGGTATGAAGTCTTATAACGTTTGCAATATGTTTGTCATATAAAACTTGGTGTACGGGTTGATATTCTTGTTTGCTTACATAACCTTGCTAGCCTAAACTCTGTACTGAGAGGGAATGCTTCTCGTGCATCCAAATCCTTGAGCCAAAATCCATGCCATTTGTGTCCACCATAACTACCTATATGTGGTATTTCCTTGCCACTCCAAGTAAATTTTTCATGTGCTACCTTTAAATTATTCAAAATGTTATTATTCCCTTTTTGTGTCAATGTTTACTAGCTCATGAGGAATTAGTGTGGTTATTCTTTATTCTATTTGTCGAGTGGACTTTTACACCTGGACTAGTGGCATATACATCCGCTTATCCAATAACTTGCAAAAAGAGCTGGCAACGGGGTGCCCAGTCCCAATTAATTACAACTTTAACCAATTAATTCTCTTCACACTTTTGCCCTGATTCATCAGTAAGCAATGACAAACAGTGAAATACCTGAATGTGTGTAAACCAAAGAGAAAGAGGGATGATCTGCCTTGCTGGTAGAAATAACGTCCTTCATGGGAGCCGCTCTTAAAAGTCCGTTCGACAGGTAGAATACTGTTCTCACCCGCTACCATTCGTTGACAATTAACAAACACCTCTCAAAAATAGATACTCCTCCATGGTATGTGATTGATGGAAGGCACCCGAGGATTCGGTTAGCCATGGCTTGTGTTAGCAAGGTTGGGAGGAGTATCAAATATTTTATGCAATCTCTATATGCTTTCAAAAACCTAAAAGCTCTAGCACATGATTTAATCCCTGCTTCCCTCTGCGAAGGGCCTTTCTTTTACTTTTATGTTGAGTCAGTTTTCCTATTCTTTCTGTCTTCCACAAGCAAACACTAGTGTCAACTTTGTTACAACATGCGTTATATGCAATGTATTGGACTTGTTATACTACTTTGTGTTGACAATATCCATGAGATAAATATGTTGAAAGTTGAAGCAAATGCTGAAACTAAATTCTTCCTTTGTGTTGATTAAATACCTTTTTTAGAAACTATTGCTTTATGAGTTAACACTTATGCAAAACTGTTTGATGCTTGTCTCGAAAGTACTATTCATGAAAACGTTTAGCTTGTGTGATTCATTGTTTACTCATTATCTATTTGGTAGCAAATTATAGACCATTGACTTGGATCACTTCATTCATTTACATGTGCCTTGCAATATTATATGATCAAGATTATGATAGTAGCATGTCACCTCAAAAATTATTTGTTTTTATCGTTTACCTACTCGAGGACGAGTAGGAACTAAGCTTGGGGATGCTGATACGTCTCAAACGTATCTATAATTTTTGATGTTCCATGCTTGTTTTATACCAATTGCTACATGTTTTGCATCTACTTTATATCACTTTTATACATTTTTTGGGACTAACCTATTAACAAGATGCCGAAGTGCCAGTTCCTGTTTTCTGCTGTTTTTGTATTCCAGAAAAGCTAGTCTGGAAATATTCTCGGAATTGGACGAAACTACACGGGGGTCCTATTTTTCCAGAACACACCTGACGGAGCGAAGGAGCAGCAGAGGAGGGCCACCAGGGCCCCACACGCCAGGGCGCGGGCCCCCTCTGCCGCGCCCTGGGGTGGTGTGGGCCCCTCGGGGGTCCGCAGCCGCCGCCCTTTCGCCTACTTATTCCCCCCGACGCGAAAACCCTAAGTACCTGAGCAAATATCCACGAAAAGTTCCAGAGACGCCGCCGTCGTCAACCCTAGCTCGGGAGGGTTCAGAACCTCTTCCCGGCACCCTGCCGGAGAGGGGAATCGTCACCGGAGGCTTCTACATCGCCATGCCTGCCTCCGGAGTGATGCGTGAGTAGTTCATCCTTGGACTACGGGTCCATAGCAGTAGCTAGATGGTTGTCTCTCCACTTTGTGCCATCATGTTTAGATCTTGTGAGCTGCCCTACATGATCAAGATCATATTATTGTAATGCTACATGTTGTGTTTGCTGGGATCCGATGAATATTGAATATTATGTCAAGTTGATTATCAATCTATCTTATATGTTATTTAAGATCTTGCATGCTTTCCGTTACTCGTAGATGCTTTGGCCAAGTAGATGCTTGTAACTCCAAGAGAGAGTATTTATGCTAGATAGTGGGTTCATGTCTCCGTTTAACCTGGGACAGTGACAGAAAGTTCTAAGGTTGTGGATGTGCTGTTGCCACTAGGGATAACCTAACGATGCTATGTCCACGGACATATGTGTTTGTTTACATTACGCACTTTACTTAATGCAATTATCCGTTGCTTGCAACTTAATACCAACGGGGGACTCGGATGACAACCCGGCGGTGGATTATTAGTCATAGATGCTGTTGGATAACGATCTATGTATTATGTCGTAATGCCCAATTAAATATCATAGTAGTCAACATGTCATGTATATGCATTGTCATGCGCTCACTATTCGTCAATTGCCCAGCTGTAATTTGTTCACCCAACATGTTAGTTATCTTTTATGGAGAGACACCACTAGTGAACTGTGGACCCCGGTCCATTCTTTTACACTGATTAAACAACCACAAACTGCAAACTGTTCCTTTTTCATTCTCTGCAATTTAATACTCATTTTCCACACCATACGTTTAATCCTTTGTTTTCAGCAAGCCAGTGAGATTGACAACCTCACTGTTTCGTTGGGGCAAAGTAGTTTGATTGTGTTGTGTGCAGATTCCACGTCAACAGTCCAGACTCCCATCAACAACACTATTTTTCTGGCGCCGTTGACAACCTTCTGAAGAGTTGCTGCTCCTACTGGTTCGATAACCTTGGTTTCTTTCTGAGGGAAAACTTGCTGCTGACTACATCATACCTTCCTCTTGGGGTCTCCCAACGAACGTGTGTTTTCACGTCATAAGGGAACCCCAGAGGAAGGTATGATAAAGCCTAGCAGCAGTTTTCCCTTGATTGCAAAAAAAGGTTTATCGAAATGGTAGGATTTGGAGAAGGCTTCGGCAAGGTGTCCATGGCGCTGTTTATGATTATTGACGTGGACCTGCGCACAGACACAACAAACTACTTTGCCCCAACGAAACATAGAGGTTGTCAATCTCTCCGGCTTGCTGAACACAAATGATTAAACTTATGGTGGAAAATAGTATGAGAGCAAAACTGATCAGCGAGCAAATGACTATGAAAAGCTATAGAAATGGTTGTAAACAATATAGGAAAAAATAGGACCGGTGTCCATAGTTTACTAGTGGCGTCTCTCCAGAAGATAAACATGTTGGTGAACAAATTACAGCAGGGCAACTGACAAAGCATGGGCATATAACAATACTATCATGACACAAAATTCACCGTTTCATTTAATATGGGCATTACGTCAAAATACATAGACCGTTATCCAACTGCATCTATGACTAATAATCCACCCCGGGATCGCTATCCAGCATGTCACCCGAAAGTATTAAGTTGCAAGCAACAGATAATTGTAGTAAGCGAAGTGCGTAATGTAAGCAATGGTTACAACATATAGCAATAAACACCACTGTTTTACCCCTAGTAGCAATAGCACATCTCAAGCCTTAATCGTTTCTGTCAACTCGAGCTCAGTCAAGAGAGGCATGAACCCACTATCTAGTATAATACTCCCTCTACTGACACAAGTAATTACTTCGGCCAAAGCATAGACAAGCATCGGAGAGCATGCAAGATCATAAATAAAACATATCATAGATAAACTGAACAATAATGTCATGACTCCATAATTCATCGGATCCCCACAAACACAACATGTAGCATTACAAATAGATGATCTTGATCATGTTAGGCAGCTCACAAGATCTAAACAATGGAGTACAAGAGAAGAGACAACCATCTAGCTACTGCCATGGACCCGTAGTCCCGTGGTGGACTACTCACGCATCACTCCGGAGACATGCATGGTGGTTTAGATGCCTCCGGTGATGATCTCCCCCTCCGACAGGGTGCCGGGAAGAGTTTCAGAACCCTCCCAATCTAGGGTTGGCGACGATGGCGGCTACGGAACTTTTCGTGGAATTCTGATCGGGTATCGAGTGTTTTTGGAACAAGGGCAATTTATAGGCGAAAGTGCGACTCGAGAAGGCACCGGAGGTGGCCAGGTGGGGCCCAGTCGCGGCCAAGCCCTAGGCCGCGGCTAGGGGTCGTTTGGGGCCTGTAGGCCCCCCTGCAGTTCTCCTCCTGGCGCAGTCTTTGTTTCCATGTAAAATAAATCACGTATTTTTCAGGCGATTCGGAGAAACTTTCCCGACTAGCTTTTCTGAAACAAAAAGACAGCAGAAAACAGGAACTGACACTGAGCATCTTGTTAATAGGTTAGTTCCATAAAATGTGCCAAAATGATATAGAAACATTATAAAAACATGTGGCAATGATATATAACATGCATGGAATAACCAAAAATTATAGATACGTTTGAGACGTATCACGCCGGCATAGGAGTCCTCTCACGCGCTAGGTTTTAGTTTAGTTTGTTAAATTTCGTTTAGGTTTTAAAATGTAAGTTGCTAAATTTTGTTTAAGTGTCGTCTCTCAAATTTCATTCAAATATTTTGTAATATGCAATGAATATAACTAGAACTTGGAAACCGTTTAAATTTGTTTGAATTCAGTTATGTTTTTTTTTGTAGGTGCCAGACACGAAATTGGGGTGTCGGACACGAAATTGGCGAGTGCTGTTGGGATGCTCTCATGACAGCAAATCATGGTTGGAGAGTGAAAATTGAGATGCTTAAGATTTTGATTTAGTACCTCGACCCATCAACACATAAAAAAGTAAAACTTGGAAACTGTATGATCTTCTTCTGAAGATATATCTCTTTGATTCAGTTAACTTTACCGTGGGCCTGCTGCTATCTTTACCCACTTGGCATTACTTGCTACTGCTGCTGTCTCAACCCATAGAGTACATGCTTTTCTTTCTCGTTTCTTGTACCCCAAAGCCTATGAGCTTTTGATCCCTGCACAGGTTCAAGATAAACTGCAGGGCAGAGGCATCTGCTTTGCCCACCCACCCAATGAAGCTCCATTGCTTGCTGCCCTTCCCGTATCTTCTACCACGAGCTGTAGCTTGTCAGTTTGTGATTTGTTGAGAGAGCCGGGATGGGAAGGCAAAGGAGGAATACGGGAGGACTGGAATGGGATTTCTCGCGTGGGTGGGGGCGCAAGCCTGGGAGGACTCGGCGTGTGGGGCCCACGTTTCTTTTCAGACCCCACCTGCCAGCTCTCTTGACGCTGGGACGGTGGCACGGTTGCGGGTTATCCACACTCCTGATTGGTCAGCCGCTGGAGTCCGCGGATCGAACTCGGTTTAGAGTTTGGACACTCGCACAAATATAGTAGGTTCTGCATCTTTTGTATTAACTGAAAAGGCAGAGATTTGAATTTGATCCTCCTTCTTGACGAACCATTCAGTCCTGTAGCACAACGTTGGTAGTGCAAACGGTCATATTGTCCATGTGCAAATAATGGACAGAAGTACCAACCTTTGGTCGGCACTAGCAGCAATTTTCAGTTACCATGTGCCACGGTTTTCCATAATTTTCAGCAATTTTCAGTTACTTCGATCGCTTTGGCCAAGCCTACCGGTAGGCGGTAACGGACCTCGCTTGGATCCGGCCGAAGTTAGCTTCTTATTTCATAGACTTCGTATGAATTTATTTCATAGACTTCGTATGAATTTTTACATCCTAGTTGATTTTTTTCAAGCTAATTACCAAATTAACAACTTTTTATCTTAATTACCCTATTTAGTGGAAAATTTGCCAATTTGACTACTTTTAATATTTCGATGTTATATGCCTATCGGGTTTCGACCATCAGTTACAAGTGGCACGACACGACCGACAACCGGTAGGGATTTGTGTCACAGATATTACAATGAAGAGGGAAATTGGTACGAAATGGTGCTTGGGTACGCCACCTTACTAAATGTGATAATTAGGTTTGAAAAATGGCAAAGTTGAGGAAATGATGTACTCCCTTTGTTTTTGAATATAAGACGTTTTGGGATTTCAATTTGAACTCCCAAAATGGTTTATATTTATGAACAAAGGTAGTAGATTTGAATCCTCATAGTTTTATGATCAAGCAAGATGACATAATCACGGAGCATCATGTGTGTAATGTTCTGTCGAATTTGAGATCACCACCATTTTCATTTCATGGCATAGATAGTAGTTGAACACATCAAGAAAGAAGTGCCATCTTGGAGAGTGCAGACTTGGGGCACCCGCGGCCTATTTGGATTTCTTTTTGAAAAAATTGAATTTGAGTTTGAAAAAAATCAAAAATAAATTATGATAATATGCATGTTTTCTACGTATGTGCCAATTTTTGACGCAAAAATGTCGTATTTGGAGATATATATAAAAATAACAAAATTCTAGGCACAAAAAAGGGGAAATTGTCAGAAATATCTCTTTTTTGTGTAGGAAAAACACACAAAGTTTTCCGGACGAAATTTCTGGCGTACATGCATAATTGCATTTTTATTTTTGTACCATGTTTCAGATTCTTTTGAAACCGAGAAATATGGTTGTCAAAATTTTCAAACATTGGTACAAAGGTGCTCGGGAGCCACTACCGATTTTTGCATATTGGAGAACAAGACCAGCAAGTATACAGGAATCATAATTTACAAGAAAGAAACGCCAGTCCCGTCTCTTGGTGGCTGTCTTGGAGCAAGAACGCTGCACACAGAGTGAGGGAACCACGAAGTAGAGACCGGTCTTGTTTTCTTCCATCGTTCAGTTGCAGACCCGTCTATAAATTGCCTTCTTCCCTCCTATGCACCTCCCCATCCCATGCTTCATCTAGCACGAGACAGACCACCTTGTCTCCATCCCACCCCAACTCCACAAATACTAGCATCACATGGTTCCCATGTCGGCTCCTCTGACTGCGCGATTCTTAGAGAATTGCCAAAATTCTCATGTAAACATGTGGAAAACATTGATATAATTTATACTAAACTTTAATAATTTCTACAATATGATAAGATATTATGGTTTTGATGTTGCATGTTACTTAAAGTTCATTATTAACCATACAAAATTTTAACAATTTCTTAATTTTTAATCATATTATGGTTTTGATGTGGCATGCTACTTTAAGTTCATTATTCACCATGCAAAACTTTACTAAATTGTTTCTACTGTATATTTGAATGTATATATCATTGGCAACATGCCTGAGTTGCGGAGAAGTCTTTTGTTTGTGGGATATCACCCTTAACATGATACAAAATTACATTAAATGTGAAAAAATAAAAAAACACGCCTCCTTGATTTTACAGTTGATGAACTATAATACTATAATACAATTTGTCTATATTATTGTGTGAATGTTTTTCTCTACTTTAAAATTACTATATATATTGGGAGATTCAAAAGCATAAATCGAAACAAATATCTCATTGTTAGAGGCGTGTATATATGGTTATGTAAAAAAATAGATATTTTTAGAGTATAAATTTAATACTTGGTGGGATCTTTATTTCCTTGTTCAAATGTGTATTACAAATTATGGTGGATGTACTAATAAATTATAAGTTTATACTATGGTTATGTTCTACACTGTTTATTGGATTAGCATTGCTTATAGTATTCATCAATGAAGAAACAATATTATGGGTTTCTACTACTTTTGCACAAAAAATCTCAATTATTAATATGTTCACGATAACGGGCCTATATATCACATGGTGTATATATGTGCTGATGTTAGTTTCTCAAATAAGAATTTATGAATGAAATTAAACATTGGAACATATCTAGCAATTTTTTAATATCACATATGTCAGAACAAAGATTAGCGGCCAATGAATCTTGTCACCACGATCTAATTGGTTTGTTCTTATGAGTTACACACTAGTACAGAATGACACATCGGATACCCCTCTATGGTAACGGCACGAGATAAGCGACGGAAAATCGCGCTTTCCGCGCGCCGGTGCGTACAAACCTGACCTGGGCCGCGGCTGGCTGATGCATGTAAAATGCATACATGAACTTTGCACTTTAATTGCTTATATTCCAATCATATTTGCATCATATAAGGGTTATATCAATGTTTTATCATGATTTTGGAAATATCTCAATGATTTCCTATTTTTATGGAGTTAACCCTGCACAGGCAGAAATCCCCGTTTTCTTATTTTAATGTTTCAGGGACCCAAACGTCAACGAAATTATCTGGAAATTTACGGGCGTCAATATTTGGAAGGAAGAAGACCTGTGGGCTAAGGAAGCGAACAAACGGAGGTCCGAGGACCAAACAGGGGTGGCCCACGCGGCCAGGTACTGTGGCCGCGTGGGGCCCACTCGTTTGGCCCTCGTGGCTCCGTTGCCGTCGATCTTCGCTCCACCGACATAGTTTTGACCTAAAAACGCCTATAAAAAAGGTCCCCCGACGTTCTCTGGAAGGAGCGCCGCACAAACACAGAAACACCGAAACGGAGATCAGGAGCTGCAGATTGGAGGGGGAAAACTCCGGCGGGGCGCTGCCGGCGTGGTCTCCATCTTCTCCATCGACTTCTCCACCGTCTCCATGATGAAGAGGGAGTAGTCCACCTCTGGACTATGGGTTTGTGGAAGTAACTTATGTATCTCTCCTCTCTTGAGCTTCACTAATTAGCACCGTATGGGCTGCTGAACATGATTACGGTCACCGTTGTAATACATTTGTGGTGGATCTTTATGAGTTAATATATGTTTGAGATTGCAATGTTTGTTTCAGTTATGAGTATAGATGCATATTATGTACCCCGCTCTTGTTTACCTGTTTTGATCAAGCATGTTTATGAGAGTGTGTGTGGGGGAACATGTGCATTAGTTGGAGTAACGGGGGTGGCTAGTGCAGTGAACGTGAGAGAAAGTTCTGCGATCCACTTTGGTATTTTTACCTTACTTTGTTACCTCACTAGGGATAAACTAAAATACCATGCTACCGGGGATATGGGCGTGACCATTGCCACTACTCCATGACTAGATCTAGCATGTTCTTATTTTCACTTCATGTCATGATACTTAATGCTATACTCTGAGTTATCTTAATTACTGAGGTGTTATGATTTAGTTCGCATCTTGGTGGAGTATAAGAGGTGTTAATAACCAAAAGATCTCTATGTTAGGACGTGATGCCCATATATCTAAGTAACTTGTTATCAAACCCTATGTTGCAATCTCATATGTTAATTTTGTGTGTTCCATTGTCTACCACTTTATAAAGAGAGAGTGCATTTGTGAAACCATGAACCCCAGTCCATTTTTAATCATAAGAAACACCTTTCCAACACCATATACCACTTTTCTATTTTCAGCCATCATTAAATCCGAAAATACAAAAATACTTTTCATCTTGCATACATCATTCAAAAAACCCAAAAATATCATTTATCATTGCATCCACCATCATTGCATATTTATTTCTTGTTTGCATTGCATAACTATCCTGATATCATTCTTACACCTTGTGCTTGACAACCACAGGTGAGTTTGAGGACCAAAACATCTAACCTTGTTTTATAGGTAACCAAAAGAAGGATAAGAAGATAAATCTACCACTTCAGATTCCCCGAGAGTTCGATATTAAACTCTCGAGTCACCCCTCGTGGGAAAACTGTCTTACACTTACTATACACTCTGCACTTGGAGTCTCAACCTAATCCCGTTTATTTGTGCAGGCATCAAGACTTGCTCTTCGGGATCATCAAGACGTTTTCTGGCGCCGTTGCCGGGGAATCGTAGCTGAGAGATTTATCCAAGGGTGTGCATCATCGCATTCATCTCACAACAAAGTCAGCGTCACCAACTTGTGCTAACACCTAAGCTTGGGGAGGTTGCACCTACGTGAGCACCATATTATCCATCTTTACTTACAAAGCAATTTATTTGTTTTGTTAGTGTCATTGCATATCATATCATATTTATTTCAGTTTTGCATAAAAATTAAAAATACCAAAAAAACTTGCTAAAATGAATCCTACTGCTGAAACGAACAACTTTGGTCAATACTATGGAGAGTCATTGATGGATGCTTGGTATAGAATTAGAGAGAATTCCTTATTTGGCCCTTCCTTAAATTTTTGTTCCTTATTTGGCCCTACAAAAATAAATCTTCCCTATTTGACACCTTAACTTTATTTCTTTCCTAATATGGCCCTCTAGTGCATTTGAGCATTAAAAAGACTGGTTTACCCCTAACAAATGATGTGACAGAAAAATTCAGGCCGGTCCTCTCCTTTCTTCTCTTTATGCCTCTCATCGATAAATTATGTGACAAAATATCACATGGCACCCAGTTTCTGTTTTACCCCAGCCATCAATTAATACTGTTGGTTGGTTAGTTCAATCGGATCGGCCGGATGAATCGATCGATCGGGTCTTCTTCTACCTAAGTGCACGTACTAGCTTAGCTAGCTAGCTGCACTCGTAATTAAAAAAAAAAAAAAAAAAGCTAGCTGCACTCGTCTACGTGTACGATCCATCCATGTCAACATGTACATAACACAGTCCAAATGAATTCCCGATCAGTAGCTCCGACGCGATCAGTAGCGCCGACGCGATCAGTGGCTACCTAGTCCAAATGAATTCCAAAATGTTTATTCTCTTGCTAGCTCTACGTGCTTGGCTGCTTGCCAATGATCAGTAGCGCCGACCAGGGGCGGAGCTGCATGTCTCAACCCTCATGCACATGCATCAGGGTCCAAAATTTTTTGCAGCTTAACATATTGTATAAAAGGGATTTTTGCATCAGGTTAGGTCACCAAGTGTGCATCAGGTGTTCCATTTTCTACAATCAACAAGGCAATTTAATCAGTAGTAGGTTCAAGGGCATCAGGGTTACTTTTGGTCCAGCTCCGCCCCTGGCGCCGACGCGATCAATTTGCTCGCTGTACGTGCAGTAACGTACGTACTAATTAGACACACAGTTTCGCCTTCGTTTGAATTAGATCTGTTTGAAAAAATGTCCATTCCTTTATTGATGATTGTACGAATATATATACATTGAAAACATGCATACCCTGTCGGAGGCGTCGTGGAGATGGAGGCGTGCCGGCGTCGGGTTTTGCAGGTGAAGCTCATCCTCTTCGGCGTTGGAGCTCGACGCAGTTCCAAGGTCGAGCGTCACCTTCCTCGTGCTCGCGACCCCTGGTGGCCGCCGTGTGCGAGGTACCCCGCTCTGGAGTTCGTTGCGGCGAATCCAGATCTGAGCTCAATCGAAGCAGAAGGCGTTGCAGCAAGGGAGCACGGCGACCGGCAGCGCAGGATGGAGGCTCTCCGGAGTTCGAGGACCGGCAACTTCCCGTCCGCCTGGGGTCATCTTCGTTTCCAAGGTGTTGAAGATGCGGCGGCGGCGCGTCGCCGGAGCGTGCTGCTCTGTGCTGGTGGCTTTGTTCTACAGAGGGACTTGGTTGTAATTTTGTTCTTCGTGGAGGTCCTGTCTGTAAAATCCTTGCTGTAATTTCGACTGTTTCCTGCAAAAAAAAAACATGCATAATTTTTTCAATTTTATCAGGGGCAAAAGAGTCTTTTTAGTGCTCAAAATGCACTAGAGGGCCATATTAGGAAAGAAATGAAATTAAGGTGACAAATAGGGAAGAAGTTTTGTTGTAGGGCCAAATAAGGAAGACAAATTTAAGGAAGGGCCAAATAAGGAATTCTCTCATAGAATTAAGGACACTAGTAAAAATGGTGTCATTAAATATACTCCTGCCACTATGATAAGAAACTTCTATAAAGGTATAGATGGCTGGTCTAAATGTTTTCTAGACTCATTGACTAGTGGAAAATTTGCTTCTGGAAATCCCTCACATGCTAATAATTTGATGGAAAATTTATTTGGGAATTCTATAGAATCCAAATATGAAACTGGGATCAAACAACTAAAAGCTTCTATGGATAGGTCAACTTTATATCTACAAACTTATATGGAGGACTATCCTACTAAAAATGATTTGCATTCATTTATCCTTCATACCAAGTCTAGGATGAAAAAGACAAATAACACTCTTTCTGGAATCTCTTTGAAAATGGAAACAATATTGAACTATGCCAAGTCTAAAAAGAAGTTGACTAGGGAATTGAATGAAAGAATATCTTCTATGCTGGAACCTTTAGATAGGGATATTAAGAATCATGTTGAAGAGGAGGATGACCTCCAATAGCCTTGAATCTTGCTTTAAAGAAAAGGAATGAGAATCTTGCTTGGGAAGAAGTTGAGGAAGTTAAAATGCTTAATGAAGTCAAGGATCCTTTGCTTGACTTAGAAAATTGTAGCTTGCATGAATTAATATCTATCTTACAAAAATTTGCAAGTGATCCTTCCATCAACACTAACCAAGCAGGTTTTGGTTCTTATATTGCTAATCATGTCTTGAAAGAAAAGATTGCTAGGTACAACCAAGAGGCTATGATACCACCTAAGCTTGGGGATATGTGGATACCTAAGGTACTAGTAACTATTGGAAAAGAGACACACCATGCCATACTTGATCTAGGATCTAGTGTCTCTGTTTTATCTAAAGAACTATATGAAGTGCTTGAATTGAAAAATCTTGAAAAATGCTCTATTGAACTAGCACTTGCTGATGACTCTATTAAACATGCTTTGGGAAAAGTAAGTGATGTTATGGTAGAGTTACATATGACTTTTGTGCCTGTGGATTTTCTAATCATGGATATGGGGAATAAAACCTCTAGTCCTATTATTCTTGGAAGACCTTTTCTTCGTACCACAGGTGCTATCATTGATTCAAAGGAAGGGAATGTAAAGTTTCAGTTTCCACACAAGAAGTGCATGGAACACTTTCCAAGGAAGAGGGAACCACCAAAGTTCAAGCTCCCTCATGAGCTTCGTCCACAATAAAACAACAAGTAAGAAGCCTAGCTATATGGCTATAAAGAAAGCGCTTTGCGGGAGGCAACCCGGTTATTTTTGTGTGTGATTTTTCTTTGTGTCCTCTTGCTGTAACAAGAGATTTTGTGTCTAGTTAGGTTCTGGAGTTTTTAATAAAGTGCCAAGTTTTACCCTTTTTGGTTTGAAAAAGTTGCTTATAGCGTTCGGAGATTTTATTCCTGCACGAATCAGTGCACGGTATGATTTTTAATTCTTATTCTGTAACTCCGAATGAGCTCATATTTGAACTGTAGTTGCAACTTTTCATCCTCTGTATGCATGAATTTTTCGGAATTTTTCGAGAAAGTTTGGTAGGGTAGAAAAATACGTTTTGCTGCTGCTGTTTTTCTGGACAGATTCTGTCCCATTTTGTTTGATGCATGCTTTGAGCTTTTAAGTTGAATCTTTTTGATCCAATTGAGTTTATGAGTAGGCATACAACATTATACACTTTCTGGACATGTCATATGAATTTTTGTTCAAGGATTATATGCAGCAAGGAACCTATTTGTTTATCACTATTAATGCACCCCACAGAAAAGAGATGGGAGAAACGGTGTTTTGAAGTTTTTTCACAGGGATTGGAGGAGATGCACCAAGAGCTATCCAAGGATGGTGAAGACCATAAGCTTGGGGATGTGAAGACAACCCCACTGGACCTACACACTCTCGGTTTGCACACGTCCAACTTCTGTTTTTCGATCGAAACACTTTATCGCATAAACTTGGAGCGTCGTTTTTGTTTTTGTTTGAGTCTTGAGAGACCACCACACTATCAATTATATATGAGAGAGCTACTGGAAATATGGGTTGAAATATGTTGGATGCTTTTATAAGATTGGGAAAAGGGATGTTTGACTTGATTTTTAATGATACATATAGTTGCATGATTCATGAGCTTGTTTATGAGTAATAGTTTGCAAATTCTTTTTGTAGAGCTATCACTTATTCATGTTTTGGTGCTGATTGTTATTTACTTGGTTTAACATGGATTAGTTAGTTCTATGGACACTCATGCATGCATCTAGATGGTCAACTTTCTCCCTTTTGCTAGCCCAAAAACTCCAACAAGCAAAAACTTGTTTCCAACACCTTCAACCAAAGTTATTCCAGTGAGTCCACCATATCTACCTATTGGCTTTATGCTATTCCGAGTATGTTTAACATGTTGTTTGTGTTATCTTACCTCTGAATGAAAATGTTTATGTTATTGATTGCAATGGAAAAAATTGGTTATATAGCTCTCACGAACTTGATGCACAATGTTCTTTTATTTGCATAATAAAACTTGACCCATTGTGATTAAGATTATGATGTTTGTGGCTTGATGAATGTTTTGGGTTGGAAGTTAGCCCATATGTGCTGTCACATGGCAAGCTTTCAACACGCTCTTCATCTCATTTAGTTGATATCATGTGCTTTTGTCTATGGATGCTTATCATGTTGAAATAAATGTGGAAATAGAGTGAGTTTAAATGAGTTTGTGTAAATGGTTAGAGAGACGCCTGGGCCGCTAATCTAAGCCATGCATCATTCATGGTGGAAATTTACTTACATACTATGGTGAACCTTCTGTGATACACCTTGCAATAAAAAACTATTCCAAATGGTAAATAAAAAGGGTGTTGAGATTGTTCATTTTGTTTGTTTGTCTTGTCATTTTGATATGGGCTTGTTCCATATCTTGGGACAAGAGGTACCCCAGTTGACGCTCTTGATGATACTATTATGCTTACAATGATATTTAATTGAACTTGCTTTGTTTCCCAAGTTGAGTAACACATGGTGTAAGTACTTGTATTCAAGGGGCATGAGACATTCAACCCATTCTTTATCAAGCACACTACTCATATTTGCTTTCACTTTAACCTTAATCATTCAAGATGCTATGATAGGGGCAATGAGAGCTTGACACCAATGAATACCTTATTGCAATCATTAACTTAAGTAGAAGAGTTTGGAAGTTGGATGAAACTTATGCATGCTTTACCTCTACTCACATATACATCTTTCCAAAGTGTACACCTATCATATTCAGATTTTCATCTACACTCTATGACCATTGTAGGATGTTCTACTTATCATTATGCATACATGTGTTCCATATTACTTGCTACCATGTTACACTTTGTGAACTATCAATGAACATCCTTGTCTTGAATACTTGATATCACTTCATAAACTATTTGCATATTGCTACTCCTTTGAAGAATGAATCATTTGACTATATGTAGCAATAGTAATCATCTTTGATATCCATTGTTAAGTATTAAATTGCAAAGTCCATGTTAGTTTTATCATCTTCATACTCGAGGACGAGCATGGATTAAGCTTGGGGATGTTGATGCATGTAAAATGCATACATGAACTTTGCACTTTAATTGCTTATATTCCAATCATATTTGCATCATATAAGGGTTATATCAATGTTTTATCATGATTTTGGAATATCTCATGATTTCCTATTTTTATGGAATTAACCCTGCACAGGCAGAAAACCCCGTTTTCTTATTTTAATGTTTCAGGGACCCAAACGTCAACGAAATCACCTGGAAATTTACGGGCGTCAATATTTGGAAGGAAGAAGACCTGTGGGCGAAGGAAGCGAACAAACGGAGGCCGAGGCCAAACGGGGGTGGCCCACGCGGCCAGGTACTGTGGCCGCGTGGGGCCCACCGTTTGGCCCTCGTGGCTCCGTTGCCGTCGATCTTCGCTCCACCGACATAGTCCCCCGACGTTCTCTGGAAGGAGCGCCGCACAAACACAGAAACACCGAAACGGAGATCAGGAGCTGCAGATTGGAGGGGGAAAACTCCGGCGGGGCGCTGCCGGCGTGGTCTCCATCTTCTCCATCGACTTCTCCACCGTCTCCATGATGAAGAGGGAGTAGTCCACCTCTGGACTATGGGTTTGTGGAAGTAACTTATGTATCTCTCCTCTCTTGAGCTTCACTAATTAGCACCGTATGAGCTGCTGAACATGATTACGGTCACCGTTGTAATACCTTTGTGGTGGATCTTTATGAGTTAATATATGTTTGAGATTGCAATGTTTGTTTCAGTTATGAGTATAGATGCATATTATGTACCCCGTTCTTGTCTACTTGTTTTGATCAAGCATGTTTATGAGAGCGTGTGTGGGGGAACGTGTGCATTAGTTGGAGTAACGGGGGGTGGCTAGTGCAGTGAACGTGAGAGAAAGTTCTGCGATCCACTTTGGTATCTTTACCTTACTTTGTTACCTCACTAGGGATAAACTAAAATACCATGCTACCGGGGATGTGGGCGTGACCATTGCCACTACTCCATGACTAGATCTAGCATGTTCTTATTTTCACTTCATGTCATGATACTTAATGCTATACTCTGAGTTATCTTAATTACTGAGGTGTTATGATTTAGTTCGCATCTTGGTGGAGTATAAGAGAGGTTAATAACCAAAAGATCTCTATGTTAGGACGTGATGCCCATATATCTAAGTAACTTGTTATCAAACCCTGTGTTGCAATCTCATATGTTAACTTTGTGTGTTCCATTGTCTACCACTTTATAAAGAGAGAGTGCATTTGTGAAACCATGAACCCCAGTCCATTTTTAATCATAAGAAACACCTTTCCAACACCATATACCACTTTTCTATTTTCAGCCATCATTAAATCCGAAAATACAAAAATACTTTTCATCTTGCATACATCATTCAAAAACCCAAAAATATCATTTATCATTGCATCCACCATCATTGCATATTTATTTCTTGTTTGCATTGCATAACTATCCTGATATCATTCTTACACCTTGTGCTTGACAACCACAGGTGAGGTTGAGGACCAAAACATCTAACCTTGTTTTGTAGGTAACCAAAAGAAGGATAAGAAGATAAATCTACCACTTCAGATTCCCCGAGAGTTCGATATTAAACCCTCGAGTCACCCCTCGTGGGGAAAACTGTCTTCCACTTACTATACACTCTGCACTTGGAGTCTCAACCTAATCCCGTTTATTTGTGCATGCATCAAGACTTGCTCTTCGGGATCATCACTGGCCCGTCAAGATAGGTAAAGGAGAAAGTATTAACTCCGTTACCCATATTATTGGCAACGCTTATAACTCCGGCTCCGTTTCCGATATGTGGTTCTATGGCAACGGTCATTTTTCTGTGACCGTTTGCAATTTGGTCACGTTCCATCTTCTTGGAATTCAAAGCGAGGTGAGTAAATGCCATGGCGTAGTGGCACCGCCCACTACTACTTAAAAACCCCAATCCCTGCTAGCTCAAGACGCCACAGAATCTGCTCTCCATCTCTCTCGCTCGCACCCTGCTACTGATTAGCAAAGATGCCTCGCAGCAACGACACACAGGAGCACACTCCGTCGCCGCGGGACAGTCCCCCCGTCAGCGGCGAGTCCGCTGAAGGACCGACGCCGGAGATGAGCAACGACAAAGAACTTGCCAACTACCATGATCCCACCTTGATGCTGGGCCCGTCGAAGGTTGATTCCGATAAGGAGTCAACCGAAGAGGAGAAGGAGGAGGAGGACGACGACGAGGAGGACGAGGACGAGGCGGAGGCGCCGGTCCCGAAGAAGGGAACCCCGGCGACGGAGAAGAAAGCCGCTGCCATCGCCTCCGATATGCTGCCGCCGCCACCACCTCCTCCAATGGCCCCCAACAAGCGAGGCCGTGAGAAGGAGGAGGATTGCGCGGAAGCAGGGCACAAGAAAAACAAGAAGTAGCTAGTAGTAGTTATATAAGTTCTCCATACGTAATTTACTTTATTATTATTAATATGTACTGCGTATGTAATATAGTAATCACTAATATTAATATATAAGTATCCTAGTGGTTTTCTCCATATAGTAGAGATTAGGTAAAATATTATTCCAGAGAGTAGAAGAAATTTCAGAGAGTCGGCGCGTAGGCCCCACTCCTCAGTGGAAGAAACAACAAAGGAAACGGTCCTTCTAAAGAACCTTTTCCTATGTTTTACCTATATATATGGGCGTACAGAGCAAAAGCTAACACACACTCTTTTCCTCACTGTCCCAGTATACTAGATCTGTTCGTGGCGGCGGCTCCTGGCGTTGTGGCCATCGCTGGCGCCGTCTCCACCGAGACGACAACTATCACCGACGGCGCGTCGCCGCCGAGACGACGATGTCTCGCCATCTCCCTCGAGACGGCGAGGTCTTCGCCATCTCCCCCGACACGGCGAGGTCATCGCTTTGTCCGCTTCCTCCGCCTCCACCTCTTCCGGATCTGCTAGATCGATCCAACGGCGACGTGAAGAAGGTATCACATCCACTCTTTGATGTAGCTAACTTACCTATTGTGCACCTGCTAGAGTAGCTCAGTTCACATCCATAGTTAGATCTAGATAATTTCTTGATGTAGTTAACTTGCCTATTGTGCACTTGCAACCGGTTGTAGTTTAGCTAACTTGTTGATATTAGTTCAGTTCACATCCTGTAGTTATGTCTAGATCATTTCTTGATGTAGTTAACTTGCCTATTGTTCACTTGCAACCGGTTATAGTTTAGCTAGCCGCAGGATCAAATAATTAAGCTATGTCATCGATCAACAGAGGCTTAATTAATATATACCTCGCCTGAGTTTGTTACTACCACTTCCTTCTCTACACAAATTTCTGCTCCCTCACCGGAGTCATTGAGAAATTGGGAGCTGAATTCCTCTAAATTTGCCACATCGTCTTCTTCACCGACAGGCGCGGATGCACGTCCTGCTATAATCATACACATTCGCTCTTCACGATCCTCGTCTCTAATGCCGAGGCCCGGAAAAAGTGGATCCAATGGCTCTCCACGCTCCTCGTCTATGCCGAAGTCGTCCAGACAATTTGGATCCATGGCTCAATTAATGTGCCTGCAATCAATTTTGTAACAAGAATATGAATATCCATATGTAATTTAAGATGACAAAGATCGAGCGGATGATTTGGGGAAGACTGCGAATTTTGTTGTTTAAGTAATCTCCATATGAACTTAGAACAAATTTAATCTCCATATTTTAAAATTGAATGACACTCAAATTCATAGCACTTTTAATCTCCACATGAACTTAGATAAAAAATGGCACACAATAGCAAAATTTACATCTAAATTTGCAAAACAACAAAGCCTACAATTTTAATCTAAACATCACTAAAACTTTAATCTAAACATCACTAAAATTCATAATCCGAATTCATAGCAAAAAAATTACTAAAATTTTCAACACTAACCTAAGTTTGCTAACCTAAATTTCCTAACACTTTAGCCTAAATTTGCAAACACTTAACATGCATCAAAATTAGTATTAATAGCAAAACTAAAAATTGCTAACTAATTTGGAGGCCTACCGGAGCTAGGACGCGGAGAGGAATTGGCCGGAGACGGCACGCGGGGGGGGGGGAGAGGGAGGCCGGAGCAGCACCTCGAGGCGGCACTGGAGGAGGCGACGATGCGGCGGGTCGCGCACGTCGAGGCGGTGCAGCTCCATGGGAGAGGAAGCGCGGCTCCAAGGCGCAGCTCCACGGGCAGGCCACGCACGGCGGACGGCGTGGCTCCACGGACGGCAACGGCGGACGCGGCCTCCAACTCGACGGTGCGGCAGCCTGGCGGGAGGGCGCGGCGACGACGGCGACACGCGCGTGACGACGGCGACACCGTGGCGGGGACGCGGCGTCGAGCCTGGCGCGCGGGAGGGGAAGGACGCGGCGGCGGTGGCGCGGAGGGCGGGGACGCGGCGTTGGGGCGCGGCCGGAGCAGCACCGGGGCGAGGACGTGGCGGCGGTGGCGTCGGAGGGCGGGTGCGGCAGCCTGGCGGCGTCTCGGCGTCGTGGGGAAATTTGAGGACTTGGGAAAAATTTGGGGCGAAAGGCCACCAAATCGACGCGGACGGATCTTTCATCCCGGTTCCAGCCACGAGCCGGGATGAAAGACCTTTTCATCCCGGTTGGTAACACCAACCGGACCAAAGGTCTGTCTGGGCCGCGAAAAATTGCGCGCGAATCCCAGCAGGCCTTTGGTCCCGGTTGGTGTTACCAACCGGGATGAATGGTGTTTTTCTTTTTTTCTTGTTTCCTTTTCTTATTTCTATTTCTGTTTTCTTTTTCTTTTACATCTATTAATTTAATTGCTTTTGTAGTTTTGTTTTTCTTTTACATGTTTTTGAATTGTTATTTTAGTTTCTTTTTAAAATTTAACTTAAATGGTCCAATATATATGAAAGGCCTTTTTCTTTTCTTGTTTCTATTTGTGTTTTCTTTTTCTTTTATATCTATTGATTTAATTGCTTTCGTGATAAATTTGATTTTTGACTGAGATAAGGTGGGGTTGGTGGGGGCTGGATAAGGTTTATCTTTCCTCCTTATATAAAGGCCAGGGGCCGGGAGACCTGAGAGCCTGCCCCTGCTCTCTCCCCTACTCCGCGCCGCCGCCGCCCTTGTTTGCGCCGCTCGACGCCCTCCTCCGCGCCCGTGGCCTCCGCCGGCGCCGCGCTATATCCTCCACACCACCGTGGACCTTCCCTCCATCCCCATGCCAAGGTGCTGCCCTCTCCCTCCCCTACCTAGGTTGCACGCACCTTAGTTGTTTGATCAAATTTCCCACTCATTTTTCAGATCTCGGCGGGAATCGATGACGACCACCCATTTGTTGGAACCGGCCAGTGTCCGGGACTGGGCTCCGCCGGGCTGGCACTGGGAGGTGTCTTCCGGGACGCGTAGTTTGGTGAGGAATCCGGGTGACGTCGTCGACCCGGAGCTTGTTTGGTGGCCGTCGCGTGGGCCAGCCTCGGTGCAGAGGCCGCCGGCCCCCGAGGTGGAGGTGTGTCACCGTATCAGAGAGGAGGACGAGCACGTCCGTCGTTACCTGGTTAGGTTGGATACGCAAGCGGTGCATGACAATATGTGGTATACACTTCATAGGGATCCTCCTCATGTGAGTATTGCCCCAGTGATGGTTCCTTATCTTTGGGTGCAAGCCGCCGGCCGCTCAGCACCTCGCGGCTTAGGACCTGGCAAAAGTTAGTTATATTATTCGTGATGTATTATGGATTAAATAAAGATGTATGCGTGATACTTTTGAATATTTGATCAATGATGTTTTTGTAAAGTGAGGACAATAATGTTCCCTGCTTTGAATTATTCTGCAATCCCCTTTTATAAAGCGACGGTTACCGCTGGCGGACACGTGTGACTGACACGAGTCGTGACCGCGAAGCCCGCCTTTAGTCCCGGTTGGTGTTACCAGCCGGACTAAAGAAGCACACGGATCGTGTGTTTCTTTCAAGCGCTTGTGAGCCATTGGATCAGGGGTGTGTTTCTTTTGAGGGCTTGTGAGCTGTTGGATCAGCACTCCCCACCACCACCACCACCACTCCCACCTCATCCACAGGTACACTTTCTAATCGCCTATAAATAGCGGCGTCCCTGCAGCAAACGGCACACAACGAGCATCTACCTTCGCCACCGAATCCAATGGCTGGATTTAGCCTACCTGCTGGCATGTTCCTTGGCATCTTCACATAGAAAACCTGAGCCAACGTTGGGCTGTATGATGGTGCTCTGGCCAACAAGTATAGCTGTTCTTCAACAGTGTTGTCATTAAAGGCCTTTTTTTTCTTGTTTCTATTTGTGTTACCAACCAGGACTGAAGAAGCATATGGATCGTTTCACTCACACAGTTACATTATTACACATCACTCACACTTTTCATAAAACGGACTGTAAGGAGGCTTCAATGGCCTCCTGCATCTGTGGCCCGCCGACCTCTTCTCCATGGTCGCTCCAGTTGAAGTCATCATCGTCGTCATCCTCCTCATTACACAATCTTCTTCTACTTTCTACCCGTCACTTTCTTCTGATTGCGCCGTAGCCATGGACAAGCTTCTCCATTTAACGCGAGACTTGGGTCAATTTTCACTGCGAAGGGCCGGATTTCTTCAAAATTGTTGTAATCTTCTGACATGTCTGTCTTGTCCTCCACTCCCACGATAGTTCTTTTCCCTGAAAGAACTATGTGACGCTTTGGCTCATCATATGATGTCTTCGCTTGCTTATCTTTTCTTTTTTTTGGTCTGGAAGACATGTCCTTCACATAGAAAATCTGAGCCACGTCTTTGGCTAGTACGAATGGTTCGTTGTCATACCCAAAATTCTTGAGATCCACTGTAGTCATTCCGTACTGCGGGTCTACGTTTACCCCACCATCCAGGTTGTACCATTTGCACCGGAACAAAGGTACCTTGAAAGAAGGTCCGTAGTCAAGTTCCCATATCTGCTCTATGTACCCATAATATGTGTCCTTTGTCCCATTGTTGTTTGATGCATCAAAGCGGACACCACTGTTTTGGTTGGTGCTCTTTTTATCTTGGTCGGCCGTGTAAAATGTATTCCCATTTATCTCGTACCCTTGAAAAGCCAATATAGTCGAAGATGGTCCTCTGGCCAACAAGTTTAGCTGTTCTTCGACAGTGTTGTCATTAATGAGACGTGTGTGCAACCACCCGCAGAAAGTCTTCAAGTGTTCTTTTTCAATGCATTCTTCAGCCATTAATGAGCGTAAAGTATTCTTGTGTTCCTCGATATACGGAGCCACCAAGCTCGAATTATGTAGAACTGTGTAGTGTGCTCGATTGAAAGAATCCCAGTCAGAAAATATTTGTTTCTTTCCTAGTGTTCCTTTTCCACGCAATCTCCCCTCATGGCGCGATTGAGGAACACCGACCGGGTTAACGTCAGGAATAAAGTCAACACAAAACTCAATGACCTCCTCTGTTCCATAACCCTTGGAGATGCTTCCTTCAGGCCTAGCACGGTTATGAACGTATTTCTTTAAGACTCCCATGAACCTCTCGAAGGGGAACATGTTGTGTAGAAATACAGGACCGAGAACTTGAATCTCTTCGACTAGGTGAACTATGAGGTGCGTCATAATATTGAAGAAGGATGGTGGGAACACCAACTCGAAGCTGACAAGACACTGAACAACATCCTTCTGTAAAGTTCCTAGAGTCAATGGATTGATCACCTTCTGAGAAATTGCATTGAGGAATGAACATAGCTTCACAATGGGTAGTCGAACATTTTCCGGTAGAAGCCCCCTCAATGCAACCGGTAGTAATTGTGTCATAATCACATGGCAGTCATGAGACTTCAGGTTTTGGAACTTTTTCTCTGCCATGTTAATTATTCCCTTCACATTCGACGAGAAGCCAGACGGGACCTTGATACTGTTCAGGACTTCAAAAAAGATCTCCTTCTCTTCTCTGGTAAGAGCGTAGCTGGCAGGACCTTGATACTTCTCTGGATTAAGGTGGTCGTCTTTCGTCTTCTCGTGCATATGTTGATGGTTCAGTCGTGCATCCGGTGTATCTTTCGTCTTCCCATACACACCCAAGAAGCTTAGCAGGTTCACGCAAAGATTTTTCGTCACGTGCATCACGTCGATTGCAGAGCGAACCTCTAGGATTTTCCAATAGGGTAACTCCCAAAATATGGATTTCTTTTTCCACAAGGGTACGCGCTTGTTGGCGTCTTTCGGAACAGATAGACTGCCAGGACCCTTTCCAAAGATTACTTCTAAATCCTTGACCATCTCATATATAGCATCACCATCAGGGCAGGTAGGCTTCGTCCGGTCATCAACCTCACATTTGAAATGCTTGCCTTTCTTTCTTACGGGATGCTCAGGTGGAAGAAATCGACGATGACCTGGGTACACATTCTTGTTGCCTACATATATACTTTCAGTCTTATCTAGACAGTGCGTGCAAGCATTGTATCCCTTGTTTGACTGTCCTGAAATGTTACTAAGAGCAGGCCAATCATTGATGGTTACAAACAACAACGCTCGTAGGTCAAATGCCTCTTGTTTGTGCTCATCCCACACACGTACCCCTTCGTCACTCCACAACTCTAAAAGTTCTTCAATCAATGGCCTCAGGTACACATCAATGTCGTTGCCGGGTTGCTTCGGACCTTGGATGAGCACCGGCATCATAATAAACTTCCGCTTCATGCACAACCAAGGAGGAAGGTTATACATACATAGAGTCACAGGCCAGGTGCTATGACTGGAGCTTTGTTCCCCGAAAGGATTAAAGCCATCTGTACTTAGACCAAATCTTATGTTCCTAGCGTCATCTGCAAACGTCTTGAAGGTCCTGTCGATTTTTCGCCACTGCGACCCATCAGCGGGGTGTCTCAGCATCATGTCTTTCTTACGGTCTTCTTTGTGCCATCGTAACAACTTTGCATGCTCTTTGTTTTGGAACAAACGTTTCAACCGTGGTATTATAGGAGCATACCACATCACCTTGGCAGGAACCCTCTTCCTGGGGCACGGATCGCCGTCAACATCACCAGGGTCATCTCGCCTTATCTTGTACCGCAACGCACCGCATATCGGGCACGCATTCAAATGCTCGTACTTCTCACCGCGATAGAGGATGCAATCATTGATGCATGCATGTATCTTCTGCACCTCTAATCCTAGAGGGCACACAATCTTCTTTGCTTCGTACGTACTGGGGGGCAGTACGTTATCCCTTGGAAGCATCTTCTTTATTATTTTCAGCAAATTCTCAAATCCTCTGTCAGTTGTACCATTCTCTGCCTTCCATTGCAGCAATTCCAGCGTGGTACCAAGCTTCTTCTGGCCATCTTCGCAATTTTGGTACAACAATTTTTTGTGATCCTCTAACATGCTATCCAACTTCGACCTCTCGTTTTCACTTCCGCTGTTTATCCGTGCATCAAGAATGGCCCGGCCAAAATCATCATTGGGCTCATCATCATTGGGCTCTTCTTCAGCTTCGTCTTCCCCCATTGGAGTATCACCGTCTGCAGTGAACGTAGGATAGGTGTCATTATCCTCTTCTTCTTCATTTTCTTCCATCATAACCCCTCTTTCTCCGTGCTTGGTCCAACAATAATAACCATCCATGAAACCCTCCTCCAACAGGTGGACGTGAATGGTTCTTGACGTAGAGTAATCCCGCTTATTCTTGCAGACTCTACATGGACAAAGAATATAACCACTCGACGGCTTGTTATCATTAGCCACACGGAGAAAACTATGCATGCCATTGATAAAGTCGAGACCGCGTCGGTCACTGTACATCCATTGCCGGCTCATCTGCATTATATAAATATATCAAAAACCATTACACTACATCATAAATATATAGTACTGACCAAATTAATTAATACAAGTTCATCACATTAAAACCAAAGTAGAGTAGTGCCCAAATGTAATACATTGTTCTAATGAAACATACATTAATTGAACCTAACATACAACTATCTAAAGAATTTAAATCCAACAACAAATGCGATCAAAATCGCAACTAAGGTAACTATTGAACCAACAGCATAATGATACCAAGCCTCTCGACTAATGGCATATTTTCTAATCTTTTTAAGCTTCAAGCGCATTGCCTCCATCTTCATCTCGTGAGCAGCGACGACCCCGTAAGCATCATCGATGTCGGCAATCTTCAAGTCCAATACACTCTTCTCTTCTAGGTATTGGAGACAAAGATCTTCGCTTATCTTCAATTTTGCTTTCAAATCGTCGTTTTCCTTTTTAAAATACTCGACAATAGGGTCGACTGGAATTTCCGGTTCAACTACCTCCTAAATAAAAATATCTCTACGTCAAGTTGGTCGGGCATGAGTGTGATAAACACGAAACGAAACAAATAGTTATGAAAATATACCACATCCGAATCATAGATCGGACGAGGGCCGACGGGGACGGATATCAAAACCATGACACTATACATATAAAAAACATAAGAAATTAATTATACAAGAAATAAATATGCATTTAAATCATACAAGTATATATATAGGTTTTAAAAATAAAAGATAAAAAAGAGGCTCACCAAAGTGGTGCCGGTGACGGGACGACGCGGGCTATCGACGGCGGTGAGGACGGGGACAACACTAAAATCCACAAATAATAAATTAATTTGAGCTCGCAAATACACTTTCTAGCTTGGGCATTTCATCAAACACCTTGCTAGCATTACAAAATTGAAATGAGCTAAACTAGCAACGAAATGAGCTAAAGTTGCAACGCCGGAGGAAAGAACGATGTTGCTAACCTTTGAATAGATGGGGTGCCTTCAATCCTCTCAAATGGTGCAAAAAAATGGGGATTAATTTGAGTGGGAGAGAGGAAAATGGAGGAGAAATGGTGATGAACTCGAGCTAGCTCGGGGTGGAAGAAGATGATATATAGCAGGGAGACCCTTTGATCCCGGTTTGTAACACGAACCGGGACCAAAGGTCCCCTGCCAGAGGGGCCCAGCGCTGCGACGCATGTGCGCGCATGTGAAGACCCTTTGATCCCGGTTCGTGTCACGAACCGGGACCAAAGGTCCCAACCGACCCGGGATCAATGCCCACGGGCGCCACGACGGCTCGACCCGGGATCAATGGTGCATTGATCCCGGGTTATAATTCGGCCGGGACCAAAGCTCCGGATGGATAGCCATGTTTCTACTAGTGGTCCGAGAACAAATAAAAGAAATACAACCTAGGAAAAAATATGGTCAAATACTTGTTAATTTGAGTGTTTTCTCGCCGTGCATAAAGATGGTTTGTACAAAATGGTAGGAGTCTCCTTATTTGCAACCCATCTTGTTTGTGACCAATACAAAACTTCCATGTTCCTACTAGTACGTACTAGATTCCCTCTTATGGTGAATGGTGACAAATGCAGCTTCTATGGGCTCATGACAGCAAATCATCGCTAAACGGGTGAAAATGGTGGTGCTTGAAAACTGTAGTATGATCATCTTCAGAAAACCGACCTCTCTTCAATTCAATCAACATTACCGTAGCCTACTGATGTTTTCCTTAACTGTTGGCTGTGTGCATCTTAACTATACAGAGGTCGGGTGTAATGATTAAACTTTTAAGTAATAAAAGCCCTTTATCTAAAAAAAATTGAATTTTTTTGAACTGTAAACCACTTGGCATTTTACCTGCTACTGCTGTCTCAACCCACGGAGTATATGCTTTTCTATGAGGCTCCTTTTCTTTCTCGTTTCTTGAACTCAAAAGCCGAGGAGCTTTTGATCCCTGCACAGGTTCAGATAAACTGCAGGCAGAGGCCTGCTTTACCCAACAACCCAATCAAACTCAATTGCTTGCTGCCCTTCCCGTATCTTCTAGCCGGAGTTGTAGCTTGTCAGTTTGTGATTTGTTGTCATTGAACTGTACAAAAGATTACTTGCAGGTTCTACATCCTTTTATGAAATCTAAAAAGCAGAGATTTGAATTTGATCGTCCTTCTTGAAGCACCATTTAGCCGACGATGCTAGTGCAAACGGTCATATTTTTTCCACAGAAAATACATACTCTGGCAAGCAAGTCTACAGAATAAAGTGAACATTCTGATATCCAATGATGTTTTCAGATGAACAAAGTGACGGTAATTATCATTGAAACAAATGCTGATCTTACACCTTCATCATTTGGCACTGGAATCAAATATGACATATGAACTACAAACTTTAAGTTCAATTCTTATGAAATGTTACTACTGCATCAGCTGACACACAAGCAGAACAATGGCTACGAACTGAATCAGTATCACGTAATCCTTCCAACCCAATCCGCAATCGCTGCCAACCTTGAAATCCTCCGATTCCGTCTCCGAGCCGTCATCACCGTCGTTCTCACAGGCTGAATCCTCCCTCGAACTGATGCAGCTCGTGACGATCCTACAGTTGCCAGGATCAGCGTCGGCATCGTCGCCTCCCGGTGAGCTTGTGTTCTTGGCGGTGTCACGGCGTACCGGCGGCGGCGTGACAGCGTTCATGTCACCACTGGCGGGGGCGTCCATGGTAGCGGTGTACTCGGTGATGATGCGGCTCGGGGCGCCCATCCACTGGTTGAAGGCGTTCTGCTGCGCCATGGTGCAGACGGCCAGGTCGCGCCGCTCGAACGCGGCCGGCGGCGGAGTCAAGGACATCGCGGAGGCGTACTCCTCGGGCGCCTCGCCGTGGAACACCTCCGGCGTGAACGCCGCGTCCGCCGCCGGCGTTACTGCCATCGTGGAATCGTACACCTCGGGAGCCTCACCGCGGAACACCTCCCGCATGAACGCCGCGTCCGCCGCCGCCGCGCGCATTGACAAGGCCATGTCGCCAGGAGAAGCATCGCGGCCGCGGTCTGCTCTCCTTGTTCTTTGCCTCCTGGGAGTCGTTGCACGCGCGGTAACCACCATAGCGCCATCTGTGGGTGGCGCGACGCTCCTCTTCCTCCACTTGCTGAACGCCTTCAGCTGCGCGCAGGCGATGGCGAGGTCGAGCATGTCGGCTCCGGCCGTTGGCGCCACCGCCAGAGCACGTACGTACCCGACGAACGCCTCGCCACTGAACGCGTCCCTGGCGAAGGTCGCGTCCACCGCGGCGCCGCGCGCGCCTCTCCGAACGCCGGAGTTCGGTAACACCGGCATCTCCTTGATGCTGGCGGCGCAGCAGCCGCAGGACAGGCCGGCGTGCACGCGGCGCGTGACCTCGTCGAGCGCGCCCTCGACGGCGGAGGGGAGCAACTCCATGCTGGTGCTCCGGCCGCCGATCTCGGCGAGGCGCGGGAAGCCGTCGCGGAGCGGGAGGAGGTCCTCCGCGTCCGCCCACACGAAGGTCTGGTCCCCGAAGCACGCGACCAGGACGGCGTCGCGGCGCCTCTTCCGGCCCTCTTTGAGCGCGAGCTTCGACGCGTCGGACGGGTCGAACACCTGCCCCGGCCACCACGGGTGGCTCCGGACCTTGACCCACACCAGCCGGGGCGGCGCGAACCCATCCTCCGCCGGCGCCTCTTCCTCGAACGCGCAGTCGTACCGCGCGCGCCCGCGCGCCTCGGCCGCGGCGGAGGGCGCTGCGGACATCTTCCGCCGCCGGCGTCGAGGGATGGTGCCGGCGGACTGGAGGAGCTCCGCCACGTCGCGGTGCATGTGGCGCACCGGGCTGGCAACGGCCGTTTCGATCCCCGCGTCGACGTTCTTGGAAATCGCAGCGCACGGCGACGCCGGCGCGCCTTCTTGGAAACAGCAGCTCATCAGGCCGTCCGTCATCCCCCTCTTGCAACGGATCGAAAACGAAAGAGACAGGTGATGAAGTGAACGGAGCAAGTGGTTGGCTGCTGCGGTGCTAGGAGGAGGAGGCGGCTCGCCGGAGAAGGAGATATAGACGTTGGGGTTTGCTTGGGGTTTCGGGCCTGAGGAGGTGGGATGAGGTGAGTGATGAGGAAAACTTCAGTGCACAGCGTCAACTTTTTGACGTCCAATCAAGCTCCCCGTCCGAACGTCACCCGTGCCCGTACATGATTTATTTTGGATCTTAAATTTACAACGGTAAACCCCGGTGGAACAAAATTCCATGTTAGATATAATCGGATTAAACTGGCGTGTTACTTGGGACGAGATCTGCGAAACAAGCCTATTATTGGGTTTATTTGGGGATGTTCGCGTTGCGAATTCTCAAACTACATGCCGACTAAAAACACATATATTAGGATACGCGTGTTCGTGTTTGGCAGGTTTATGTTGATTTTCAAATACTGTTTTGAATATTTGAATTTTTATTGGGATATACTAGAACATACGTGAAACATGTAGATTCATTTTTTTCAAGTTTAAAAAGTGTTTGTTTGAAACTTTAACCGACATGAATGTTTTTTTCTTGACAACTAAAAATGGTTTTGGTTATGAGAATTTAGTACTACAACTAGTGTTCGGGAAATGGTTACATGCAATCAACACCTCAACATACACTATGCCTTTAAAACAAGATAGAGTGAATTTTATCTTTTACCCTCAAGGTATGCATCTGTGATACTAATTATCCATCTAGTGACAATCTGTTTAGATTACCCATTTTAGAAACTTTGGACCCTCTTTTTATGATAAATTTTGTTGATTATGGCGTGAGGTGCTCATGAGACTCAAAAGTATCAGGGAAACGACGAGATATTGAACATATGGTGAAGATAAAGTATGACATTATCGTCGATGCTCTATCCGACTTTTACATATTTTGACACACTTGTTCTATGATACCGGTCTATTCTAACGAAACATGCACAATGCTAAAATGCGGTAAAATTATGATAACTTTCTTATATATGATGTATTTCTGATTTTGTTTCACAAAATGGGGTAATAAGTATCATAAATGCACAACTTTAGGGTAAAAAATGAATTCACTTGGAAAGCTAACATTTGATTATATATATTTCCAAATTCAAACTCCCAAAATATTTTGATTGCATTAGCTACTATTCCATGTTTGTTTTACTATAACTCGGAATGGAAGGGAGCTTTTTGCCGAGTCAACCTATAGCATATTTGCTGCCTCCAGTTATCACAAAAACTAACGTCAAATCCGCTAAAAAAACTAACGTCAAATTTGAGTTGATGTAGCTTGTGAATTATAACCGTTGCATCTACCATGTTCACATGAAGCTGAATTTTCTCTCAACTAATGTTTTTTAGGGGAACCATCATGGCATACATTATTAATCTAGAATCCAAAACACATCGTTCACAATTACAGCTCTAATATAACTAGGCAGGTCACCTTGCCAAACACCCTAGTTAACATCATAAAATTAGCAAGCTCATGAGCTGACATATTAGCTTCACTAAGACAATGGGCAAAACTTACACGTGCGAAACTATGGCACGGAAAAGTACACTCCTCATAGATTGCCGTCTCAGCTCCCATCGAGTTACCGACATTTGCATGGTCCCGACAACCTCCATACAATCATATTCGACTAACACTTCGTTGCATCCCACTTCTCCAGCTAAAATGAAGTCGTTTCATAGAGCACAAGATTCAGCCGTTGATGCATCCTGAACATGCTGCAAGTTCCAACGTCCTCCAGAAACAAACCAAAAAACCGAAGTGATCACGAAGAATAACTCTTGTTCATCATGTACCTGTACCCACATCGAAAGCCGCATCAACATTGAGCTTAATAAAACCTTATTGTGGTTTCTGCCAACCATGTCGATGAACATGCATGGCTTGCTCCCATCTTATTTATCTTCTTATAGTTGAAAGCCAAAGGCATAATGGACTAAACATATCTCATAGGAGTTTGAATTATCTCACGGTGAGTTGTTTTCGTCCTTTCCAACCATAAATACCATGTAGCAATGGCCATCATGTCGCATCTTCTCACTTCTGGTAGCGAGGGAACCCCGGATATATCCAGAAGGAGCGTCTCAAGTATAGGAGTGCCATTCACCTCCAACATAATTGCATCGTCAATTACCTGACGCATGGCAGACCTAGTCAAATATCCTTAACTCTGACGCATGTGAAAAAATCATGCAAAACACTCGCGATCCAAGGTGCACGGAGAACATTGACTTGAAATTGGGGCGTGTTGGTTAGTGAGTGAAAGAGCATGGTGCCCCCATGCATGTGTGGTTTTGGTGATATATTAATGATAATCCTTATGGACTAATTGTTGCACTGAGTAATACGTGTAGAGAATGTCTATAGGCAATGCTTGTAGACCATATGTTGGTTTCAAGGTTGAAAGAACAGATTAAGTGATGACCAAGTTCAAAGTGTGATCTGAACAATGGTCAGCATATAGCAAGTATGTCTCGAAGAAGAATATTTTGTGAACATGCAAGTTTAAATTCAAGACATCATCATAGTGATAATGAAGTAAGAAGAAAACATACAAGGTATATTCCCATCAGTTTCTCGTCGTTCACGGCGACAAGGAGCTACTCCAGCACCTGAAGAAAATTGACCGACTACTCTTCCTCACAGAGATGCTCTTCAAGGTTCGCATCTTGCTCAAGTTGACTCTGTACTCTCTCCTTCCTACATCACGCTAGCATTGCATTTGTTGCTCTTGAAGGATGTGCTCGGGATCGGCAGCTCGTTTGTCAAGCTCGAGGTGGAGTGCGGGGAAGGGTACGCAAATGCCAACACCGTCGTGGCAGCCATGGACAAGCTCGAGGCCACAACCTTCGTCTTCATCGGGGCTGGCATGGTGGCGGGGCTCCATCCGTACAACCATGGCCGACCGTTCGCATCTCCAGCGACGATGACGACACCATCTCCTATTTCTGGGACCTGGCGGCAACATTCGGTATTCTCTATTCTGTTGCCATGTCTACTAGTTTACTTTGCATCAATTATGCCTACCATACTCTACTTAAGTCACTAGACCGCATCGTGTTGTGATGGATGACTTTATCTATCGATTAATCTCAGTTGTCATGACTACGAGACGTTGGGTCTCCACGGCGCAAAATGTCACAAAGCGAGTTAAATTAAATATAATTATACTCAACTTTTGTACTTTCTTATTTTTATTATATTATGGTTTTAACAAATATATACTATTTACTTCTTAGTTGTATTGTTAACCATAAATATTTTCTCAATTGTCCTCCATTATATAGTTGCAATTTATATCATGGAAACTATATTTGGAGTTGTGGATTTTGTTCCTGTATGATGTATCCCCTTAATAAGCTAGAAAGGCACATTAAATGTCGAACCAAAAAAATGGAAAAACCGCACGCCTCCTTGTTTTTACTAGAAAATTGAGGAATTGTGTAGCATAAATATTATTGTGTTAATGTTTTTTCTCTATTTTTAATACTACTAAAAATATTTGTAGAGATTTCAAAACAGAAAACCTAACAAATATCTTATAGTTAGAGCTCTGTAGTGTATATTTATGTAAGAAAATATATAGAAATTTGTAGAGTAAAAATTGAATGGTTTCGTGATCATTATTTCCTTGGTTAAATGTGACTTAAAAGTTACACGGATTCAGTAATAACCAAGATGTTTATAGTACATTTGACGATTCACACTAGTTACGCAGTTTGCATTGCTTATAATAATAGTTGTAAGAATGAATATTACCTACATAAACCCCTCATGCCTACTAGCCGCCTACGTAGACTAAAGTCGCAAAATCAAGTCAAGACTAGTCAAGCAAAGCCCGTGGTTATTACATGGTCAACAAGTCAAAATTCAAGACAAGGGATAAAAGATATGGTAAAAAAAGGAAGCCCAGGAGACAAGAAACCCATTAGATGGAGGCCTAGTCGGTGAAACTAGACTGGATATTTTCCATGGATCAAGCATTTTTGGACCGGAAATAAAAAAAAGGACGGACCAAAAAATGCCAAGATCGGACACGGTCTTGCCCTAAACATGTAAACAAGAGTTTTACAAATAGAATTTATTTTTGAACATCAAATATATTATCAATACATTTTCAATAAATAGTAGATTTAATGTATTCCAGATTATTTTGACCTTTCAGACTTGGTCTCGAGTAGAAAACAGGAGCTCGAGCCTAGCCCGACTGGTAGGTTTTTGGGCTCCGGTTGCCAGGTAGCTAAAGCTCCATGAAAATAGTGAGAAAGACGTGAAAACATCCTTTAAATTCCATTCTGTCCATATGCGATTGAAATGTGTTGTATGAGAAACATAATCAAAGAGTAAGAAATATCCTTCAAAATCCTATCCTGGAAACTTTTTAAAGCATATATTAAATCTCACTAAGATATACATGAACATTCTTGGCAAATAAAATATTGTAACATGAGTTAAACAAAGTGAAAACCTATGGAAGGTTAGTGGAATCTATGTCTGGCACTCGAAACATAACAGACATGATATAAGTATTTTATAAAAAAAATCACGACATTTGAAATTTGATATTAAACATGTTAATTGTATCCAAGCGACCGGTGGCGCCATGTATATGAAAGAGATGGACTACCATGTCTAAACTGTGCAAATTATTATTTTTAATACGAATATAGCAACCATAACCATATTTAAAATGTTTACTTTTTTGATTCAAACATTTGTCAATTATTACTAACATTTATTTTAGAATTAGAATTTTTCATTATTTTTTTCAAGAACACACAAGCTGTGTGCCTTGTTTATTAAGAGAATTTAGCCTAACATTAATAGATAATTTATATCCCGCAAAGAATACATAATTTATAAAATCTTGGAAGATCGGGAGTCAAATCAAAAGGTATGAGAAACCACATGATCATTGATTATTACTAACTTGCACCATCATTGTTTTGAAATTAAAAATAGTGCTCGTTAGGAACGGGTATACAAGAGATGTTTGGTTCTGAGAAATTAGCATTATAGTTAGTGGTCAAGAAGTACCGACAGACTACATCCCTCTCACCCCCGCGTCGCCAACCCTTGGCTACTCGGGGTCGAACTGCGCTGCCGCTTCTGGCCCTCCTTCCGGCCTTGCAGGGTGCATCCTTGAAAAATATATAGTTAGTGGTCAAGAAATGATTATCTTATACTTGTTCGATACATAGCGATAGGTTATCAATTACCATCAAAACCTGAAGATATGCAACGCATTTCCAAATAGTAGCAATCTTTGTTTCGACTTCCGTATATAGTTTAGCAGCTACTGCTCCATGGTAGCTTGGTACACGCATAATCCGGAGCTTTCTTTTACTTGTTTCGCGTAAAAAGCGAGCGAGCTTTTTTACCCTTGCACCTACAGGTGTGGAAGACTGAAGAGACATCTATGCTTCATCCAAACCAACAGCAACAGACCTTCCATTTGTAGCAATGCTGTCTCCCATCACAATCTTCAAAAATCTAACATATCTTTTGACTACTGAGTTGGTGTAGCTTGCCAGTCTACAAATTGTAGCCGTTGCAACCAGTCAGTCCCCCTTGTTTGCTTGTACCGGGTGCAAATGAAGCTGAAGAGATTGATTGCTGCTGGTTGAGAAACATCGAGAAAGAAAATACAAATGTGCAATTGCTCTACTAGTACTATATCAGACTGATCAAGGAAGATGATGAACTCTTTTTTTTTTTTTTTTTGAGGAAGAAAGATGATGATGAACTCTATGGTCGCAACAAGATGAAAGGCAGATGCCTGATCCTCAACCTGCTGCATGGTACAGCAGGAGCCAGGAAGAGAAGCAGCTCCGGCATCCGTCCTGTAGTAGCAGTACATCACGTACGTCGGGTGGCTGCCCTTTGCTTGCGCCATGGCGAGGGAAGCGTGCTGCCAGTGCCAGCTACCTCCCATTTTGAACTTTTGACCGTGCGGCATGGCGGAGGACCGTGGAAGTGGAAACGGTCACGGGGAAAAAAGGAATTTCTTTCGAACCGCCCCCATATTTCCCACAGTACAGCCCGGACATTGTCTGGACAGAAAATTATGACCACTAGATAATTCCCCGCGCGTTGCAGCAGGAAATTAGTGGCAAAATATTTTTTGATAGCAACGTTTAGAACATATGAGATTCAGTAGTTCATCGATGTGTACTGAAGTCAAGTATTCACATTGGTTCAGAATATGAATCACACCATGAAATTAGTGGTATATATTTTCCAACGCTTTTGACAATAAATAAATATTGATATTTTGTAGAACAATGATGTGCGCAATTACAATTGCTATCAAAAATGATATAAGGTGGATGCTCAAAGTTGTTGATTCGCCTTGGGTCACCCTTCATTATTTTGTAGAACAATGATGTGTACAAATACAATTGTTATCGAAAATGATATAAGGTGTATGCTCAATGTTGTTGATTCGCCTTGGGCCACCCTTCATTCTACAAATTTAATAGACTATATCGTTGCTGTTTTGCACATTCTCCACTAATCTGCAAAAAGGTAACCACAACTATGATTAGAGCAACTATTACAACATTTAGCAGTTGTTGAGAAAATAAGCAGCTCCGTTGTCTCCGTAAATGATGCGCTGGAATACTTAGAGCAATGAAAGGCCAATGGAAAAAGACTTTCTACTCATACATACATATTCAAACGTTATCCATCTAGTGTTTTTACCCATGACTTATTGACCATGGAAAAGAATAAAAACGCAAAGAGGACGAACCGTAAGGCGTTCTTATTTAGACAGGCTTAGTAGAAGCATAGCCTAATATAGAATGAACATTTGCCGAGACACCTGCAAGAATATATCAGAGTGCTTGATAAAGAAAACTGAAAACCAATTTGAGTGGAGATGGGATAAACAATAGTTAGCAGCAGTACTCGGGAAACAACATCTACTTCTGCAAGTAAAAAAAATCCATCTCCTGTGAAACAAATTGAAAACCAACTTTAGTGGAGATGGGATAAACAATAGTTAGTAGTAATACTCTGGGAAACAACATCTACTCCTGTAAATAAAAAGAATCCATCTCCTGTGAAACTACGTTTTCTTATACTGAACCAAAATTGAAAAACACTATTCGAACATGAGAAAAGGTAGACTGCACTCACTTGTCCATACTCCATCGTTCGAAGAAAATATAATCCAGAAATACTTCAGCGTCACCGAAACATACTGTACAATTGATAGGAGTAAGATAACTGAGAATCCAGATAGGAACCGGCATGGCATCATTGCTTCCTGTTGTCAACTATCGTAGACGCCGATGGTGGCTGAGCCTCCAGCCGAGCTTCTATACATGTTGATCGTGGAGAAGGCTGGATGGGAGGGAAGTCAGGCAAAATAGTGGCCTCATCTCACCCCAAACGCTAGCCAAAAACATGCGCTGGCCAAATATGCTTGGTGGTGAGAAGTGGTGGTGCGGCAGGATATATAAAGCTGCATGAGGTGCACAATGGGAAGAGAAGCGGAAGAGCCAACTAATGGTGGTGGTGAATTTATTGGCTTCTGTACCAGATGTCTCATGCGAACATCAATTTCTCCAAGGAGATCAGAAGTAAAATATAATTGCATGCGTGTGTGCTTCAACCAGGAAGTGGTAAACTCAGGAGATGAAGCAGTGGCCAATCAAAACTTAGGTAAAGACCAAATAAAAAGGAAGGTCAAAAGATTTCGGACAGCAAAAACTGATGCTTAATAATAATAAGAAGAAAAAACAATGACGTGGCAAGCAACATGGGCTTGAAAACTGATGTGGCAGATTGATGAGGTGGATAGGCTGCATGTTGAGAAAAATAGTTAGTGGGAATGATCTATTTAGTTA
Organism: Poa pratensis; assembly: GCA_947311845.1. Taxonomy (NCBI): domain Eukaryota; kingdom Viridiplantae; phylum Streptophyta; class Magnoliopsida; order Poales; family Poaceae; genus Poa; species Poa pratensis. The sequence continues at coordinate 22,226,071 of CAMZMU010000113.1, forward strand.
TATAGGATACCGCGTCACACAAACTCTGGCGTGAGGATTGTCCTCGCAATATTTGTCCCGGCTGGTACTTCCTCGATAATGGTGATTCGTACCCTCGGCTCCTAGCGACGTCGACTAGGTTGTTCGGTTATTATTCTCTGAAATACCGGTGTTGGCACTCTTGCCGATGTTGGTTGATTACCTTAATGGAAGCGTGCGTGCACGTAGCCTTGACATTGCGGTTAAAAATTACAATTATTGGAGAACCCTCATTGGTATTCATGGGTCAGTGGTTTGACATATATGTCGTTCTTCGGCTGACTTCAGAGAAGTACAAGATTGTGCAATGGAAGAAGAAAGAGTTTGAAGATCTCGAAGATTTGCTCGTTTCTTTTAGACTTTATATTGTAATCATTGTAGTCAGCTTATCTATGTCTACCATGTACTATTCGCTTCTATAATATATGATATTGATTGTCAAAAAAGGGACCAGCCTGGACGCGTCCGTCACGTATGACTGACAGGGCAGACCCACTCAGCAGACACGACCTCTCCTACTTGGAGGTGGAGCACCGCGCGGCGGAGTGGCAGCTCACGGTCGAGGCCGCGGACCGCGACTTGGTGGCTGAGTCCGCCGCGGACCCGCGCTAGTTGCGGAGCAGTTTGCCACGGAGGGGAAGATCACGAAGGCCGACGACGATCCGTCTGACTTCACCGACTCAGAGGAGGACGAGGAGATGGCCCCCGCCGCAACAAAGACGAGACCAGCGGCTCCGGCACGGGCGCCACCGTTGCAGAGATAGTGCTCATCTTTGATGACGAGGACGAGGCCAACAGCTCCGCCAACGGCCCATAGACTATCTATGTGATGATCTATGTTGCATGTTTAATATGGTTTTTGAGAGGTGGGATTGAGGAAAGACGGGAAAGTCGCATATTTGGGGTTGTCTGCGGACACATCCGGACATGTCCAGGACAGATAGGGGGCAAATTCGGCAATCCCCATTGGAGATGATCTTAGGCCAACCAGAACGGGCAGACCTAAATGGACCAAAGATGTGTCGGTTTTTTATCTGTGTGGTTGGTCAGGCCCCAAGTGCACGCAAAGCACGGGGCGCATTTTCTATTTTTTCTTTTTGATTTTAGAAATCTAAATTAGAATGACATAGTAGATTACATTTAATCTATACTACTATTAAAAGAGCAAACATGTTGGAATACTTTTAATCTTGTTCGTTCAATTTTCAATCGACGATCTAGATTGTTCTGATGTTGAGCATCAAACATTTTAAATTTTACCCGTTCAATTTTTGATCAACGATCCAGATTATCCTGATGTCGAGCACCAAACAATTTTGACCGGTCAAACCTTCCTCAATCCTGTCCGATCACGATCCTGTTCGATCACGCAATGTAATAGGATCAATCATACCGAGAAACCCTCATCCGCCCGACCTCCGGCGGCGCTAGGTCCTTCGTCCGAGATGGAAACGAGGTTCGTGTCATCGGTCCTTCTCCTCTGTCCATCCTAGGTCTCCAGACTCCAGCCCGAGACAGCTTTCGGCGAGGTGAGAAACCGAGAAACATGGCGACGGGGTAGAGGCGACGATGGTTAGCTGCGTCAAAAATCCCAACATCGATCCATGGCAGATCGATTTGGCCGTGCCGCTAGATTGATCTTGTCAGGACCGGTGCGTCATGGCCATGGCGGAGGAAGATTAAAATTGATTTTGGAGGAAACATATGACGTGGTCGGTGAACCACAACATGCCAATCGCGCGCAGCGCCATGAGCAAATTTAGACGGCCGACGTCTGCCGCCAGCAGCATGACACCGTCCGCGATGATGTGATTCAGTGACCGTTTTCGGCGTCACTACTGGAGAAACCATGCCGAGGGCCATGGCCGCTGCCCGCTGGGAGGAGCGTCGTGTGCAACTATGGGCTCCACCGTGCCTGGACTCGAGGAGGCGGGGGAAGACGACGTTGACACGTTGTCTCGCATCGGACGGGTGAAGGTGGTGCTATCAACGACCACCCCCGAAAACCTCTCGGCATAGCTCCCCATGCCCCTGCGACGGCGCCTGCGAGAGCGCTCCCGGCGCTGGCTCTGTGTCGTGCCTCGCTCCGCCTGCGACGAGTCTCCATGGCGGCTGCAATAGCCTGTGGCTGGATTGCTATGTCGTTTTCGTATGTCCCTGTTCTGGCGTGATTCATTCGGTAAATTATTGAGCGTCATCGGTTAGTCCGTCACGGCCGGAAGCCTGGAACAGCTGCCTCGATGCAAATCCATAACCATTCTGCCCATCTGTTCATGCCTAACACACTAGCGTCATCTGGTATGAGATGTTGCAGACGACGTCGACGAGGAATCAGTGCAATTCAGTAAAGGCAGTCCTGGTATTGTGCTTGCCATGCAATAGCCCTATATAGAACATGCGACATGCAAGAAGAAGGGAACAACGACATGGTATTTCCATCCTTGATCCAAGACATTACCAGATTAGAAGAATTGCACTTGCTACCATGCACTACAGGACAAAAGGAGTTGAACCTGAATCAAAATTCTATGTAGGGCATGACCTTGATGCTTGGATGAACAAAAGAGAGATGGCACGGTGTACTTTGAATTCCACACTAGCGATATGATAAAGGAATTAAAGGCAGCAACTAACAAAGAGGATGTTGCATCAGCCATCAGGGCTCATCTTGGACAAAGAAGGCATGCGCCGATGCAGACGGTGAGATGGACTAACTGGCCAAGGCCGTCAACACGGATATCACATTTTAGAGGGATTCGAAGTCTAGAGCAAGAACCTGCCCGTGTACAAGCTAAAAAATAATATGCTCAAGGCAAGTACTAGGAGCATCATCATAGTGAAGGGGGAAAATAACATGTGCTCTCGACATTTTATCCGATAAGAGAGCTACCATAATTCTTGATAGTAGTAGCGTCCCCATCAAGAATGTTCGTCTCATAAAAGAATAATTTTTAATATCGAAATTCTCCATGACCTAAAAACTATGAAAAAAATAATCCCTAGGAACATACGGGCACATTTGCTTCTATAATTAAACTACGTAAGAAGTAACTCATTAAAAAGAGGAATGACACATAAATAATTTATATCCTATTATATTTTGGAGACGTGCGTTGCACGTGCAACACAACTAGTTAAACTACAAAAATAAAACGTTAGACCCTAGATCTAGGTGGCCATCAGAGGCCTACTCGTCGTTTTTTACGAGGTCAATGAAGGCTCGAGGCAACCAATTCATGGGTATGCAGGTAAATACCCAAAATTCTTGGCACACATATCAAATCATATGATACATCTATCGATTCAGTTTACAATATATAGAAACCAATCCAATTGTTGACACAAGCATGTTGTTGTGTAGTTGGTTAGTGTAAGTGAACATGCATTTGTATGTCTTGGGCTCAAGATTTGTTTCTATCACTATTTATCCTACTTTTCTTCGTAATTTTTTTTATTTTGAGTACCCATTGAAAAAATGTTGGGCCCACCCCTTACCATGGCCACACCGGTGTCGAAGGTGCTGGTGGACTTGCCGCTAGTGCCGACGCGCGTGGTGGCATAGATGGCCACTCCATGTACACCTCCCGTGGCCACTCCCTCGCGAGCGGTGGGGACGGCAACCACTCTTGAGGAGGTGGAAGGGGTGGCAGCCAATCCAGTGGCGCAGGCGCAGGGGCATGACCTGGCTTCGATGAATGACACGTTACAGCGCCGCGGGCAGGTTTGGCCACTCCTTGAACTCGACCAGCTTGGAGAGCTCGACGGCCTGCTTGAGCTCCTCGTCCTCCTCCTCGGGCTCCTCCTCCTTCACGACATACCGTGATGGCCCAGGGTAGCGCGCACCACGACAGCACAAACACGGTGGCTAGGTTGTGTGTTGCTGGTGAGGGAGCGAGTGGGGAGAGGAGTGGGCGGGGATAGGGACCCCTACTCATGTGTGCGGATTTAAATGGACCAGGCTAGGTTCGATGCGTCACTGCCAAGGTTGTTCGGAGCGGACGCGCGGTCCGCCTTCTGTTCGCGGGGACGTAAACCTAGCCCAAATTTGAGCTGGGTATGGGTTCAAGCGGAGGGATATGTTTGCATTGCTGCGTCGGACCATGATTTTTTCGTGAGCCGACAGACACAGACGTGCGCGGAAGAATGTGTCGCGCGGTTGGAGTTGCCCTTATGCTTTGTTGTTACCTCTTTTGCTTAAATTAACGTTAGGATTTCAATCTATGTATAAACTATCCTAGTTTGTAGTACGAACTAGGTAAGATGTTTGGTATGAACTAGTTTGATAAATGTTGAAAAGCAATCGAGAACTGTTTTCTTAAAAAATGTACAAATTAAAGGATCTGTTCGCCGACATGGTGTCCCAACGTGAGGAAGGATATGTCTCCGCCATGGCCTCGTCGGGCCATTGACGGCCCTCCCTTCATGGCCCAGATGCTCATCAGAAGTGAGGCTGTCGCGGGCTTGCGGTCCTACCGTGAAGCTCAAGGTGAAGTGTGACGAAGGCTATGCAAGGGCAGACACGATCGTGGCCTTGGACACCCTCAAGGCCACGACCTCCGTCTTCGTCGGGACCTCTTATTATCGTAATTATACTAAACATTTATACTTATTTTATTATTTTATCGTATTGTGGTTTTTGAAAAATATAACTTTTATTTGTTTGTCATCATTGTTAATCATACAATAATGTTTGTCAATATTTATTATTGTGATGTACGCTATATATGCAATCTATCATTGCGGATACATATGAGTTTTACAATACATATTTTAATATAGTGCCCTTTTCAATATGTATAATCACCTTAAATTTAAAAAACATATGCCTCCTTTAATATATTTTTGTGAAAATGAATTTTATAGTATTGTATATATATAATTGTGTTGATGTTTTTATTTATTTTTAATATTATTAAATATGCTGGTAATGAATGCGAAACATATAGCTGACAAATATTTTAATTGAAGTGTGTTGTGAATGGTCAGGTAAGAATATATATGGAGACTTCTATTGTATAAATTGAACATTTGGTATGATTTATATTTTTTCATTCAAATAGTATCGCTTATAGTGATCACCGACGTATTCTAGTAATTTTGTACACACGAAATTCAGTTATTTGTATGATCACTGCAATGCTCCTCTGTATCACACGACGTAAGTGCTCATGTTAGTTTCTCAAATAAGAAGTTGCTCACAAAACTAAAATATATCTAGCAAAAGATTAAAAACAACATGTGCATGGTATCCATAAGGGAGACTCACAACAAAGTTAAAATTGTCAAGGCATATCTAACTTGTTTGTTCTTAGTGATACGTTTTATTGGTCCATTCTTTGCAATTCTTGGTGTAAACTGAGATCAATTGGGTGGCGGACCCAGCGATTATGCCGGGCATGCCGGTCATGTCCTGCAGCCCAGCCATGTAACTTTTTTTTTGAGAATTATCCAGCCAGCCATGTAACTGTGTATACGATTTCCATAGTTGTACGATTTCCATACGATTCAGTATCGGACGGGCTGACTTGATCTGGCCTCATACATCGATGGCCCATAAGCAACGTCGTAAAGAAATCCTTCCAAATATGTCAGTACGCATAGCAGCGCTCGTAGGAAAAAATGTCTGATGGATTGCAAAATTGGTCAGCGTATATCGCAGTACAAAAAAAGAGTTAAATACATTGTGGGTACCTGAACTTTTGTTGAAAACACAATACGGTACCTGGACTCAGAAATACGCTCGATATGGTCATTGGTGGTGATTATACGGTCACTGGTAACCGTATGGTTCCGTATTTTGTCTATGTGACTCTCCGTTGACTATTTGACCAGTAAACATTGCAGCCTAGTCCATGGCACCCACTTGTCAGTGAGCTGTGTAGAAAAATAAAGAAATAAAATTACGCCATCTGGAGCGATACTAGCGCGCGCTAGCCGCCTGAGCAAAACAGATTTACTGCTACTTTATATCTTTTCATAGAGCATGCAACATAATTTTTGTCGTAAAAAAATGTGACTGCGCATTCGATGCCGAAAAAACATATACTCCCTCGCATCCGTTTTATGTGTCGTAAGAAAGCAACGTATCATGCAAAACTTATAGTTGTAAACTTTTCTTTGACGAGAAATTGCATGTGGCAAGATGGTTAGGAGGGTGGTTGTATCCCTAGCCCACCAGAGTTCAAATCCCAGGTGTGACGCTGGTGTTTCTTATTTAGGCGGAATATTTTTCAGTGGGAGGCGACGTTCCCGTCGACAGCGAGTCGCCCCTGGTGACTTCGTCAATCTCAAGACCTGATCCGCCGGCTCAGTCTCTCAAGCATGCTCATAGGGGTAGGGTGTGCGTGTGTGCGTTCATAGGGGTGAGTGTATGCGCGTGTATATGAGCGTTTGCGTTGTACTGTGTTTCGCAAAAAAAAAACTTTTCTTTGACAACACTTGTAACGACTATTTGGAGCATAATCTTCGAAGTGCATATCTTCTTATCCAAGTCGAAAATCGACTCGGCGTCCTTCCGAGCGCACCAGGTTCCTTGATGGGCCCAGTACCTGGAAAGTTTTCTTCTCCGAGTGATTTTTATGCCACCCGGTTTTATGTTCCGACTTGTGTTTCTGGCCTGCCGGTTGGGCATTCCCCATCAGCATGAATGGTCGATAGTGGAAGTTTGCTTCCGTTGCTGAGAACTGCATTACCCAAACCTGCTATATCGTCATGTCAAATCGCTGGATCGGATATCCAAGACCGCTGAATCAGCATAATTGAGCAAAGATACGACTTCGCTTCCCTTATGGAATAAATAACTAGAATAAAGCCGTCTATTCGCCACGTAAATTATCATCAGTTGAAGTCTGTGTTCTTTGTTTGCCTCACCTGCTGAATCAGATATTGTTTAGACTGGTAGCTTTGTTGCCCAATGCTCAGAATTGATTGGGTTGACTTGTTATATCCGATTTCCTGGCACTGCAGTATCAAAGCACAGGTTTGATACCATTTTGCAGAAAAAATCTTACTACGTGAGTGAAACATGCTGAGCACAACATATATCAGTAAGATATACATTTGCCAACCATTATTTTTGAAGGAAAAAAACTAAGAGCTGGTAAGTGACGACTAAGGTGCCGAACGGTTCTAGTCTTCCGCATCTACTTCCTAGAATATAATATTCTTCACTTTTCCTCCTTCCTCCCGGGCCGCCCCCGCGCGGCTCTGGAGGCTCCCAATCCCTAGGCCAAAAAGTTTTAGATCCTGCGCGCCGCCGGCTGCTGCTGCCGCCGGCGCCGGCGGTGGTGGCGGCGCCCAGCCGTCCAAGACGGGGGGCAAGGAACGCACCCAGCCTTCAGCAACACGCGCGGGGAGATGGAGTTGCGGGTCGGTGGCGCATGGTGGAGCTCTGGAGCAGCTGGGCCGAGGAGTTGAAGGCCGTGAGGGTGGAGCTGACGGCGGTGTGCGACGGCGGCGGCCGAAGCTGTGAACTGGCGTCCCCCGGGCCCGATCTGGATCCAACTGGGTCCGATCTGGGTCGGAGGGCCACTGCTGCATGGTGGCATCCAGTGCAGCCTCGAGGTGCTCGGGCGGGGCACTCGTGGTGACGCGGGGCTCGTTTCGGCTCTGGCTGTGTGCCACTGCTGTCGGTTGGGCAGGTGGCACGGCGGCGGTCCGGCGGCGTGGGGGCCGGCTGGTAAGCCTGAATAATTGGAGGTGGTCCTAGGGTTGCTCTCGCTGCGAAGATGAAGATCTGCTTGACGCATGTACCTTGATCTGGCAAGAGTGTCGTGTTTCGGAAGGCTCCGCCGGTGATCTATCATGGGCTAATGCCTAGAGATTGCTGGATCGAGGGGATTCGGTCGCGCCGGAGGGAGCGGCGTGAAGCTCTGCTTCTGTGCCATCATGGGTAAATCCATGTGTAGTCAGAGGCGGGGAATGTCATGAAAGCTGAGATTAAATGACTAGCAAATGGTGATTGGAGGCTTTGCGGCGATGAGGAACTTGCTTGGAGTTGCAGGAGGCATAGCAGCGGTATGTTAGTAGGGGCACCATCACAGGTGAAGTTTAAAGTTCTACCTTTCAGGGTGAAGATCCAAGGTCTAGCCTTAATTGATTGTGCCTGGCAATGGTCTTGTTGAAGACATTGTTTTGAGAGCGGGGACTATCTTCAGGGTGAAAACCCAAGGTCTGGCCTTAATTGGTTGTGTCTGGCACTGTTCTTCTTGAAGGCGATACTTTTGAAGATTTGGACATCAGATGGTGTCTTGGTGGTGGTTGTGCGGCTGCTGCAAGGACTGTAACTCTGTAGCGGGACTTTTCTTTTTTATTTCTTCTTCTTATTGTCTTTCGGCTGTGTGCATCCGTAATAGCTTTGGTTATTACGTTGTTGCAGAGGTTTTAGGTGTAATTTGTATCTCCGCAATATTAATAAACACTCTTTATCTAAAAAAATATGCAGTGCGCTAACCACTGAATGCGTAAGAATCTTCCAGGGAAGGACACAACTTTAGATACTACCGATTGATTCAAAAGGTTGGCTATAAGCCTATAATATGATATTGAGGCAGTATGTCACCTTTTTTTTTGAGCCTCTTCTGAGTATACAAGCTATAGTATCTGTTCGGACGCACAGATACGCACATGTCACCGTTGAAACTGTGGTTTTGGGTTGTGAAAGGGTACTATATTCCTTAATGATTCATTGGGGGCAAAATTAGCATCACTTGTGTAACCCCTTGGTACTTGAGTGCCAGCATCTTATGTTTATGAAGAAAAAAATGATTTTCGTCATTGATTTTCTCCCCCGTCTTGAAAAATTGAACTGAACTGACAAATCAGATAAGCAATGACCTGTATTAGGCCAGGCAGTAGTGTTTTCCTTCATTCGTAAGATACTGCTCTGTGATTCTATTAGCTTGCCATATTCTATCCACTTCTCTTTTTTTTTAACAAGGGGAAGGACCCCGAAGGGTCCAGACTGCAATTAAGCGGTGAGTTTACAGATTACATCAAGGACCAAAATAAAAAGAAAATTACAACCCAGTACTTGGACTATTACAGAAAAGACCTGCTCAACAAAAAGGGGAATGCAATCCGGTCCTTCTTCACCGCGCACAGGCAGCTCGACAGCGGCCACCATCACCGTCGCCGGGGACGCTACCACTTGGAGACGGAGAGGCGATGAGCGCCGCCGCAGAACTGAGAGAGGCCTCCGCAATGACACAATGGCCTGGAGGTTGAAGAATCCATGGCTAACCAGATGCCATGGAACGGAGCGGCCACCTCGGCCAAGGATAACAATGGCGCAGCCTCGCCACCGTTGATGAACTCCGCAGTAAGCAGCCTTTAAATCTCCCCGTGGAGCAGCCGAGAGAGCTTCATCTTCTTCATCTCCGCAACCAACGCGACATTGAAGAAAAGCAGAAACAGAATCGGAAGCACCACAACAGAACCAGCCTCCAGCCAACAGAACAACATCGATTCGCCATCGAACTCCAAACTCATACCACGAGCCAGAGGAGACAAATCATAGAAGGATAAGCTAGAGACCAGGAGTTTGACCTTATTAGAGAAGCTGCCAGATCTCGCCTCCACCAACCACCTCCACCACGGATGAGCTGAGAGGAAAAGAAGATCGGAACGAGGCCAAGGCTGGCCAGAAAGCCCGACCTCGAAACTTCTTTTGCAAACCTTATTTGGAGAGATGCAAAGCTCCATCGCCTCCACCTGCACCGCCGCCTGCCACCAGCAGCCCACAGCGAAGACGAAGAAGGCAGCGACGCGGCAGATCTGGTCGCCGGGATCCGCCGTCCTACTCCCAGTCGGCATGGAGCCAAAGCACAACTGGCTAAAAGGAAACCTACACCTACTATTTACACACCAAGCTACGCATCCTCGCCCGCACCGAACAGCATCGCCGCCGGGAAGGAGAGGGAGCGAGCCGGTGGAGAAGAAAGAAGGGAGAGGACAACTCTCAAAGCGGCGTGGGAGGGGGATCTGTTATCCACTTCTTTTTTGTGGTGCAGTTCTAACTAGACTGCACCAAATGAAAAGTACTATAAAAATAAGTTTGAAGTTTTAAAGCAACTATGAAGTCTATACTTTGTGCTCGTAGTGGTGTGAGGGCACATCCAGCGGGCTGGCGCAAACGGATCAGTCCAGTCCGTTTTTGTCCGAACGGATATGGGAGGTGCTCCAACGGGCTGGCGCATAGAGACAGTTGTCCGCGTGGACACCCGGTTTCGCCCCAACGCGGTCCAATTTTGGTCTAGCTTTGTGGGAGATGCGGACACATCGCGTGTCCTCCCGAGTCTGTCCCTGGCCCACCTGTCAGCGAGTGTGGCCGCTTTGGCCAACTCGCTGGGTCCTTTTTAATGGGGACCGACCAAATCGAGTCCCCACAGTTTTGACCTTATAATAAACTTAATTTTCGATTTTACCTGGTTTTAGCCTGTCACCGCATGGAATGACCGCATAGTCATTTCACAAAAAATAATTTTGAAGGTTTTTTTTTTCTAACAGGCAAAGTTTTGAAGGAATTTTACATTTTCTTTTGGGGTGTGTGAAGGAGGCATCACGAAACAATCGGGACACCTTTTTGTTCGTCATGCCAATGGATAGAGAAGGTCACTGATCCAGTTACAAAAGAGTAATACTAGAAGGAAAACACTTAGTGTCATAGTATCAGTGGCGTTCTTTTTTCCGTGCGCCATTTTTATAGTCTATGGCGTGTCTAATTTACGCGCGCCACCATTGTTTGTGTATCAGTGGCCCGCGGATAAGGATGACATGCCACTGGTACATATGGGGCCAAGAGACCGCGCGGGTGAAAAATCTCAGTGGCGTGTGGTTTTCACGACGTATCACAAGTTATTTTGCATTGGTGGCGCGCACGTCTGGCACGCTACAGGTAGGTGTCCGAGTGGTGGCATGCACGTTCAATGCACGCTAACAGTTTTCACCGCCTTCCACGACGCGTGGACGCGCATGCTCATAGATGGCCCACCAGGCAGCCTCTCTCACTGAATCGGCACGTCTTTAATAAAACTGACCCGGTGATGACCCACAAGTATAGGGGATTGCAACAGTCTTCGAGTGAAGTAAAACCCAAATTTATTGATTCGACACAAGGGGAGGCAAAGAATATTTATAAGACTTAACAGATGAATTGTCAGTTCAGCTGCACCTGAAAATAGACTTGCTCGACACAGTTTATCAGTAACAACAGTTTTATAGCAGTAGCAGTAGTGAAATAATAGCAGCAATAAAATAAAAGCATCAGTAATAATTGAAGTAGACAGCAGGATTAAAATACTGTAGGCATAGGGATGGATGAACGGGCGTTGCATGGATAAGATAATTCATATAATAGTCAAGCGTAGGGCATTTGCAGATAGATAATAATAAAGTATACAGGTAATAATCAATCATAGGCATGTGTTCCGTATTTAGTCGTACGTGCTCGCAATGAGAAACTTGCACCACATCTTCTGTCCTACCAGCCCGTTTGCAGCGGGGCCTCAAGGGAAACTACTGGTAATTTAGGTGCTCCTTTTAATAAAGCAACGGAGCAAAGCATTAACACTCCGTGAACACATGTGATCCTCACATTACAGCCATCCCCTCCGGTTATCCCAATTGTTGTCACTTTGGGGCCTCGGGTTCCGGACAATTATATGTGTAAACAACTTGCAGATATGATCTAAAGCAATAATTATCCTCATGATTCAATAACATGTTCAGATCTGAAATCATGCCACTCGGGCCCTAGTGTCAAGCATTAAGCATAACAAGTTGCAACAATGACATAAACTACTAACAACGGATACTAGACACCATGCCCTAACAATCTGATATCTATTACATGAATGATCTCATCCAATCCCTACCATCCCCTTCAGCCTACAGCGGGGATTACTCACACATGGATGGGGAATCATAGATGGTTGATGGAGAGGTGTCGGTGATGATGATGGTGATGATCTCCTCCAATTCCCCGTCCCGGCAGGGTGCCAGAACGGAGTTTCTGGTCCCTGAAATAAGGTTTCCGGTGGCGGCGGAGCTCTGGAGTGTTTCTGGAAAAAGCGTCGATCCCCCCCGGGTTTTTAGGTCAAGGGGATTAAGTAGTCGAATGGGGGACGCGATGTGGTGCCCGAGGCGGCCACACCACCCCCCGGCGCGGCCTAGCCTCTGCCGCGCGGGCCCATGGTGTGGGGCCCTGATGCATGTAAAATGCATATATGAACTTTGCATTATATTACTTATATTTCAATCATATTTGCATTATATAACGGTTATATCATTGTTTTATACTGATTTTGGGAATATTTCATTGTTTCCCTATTTTTCTGGAATTAACCATGCACACGCAGAAAACCCTATTTTCTATATTTTGATATTTCAGGGACCCAAACGACGTCCAAATGACCTAATAATTTACGAGCATCAGTTTTTGGAAGGAACAAACCGTGGGAGCGAAGGAAGCGAACAAACGGAGGCCCGAGGGCCAAGTTGAGTGGGCCCACGCGGCCAGATTCCTTGGCTGCGTGGGACCCATCAACCTAGGCCTCGAGGCTCCGTTGCCGTCGATCTTTTTTCCCGAGCCTCCGTCTTGACCTAAAAACGACTATAAAAATAGTCCCCGACGCCCTTCGGAAGGGAGTGCCACCGAAACACAGAAACCAGGAAACAGAGACCTGGAGTTGCAGATTGGAGGGGGAAAACTCCGGCGGGGCGCTGCCGGCGTGGTCTCCATCTTCTCCAACGACTTATCCACCGTCTCCATGATGAAGAGGGAGTAGTCCACCCCTGGACTATGGGTTTGTGGAAGTAACTTATGTATCTCTCCTCTCTTGAGCTTCACTAATTAGTATCGTATGAGCTGCTGAACATGATTATGGTCATCTATGTAATACCTTTGTGGTGGATCTTTTTATGAGTTAATATATGTTTGAGATTGCAATAGTTTTGTTTCAGTTATGAAAGTACATGCATATTATGTACCACGTTCTTGTTTACTTGTTATGACCAAGCATGTGTATGAGAGCGTGTGAGGGGGAACATGTGCATTAGTTGGAGTAACGGGGGTGGCTAGTGCGGTGAATGTGAGAGAAAGTTCCGCGATCCACTTGGGTGTTTTACCTTACTTTGTTGCCTCACTAGGGATAAAGAAAAATACCTTGCTACCGGAGATGTGGGTGTGACCATTGCCACTACTCCATGACTAGATCTAGCATGTTCTTATTTTAACTTCATGTCATGAAACTTAATGCTATGCTCTGATTTATCTTACTTACTAAGGTGTTATGATTTAGTTCGCATCTTGGTGGAGTATAAGAGAGGTTAATAAACAAAAGATCTCTATGTTAGGACGTGATGCCCATATAATTAGTAACTTGTCATGAAACATTTTTGTTGCAATCTCATATGTCAATTCTAGTGTTCCATTATCTACCACTTTATTAAAGAGAGAGTGCATTTGTGAAACCATGAACCCCGGTCCATTTTTAATCATAAGAAACACCTTTCCAACAAATTTTATCCACTTTACATTTTCAGCCATTTCAAAATCCGAAAATACAAAAACATTTTTACATCTTGCATTCACAATACAAAACCCAAAAATATCATCCATCATTGTTTACATCATCATTGCATATTTATTTACTGTTTTGCATTCATTATCTTTTCATATCATTATCACACCTTGTGCTTGACAACCGCTAGGTGAGGTTGAGGGCACAAACAATTTACTTTGTTTTGTAGGTTTTCAAGAGAAGGATAAGAAGATAAATCTTTCACTACTGATTCCCCGAGAGTTCGATATTAAACCCTCGAGTCACCCCTCGTGGGGAAAATAGTCTTTCCTATACTATACACGCTGCACTTGGAGTCTCAACCCAACCCATATTCTTTTGACACAGGTAACTACGTCAAGGGCCATCAAGACAGTTTTCTGGCGCCGTTGCCGGGGAATCATTGCTGTAAAGGTTTATCCAAGGGTATCTCACAACAAAGTCAACTTCATCACCAACTTGTGCAAACACCTAAGCTTGGGGAGGTTGCACCTACATGAGCATCATCTTATCCATCTTTACCTTCAAATCATTTTATTTTGTTTTGTTATTGTCTTGCATATCATATTTATATTTCGGTTTGCATTTTTATTTTTAATTTTGCATTTTGTGTTGCATTTGTTATTTCGGTTTGCATTGTTTAGTGTCATTTTATTTTCAGTTTTGCATAAAAAATTAAAAAACACATAAAAACTTGCAAAAATGGGAGAAAGAACTAAGTTGTGTGATTACACAAACACTCCAAATGATCAATTTATTGCTAGGCCCATTGCCACACCTGAGATAAAAGCTGATAGTTATGAAGTAAGTCCTAGTTTGTTGAACTTGATAACTAGGGAACAATTTGGCGGTAGTGCTATGGAGAATGCCTCTATGCATCTTCATGATTTTGTTGAAATATGTGACATGCAAAAGTTTAAAAATGTGGAAAGTGATATTCTAAAACTGAAGTTATTTCCTTTCTCACTTAGAGGAAAAGCTAAAGAGTGGTTGCATTCATTACCTACTGGTAGCATTAATTCTTGGGATGATCTAAAAGAAGCTTTCATTAAGAAATACTATCCCCCTATTAAATTTTTGCAAAATAGAAACAATATTCTTTCTTTTAGACAAAATGAAAATGAACATGTTGCCATGGCTTGGGATAGGATAAAACTTATGCTTAGAACTTGTCCGTCACATGATGTCTAGAAATATTCTTGATTCCGCTGCTGGAGGGGCTTTTATGGGAAAAACTATAGTAGAAGCTAAGAACATATTGGAAAGTATTTTGCAAAACTATAGTCAATGGCATACTGATAGAGCACCTAATCCATCTAAGAAAGTAAACTCCATAGAAGAAACAAATGATTTGTCATCTAAAATGGACACTATTCTTGCTTTCATTAATAAACAAAATATTGAAAATGTGCCTTTGCAAGAACTAGTTGGTAATAATCCTGAAAATGTTGATGTTAACTTCATTAGGAACTATGGTAATAATGGGTATGGTAACAACAATTATAATTCCTATAATAAAGCCCCATATGTTCCCAACAACCGTCCTTCTATTCCATATCCTAATGCTAGTGATAATAATTGGAAGCCTATGCCACCACGTAATGATAATTTTGAGGCTAATAAAATTCTTATGGAACAAGTTGCTAGTCATAATACCATGATACAAGAGTTGAATAAGTCTGTTGCTTCTATTAGTTCTGATATTAAAGGCTTACAACTCCAAACTGCAGGACTAGACAAAGCCTTGTCAAAACTAGCTGATAACCAAGCCACTTTATTGAGTATGTCTGCAGGGAAACCACAAGCACCACCTATGGTTGGAATGAATTCTATTAATATTGCTGAAAATGTTCCTCTTACTTTGGAGGAAACTCTTAATGAATTATTGAACTATCCTGAATATTTGTTGCCATTTATGTCTCAACTTGTTGGATTAAAAGAAGAAGTTAACGAAACTGAATATGATGAATCTCTTCTGTTAATTGAGTTAGAGAAAAAAGTTGAGAAGTTAAAATGCTTAGTGAAGTCAAGGAACCATTACTTGACTTAGAGAATTGTAGCTTGCATGAATTAATATCTATCTTACAAAAATTTGCAAGTGATCCTTCCATTAATGTTAACCAAGCAGGTTTTGGTTCTTATATTGCTAATCATGTTTTAAAAGAAAAGATTGCTAGGTACAACCAAGAAGCTATGATACCACCTAAGCTTGGGGATATATGGATTCCCAAAGTACTAGTAACCATTGGAAAAGAGACACACCATGCTATATTAGATCTAGGATCTAGTGTCTCTGTTTTATCTAAAGAATTATATGAAGTACTTGAATTAAAGAATCTTGAAAAATGCTCTATTGAACTTGCACTTGCTGATGATTCCATTAAACATGCTTTAGGAAAAGTAAGTGATGTTATGGTAGAGTTGCATATGACATTTGTACCTGTTGATTTTCTAATCATGGATATGGGGAATAAAACCTCTAGTCCAATTATTCTTGGAAGACCTTTTCTTCGTACCACAGGTGCTATCATTGATTCAAAAGAAGGGAATGTGAAGTTTCAGTTTCCACACAAGAAGTGCATGGAACACTTCCCAAGGAAGAGGGACACATCAAAGTTCAAGCTCCCTCATGAGCTTCGTCCACAATAAATATCAAGTAAGAAGCCTAGCTACATGGCTATAAAGAAAGCGCTTTACGGGAGGCAACCCGGTTGTTTTTATTTTTGATTTTCTTTGTGTCCTCTTGCTGTAACAAGAGACTTAGTTTTTAGTTTTGTTTCTGGAATTTTTAATAAAGTGCCAAGTTTTACCTATTTTGGTTTGAAAAAGTTGCTATTTGCATTCGGAGATTTTATTCCAGCACGAATCTGTGCACGGTATGATTTTTAATTCCTATTCTGTAACTCCGAATGAGCTGATATTTGAACTGTAGTTGCAACTTTTCATCCTCTGTAAGCATGAATTTTTCAGAATTTTTGACATATTTAAGTAGGGTAGAAAAATACGTTTTGCTGCTGCTGTTTTTCTGGACAGATTCTGTCCCATTTTGTTTGATGCATTCTTTGAACTTTTAACTTGAATTTTTTATCCAATTGAGTTTATAAGTAGGCATACAACATTATACACTTTCTGGACATTCATATGAATTTTTGTTTAAGGATTTTATGCAGCAAGAATTCATTTGTCTATCACTACTAATGTCACCCCACAGAAAAGAAATGGGAGAAACGGTGTTTTGAAGTTTTTTCACAGGGATTAGAGGAGATGCACCAAGAGCTATCCAAGGATGGTGAAGACCATAAGCTTGGGGATGTGAAGACAACCCCACTGGACCAACACACTCTCGGTTTGCACACGTCTAACTTCTGTTTTTCGATCAATGCACTTTATCGCATAAACTTGGAGCGTCTTTTATTTGCTTTTTATTTCGGTTTGATTTTTGTTTGTCTTGAGACCACCACTATCATTTATATATGAGAGAGCTACTGGAAATTTGGGTTGAATTAAGTTGGATGCTATTAAAAAGATTGGGAAAGGGATGTTTGAGTTGATTCAAAAAGATACATATAGTTGCATGATTCATATGCTTTTAATGAATATTAATTTGCAAGTGTTTTATCAAGAGCTATCTTTTATTCATGTTTTGATGCTGAATGTTACTTTACTTTGTTTAACATGGATTGGTTAGTTCTATGGACACTTATGCATGCATTTAGACGGTCAACTTTCTCCCTCTTGCTAGCCCAAAAATTCCAACAAGTAAAAACTTGTTTTCCAACACCTTCAACCAAAGTTTTTCCAGTGAGTCCACCATATCTACCTATTAGCTTTATGCTATTCCGAGTATGTTTATCATGTTATTTTGTATTATCTATACTTCTGAATTAAAATGCTTATGTTATTGATTGTTATGGGAAAAGTTGGTTAAAGAGCTCTCACGAACTTGATGCACACCTTACTTTTATTGCACTTAATAAACATGACCCATTGTGATTAAAATTATGAAGTTGTGAGCTTGACAAGAGTCTTGGTTGGGAGTTAGCTCATATGTGCTGTCACATGGCAAGCTTTCAACGTGCTCTTTATATTTTGTTGATATCATGTACTTTTGTTTATGGATGCTTATCATGGTGCCAAATAAATGGAAACTTAGTAAGTTTAATGAGTTTGTATAAATGGCTAGAGAGACGCCTGGGCCGCTAATCTAAGCCATGCATCATTCATGGTGGAAATTTACTTACATGCTATGGTGAACCTTCAGTGATGCACCCCACAATAAAAAGCTATACCAATAGTAAATAAAAAGGGTGTGGAGATTGTTCATTTTGTTTGTTTGTCTTGTCATTTTGACATGGGCTTGTTCCATGTCCTGGACAAGAGGTACCCCAGTTGACGCTCTTGATGACGCTATTATATTACTTACAATGACCTTAACTTGAACTTGCTTTTGTGTCCCAAGTTGAGTAACACCGTGGTGTAGGTACTCGTATTCACGGGGCATGAGACATTCAACCATACTTTGTCAAGCATACTACTCATATTTGCTTTCACTTTAAACTTTAACCATTCAAGATGCTATGATAGGGGTAATGAGAGCTTGACACCAATGAATACCACATTGCAAACATTAACTTAAGTAGAAGCATTTGGAAGTTAGATGAAACTTATTCATGTTTTACCTCTACTCATTTATATATCTTTCCAAAGTGTCCACCTTTTATATTCAGATTTACAAGAATACTCTATGACCATTATAGGATGTTTTTACTTTTCATTATGCATACATTTGGTCCATAGTACTTTCTTCTATGTTACACTTTGTGAATTATCATTGAACATCCTTACATTGAATATTTGATATCACTTCATAATCTATCTTGTATATTGCTACTCCTTTGAAGAATGAATCATTTGACTCTATGTAGCAATAGTAATCATCTTTGATATCCTTTGATAGTATTAAATGCAAAGTCCATGTTAGTTTTATCACCTTCATACTCGAGGACGAGTATAGGTTAAGCTTGGGGATGTTGATGCATGTAAAATGCATACATGAACTTTGCATTATATTACTTATATTTCAATCATATTTGCATCATATAAGGGTTATATCATTGTTTTATATTGATTTTGGGAATATTTCATTGTTTCCTATTTTTCTGGAATTAACCCTGCACAGGCAGAAAACCCTATTTTCTATATTTTGATGTTTCAGGGACCCAAACGACGTCCAAATGACCTAAAATTTACGAGCATCAGTTTTTGGAAGGAACAAAGCGTGGGAGCGAAGGAAGCGAACAAACGGAGGCCCGAGGGCCAAGAGTGGGCCCACGCGGCCAGATTCCTTGGCCGCGTGGGACCCACACTGGGCCTCGAGGCTCCGTTGCCGTCGATCTTTTTTCCCGAGCCTCCGTCTTGACCTAAAAACGACTATAAAAATAGTCCCCGACGCCTTCGGAAGGAGCGCCGCAGAAACACAGAAACCACGAAACAGAGACCTGGAGTTGCAGATTGGAGGGGGAAAACTCCGGCGGGGCGCTGCCGGCGTGGTCTCCATCTTCTCCAACGACTTCTCCACCGTCTCCATGATGAAGAGGGAGTAGTCCACCCTGGACTATGGGTTTGTGGAAGTAACTTATGTATCTCTCTCTCTTGAGCTTCACTAATTAGTACCGTATGAGCTGCTGAACATGATTACGGTCATCTATGTAATACCTTTGTGGTGGATCTTTTTATGAGTTAATATATGTTTGAGATTGCAATAGTTTTGTTTCAGTTATGAAAGTAGATGCATATTATGTACCCCGTTCTTGTTTACTTGTTTGATCAAGCATGTGTATGAGAGCGTGTGAGGGGGAACGTGTGCATTAGTTGGAGTAACGGGGGGTGGCTAGTGCGGTGAACGTGAGAGAAAGTTCCGCGATCCACTTGGGTGTTTTACCTTACTTTGTTGCCTCACTAGGGATAAAGAAAAATACCTTGCTACCGGAGATGTGGGTGTGACCATTGCCACTACTCCATGACTAGATCTAGCATGTTCTTATTTTAACTTCATGTCATGAACTTAATGCTATGCTCTGATTTATCTTAATTACTAAGGTGTTATGATTTAGTTCGCATCTTGGTGGAGTATAAGAGAGATTAATAAACAAAAGATCTCTATGTTAGGACGTGATGCCCATATAATTAGTAACTTGTCATGAAACCTTTTTGTTGCAATCTCATATGTCAATTCTAGTGTTCCATTGTCTACCACTTTATTAAAGAGAGAGTGCATTTGTGAAACCATGAACCCCGGTCCATTTTTAATCATAAGAAACACCTTTCCAACAACTTTTATCCACTTTACATTTTCTGCCATTTAAAAATCCGAAAATACAAAAACACTTTTACATCTTGCATTCACAATACAAAACCCAAAAATATCATCCATCATTGTTTACATCATCATTGCATATTTATTTACTGTTTTGCATTCATTATCTTTTCATATCATTCTCACACCTTGTGCTTGACAACCACTAGGTGAGGTTGAGGCACAAACAATTTACTTTGTTTTGTAGGTTTTCAAGAGAAGGATAAGAAGATAAATCTTTCACTACTGATTCCCCGAGAGTTCGATATTAAACCCTCGAGTCACCCCTCGCGGGGAAAACAGTCTTTCCTATACTATACACTCTGCACTTGGAGTCTCAACCTAACCCATATTCTTTTGACGCAGGTAACTACATCAATGGCCATCAGGCCCTCGTGGCCCGCCTCCGTCTCGTCTTCTGGCTCCGTGTGTCTTCTGGAAAAATAGGAACTTCAGGATATTTTTCGGGAATTTTCCCGAAACTTGACTTTCTACACAAAAACAAGACACCAGGGCAATTCTGCTGAAAACAGCGTTAGTCTGTGTTAGTTGCATTCAAAACACACAAATTAGAGGTAAAACAACAGCAAATGTGTTCGGGAAAGTAGATACGTTTTGGACGTATCAACTCCCCCCAAGCTTAGCTTATTGCTTGTCCTCAAGCAATTCAGTTAACAACTGAGTGCGATAAAAGAAACTTTTACGAACACATTTGCTTCATATGATGTAAATATTCTCACCATATGATCAAGTACTTAAGCAATTCATAATAAAGGAATGTAGATAATGCCACCTAGTTGCTATGTGAACTATGAAAAGATACCAACACACTAAGAATAAATAACATGAAATAAATCTATCTGCAGGATTGCAATGTTCATAATAAGATATGATAAAGTGGTATCTCGCTTGCCTTTATTTGTAGAGAAAAACATAAATGCCAAGGCACCTCTGAAGTTTAAGTGAAGACTAGAAGTAAAAAATCAAAGATAAGAGCATCAAAGTTATACCACAGTTAACCGTATTCTGGGACAAGCACATTACACTAAGAATGACAGTTATGCTCTCGAGAAGGTGCTCAAAGAAAGGATGGTGACTCAACATAAAAATAAAAGATTGGCCCTTTGCAGAGGGAAGCAGGGATTTAACATATGCTAGAGCTTTTTATTTATAAAACGGAGGTAAAAATTGTTTTGGGAGGTGGTTGTTCCTGTCAACGAATCAGAAAATGGAAAGTACAATATGACCCCTGCCAACCAGACTTTTAAGAGGGCTCCCATGAAGGACGTTATTTCTACCAACAAGGCAGATCATCCCTCTTTTCTCTTTTGTTTACACATGCAGATATTTCACTGGTATTATTGCTTGTCTGATAAATCAGGGCAAAAATGTGAAAAGAATTAAGCGGTTAAAGTTGTAATTAATCGGGACTGGGCACCCCATTTGCCAGCTCTTTTTGCAAAATTAATGGATAAGCGGATGTATATGCCGCTAGTCCGGTGGTAAAGTCTGTTTGACAAGTGACATAAAGACATCCACCCCGTCCTCATGAGCTAAAAACAGTGTCACAAAATGAGAAGTATTTTGAAGGTTTTAAAGGTAGCACATGAAAATTTACTTGGAATGGTTCGAAATACCATGCATAGGAATTTTTGGTGGACTATTTGGGATAACTTGGTTTTTAAGGATTTGGAAGCACGAGCAGCATTCCCGCTCAGTACAAGTGAAGGCTAGCAATAGACTAGGAAGCGACAATCAAGAGAGCATTAACCGTCATAATCATGCTTGTGACAGAATAAAATTAACAGAGGCATAAAAGTGATACTAGAACTCTGAGGCAAAATAAATCATCAAGGCTTAATTGACTTTTTGTTTTTCAGTCGTGAGCATGCGTGAGCATGTGCCAAGTCAATTCAAGTGAATCATTCAGAGGAGGATACCACCATGTCATACCCTTTTATGAATAGAACAATGCAAGCAAATATCTATATGACATGTTATATACTATTAGTGAATTGGAACCGATCATATGAAAACATGAACTACTAAGCATCCATTAAATAACATTGCCCCATACGAATCAGCTAAGCATGTCCACATGAGCAAGTATATGTACAAAAATGAAAAACAAATAGTTCATACCAGCCTCTCACCACAACTCGAGTTGTCATAAATCGTCATTATTGCTTTTCACTTGTGTGGCTTGAATGATATGAAATGATAACCAAGCTCCAATGGAGTCACGGAAGACTGTTGAACTCTGCAACAACTATACAAAACCGAAGAAGAACAACAAATATTTTTGGGTTTTCGATTTGAAACGAACAAAGAAAGGAACAAACAAATAAAGCAAAATCTTTTTGGATTTTTGAATACTAAACCGAAGCTAAAAGATAAAGCAAACCAGTACTAAAAGTACACAAGAGGTAAACAAAGAGAAATAACAGAAATATTTTTGGTCTTTTTGGGTTTTGGAAAATAAAATCAAAACAAGAAACAACAATGAAAAGAAAGAAAACGAAACATGGATATACAAAGTACCGACCGAATATGATATGAAAGTGAGTGAGATGTCGGTGTACCTCCCCCCAAGCTTAGGCTTTTGGCCTAAGTGGAGATCAATCATCGGCTTGGGTGTACGCTCCACCCCGGTGAATCATCCCTAGCATGATCGTAATCAGGCTCCCGTGAAGAAGAAGGGGCAGAAGTCCCATAATCAAAGTGCTGGTACGGGAAGCCCGCGATGTCGGAAGGCTGAGTGAAACCCTCGGGCTCCTCTCCATCATCCTCTGGGCGAGGGCCATGCTCCTCTAAGTATGCCTCAAGATCATCCTCAGATAATGACCACCTTTCCCTGGCATCAAGGTTAAACAAAAGAGGTGCAGGCAAACAAACTAATCGTTCGGACTTAATTAATCTCCACCTGCGTTTCTGGAAAAAGGTTATTTCGTAGACTAAGTTATTCAAGGTAGCCCAGTTAGAAACAAATTTATGACTTATCATGGAATTAATATCAAGCCTTTCTATAGGAAACTGAATGTCTAAATGATGCGGCCCTACACCATGCATAGCTAATAAACGAGAAGCAATAAGACCTCCACAGATTCCCCCTTTCTCGCGGTTAGCTGAAAGACGGAAAGCTATCAAAGCACCTAGATTATAAGTCCTATCACACCTCAAAGCAGCTGAAATGAAAGCCAAATCATAAACAGATAATTTGCTTGCAGTTTTCCTAGCTAGAAACACTTGCCAATGTAATAGGCAAAATATCGAATAGATGGGAGTTGAATGCTTCGAATTTTACCACTCTCCTCTTCTAAACTTCTCCCTTGGCAGATTTCCTTATACAGGTCCATTAGAGGTTTAGGTTGCCCTCTAATCTTCTCACGCGATCCCCAATGCGGTACCTTAATAGCTGTGCAAAAATCATCAAAGGGCAAATCCACAGCTATATTGTAGATGTTATAGTGAACCATGGGGTTAGGTGAAGACCAACTGAATCTAAAGTTTTGCACTACCGACATAGTCAGTTTTGCATATTGATATGGTTCATCAACAACAAAATCTTCCAACCCTGCATTAGAGATTAGAGTGTTGAAATCTTGCAAGATTCCTGCAGCAGTCATGAAGTTAGAGCATGGATAGATTGAGGGGAACACGGCATCTTCGCGGTTGACCCCCATGACTTCATGCACCTCCAATTCATTGTAATCAAGTTGATATTCATTCATCCTTCTTTTCTGAAATTTTAAACAAGACCTCATAAAACATGATTTTGGAGCAACTAAATCAAAGAAACTACTATAGAGACTTGCAAGAGGGCTACACATGCATCAAAACTAATTAATCTAAGCATAGAACAAGCATGCAAACACATCTAACATGTCACCTACAGTACTAAAATGCTCAAGAAATACACAACTAAACAAAATTCTACTTGGATAAACGGAGGAGTCACATACCGGAGAGCAAATGGTCCAAATCTCAGCAACAAAGATGGGCTGAGCAAGGAGATCGAAAATCTCGAGCAAGAGCAGCAAGAACACGGGTTTGAACAATGGTGGTGTGTTTGGTCGGGAGAGAGAAAGAAATGAGAGGAAGATGAGTGAGTGGAGGGCCAGGTGGGACCCACACCATGCCACGGCGCACACCCCTGCCGCGCGGTGGGGTGGTGTGGAGGCATGGTGGGTCCCCCTGGTCAGCTCCAGGCACTCCCACATTCCTCTTTAAAAACTAAGATTTATGGTATAATTTTCAGAATTTTTGAAAACTTTCATTTTGCACATTTTCTGGGTATTTAAATAATAAACTTTAAGGCAGAAATAAAATTTTATAAAGACCAATTTCAACTAAAACTTTGCAAGTTCAGTAACACAACAGTAGGTAAAACAAGGTTGAGAAATAAAATGTTGTTTAGTGCTTCTATGCATTTAAAACATATTTGTTAACAAGGTTGATCAAGTCTTGTCACCAAATAAATTTTATATGACATAAAAGAATTAAACCACATGAGACAATCATAATACTTTGAAATCCTTCTTGATGTTCATAAATAGGGCAATCAATACTTCCCACTTTGATAGTTCTAAGATTGGCTATTGTATTTACTCCATATATCTTGTCCGGCTTTTTGGGAAAATAAACAGTATGCTCTTTGTCATTAACATTGAAGGTTACTTTTCCTTTGTTGCAATCAATAACAGCCCCTGCAGTGTTAAAAAAGGTCTCCCAAGAATAATAGACATATTATCATCTTCAGATTTCCAACACAACAAAGTCAGTTAATATTAAACAATTATTAGCCACTTGAACAGGAACATCCTCACATATGCCAACAGGAACAGCAGTAGATTTATCAGCCATTTGCAAAGATATATCAGTTGGTATCAATTTTTCTAAATAGAGTCTCTTATAAAGAGAAAAGGCATAACACTAACTCCTGCTCCTAAATCACATAGAGCAGTTCTAACATAATTATTCTTAATAGAGCATGGGATAGTTGGTATACCTGGATCTCCAAGTTTCTTTGGAACCTTACCATTGAAAGAGTAATTAGCAAGCATAGTAGAAATTTCCTCATTAGGAATTTTCCTTTTGTTAGAGACAATATCTTTCATATATTTTGAATAAGGAGGCAATTTAATAGCATCAGTCAAAGGAATTTGCAAAAACAAGGGTTTCATCCAATCACAAAATTTATTATAGTGTTCTTCTTCCTTTGATTTATGTTTCTTATTAGGAAAAGGCATTTGCTTTTGCACCCAAGGTTCTCTCTCATTACCATGCTTCTTAGCAATGAAATCTTCTTAGTATACTTTTTATTTTAGTATGCTTTTCAGGTTCATCTTCACTCTCCTCTTTATCAGAAGCACATTTTTATCCTTATTTTTGTTATGTTCATTATCATTTTTAGTTTCAGCATCAGAGATAGATATACTATTTGGATCATTAACATGCTCATTTTCTTTAATTGATTCAGGAGATTCTTCAACATGTTTATGTTTCTTCTTCTTCTTTTTCTTAGAAGGAGTACTAGTTTCATTAGCTAGTTGAGAATCTTGCTCAATTCTTTTAGGATGTCCTTCAGGATATAAGGGATCCTGAGTAGAAGCACCTCCTCTAGTTCCTACTCCATAAGCATGTTTTTCATTTTCTCTAGAAGCATTAACTAGCAGATCTTTTTGTACCTTAGTGAGTTGATCTATTTGAGTTTGAACCATATGGAAATGTTTAATAAGCATTTTAACATCATTAGAAGTTCTTTCCACAATATCATGCAATTTACTCATAGTTCTAGAATTTTCCATCAGATGATTCTCCACTCTCATATTAAAGTTATCATGCTTAACAATATAATTATCAAATTCATCTAAGCATTGATCACGAGTTTTAGAATAAGGAATATCCCTATCATCAAAATGTTGGAGAGAGTGTACCTCAACTACTGATGGGTGAGGAATTGGCTTACATAGTTCTTCTATTGGTGGTAGATTCTTCACATCTTCAGATTTAATACCCTTCTCTTTAAGAGATTTCTTGGCTTCTCTCATTTCTTCATCACTTAGTTTAAGAATTCCTCTCTTCTTTGGTGTGGGTATCGGGGTCGGCTCAGGTATAGTCCAATCATCATGATTTTGGCTTATTTTATCCATTAGTCCATTATAGATTCAACAGTTAGTCTATTATAGAATATATCAAGAAGTTCATTTTTAGCTAATTGATGTCCATGCCGAGCTCTGAGTAAAGAACAAAACCTTGCCCAAGATTTAGGCAATTTCTCGGCTTCCAATTGTTTGAAATTAAAGATTCTCTGTAAAGCAGCATGTTGAGCACTAGCAGGAAAAAAATTCTGGAAGAAAGCATTAACCAAGTCCATAGGACTTTTAATGGATCCAGGAGATAAACTATTAAACCAAGTTTTAGCTTCATCTTTTAATGAGAAAGGAAATATTTTAGTAACGAAGTAACTGCGTTTCTTAGTGTCATCAGAAAACAAACTACTTAAAGTAGAAAGAGTGTTCATATGTTCTACAGCACTTTCATTTTCAGTTCCTCGAAAAGGTTCTTTCTCAACAATAGATATATGTGACAAGTCCATAGAGAAATCATAATCTTTATCTTTTATATCAATGGGAGATGTAGCAAACTTAGCATCAGGAGACAGTTTGTAATTAACAGCACGTCTTGCAAGAAGATTTTTAATAGCACTAGCATCTTTAGAAGCACTGCATTCTTCAATAAATTCATCATTAAGTTCAACATAAGTTTCCTCGAAATTATCACTAGTATGATCTCTTAATTCAGGTGAACTAACAGGTGTAATGGGACTTTCATTAGGTGTTTCAGCATTTTCAGTTTGTTTTGACTTAGCAATTGTAGCATCTAGAAAAGGACCTAATGAACCACTCTCATCAAGCACAGTAGAAGCATCATCAAAGCTTTCAGAAATATTTTCAGATTCAGCAGAAGTAGCAGCATGTGAAGCATGTGTATGTGGTGGTGTGACAAGTTGACTTATAACAGACGGTGAATCAAGAGCAGCAGAAGTGTTCAGAGTTGTACCTCTCCTTGTAGTGGATGGCAATATGCGAACCCTCTCATCACGAGGTTTACCCATGATGAATGAATTGCAGTGAACAGTATCACTCTCAGGTGAGCTTATAAATAGAGCTATGCTCCCGGGCAACGGCGCCAGAAAATAGTCTTGATGACCCACAAGTATAGGGATCGCAACAGTCTTCGAGGGAAGTAAAACCCAAATTTATTGATTCGACACAAGGGGAGCCAAAGAATATTTATAAGCCTTAACAGATGAATTGTCAGTTCAGCTGCACTTGGAAATAGACTTGCTCGACACAGTTTATCAGTAGCAACAGTTTTATAGCAGTAGCAGTAGTGAAATAATAGCAGCAGTAAAATAAAAGCAGCAGTAATAATTGAAGTAGACTGTAGGATTAAAATACTGTAGGCATAGGGATGGATGAACGGGCGTTGCATGGATAAGATAATTCATATAATAGTCAAGCGTAGGGCATTTGCAGATCGATAATAATAAAGTATCCAGGTAATAATCAATCATAGGCATGTGTTCCGTATTTAGTCGTACGTGCTCGCAATGAGAAACTTGCATAACTTCTTCTGTCCTACCAGCCCGTTTGCAGCGGGGCCTAAGGGAAACTACTGGCATTAACACTCCGTGAACACATGTGATCCTCACATTACAGCCATCCCCTCCGGTTATCCCAATTGTTGTCACTTTGGGGCCTCGGGTTTCGGACAATTATATGTGTAAACAACTTGCAGATATGATCTAAAGCAATAATTATCCTCATGATTCAATAACATGTTCAGATATGAAATCATGGCACTCGGGCCCTAGTGTCAAGCATTAAGCATAACAAGTTGCAACAATGACATAAAGTACTAACAACGGATACTAGGCACCATGCCCTAACAATCTGATATCTATTACATGAATGATCTCATCCAATCCCTACCATCCCCTTCAGCCTACAGCGGGGATTACTCACACATGGATGGGGGAATCATGGATGGTTGATGGAGAGGTGTCGGTGATGATGATGGTGATGATCTCCTCCAATTCCCCGTCCCGGCAGGTGCCTGAACGGAGTTTCTGATCCCCGAAATAAGGTTTTCGGTGGCGGCGGAGCTCTGGAGTGTTTCTGGAAAAAGCGTCGATCCCCCCCGGGTTTTTAGGTCAAGGTGAATAAGTAGTCGAAAGGGGGACGCGAGGTGGTGCCCGAGGCGGCCACACCACCCCCCGGCGTGGCCCAGCCTCTGCCGTGCGGGCCCATGGTGTGGGCCCCTCGTGGCCCGCCTCCGTCTCATATTCTGGCTCCGTGTGTCTTCTGGAAAAATAGGAACTCAATTATATTTTTTGGGAATTTTCCCGAAACTTGACTTTCTGCACAAAAACAAGACACCAGGTCAATTTTGCTGAAAACAGCGTTAGTCAGTGTTAGTTGCATTCAAAACACACAGATTAGAGGTAAACAACAGCAAAAGTGTTCGGGAAAGTAGATACGTTTTGGACGTATTACCCGGGCCAGAGAGAGGGGGAGACCCTGAGGAGACGTCCTCCTGCCACTTCCCACGCCGCATCATGTCGAAGAGCTAGAAGCTAGGGCGCACGCTGGCAGTGATGCCATAAAATCCCCTCTCAACACTGAGGGATCATCTCTTCCTCCGACGGGACATCTTCCCCCTCCACTCCCAAATCTGAAGGAGCGGTGCTTCTTACTTCTCCTTCCCTACCACTTCCACTGCTTGAGCACAATGGCGAGAGCCCCCAAGACAGTGGGCACGGACGCGGGAGGCCGCCGTTGCGCAAACTAGCCAACAAGGCGGAGGAGTTTTTGGGTAAACGTGGGCGGCCGCTGTTGCCCAAACGCGGGCGTGGGCGGCCGCCGTTGCCCAAACCATCGCCTTCACCGACTTCATCGCCTTCTCCACCTTCATCGCCTTCAACCTCGGAGGAACACTAAGCGGCATGTATGGCTTCGAGTTCCTGGTGCCTTTGTACCCGGGCGAACTAAGGAGGCGGCCGACTGAAGCTTCCGGACAGGTTTGCACAGGAACTTGAAAACTAGGAGCGCCACAGCCGCAGCTTCACCTAGATAATGGCGGGCTGTCCCCCGAAATACCATCGTGGTGGACGTGTTCTCCGACGACGAGGGCCACATGTTCCTTGTGCGCGGCTGGAGCGCGTCCACCCATTTGCACCAGCTATGGCCGGGAAGTTCATCCTCTTCAAGCTCAAAGAGGAAGGCGTACTCTCCGTCAAGGTGTTAGATGGCACCCTATGCTGCAAGTCCTGCTGTGATGGAAGTGGCTAGCAAGTTCTGCAACACCCAAGTTCTAGATGTAGCCACTAGTACTAGACTTGTCATAGGGTGCCCTCTAGATTTGAGTAAATTCGAGCTCAAAATATTAAATTCGACTAAGTAGTGGCGTGTTGTCCATGAACGCCACTAAGTGCACTTCATCGGTGGTGTGCATACCGCGCGCCACAAGTAACACTTAATAGGGGCGCATAACCAGTGACGTGTCGAAAACCCGCCACTAAGGGAGAAATTGGAACGCTACTGCTAGGCTTTTTTCCTACTAGTGTAATATTGAGCAAAATGACAAAAATGACCCTGGGATGAAAGTTTAGCGCAAAATGATTTTGAAAATAATTTCGAATTCACCTTTTTCGTAGCGCATGTCCCGGGCGCGCTACCCTCCACATGGTAGCACCCTAGACTAGGGTGCTATTCCCCTGCCAACGGCAACACCAGGCCCCAGGTCGTCGCGAAAATCCTAAGTCAAAGAGGGTAGCGCCCTAAGCTGGGTGCTACCCTCAAAACTCTATGATTTCAAACCCCTATAACTTTTGATCTATAAATTCAAATGACATGTTTCTTTTTTCTATAAGTCACAAATTAAATTATCTTTGTGATTCCACCGGTGTCATGATGGTTAGACAAGTAGATAACATTTCGTGAATTATTTGCTTACGTTTGTTTATTTTTGAATGTTTAGATGATTTGGAAACATGGTTGTGTACAAAGATTTTGTCTAAATTCTAGAACTTTAGGAGTACCTTGAAGAGTCAAACAAGCACCCACTTTGACCATATTTCTCCCATATTTTCAAATATGAATTTTCACAAGCAATTTACAAGTTGTGTGATACTTGTTAGAATTAATTTGATGTTTAATATTGATCAAGCAAATTCATATGCTATGGTACATGATGGTAATAATTTATAGCTAGTCCAACCTATCGTGTTTGTACTCCTGGTCTACTTATGTATACTAGTTGTGCTCAGATGTGCTTATTAAAATAAAATTATGACTTGCGACAATATCCCTGAATATATATTTAAAAAACTTGAGATCTATGTTAACTATGGATGTTTTTGAAAATGGTATTTATAAGAATTATGATAATGACATGTGATTTCAGTAAAATTCTCAAAGGCTTATTTTTTAATTAACGCGTGTATCATCACCATAATTATCTTAAACACTATTTTTAGAAATATCTCTTGTCAAACACATGGCTCCTAAGGTTTTTAAATTTTTTTTTCGGAGTATGGGATATTATCCCTTCGGGTACGCCCGGAATGCACGAATTTATTCCCCCGAGTTGTAGTTTTGTCTCAATAGACACATCTATGCATATTAATTAGACCATGAGTACAAACACAATCAGTTGCATATAGCAACTAAAGTTAACAAGGATTAAGCTAATAAATTATTAATTTAATAGACACATCTATACATATTAATTACTCCCTCCGATTCATAAAAAGTTTCATGATTTAGTTGTAATTTAAGCAATTTTGGACTAGAGCCTTGTCACTTTTTGTGGATTGGAGGGAGTAGATGCTTTTGTGACTTACTAGAAGGAAAACACGCGCGTAGCCGCGTCAGTTCTAATACAACTGATGATAGATAAACAAACAATTTTGTTAGTGAAACATTCCTAGAAAATAGTAGCAACAATGAAGAAAATATTACCATTGGCTCACTCTTTTGCAACACAGTCACTCAGTCATTCTCACATAAATAGAGAAGTAGAGAAGAGAACACTTATGTCTTGTTATAAACGATAGCAAGAAAACAACGAAGTAGCGAAAGATCAAACCAACGGGATACGAGATTTAACGTGGAAAACCCCTCCAACAGCGGAGGAGAAAAAACCACGGGCGCCAGCCAGCATTACTTCACTATATTGGGTGAGGTTACAAACGCCGGGGATTTACACAATGCAACTTATCCCATGACGGCGGCTTACAAGATGTATTTATAGGTGCCCTGACCTAATCTAGGTCGGTAACAACTCCACCTTGAGACAAATTTCGCTCTCCTCGTCACAAGTCGGCCTTTATCAGTATATACGAATTTGGATCGCCACAAAATAACACTCCACCTTGAGACAAATTCCATCTTGTATCATGAACGAGAACTTCACACTGAAACAACAAAGAAAACACCTTCGGCGCCAAATAGCCTCGTGGGCTAGACAGTGATACCAACTAAGCCCGAGCAAAGCTCGAACTTAGTAACTGGAACTGGCATTGTCATCATATCAGCAGGATTATCATGAGTACTTATCTTGCATACCTTCAGCTTACCTTGTGCAAAACACATCACGCACATAATGGTATTTGACGTCAATGTGCTTTGTTCGCTCATGGAACATCTGATCCTTAGTAAGCTAAATAGCACTCTGACTATCACAAAACAGGTTAATGCAAGTATCATCTCCACAAAGCTCAGCAAACAAGCCTTTCAACTAAATCGATTCTTTACATGCTTCAGCAATAGCCATGTACACTGCTTCAGTGGTAGACTGGGCAACAACGGATTGCAACGTTGCCCTCCAACTCACGGCACAACCACCAAGCGTGAACACATAACCTGTGAGGGATCTCCTCTTATCCAAATCGGCAGCAAAATCTGAATCCACATAGCCTACGAGTCCCTTATCAGTCTTGCCAAACTTCAGGCAAGCATTGGATGTGCCACGAAGGTACCTGAAAATCCACTGAACAACCTTCCAATGTTCTTACCAGGATTAGCCATATATCTACTAACCAAACTCATAGCATATGATAAATCTGGACGTGAGCAAACCATGGCATACATTAAAGAACCAACAACACTAGAATATGGAACTCTTGACATGTACTCAAAATCCTCATCCGTACTAGGACATTGTTCAGCTGACAATTTAAAGTGGGGAGCAATAGGAGTACTAACAGACTTTGCATCATGCATGTTAAAACGATGAAGAACTTTCTTAATGTAATTTTGCTGACTAAGAAACAACAAACCAGAATTTCTGTCACGGGTAATTTCCATACCTAAAATTTTCTTAGCAGCACCAAGATCCTTCATCTCAAACTCGCTACTCAACTGTGACTTGAAAGCAGCGATATCTTTCTTGCTCTTGGATCACCACAAAATAGCATGTCGGCCTTTATCAGTATATGTGAATTTGGATCACCACAAAATAACATGTCAGTCGTAACAAGTTTCGGATTACACCCCTCAACAGAGAGAACATGACCCCATATAAAAAAGCTTAAATTCTGCAGATACTCAGTTAGACGATAAGAATATGAACACAATTATGAAATGTCATGAAAATGAAGTTGTGTTCATGGTTGTATGAAGATTTTAACAAAAAGAATTTGTTCTGACAATTTTTACACAATAACAATATGATGAAGATTGCACACTCGAGAGGTTGATTAGCCATCGAGGTTCTAAAATCAAGTAGAATTTTCTGACATAACTTATCCTAAAATCAGTAATAGTCGGAGTAATTATGTCCCTTCATACTTAAATCAATTGTATCGAGTTAAGTCAGGGATGTAGGTGCCCTATAGTCCCGGGGGCTTGACAGAGCCAAATGTGTGTGCGGAGAGAATGACAAAATTTGCATCGGAATAACTGTTTTGGTAGAATACGTCTCAAGAAAGCGGTGGGCGAGAAACGGTATCGCGTGGCACAGGTTGCGCAACGCTATGGTGGGTGTTGACGGCATTGAAAAGATAAGAGTTGTCGGAAAGCGCCAATAGCTCCGAACTTACCATATCTCTTTTTTTAAATTAAAATTACATGTCTTGGTTTTAATATTTTTGAAATAAAGAATACAAGTACGTGTACGTAATGTATGTACTCTAAAAGTTTTGTAAACAATATATTTTGTGTTTTGGGCTACAAAAAAAGAGAAATTTTGAGAGGAAAATGGAGCTATTTTTTTTCACAAACACATTTTCTTTTTTTGTGTAGCTGGGAATATCATTTTTTCACCGAAAGTTTCCTATATACGTACAAAACGTGTATATATCCAACATATTTATTTAAACTAAATCGAAACTACATGTCTAGGTTTATATATTTTTTAAATAAAGAATACAAGTACGTGTACGTAATATATGTACTATAAAAGTTTTGTAAACAGTATATTTTGGGCTACACGAAAAATTTTGGGAGGGAAATGGTGATTTTTTCTTTTTCACATACATATTTTCGTTTTTGTATAGCTTGGAATACCATTTTTTTTCACCGGAAGTTTGGCAGATACGTACAAGACATGTCTATATATCCAACAATTTTTTTAAATTCAGTTTTCAATTTTTAGATTTGTGAACTATAAAATGAGATATGAGTGGGGTCCACCACGGGTTGTTTCACACTTAAGTTTAATATTTGAAGAGCTATGGCTATAAAGTGAGGTATGAGTGGGGTCCACCTGATGTGGTGTCAATACTCTATTTAAGCATACGTGGAGCAAGGAGGATGCAAGGATTCCAGGAGGTTAGGGAGCTTAGTATTGTTATAGGATATAAGCGAAAAGCCAAAATTAAGCCCCACCGGGGGTCCTCGTATGTAAGCACCGCTAGCTATATATAAGACGTCCCGTGCCCGTGTTTCACAAGGCCGGACACGCGCGGCGCGACGCCGGAGCAAAGCTAGCTAGCTACGGGGTGATCGGTCGACAATGGGGATGGCGGCAGCGCTGTGGGACGTCCTGGCGAAGGCGGCCAACCTGGCGCAGATGACCGCGATGCTCGTCGCCGTGGGCACGAGCCTCCTGCGCGTCCCGCAGAGCAACCGGGAGTGCGCGGAGCTGGAGCGGTGCAGCCGCAGGCTCCGCGCGTTGCTGCAATGGCCGACGGGCTGCGGGGTGGCGCTGCTGTGCTCGGAGTTGGGAGGTCCCGTCGCAAAGGCGCTCGGCGATGCGGCCTTCGTCGTCGACTCCTACAACAGGAGCACGCTTTGGTGCCGCCTCCGGAGCGGCAGCAGAACGGCGACCAAGCTCCGTGACATGCAGGACGTCATCAACTCCTACTGCAGCCTCCTGCTTTCCGTCAACGCACATCTTCTGTTACTACAGCAGGCAACTCATCAGCCCCCGTCGTCAGATACTATCACGTACGTGAATGTGGGATGCGATGTAACTCAGATGCAGGCCAGCTAATTACTCCTTTGATAATTTGGAGTACGTCGTCTTTTGATACCAAGCTAATTTTATTGGCAAGGCAGGATTCATGAGGTGAATGACCCATCGCGAAGTCAAAGTGCAAGAGGAGTAGGCAGGCAGACAGACGACACCGAGCTGGCTGGAAGTGAGACATGGGCCGATGGGCGGAGCTACAATAGCTATTTCCCATGGATTACTGTACACGGAGGAGATTGGTTCCAATAGATCGATGGCTCCAATAGATTACTGTACAGAAGCGAATTGAAAAATCATATCTATGCATAGACTGGGAAATCATTTTCGGCTCACAGGTGTAGATGCATCAATTGTTAAAAAATGGCATTACAAAATGTCAAAAAATTCTAAACAAAAATTTCGCATATACACCCACATATTTTATATTCACACAAAAAGTTTCGTCAAAAAATAACATTTTGTGGCCTGTGTAAAAAAGACAAATCCCGATGCTCCAAAATAAATTTTCACGAAACATTTCTTTGTTTTTCTTACTCAGGCCACAAAAAGTGTCATTTTTTAACAAAACTTTCTATCCGAACATAGAATATGCAAGTGTACGTGTATCTGAATTTTTATTGATTTTTTGACATTTTAAAAGTATTTGAAAATAATTTACATTACGGGTGCATCTAGACACCCGAAATATGCTATGTTAAATGCTATGTTCTTTCCTCCCATGCAATTCGCTTCTCTGTGTTATTGTTTTGAACCGGCTCGAGCTGCGTGTATTATTGTCTATTAGTTTTCACGGGGTTTAACTAGGCCGAAATTGGGCTGTCTTCTAGGTTTCGTACATGTGACTGGATCCCAGCCCACCAGATAAAGAGAGCCAGAAAAAAATAGTAAGCACTGTGAAACATATTTTGGATTGAAAAGAGTATTACACAGATAAAAACATATCCATATACTGTCTATTTGTTCAAAGGTTTACAGCAAAAAGCAAAATATTTATATATGAGATAGAATGGAAAGAGATGGAACCCTAGTACACATAATTTTTTTATGTACTTTGCAACCAACTTGCAACTCACGTGCTATCACGAATCACGGCGCAAAATCTAAGGAACATTTTCCTCTCGGTGGTAAACAATTGGAAATAGAAAATATCAATTATAAGTCATGTACACATGGCATATAATTGCAATAAGAGAGAAACAAGTAGTTGCACTTGACATACAATTGCGACAAGAAACTCCCGTTGAACCACATGACCTGCAACTACGATATGAATCCCCATAGTTGCCTATGACACTAAACAACAAAATAAAAAGCCACAGAGGTGACCGAATGCAGAACCGCTTCTCTCTAGTTGCATTTGTTTATTATTCTCCTAACCGACCGGTAGTATCCCTTCAATAAAAACCGATTACGAAAAATATTAAAGTTAAAATCATTACTAAAGAATATAAGAAACATTGCATTGAATAATGTAAAAAAAGAAAACAGGGATGTGCACTGATTGACACGATTAAAAAATGCAGAGTCAAATTAGGATACATGTAGGAAAAGGGGAAATAGAATGTGAAGAAGAATAAAATTAGTACAAAACAATGCAAAAAACCTCTCTCAGAATGAGAAAAGCCTTGTGCTGCTGCAGCTTATTCCGAGTGAATAGCATAAAACTTTCACTTTGATGGCGAAATTTACTGCTTCGTTACTTCGTAGCATTTTACGTTTTTGGATAAAAATCTACCGCTTCGAAACGAGATTTTTTCAAATTCCGCTGCTGAGAGTGAACTGACACATAATCTGATACCAAGACCCACCAGGATTGCTAACGTGGCAGAGGGTGGACGACGCGGCGGGACGGCCGTTACTTCGCTGACTAAAAAGGGGAAACGGCTAGTTAGGTCAGTTTAAAAAAAATGAGACCCGTGGGCACTAGCACCCAGGGCATCTTTTTATAGTAGAAATGCTACTTTGTGAGAATTCCAGGAAATTCATCCCCGACGGGGATCGAACTCAGATCGTTGGGTTGCCACACCGCAACCCCAACCATTGGGCCTCTGCCCCGTTCTCAAGTTAGTTAGGTCAGTTTCACTCCCGCAGTCCCGCGCACTCCCCTCTCTCTCTCGGTGGCGCAGGTTTCGCGGGCGAGTGGTCCGAGAACTCGAGCATGGGGACCTCGCGATGGCGGGCATTTTTGTCGTCACGATTCTACAGTTACCAGGATCAGCGTCGGCATCATCGCCTCATGGTGATCTTGTCTTCTTTGCGGTGTCACAGCGTACCGGCGACGGCGTGACAGGCTGACAGCGTTCATGGCGCCACTAGCGCGGACGTCCATGGTAGCGGTGTACTCGGTGATGATTCCGCTCGGGGTGCCCATCCACTGGTAGAAGGCGCTCCGCTGCGCCATAGTGGAGACGGCCAGGTGACCAGGTCGTGCCGGCGTGCCGCTCGGATGCAAAGGTATACTCCTCGGGCGCCTCGCCGGCGGACCACGTCCAGCACGAACGCCCCCACGTCCGCCGCCGCCGCGTGCGCACACATTGACATCCCGCGGAGTCGTTGCGCGTCCACGGCTACCATAGCGCCATCTGGGGGCGGCGCGACGCTCCACTTCCACTGGCTGAACGCTTTCAGCCGCGTAGAGCCGATGGCGAGGTCGAGCATTTCCGCTCCGGCCGCTGGCGCCACTGCCAGAGCACGTACGTACCCGACGAACGCCTCGCCGCGGAATGCGTCCAAGGCGAAGGGCCGCGTCCACCGCGGCGTCCCGCGCGCCACCTCGGACGCCGGAGTTCCGGAACACCCAATTCTTAATCCTCGAGGCTCGGCAGCCACACGACAGACCGGCGTACACGCGGCGCGCAACCTCCTTGAGCGCGCCGTTGACGGCGGCGGCGAACAAGTTCATGCTGGTGCTCCGGCTGCCGATTTCGGCGAGGCGCGGGAAGTCGTCGCGGAGCGGGAGGAGGTCCTCGGTCCTCCGTGTCCGCCCACACGAAGGTCTTCTCCCCGAAGCACGCGGCCAGGACGGCCTCGCGGGGCCTCTTCCGGCCCTATTTGAGCGCGAGCTTCGACGCGTCGGACGGGTCGAACTCGAACACCTGCCCCGGCCACCACGGGTGGCTCCGGACCTTGACCCACACCAGCCGGGGCGGCGCGAATATGAAGAAATAGGCTTTCGCCCCGCTATAATAATAGCAACCACCCGATACAAGTTTTGAGACCACTGCTGGGACAAAACAGCACAGATACGCCCAAAAGAAAAGAAAAGAACAAGAAAAGAAAGCCGACATTGGCGGATCAACGAAAACAAAGGCGACCCGCTACCGCTGCGCTCTCTCCGGCAAAGTCCCACCACTATCCTAGCACACTGGAACGTCGCGTACCAAACAACACCTCCAAGAAGGGAAACAGCGACGACGCTGCTGCTGTCCGGACTAGTCCTAGGGTTTCCCCCGGTACGCTACAAGTAGTGGGGAAGAGGTACACCCGACGCCCTTCAGGAAGGAGCGGCGACACTCACAAGCATCACCGCGTCGGTGTCAAAAGACAAGGATTTCTCCCGACCTCGAAAGAACCACATCCCTGGACAGTCCGACGTGCTCCACCCATCTGGCCGCCCACCAACAAACGCCACCACGGAAGAAGGTCACCATTGTCGTATCACCAGGTAAGCGCATCACGACTGGTCGAACCGAGGAAGACCCGCCATAGCCAGAGCTGCAGTACCACAACCACGTGGGAGGGATCGACCTCCACCGCCATAGACGGTAACCGACCGGACGCAGCACGCAGGAACACACCAAGCCACATTGGAGCCGGAGGGCGGCTGCAGCACAGCCACCTGGAGGGCTACCTCCACCGCCATCGGCGGGTGCCGACCGGACACGGTAGCAGAGACACACCAGGCTAGGCAAGCCCGGCCGGTCCCTGAAAGGGTCCGTGAAGTCTCCGCCACCCCGCTGCTGCACGTAGACCGACGCCGCTGCTACCCTCAAGATCGGCGCCAAAGGCCCGGCCGGACCAAACGGTCCGCGAAGCTCCCGGCGCCACGCTGCAGAAGACGTGTCGTCGTTGCCGCCACTCCGTCACAAGCATCGCCACCGCAGTCAAACCAGGTAGCCGGGTCGAGCCTGGGCCCACACTAGTCCAGATCGGGCCCAAAGGGCCCAGATCTGGGCCTGCAGGGCCCTGGCCGAACCCTAGCCACCGCACCACCAACTGGTGGCGCCTCCGCTGTGCTCACCTCCGGAAGCAGAGAGGGGACCGTGTCGCCGACCGCCGAAGCTCGCCGCCACCACGCCACTTCCCTGCCGAAGACCGGGCCGCCACCGCACCTAAGAGCACCGTCGCCGGAGGGCAGAGCCCCGCCTCCACCCAACCAGCGCGGGGAGGGACAAGCCGCCGCCGCCGGCGCCGCGCGGGCCGCGCCCGGCGGCCGCTGCCGACGGCGGCGACGGGAGGGGCGAGATGGAGAAGACCGGGCCGAGGGAGCCGAGGTCGCAGCCTGCCGCCGCGGGGGCGGCGCGGCTGCGCGACGGAGGAGGGGGGGGGAGGTGGAGGGGCGGCGCGGGCCGGCCGGCCGGCCGGCGGCGGCGGCTAGGGTTCGAGCCGCTCGGGGGCTCGGTCGCGAGAGCTCGGGGTGCGGCGCGAATATTGGTGTTAACCTTGTTGTTTTAGGAAAAAAAAAATCAGGTTAAACCGGCATGTTCCTTGGGACGAGATCTTCCAAAGAAACCTATTATTGGATTTATTTGGGGGATGTTCCGGTTGTGAATTTTGAAAAACTTCAAGCCGACAAAGACACAGATTGGTAAGGTTGACCCCCCAAAACGATGATCATGTAGATCAGGTCTACCGGTGCAATTCAGTATTAAATTTTTTTTTTTACTACTAAACCATCGCCTCCGTGTGATTTGCAACGCAGCCCTCTCAACCTTTGCATATCACCGTGCCACAGCGATATCTTTTATTGTACAGATATGTACTAGAAGGAAATGGCGCGCTTTGCCACGCCCATTTTTTATCTTTGCGACATTTTTATATTAATTAGTTAGTTTGTTGTTACACTTGATTGTTTTGTTTTATTATATATCTATTCTTCTAGTTCTACGTGTACCTTAATTTCTAAAATGGGAAAAACAAATCTGCATGTGGAACGAAGAATCTTCCGTCACAACAATAAGAACAGTAAAATCTAAAACAACACACATCCACCACAGCCACATTCAGCCACTCCCTAAGTTGTGTAGTCCTAGGCTTAAAAGATGAGTAAGAAACTTGATACATTAATCCACATTCCTTTTTCTTTTTGTCTCGGTTCTCTTTTCTGCTACCTTTTCTAGAACCGAGAAATTCAACAAAATGATAAAATTATCATTTTACGAAAAAAAACTAAGAAATCTACATGAAAGAAAATATTGGTCCAAGCAAAAGCCTATGCAAGCACCTCCTTGCCTTTGTTTTCTGTGCGCTCCTCCAACCCATAGACAAACAACAATTAAGCATTTGACAAAAATCAGCACAAGGTATTTCAACAGAAAATAAATGCTCGATAGAAGTTTGCAGTATCTCCACGTCCTTAGCCTTCTCATTGTTTTCCTACAAACAACGCTTTAGCATTCCTATATCAGTTCAAGGTTAAGAAAAATCGTTAAGACAATAGGGAGCTGATGGGGGATTTGCAGAGTATGATGCTTTGGTGCCGTACTTCCCAGCATCACGTTAGCACAAGTCTCAATCCACAAAACCATTGCGGACTGGTGGACGACCGAGAAATTCCTTGGCCACAAAATCAAAAACTAAAAACCCCTAGACGAAAGAATCGCTTGATTCCAAAAATCAAAGAATATAATAAGCACAAGGATTGCAAATGGGAACCTCACAATCCTAATAAACCATCCCTACCTCTCCATAGCAGATATGTGGCTGCCTGGCAAATTTCACTTGCTAGTTGTTTGAGAAAGACTCTACCCAACTGGTGCCCCATAACACAGTTGTCATATTTTCGTAATCTGACATGCGTAGGGCTGCTAAAAGGGGAATTCACACATGATGAAAATTGACAATTGATGAAAGGAAGAGATACTTGCAAGCCATGTGTCAATTAAAGGATCATTGCGGTGCATATGTAAAGTATGGGTACAATGCACTTAGCCATCATTATTCTGAAGCGAACGAAGTCAAAAGATATAACAGTCATCAGTTTGATATATGGAAAATAACCCAGGAATGTCAGTATACATTATGCAGACTTTTTAAAATGATTTTGTACACTCAAGATCATCGTAAAAAATAAGTACAATGCAAAAATAATTAAATGATGCATAATTTATGGATTAGAGAAACAAACAAGGAACGACACAACCTTTGGATGAATTGCAGTGACATCATGGTAGAAAATACCAGTACGAAATGGCATGAATTGTTGTATTTGCGGCACTAATGATTGAATGGTGCGACAAAATCAACACAGGGAGATCATTTGGAGCGATCGGTCACAAAGTCACCTATGTGGTCAAGTATAAATATGGTTTAATTTTGTACAAATATAAGATAAAAAATCAGGAGACATAAATACAAAAATTTAGTGAAAGAGGCAAAGATATCACCTTCATGCTAGCGTTACATGCTCACATGCTAGCGTTACAAACTCACATGCTTTTTCCCCAGCGGATAGAAATATACAACATTAGATCTCTGATTTGCTTAACACCTGATAACACTAAAACAGCACCAAGTACACAACAAAGTATAGGAGAGTAATCTAAATGGCACACTGGAATTGTTTGATGCAATGCGCGCAATCCAACATTAATCAAATGTCCTTTCAATTTCCATTACAAAGAAAAAATTAAGCTTTACCTGAATTAACACTTGCCAGAAGTATCGAGCTGTACAAAATGCTAGATTTGGGTATTAGGCCATATCATTTCCTACCTTCCAAGTAAAATAGTCCTAACATGCTTAAAAGAAACTCTCAGTCTAAAGGCCAACTCTACTTACATAGATAAATATATTAGTATATTGACCTTTCTTCAATTTTGGCTAATAATGAGACATCAGTACATGAAATTTTCTCGTAATTTTGAGTGTTTGCAAGAACAGCATGTCTGTGCAGACATGATAGATTGCAAAGTGCTCCAGACATTTTGTAGCGTGGCAGTAGGTTTTATTTAGTTATCATACAAAAACATGGGGAATTTGACAACCTGTGCAATACCATAGCCCATAGGTCAAGCTACGCTCAAGGGCAAGATTTCCACCATCGAGCTTCTGAGCGACGCAATGCTTGTGCAGGTCAGGTCCCAGCTACCACGATTGGTGTATACCAGTAAATTTCCACGGTCATGATCATCTTCATACCTACCAGAAACAACAATAGATTTAGCTATAGGTTCCCATCAGTGAGACTAACATAGGGCACTTGCTTGAGCCTCGATTCATCACAAAGAATGCTGCCCAGCCAAATTAGACGTGTATAAGTTTTCCAACAGAAGTAGTAACTGATAGTACTAAATTCTCAAGCCAGCATTTTCCCCATTCAGATGTTGACGATAAACCTTTCAAACATAGGAATATGGGGAAAAATAGATGTGGAGGTTTATTTGAGATTGGAAATATAATTCCGAGGAAATTAGCCCTCAATGTTAGTTATTGAGGCATGGTTGCAGCAAATTCGACCATTTAATTCTACCAATCCCACTCTTTCTATTTAGGAAGCAATGAGAAATCAAATGACATGCTTCAGAAAAGCCACCATGGTATAGCGAGAGCTTTCCAGCGGTAATTTATCTGTGCTATAGAAATTAAGATCCTTGTGTAGAAAAGATCAATTCAAACCGAAAAACACAAAAAACAAATGATGTACATATGACGCAGATATGTTTGCCAAGTCCACTCAGATAACTCCTGTTTGTCAGTTAACACTACTACCGATCTCACAAGTAGGCAATATCCTACAGCACTTTGTCTCGCTATAGGTAACATCCTACAGCATTTTGTCACAGGCAATATTCTTTGGGGGAAATGTGGCGCAATATTTTAGATATGATCTAGGGAGTAATATGCACATACCCTTCATTAAATCAAAACGTTACCAATCATACATATGTATATGGTACTGGGACTGTACATGACCCCAAGAACACCAATTTCTCTCGGACTGAGACCTGGAGAACCCAGCTATCGAAGACTAAATAAAGAACACGAGAAGACTGAAAGCTAAGCACACATAATCCCTTTATCTCAGAGCTAGATTCAAAGGTTTTTTATCTGAATAATTAAACCATAAGCGAACAAATTCATGTCACATACTCACATGAACTGAACCTGTGAACACATCAAGTCTAAGAATAACTTCAAGTACCTTTGTATTG
Source organism: Poa pratensis (assembly GCA_947311845.1). Classification (NCBI taxonomy): domain Eukaryota; kingdom Viridiplantae; phylum Streptophyta; class Magnoliopsida; order Poales; family Poaceae; genus Poa; species Poa pratensis. Next base: position 22,268,856 of record CAMZMU010000113.1, read on the forward strand.
GCGATGAGAGGATGGAGCAGCTGATCTCCGCAGAACCAAACTATCCGGCCTGTCTTCCACCGCCGTTTGTTTCATCGTCCTTTTGTTCCCGGTCACCGCATTCTTCTTTGAATCCTCCGTGTTTCTCTTCACGCTCCACTCTACTCTCCTCCGATTAAACCTTGGGAACTTAATTAACAGCACATCTAACTTGACATTCAAATTATCCCAGTATCAGTACATATCAGAGTAAGCATTTGCCTAATGGAATAGTATTTTGCTTTCAGCTGTATTAAACTGTGTAAGGTACTGGAAGAAAAAATTGAGTAGGTGATTGATGCCCCGCGCCTCACATACCTATTATCTTGATTCCTGGGACGTACTCATCTGAGAATCTATGGAGATCCTCGGGCTGGTCAATGACAGCGAAGGAGAGCTTGGTAAAGTTCGCGAAGAGGGTCTGCTCGAGCTTGGTGGGAGCGGCGGTTCTGTCGCTCGCGAGGACACGCTCCTTCTCGGCCTCGAGGCGCTTGGTCTCAACCCGCTCGTCGCGGCGCTGGGCCACTTGGGGCCAAAGCGGCGGTGGCGCGGCGGCGGCTTGGCGTCGACGCGGCTGAAGGAGGAGTCCTCACGTGAGGCGGCGGCGTGCGTGCCCGGATGGCCCGGGCTGCGCGTCCAGTCCGCGATGCGGCCTAAGCTTCTTGGCGCGGGAGAAAGGTGCGAAGGGGATGGAGACGGGGCGTTGTTGGTATGGGAGTTTCCCGCGGCGAGGAGGGGCACCGGGGCGGCGCTGGGAGGCCGGCAAAGAACACCACGGAGAGGCGGCGGCGAGTCTGAGGAGGGCGGTGCCGGAGCTCGTGCGTGCCGGCCTTGGCGGCGCCTGACTAGGAGCGCTCGGTGATGGAAGATGGAGCAGCCAGGGTCAACGTTGGCTGAACGGGATTAGTGGAGATAGTCGGTTCGTATACGCGTACGCACCGGCATGGAAATCAATCAGACGCTGACAGGTGGGGTCCAACGGCAGAACGCACCACAGAGCAGAAATTCCTGCTCGGTTAGATGTTGTAGAGATGCTAGCTTTAAAATACTCACATCCATGTCTAGCCGTATCGATTTTATGTGAGAAACTTAATATCAACTTGCTGCATACTATTGAATGAAATCCACTTTGGCAATGTCAAAAAATTGTAAACTAAAATTTCGCGGATACATATTCACGTTATATGTGTTCACAATCTCGTTTCGCGAAAAATCGGTGCTATGTGTAAGAAAGAGAAGAAGAAAAACTATCTCGTGAAAAGTCTTATTTTAGCACCAAAATTTTCATTTTTAGCGGGCCACAACAAATATCAGTTTTTTGTGAAGCGGCTTCGTGAACACATGGGATGTCAAGATCTATGCCTGAGTATTTTTCTACAATTCTTTTGACATTTCAAAATATGTTTGAAATGCATTCTAAATACGGGATGCATAACTGCATATACACCCTAGAGGCAAAATGCTTCCCGAATATTATTGACCCCAACTTTCAATGATTATCTCTTTTGACTTAAATTTGATTGATGTAGTACTTAATCATAAGAGCATCTCCCACAAAATGCCTAACCTTAATACAAGTTTATGGTACCCTCAAACCTGTTTTGTGTACGATAATTTATAATTTATCATGTTGAATAGGTCCCTTAATTTGTCCCGGGGGATGGTGGTATGGTGGCGTCCCTTATATGATCGCAGAGAGTTTCGAGGCCGGCGGTGGTATGGGACTCCCCCTCCACGAGATCGGATTTGATTCGACACTATAGATGCTAAGCACGACCGTTTCGAAGAAGCTGTCAAGTCATGCATGACTAGCGGTTGCATGGTGGTGTCTCATACGGAGGCGGCGTAAACTTATGGCCGATCCTAGCAGGTTTTATCCACAAAGTCTTATCTACGGTGTCAAGTCATGCATGTTGTTTCAATCGCAAGAGGTGCGGTACTGGCTGGAGGCATGACGGTATGGCAAGTCATCAGCTTCCAGTTTCTCGCATCTGGTCAGCGATGTGTCGTTGGCCGACATGTGATCATGGTAGATGTGTCAACATTGAGTTTGTACACTTAGTTGGAAACATTTTTTTTGGCAATTTTGACAATTGCTTTGCGTCGTACTGTTGCTGAAGGTGGTGGCTTGAATCTCGTCTTTGGTAATGAAAATTCCAACTTGACCTTTGGTTCGACTAGTCAACATTGTTTTCATGGCAACAAGACATAGAGAGCATATCATCATGAGATTTAGTTAAGCAACTTATACATGATATGTAAGGACTATCAACACTTGCATGTAAGACATTTGGAATGCTAGAAGAGTTTACGTCCAAAGATAGAACATTGCAATGAGATAGAGATGAAATATCGACAATAGAAGATTCACCATCAACAATGCAATCTCTATCACCACTCACCATATCATTACCTTGTGACAAATCACATGTTGGTGAAGTGGAAGAAATTGTGAACTCATCACGGCCCGATGTGGAGGGAGAACAATCATCCTCAAAAATGTTGGACACTTCATATTTATCTTGAAGCTTGGTCCAAAGCTCATGAGCGTTCCGAAAAGGCATGATTGAATCAATAACTACATCGCTCAAAACATAGATGAGACCATTAGATACTTGAGTATCGAGATGAGAGTTTTACTCATCCTCGAAAGATAATTCTTGGGAATCCTTTGGAGGAGAAAATCCCACATCTACAATTCTCTCAATATAATTTGGACCCATGTCCCTAAAACGATTGAGCATGCGAATTTTCCAAACATCATAATTTGTGCCATCGAATATAAAAGTGGGATCGTGCACTAATTCTCTAAACGACATCTTTACTCTCTAGGCGGTAAAGCCCAAAAGAGAGCCGAGACTCTGATACCAATTGAAAGGACAAGGATGTCGCCTAGAGGGGGGTGAATAGGCGATTAAAACTTTTCCGGTTTAGGCTTGATAAATGCAGAATAAAACTAGGTATTTTAATTTAACAAGCATACAACCTAAATATACTAGGCTCACCTATGTGCACCAACAACTTATGCTAAGCAAGACAAGCAACAAAGTGATAACAAGATATAAGACTTCAAGCACGAAGGCTATCACAAAATAAAGTGCATAAGTAAAGAGCTCGGGTATAGAAATAACCGAGGCACGCGGAGATGATGATGTATTCTCGAGTTCCTCCTTTTTAGTGGAGTACGTCTCGTTGGAGGGGTGTGAGTTTCAAACTCAAACGCCACAAATGGCCTCACCCTATTCTCCGATGAACAACCTTGCCCAAAAGCTCGGTTCACCTTCCACTATCGGAATCCTTCAAGGCGGAATCCGGAGCCTTTACAACAATCTTGAGGCACAACCCACATCTTTCACTCTCAAATCCCATCAAAAGCAACTAATACTTATGGGGGGAGAAGAGAAGAAGAACAAAGAAGAACTCAACAAATGGAACTCCAAGATCTAGATCCAAAAGCTTCCCCTCACTTAGAGGAGATATGGATTGGTGGAAATATAGATCTAGATCTCCTCTTTCTTTTCCCTCTAATTTGAGGCAAGAATCATGGAGGAATAGAGAGAAATCAAAACTTCAAGAGGTCAACAATGGGGGGTAAAAATGTCCTTGGAATCTCTAGTCACTTTGGGGAAGAAGGGTTCCTTTTATAGGCTCCATGAAATCTTCCCGTTGGAAAACTGCTGCAAGAAAACTTAGACCGGAGACTTTGGCTGGAGACTTTGGTCGGACCGGAGTCTTTGCAAAGTTTCCGGTATGAGTCCAGTAGGTGTCACCACGCAGCTCAAAATATTCAGACCGGAGACTTTAGACCGGAAACTTTCAGTTCGGACCGGAGAATCCGGCCTACAGGAAAACTGTAGAAACACCAACACGAAAACGAAGATATCTTGAGCATACGAACTCCATTTTCGATGTTCTTGGGCTCGTTGGAATCACCACAACAAGCTTTACAAGATCATGCAGAGAAACATTATAGTCCAACAAGGGAGTATGAAACCAAATGTAGAAAGGTAAAACCTCTCTAAAAAGATGAACCAGAAGAAACTCCAAAACCGAAAACGCAACAAGTTTTCTATACAAAATCCGTTTTCGAAGAACTTGGGCTTGTCATGAAGATCACGACAAGCACCAAAACCCAACAAGGAGAGAAGCCAAATAAGAACCAACAAAGATGATATGCCAAGTACGCAAAGGTTTGAGCTCTCCACAAAGATGCGATCAAGTTACTCACTTGAGAGCCCCTCTTGATAGTACGTCGTTTATCCAATAACCCGGTCTCCCACTAACACCATGAGACCGGTAAAATAGAAACCCTATCAAGATCATACCTTTGCCTTGAGCATTTTACTTGAGCTAGATGATGACGATATTGATCTCTTCAAGTGGACCACCTTTTATTGATTGCGCTTTGCTTGGTGAAGACTCACATATTGCTCCCCATACACCAATATGGGAGAGCCTCTATTAGGCACGTCTTCACTTGACCATTATCTCCAAATGGGTGATAAGCTTCAAGCATAGTATTTCTTCGAGATGCTTCTCTTGAACTTGCACTTCATCTTCTTCACTTACTATACATGGTGAATTGGAGATAACCATGAATGTTCACTCAATCTTGTTTTCCAAGCCCTACTTGCAATAAGCTCGACTCTAGATGACCATTTGTGTGGATCACACCTTGAATATTACTTTGGTCATCACTTTATTTTCTAAATTCCAACACATGAACTTCAATCTTTTCCCATGGACAAGATCTATAAGGATATCTCAATGCAAACATTCGTCCATAAGGATTGTCATTAATTACCAAAACCACACATGGGGAAACATGCACTTTCACTTTTCCTTATTGAAGGGTTTTCCTAAAAGTTGTCCATTTTCTCATTATTTTTGCCTTTTACCATAGTGTTAGTGATAGTCTGGTGGAGATTCTATTGCGAGGAAAATGGCTTTTATTTTATTTTATTTTATTTGTATCTTCCTAAATTCACAATTAATAAAAACGCGTCCTCGTTTTGAAAAAAGGGATCCCTCTATTTGTGCTATAATTTTTGTTTTGAAAACAGTTCACGTTGCTTTTCAACATTGATGACACTAGTTCATACTAGTTTAGAGCATCTCTAGCGGATTCCGTAAAAGTGGTCAAACCTGAATATTTGCAGTTTCATTTGGAAAATACGCAATGAACAAATCTCGTAAAACAAGGTGAACCAAAAAACATTTTCCTGTCGGCGCCAGTACCGGCAAAACGCGAGCTTGATTGCACGACGAGGAGACTCGATTCTGGCGTTAATCTTAGATTCCCATTCCGACGCAAAATAGTTGCTTGCTCGAGTCTCCTCGGGTGGGAGCCGGAGCGTTTCATCCAGCAGTGTTCAGTTTTACCATAAAAGATAGACTCCTCGAGTAAGATGGAGAAAAGAAAAAAACGTTTTACGGTATTGTTTTATGAGATCTATATTGTCCGGACCATCGCGATACCGTAGGATCATTTCCGGTTGAAATGGAAAACGCGGTTTCCGGTTCCGTATTTACGTGGTCTACAAGAGATGCTCTTATACATAGATCAAAATACTAACCCTAATCTAAGCAAACAAGGCAGCAGCACGCCATTAGAACTTGCTTTTCTTCCCTGTGACTTATGTATTCTTCTTTTCTTGAAACAAGTTATGTCTTCTTCTTGCAAAAGAAGAGGATGCCAAGGAAGCAAAAGCACGGTGGTAGAAACTGCCGTGCCGCCTCTGAAGTCTGAACCCCTTGCAGCAGCTGCACCTTGTTTGCTAGCTGGTTGGTACATGAAAGATTCAAGTACCAGTAGTACTCTATGTCCGTCAAATTACTCTCGTGCTCCTGCCTTATTCGGTTATTCCTTCTCGTCATCCTACCTTTTTTGACGCACACCTCGCGACCGTGCAGGTCGACATGGCGGAGGAGGCCGTGGTGGCCGTAGCGCTGCCTCGCTGGCCGCTCGACCACACCGATGTCGAGACGTTTGCAAAGGTAATTTTTCCGTCCGTCAGTCCGTTCCGTTTCCGTCCAGCTTGAGATTTTTTGACGCTCCCTGCTTCAGATTTCTTCCTTTGCCTCCGACACACATGTGCCCCGTCCGGTGCAGGCCCTCGCCGTCGCCATGGAGGAGGCGCGTCCCGCCTATGGCCGCACTGCCGTCGTCCTCCACGGCAACAAGGCGCAGGTGGACAAGGTCAATTCCACCCTCGAGCACGCCCACCATGCATCGCCAAGGATCCCATCCCCTACAAGGTACGTTCGAACGCTTTCGTCTCCTCTCTCCCGTTAGTAAAATTTAATTTATACTAAACAATTATACATGTTTAATTGTTTTTATCAAATTGTAGATTTTGACAAATATATGTTGTATATTACTTAGTTGTCATTGTGAATCATACAGTAATGTTTCCTAGTATTTATTATTGTATTGTGCAATATATTGCCAAATTTATCATTGCAGATATATTTGATTTTAGTGCCCTTAACAATATACATAACCATCTTAAATGTGAAAAAAGTAATAACGTGTCTCACGTTGAATATTTTTTTAGGAAAATGAATTTATAGTATATATATATTGTTGTGTGGATTTATTTATTTATTTTTAATATTACTAAATATATTGGTCGAGAGTACAAAACATAGACTAACAAATACCTTAATAGAAGTGTGTAGTCTTTGGTTAGGTAAGCAAATATATAGAAACTTATATTTTATCAAGGGTTCGAGCAGAGATGGGGTCAAGTTGGGGATTTGCAGTTGCGTGGAGGCAAATGGGATAAATCCCCGCTTCCAGTTACCAACTTTTTAGCCAATTTTTTGACTTTGTCGCCAAATAATCACTTTCCGTGCCGTCCAGATATGTTCGGTCACTTTGGGAATTACCATAATCAAGAAAATACAAATTACACAAAAATGTTCTATAACAAGAATTAAGGTGTATATATGATTAGTAGTGTTGAATGAAGTTCTATAACAAAACTTCAGTGCATATAATGAATAGATTATGCCAGATAGTACAAACTTTGGAGTTTACACTAAAAGGTGTGATGCTTTGCTAGTGACGATGTACTCGTAACAATACAACTTTAGTGCAACTTTTTAGAATTGTCTTATATACTTACCACAACTTGTTCGTAATATATAATGAAAACATGGCAAGTTTAATAATGTTCTGACATTGTTTAGATATTATAAAAATTAAAACACCCTTGGGGGTATGTTCATGGCTCCAAACAAATTAAAGCATTCTCTGAAATTTCTAAGCCATCTTTATGATATGAGATAACATGGTTACAGATGTACTGGAATATGAATTATTCATCCATTTACAACCATTTTTTCATGTACGCTTGGTTCAAATTTCAATTAAATCCAAAAACATCTAGAAATTAGTTCAAGGAAAATTGCAAAAAAAAAAAAAATCAATTGTCTAAATTCGCAATATTTTCTGGTATGTTCCATGAGAAAATGCAAGTCCAAAATTTAGAGAACCATAATTAAGGAATATTGTGTTAGTGGAAATTCTGAGCATGCTCTGACCGTCCGGACTTTAATTTTCACAAATTATTTGAAAAAAATTAATTAATGAAGTTGTAAAGATTTGTCTTATCTACTTACCATAACATATTGGTATCATATAATGTATAAATGGCAATTTTTGGACATATAGCACAAAACATGGCAAAATGCATGTATTTCTCGATTCTTTTTTCAAATCTAGTAAAAACACAAATAGTTGAAAAAAAAACTTCTTGATTACAAAGCAATACTTTATATGCTACACCTAAATTGCAAGCATGCATGCTGACTCAAACTTGGGTTGGGTGGGTAGGATGGCTTCAACATCCACTTACCACTAGGTTATGCGTAAATCTGCGGCAATATTGCTAACATCAAACATATTGTATCTAGCACATGCATTTTTCTTTTGACCTACCTCATTACTACATGCATCTTTAATTGTGTTTTCTACTATAATAAGAAATTCAGTTATAGCACCTTTACTTAAGTAATACAAAAAATATGATCTAGCCAAATTTTGAAAATTCGGAGCATGCCCGGACCCTCCGGACTGTTTGTTTTACAAATCAATTATAAAAAAGGAAATGAAGGTGTGTATATGCATACAAGTGTAATATGAAGTTCTAGAGAGACTTGTCTTATCTACTTACCAAAACATATTGGCATCATATAATGAACAAAGGGCAAATTTCACACATATAGCTCAAAACATATATTTCTCGATTCTTTTATCAAATATAGCTCAAAAAAATAAGTTATTGATTCAATTACGTTGCATATCCGTGCCTGACCACATCTACCTTGGCAACTTTCTGCGTGCAAGCCATGGCATTCGAGACCATGGAGCTGATAGGGAATGAGCCTCTGTAGGCCTCGGGCACCCGGTGCAGTAATGTGGACCATTGGGCCTCAGTTGTCACGACACAACGTTAATCTAACTACCGTTGGAGTATTACATTGCTTGCACAACACGTTCGGTTGTTGTGGACTGTTGGGGCTCGGTCCTGCCGACCTATCAGGCCCGTAAAAGCATATTATTCGTCAGATATTCTTGCGGCCCGGCCCATTGAGAACTGCTCTGCCAGTAAGAGAGCGGTTCTGCATTTGGCCCGGTTATCCGCTCCTTCAAAGAAAGAAACCTTTCCACAGAACCAAAAAAACAAAAAAACCTCAATGCCAGTCAGAATCCCCGGAACTTTGTGTCTCGAAATATCAGAGCCTTTGATGAGCCAAGATTTCAGGAACTCTGCGTGTCATGTGTGCACTTTGTCAACAAAATGTTCAGTTAATCAGGCAAGATTACAACCGCACTAGGGAAGGCAGATATGTAAAGGCTAGCTTTTTATTATTGATATGTAAAGGCTAGCTAGTGATGCCCAAGTGATCCAATCCAATACTCCTGTAGTACAATCTTGTACTAGCACGCATACTGAACAAATGATAACCACCTCTCTTGTTGTTTTGCCGGCCGGAACGTCCGGCGCTTGAAGAACGTAAAAGCGGTTTATCACAAACGGCGATATCTTTTACATCCGAATTCGGTTTTCGATAAAAAAATTAAATACAAGGCCAAATGCCCAACGTTAAATTAATAACGCCCCGAACGGCGACAAAGATACAAAGTGCTGAACCCAACTTACAACCACGGACTACACTCTCACACACAAGATACAGGACAACCGCAGAAACATCAGCGGGAGGAACGCCACCACAGGCTACTCCGATGAGGTCGAGAACATGCTTGGCGGGCAAAGGTGTTGGGACGAAACTCGCTCGTGAAGACAGACCGGCGCACCGACACACGCTGCACACCGTCGACACGGGCAAAGTGGCGGGCCGAACCTACCCAAGAACCGAGACCGGCACACCAACACACACTGCACGCCGCCGAGACCCGCCAGCCGGCAACGGAGACAGCCACAAGGGAACAACATCACGCTGAGGCACACCAAGGAGGTCCAAGCAAGAAACGCCGAGAACGCAGACCAAGAAGCAAGCTTTGCCGGAGGAAGCACGCCGAAGAGACTCCGCCACCCAACCTCCAGAGAGCTACACACCGTGAGCTCCAAGACGGCGTCTTCAAGAAGAGCACAACGTAGAACGCCGCCGCCGCCCGATCCGAAGATCTAGGGTTTTCACCCGGAGCACGTAGGAGGACAGAGAAACGCCACCGCGGCGCCTTCAAGAAGGAGACGACGTCCACGGACGCCGCCGCCGCCGTGGCCCGGGAAAAAACCTAGGGAGAGTTTCCTCTCGACAATATCTCTCCACCTCCCACACCACAGAACGCAGCTCGCCAGGCACCACCCGTCCCCACGGCCGTGGTCCTAGCCAGCACCATCAGAACTCGGGCTCGCCCGCCAACCCACAAGTTCACCACCATCCAGGGCCGCCGCCCCGGCGTCCCACCTCCACGCGCCGCCGAAACTGCAAAGGAGAGCGAAAGAACACCATGGTTGCACCTCCTGCTAGATCGAAGGCCAGCAGCCCCCGCGGCTGCAGGAGCCGTCAGATCCGGAGGGGAGGAAAGCAGGGCTCGCCAGGGCCCGGGACCCCTGCCCCGGCCCGTTAACGCGAGGCGATCGGAACTCCTCGTCCGAGGCCGCACAGCCCGACGACCTCGCCCGAATCTTCATCACAGGAACAACAGGACGAACGCCGCCGCCAGCCGGAGTCGACAGAGACCGCACCGGCCCGCCAGCGCCCAGAAGCTCTCAACCTCCACCAGTCCACCCAGCACGTGAAAATCCCTCGCCGTCGCCGAGACCCAAGCCCAGGGGAGCCGAGGCGCGCCACCGGCCGAAGGTGAAGCCCAGTCCGCACCGTCGTCAGCCGCAGCCGCCCCGCGAGGCTGCCCTGGCGCGCGGGTGAAGGAGATCCGCCGCCGCCGGCACCGCACGGTCATTTCCCGGTGACTCCCGCCGGCGGCGGTGGCAGGGAAGGGTGGAGGGGAGGCTCGGGGGTGGCTAGATCTAGGGTTCGCCCCTGTCGCCCACGGGGGGCGAGCAGGAGCGTCGGGGGGGGGGGGGGGGGTGGACTACTATCTTGGTTTAGTAAGGGTTATAAATTTGGCAGCTAACAACAAGCTCTAACTTCTCAAACATATAAACATCAAATTTAATCCAAGGAGTATAAAATCAAAAGTGGATAGGTTTGACCTCTCTATAAATAAAAAACGGTAAAACCTATAACACCAAAAACACGATAAGTTTTTCGTATGATACCCGTTTTCGATGAACTTAAGCTTGTCATGCAGATAACATCACGTTCTAAAAACTTAATCATAGAAAATCCAATATCAACCAAGAAAGATGATACCAAAAAAGTAAAGGTTTAAACTCTCTACGAACGATTCGAACAAATTGCTCACCCGAGAACCCCGTATCAAACCTATAAGTCGGTCTCCCAACAACCACCTTTAGACCTATAATATATAGAAACCTATCAAAATTATAACTTTTTCTTGCGCATTCCACTTGAGCTAGATGATGACTAGCATGCCGCCTCGAGATGGAACATTTCATTTGTTTGGTGAAGACATGCAAATTGCTCCCTCATACTCCACTATGATAAAGAACCATTTAGGAGTATCTTCACATATCCATAACACCAAAGTGGACGACAAGATTCAAGGCATGTGATTTTTAAGATTGTCATTTTGAATTTGCACTTCTCAACCTTGATGAAGATTGACACTTGATGCCATCCACTCATGGGCTACAGGAAGCTTTCCTTTTGGTGTAGGTGCAGTCCACGGAAAGATACCTAACCACATATAGAAACACGAAACACATATATCATGCGTTAGTTCACATAGCACAATTGACAATTGTTACTGTACCACATGATCATTTGATCCCACTTGGTACATAATATATGCTTTGTGGATTGATCAACTTGAATCATATCATTGCAATTTGTCTTGATCACCCTCGTATCTTTTCTTCTCACACCATTTTGATGATGTCTTGAATGTAAGCATGAATGCTCACACGATGTTCATTCTGCAAGACACACCTGACAAAGGCTAAAATCTCACATGACCATTCTTCGGATCACACCTTGGACACCACTTTGGCCATCACTTGATCTTCTTCGTGTTGTATCATAAGATATACAATGAATTCTTCTCTTGCCCGCATGCTCCAAGCCTTGGCCAATTAGGGCTTAACACATGAGTCCATCATGATCTCAACTTCGATCAATATTTTGGAATTCTTCTCTTGAAATCCAACTCTTAAGATCTTGATCCTCATGACGTAACACATAAGTTAGAACATGTCTTCATCTGAATTCCACACAAGAATCCCCGTCATCTCTTCACATTGATTATCTTGATGCCAATATTTAAACAATATATTTATCTTCATGGCATCCATCCTTGAATCCAACACATGGACTCCATATATCACCTGTGGAAAAACCGTTCAAATATAACTCAACGGAATATGAGAAGAAGCATGAAAAAACATTACCATCAAGACCATCAAACAAGGGTCGACCAGCGCATCAACAAAAATCTGAGCTAGAGGAGAGAGAAGAAAAAATGGGCTCTTTTCATGTATCGTCTCCTGCTGTCCTGCACACACGAGAAAGAAGAAACTACAGTACGCATGTAAGTGGTAGAGCCGACTGCATGCATTTAGTGCAAGTTAGGTGATTCTTGCATGTAAGAAACAATAATAAACATTAAATATTAAAATATCAACAAAGCCAACCTATTATACATATGTATTTTGATGGTGACTTTAGGTGACATGGTACGGGATATAGGGTGTTTTGGTTCTGAGGAACATCTAGTTCTACCGAGGGAAGTGTACTTTAAAATGTAAAAATTATAACAAATTTTGGGGCTATACACCGAATAATCTATGTGGGCACACAAAGTTTTGCGGAGATTTTTTTGTGTTCTGTATAAAAAGATAAATTTGGTGCTAAAAATGACTTTTTACTTGACATAATTTTGTCTTCTTACGGAGGGCACAAAAAATTTCTTTTTGGCGGAACTTTGTGTGCCAACATATATATTTTGAATATGTACCTAATTTTTTTTCCGGAATTTTCTTTCATTGTGAAATGTAGTTTTCATAGTAGGAGCATCTAGTCCAGGAGCCAAAATGGATTCCCAACACGGTATGACCCTACAACCAGCAGCCAGATATGTTATTGTCCATGCTCTAAGGCCCCAAAGCTAACAGTCCTGAGCTTCTATGAAACCACGATCGTCATGTTATCGAAATATATATGCAAATATATATGGAGTGTCTGGTGGTGTGGCAGCCATTGACAGTATCGGCTCTTTGGCTCTACTATGGTGGTGTCCATGGCCACCCAGGCCGTGGCGGCCTGGACCTTCACCGTCTTGTAGGGTCGCGCCTCATTGGAGGCATCGTCATGGACCTACTTGTGTTTTCCCGCCTCGAGCAACATGTGAAACTCTAAATCATGCTAGTTGGATCGGGTGGCAGCGCCACGATGTTATTTCCTCCTTGGAGGCATTGCCTAGGTTGACCATGAAGTCCCCGAGGCGGTAGAGACATTACGGCTGCTGCATGGTTCTCCGGGACAGAAAACGAATAATTTCCTCTGGTTTGGTCGGTGTCATGCCGTGTACTCGCTAATTCTTCTAGGCGCTTATGCACGTACAATGCATTGATTTGTGCCTTTCTAAAGTTAGAGCCGGACAACCAAAATATCAAGCATCAGTCATGACACACTCTTGGGTCCGTGTCTCGGCTCCCCGCCATTGTTGGAGGGAGAGGATGCTAGCAAGGTTGTCGTGGGTGTGCGTTGTACCTCGACCAAATCCAGAATACGTGGTAACTAACTAATTATTTATGGAGGGAGTATCGTCTTGGACTTTTCTTTACAACACATGTCCTTATTCTATAAAAATGTATTATGTACGGAAAAACACTTCTAATTTCTGAGCTTTTGTGCTCCCTTTTTTTTTGTAAAAATTGTCTTTTTTATTTTTGCTTATACAAGTGCATACAAGTCTACTATGTACGACCAAATTTGCAGCTAAATTTCTTTTCATATGTAATGTGCACAAAAAAGACAGTTTTGTTCCTTTTTCCGATCCATTATTTGGTGATTTTTGTGTAGCCTTCAATACACCATATAATCGAACAAAACTATACATATAATTAGTTTCGGAAAATTTTGAAACTTTAAAATACCATTTTAGTTATTTTAAATATCCGGGGCACTGAAACTCAAACTTGGAGCCAAATTATGTAGAAGAACAAACTCTCTAACAAAAATTCCCCTATATATAAAAGTCGGTGCAAACCGCGTCCAATTCCAGCGTCCACGTCACCCGGATTGTTTGGGCCGTCCGATCGACGCGTTCGACGTCCTGGATCGTGCCAAAAATCGTGCTGCTACAGTAACACTGTGCAGTCGAATTTCTAACAATGGCGTCGCGCCACGTCGCGCTGCAGCGTCACTTTTGCAAAAAAAGCCCGCAAAAGGACTAAAATGCGAATTTTGCCAAACTCAGGGATCTCCGTGTAAAAAAGCCAGCGCAGCATGTTCCCCTCTTTCCTCTCTCGCGACGCGGCAGAAAGCCGCCGCCACCGCCGACGCGCATCCCCGCCGTCCTGCTCCTCCCCGACCAAATCGATTCCGCCGGCGTGCTCCGCCGTCGCGCGCTCTCCATCTTCGCTGAGTCGCGCATGCTGGGACGCCGCCTGCTCGCCGGATTCGTCGCCGCAGCCGACCTGCTCCCTCCGCTGCATTCGGGCGCCGCCGGCGTCGCTCCGGTGGCCACAAAGGGGCGGTGCCGCCGCCTGCGACCGTCCCGCGTCCACGCGCGTCGACGACGCGCACGTCCCACCTCGCTTCGACGCCTCGCCGGCGTGCTCGCGGTGGCCGCTGTGGCCGTTGTGCGGTCACTGCTTGCGTCCCTGTGACGTCAGCAGTGGCCCACCTGTCAGTTTTTTTTTTAAAAAAACACACATAAATTCGAAACAATTCTACAAATGCCCATTGCAAAAAATAAAAAATAAATATACATCAAAAAGCCCGGGAAAAAATTACAACAAGAAACAAAACGTGTTTCAATCTTTTAAATTAGTCGTAATTTCGACATATTCGAAAACAGTAAATATTAGTGCAAAACGAAATCATATTTGAACACTCAAAATTACTAAATAATATTGAAAATACTCCATACCACATAAACATGCCCGCAAACATGTTTGAAAATTTTGAATTAGCCAACAGTTGGACATTTCCTAATTCAAAAAAAATAGTACAAAACATATCTAAATAATTTGAATTAGTCCACACATCGATACACTCCAACTCAATAAATATTAACAGAAAATACAATCACATTCGAAGATTTAAAATTGTTAAATAATTATATCTACTCTACAATAGTACTACATAAACATGCTCACAAACATGTTTACATATTTTGAATTGTCCAAAATTTGAATATGCTTTATTTCAGTAAACATTAATGAAACATAAAGACAAATTTTAACAATTCAATTTCCTACATCATTAGACATATTCTACAATATGTAAACATGCTTACAGGGAAAAAAACTAACCACTTATGGCCAAATACAAACATATTTGAATGTTTTAAATTGGTAGATAGTTCTATACAATCTGAGTGAACTTTCAAGTTCAATTAAAAATTTATGACACCATACAACCATATATTTAAACATTTCAATTCACCAACTATTTGGACATACTCTACACAAAAAATTCCAACAGATTACAAGAATTCGAATTACAACGGGTGCAGTTAATATCTACACAAAATCCAAATTACCTTCATCTAAGTATATACATTTAAATTTTTTAAGTGTCTTCCTAATGGAAGTACCTCTAAAAATTCCCATGCGGAAAATATGAATAGAAACAACAAAAAACTCAGAAAAAAGTACTAATTATTTATGTCGAAAAACAAATATGTTTACACATTTCGAATTGGTGAATACTTGAAGAAAATCTTAATGCACTTCCTCTTTACAACAATTTGTACAACATAAAATTATTTCTACAAATACCCTCACAAAAAAATGCTGATTATTTGTGCCACATAATCAAATTTCAAATTTAAATATTCCAACATTTTAAATATCGTATAAATCTACTCAATATGCAAACATAAAAATAAGTCAACTGTAAACAACACCCCAACTTCAACAATTTTCTACATCTAAAAAAAAAATTTAAACGCAAACTTCTTCAAATATCACAAATATTACAACCTACACAATTTTTAAATATACACGTTTCCAAATTTAAATTACGTTTACTCCACAAGCGCGGCTTCCCTAAAACAATATTCATCTTTATATTTGTTTTCTTTCGTTTTTTGCTTTCCTTTTGTTTTACAATAAAACAACATTGGAATAATGCTCAAGAAGAAGAACAAAAAATTGCAAGACATTTTAGCTCACAAAACAATTATAGTTTTCCTAAAACAGTTTCCGAATAATGACCAACAAGAATAAAAAATAAATGCAATACATTTTAATTCACAAAACAATTGTAATTTCCCTTTTCCAAATTCAATCTACTGTAATATATTTGTAAAAAAAAAACATTGGAATTTGTGTTCACCCGTATAACCATAATATATTTCTCCTGGTAGTACATTTCTCTTCCTCTCCCCTTTCTCTCTTCCTCCCCTCCCCTTGAGAGTCTTCCGAGTGCTCCCGGCTCCTCTCTCCTTCCTCTCCGGCGGCGCGGCCGCTCGGAGCTGGTGGGGGGGAGGAGGCCGGCTCCTCTGTACAGTAGTAGTATTAGGTGTAGTCTTTGCTTGCTTGCAGCCTGGCGCTATGCCGTCTTTCTTTCCTTGTCGCCTGGTGAGGTCTTTCTCGAGCTGCGACCTTTGCCTGGAGAAGCTCTCGCTCAGTGCTCGTCCTTGGTGGATGGGGTGCGGTGGGGACGGATCCGAGGGCGCCTGCTTCAATAAGCTCGGTGCTGCTTCTACACGGGGAGATCTGGAGCGGCTCTCACCCGATCTTGTCGTCTCGGCGACGGGAAGGCTGGGTGGTGAGGCGTTTTGCTCAGATCTGCTTGTGGTGGAAGCTTGGAGGGGTGTTCTTTGTGCGGCACCTGGCTGTTGTCCTTCCGCAGCGATGAGCTGCTGTTTCTTTGCAGGTGCTGCTCCTGGGAGTAGGTGGAAGGTGGGTTGGGTGCTTGCTTCCTCTTTTCCTTCTCTGGCCGACCGAGGTGGTGAGGGGAGAGGGAGGTGGTGGTGGGCGTCCTGTTTTGGTCGAGGTGCTGCAGGTGGTCTTCTTCTTCGTGGGCTTTGCTCCGGCCGGCCGTGGCGGCGAGGGGAGCGGGCGTGCGAAGGTGGGTGCTGGTGGTCCTACGCGCTGCGGTGGCGGCTGGAAGCTTGGGTGGAAGCGGGAAGACGTCGCTTTGGCCGTGCTCCTTCAGCGAGGCTAGAGTCCGTTGCTTGCGACGGATGGCGTCTGCGGTCTTCTACAAGGTGGTGGCGCCTTCTTCCCGCCGGCAGTGGTACGGCGTCGTCGGCAGCGTGCAGGAGTTTGGGGTGAGCCGGTGGTGGATCTGATTGCGTTTTCTCCAGGTAGCTCGGGGTGCTCGGTGCAAGTTTCGGGGTCCTTTGTGTAATTTCCTTTTCTTTTCGGACCTGTTTGTAATTTGTACTGTGCTTCCTGTTTTTTTTAATCAGATCCTTTCAAAAAATATTTCTCCTGATTATGCTGGCAAATAAGAAAATTATAGCAAAATAAAACTATGTTTAACCATTTCAATTTAACTAATATATTTGAAGTTTATTTAACTTAAATCTCCCTAACTATGTACTCCAATTTTAAAATGCTTGATTAGATTAATAATTAGAGAAAATGTAAATTCATACCCTCTAATTATGTATTGAATTAAAGTTGAATTAAACAAACACTAACATAAAATATTTCCTCTGATTATTGAGTCAAATTAAATATTTAAGACAAAGCACAAATACATTACATCAATTACAATAAGTCAATATTTGAAGGTAATATGACTAAACTCTCTCCAATTTTGCAATTTAGTTCAACAAATGCTTAAACTGAACTTACCCCTCACTAATTACGCAGTTAAATTTAAATAATGCTGGATTAGATGCACACTGGAAAAACCATAAATTTATTTCCTCTAAAGATGAATTTAATTTAATAAATTGTAATACAATATATTTCCTCCAAACAAAGACTCAAATTACATATTTACACCGAAATACAAACATATTTGATCAGTTCAGTTTATGAAGACAAATTACACATTCATGCCAAAAAAAACAAAAAAAAACAAGCACTTCAAGATACCTTTCTGCAGTTATTTAAAATCAAATGACTTTATTACAATAATGCATAATAACATATCTTTCCTATTTCATACTATATGGTCATCATACCAACGTCCACAACTAAAAATGTAGACCACCAAACCAATCATCTTTTATCTCAAACTTATTGCCAAACACCTTTTCCCGTCTTCCGACCATTCTGTACCTACAAATCCGACAACTCTTTTCAAATTTAAAAACATCTCACAAAATAAAAACAATTCAGTACATCCTTATTTAACATTATTACAAACATGTTATAAAATTCCATACATTTGAATAATTCAAAAGAAATGCCTTCTAAATCTACCCACTTTATAAATGTAAAAAGAATTCAAAACTGAATATAACTCCCTAATTTGATTAAATTTTGAAAACTTCACAATTTTTAACCCTATACTTTCTTCACATTTCAAAACAAATTCAAATCTTCACAACTATTAAATATCGACATTTTCAAAATTAAATTTCACCAAACACACGCGGCATTTGCCGCGTTAATATCCCTATTACATTCAAAATCTCGTAGTGCGCCGATACTTTCCGTTTCTTCGTTTCGTTGATCTCCACTATCTCGTGGCCACACGGTCAGAACTCAGTAGCGATACCCGTTTTGACTCACCGGCTCCTGTCGGGTTCTCCCGAGCCGCATCTTTGCCCTACACTGTCACTCCGGTCCCACATAAACAGGGACCCCACCCGTCAGTACTGCGAAAACGTACGTCAGGTCACCCATCTCGGTAGACGACGACGAGGCCACAATGACTCCTCGAGACCAGGGAACTGACCGGTGCGCCGAAGACACTGACGTACGGGCCCTACAAGCCACAGTACTCGGGACACGTGCCGGCGTGACACAGGGCGGGGCCACAGGCGCAGCGGGCGCACGAAATCCTATCCGGGGCTCCATCGAAGCGAGCGAAAGGAGGGCGAGAGTGGGAGTGGGATGGCATACCCGAGAGCAGAAGAGAAGACGCTACACACAGTCACACACTAGCAGACAGCAGCGGCCGCAGTAGAAGGGGGAGTGGAGTGAGAAGAAGAAACAAGAACAAGAAGCCTCGGAGAGAGGTGAGGGTTCTTCTTCTTCCTTTGCTCTGCAATGGTGTACCTTTCTTTGATCCACTCTCTCTCTATCCCTCGGGAGGAATCATTGCGTGTTCTTGGTTACACTCGTGTCTTTCTTCTGTGAAGAGAGAGGAGGGGAAGAGAGGTTTCTTTTTATTCGATTCGGTTGAATGTAGGAGGAAGAAGGGGGAGAAAGAGAGGCTGAAAGATTTGGTATCGGAGGCCTCCCTTTTTGTTCGATTCGGTTGAATGTAGGAGCAGTTTGTGTCAAAGATGAAACAAAAGTTTCTGCTTTTGCATCCACTTTCTATATTTCGGCTGTTCGTGTAGATTTGTTTTGTTTTGCTTTGCTTTGGGGAATAAACTATTTTCCCGTTGAATCCCTGTCTCCTTTTTCGTGTTCTTGCTGTTGATCTTAAACCGGCGAACAAGCTAATGAATGCCCCTCTTAGTACTGTTAACTAGTACTAGTTGTACAAGATTTAATCCGCTATCAATCCCGTGCATTATCTAGACAGTGTTTTCACTTCTTGAAATGTTTCAACCCACAATATCTTTCGTGTGTGCATCTTTTACTGTCTTGCATTACCGGTTAATGTTTATCCTCCTGTCCTGCGCTTGTCCCTGCCGACCTTCAATGCAATCCTCTCCATCCCCAAAACATGAGCAGGATCTTTTTTTTTTGAAAATTCACCACAATATATTAGGTTCACAAGCCCGCCTCATTAAAACCCTGCCAGTCCCTTTCGGTACCCTGGTTAGGGAAAGAGTGCGTCTGAAAACTTGCGGCCTTTAAACATTAAGCCCAGTTACATCGATTGCAACTAACTCCTTTATACAATCAGGAGGTTCGTTGCTAGTAGAACCGCTAAACCCTGCTTTTCCTAGCTGGGCAAGCACATGCGCTATGCCGTTACAGACACGTTCTACTTTACACACAGAGAGCTCATGGTACACCCTCAAAAGTTCACGCCCCTCTAGGATCAGGGCCCAGCTTCGAGATTTATCAGTGGTACCAATTGAGAAGGCTTCGACAGCCCGAAGACAGTCGGATCTAGTCCTGCACCATTGGGGATTCATAATAATGATGGCCTATTATCAACCACAGAGCCCTTCTCTGTAACTGTGTAACTTACTGCACAGGCAGCTTCTCCACCTTTGAATTCTTTACCCCCGGCCATTTCTTTGCTCTGCTATTGCTCCGTTCCATGTAAGGTTGTCTGGCTCCCATTATTGTTCACCACCCTGGAGAGGAATGCCCGTTCTAGCCCTTACCGTGCACTGTGCTGGGTGCCCTTGAATCAAGGGCAGTTTGGTATGGATGCAATATTTTAGGTCTGTTCTGTGCTGCTTTGCTGGATTCCTTCAACCTGAGAGTCCCTAGATTGGGCCAACCTGAGTCCTTGTGTGCAACTTGCTGCACGTTTGCCTCTGCCTGAGGCTACAGGGTGTGTGTGAGACTAGCCATTATTAACTAGGATTGGATGTAATAAAGAGGAATGGCATGGACATGGCGTTTTGTCCGCACCCGTTATGTTAGCACAAAAAATTTCGCAAAGAAAAAACATTTTTTTTGTGACCTGTGCAAAAAAGACAAAAAAACAATCGCGTACAAAGTCATTTTGAAAACTCCGGATTTGTCTTTTTTGCACAACCCACAAAAAATGTTTTTTCTTCGCGAAACTTTTTGTGATACCATAAAATGTCATCTAGTATATCCGAAAGTTTTATTTAGAATTTTTTGACATTTAGAAAAATATTTTTATTAGTGGGTGTATCTAGACCTACGAGCCGATATGGATTTTCCATATCACCACTTCATCACTTCCTTTTCCTTTTCAGATATCATGAATTGTGAAGTAATCTGCATCTTGTGATCTAGAAGTATGATCTTTACACTGTAGTTACCTTCTTGCATTTAGTAAGTTTCTTGTTAATGGCCACTAGGCAGTCTTGTTTTTGTGTAGCTTGTTTCATGTTTGAGTTCTACTACTGTATGTTAACAACAGTACTTTCGTGATTAATGCAGGAGTTAAGTGAGTGCAAAAGGATTTTGTGAGGAACCTCATCATGCAGACTTCGAAAACAAGGTTAAGCTTGTCCTGGAACTTTTATGTATATTTTTCTTCCTTCTTTTGTGCATGTGTTTGCTCAAGCACACCTGCGGTTCTACACATGCATGTGCCTCTCTGAGGCAGTGTCTACCATTTCAGTGGACAGTACTATTCCAAATGGCATGATGGCATATTGTTTGTATTAAATAGGTCTAATGTACTGGGACCAGTGCAGGTCAAACTGGCCATTTACTTGTGTATAGTGAAATAATATTTCCTAGTCTTGTTGACTAGGAGATAATTGTAGTGTACTTTTGTATTGTTGTTAGTTGAACACTGTAGATTATGCCTATTTTCTTTTCCAAGTGAAGTTTGCCACTAGTAGTGTATCAAAATTGTTTAACCAAGCTATCTTATTTTCTAAGCACTACTTCATTGTGTGTCACTGCGTTACTCCCCGTATGTAATTCAACTAGCATTAGGTATAACTTCTTATACTTTATACTAAGCCTTTTACCCTTTTGAGTTCTGTAGGAATGGCCCTTCAGAGGCTCCGCAGAGGACGTCTCCAGCAACTCCACGGTCGTCTCGTGTGGCGAAAACTGGAGGAAATGAAGCCGACTCCCCCGGGATCACACCAACAAGAACACCTACGGAGAGGAGCCCAAAGGTCACTGAGCGTCGTTCACCACGGAGCCCAATTACTGAGGTAAAAAGCTATTTGTTTTGCAGGCATCTCTTGCTTATTGGCCCTCTTAAGTTTCTTGCTCCACCCATAGAGTATAGAGTCTTCATTTACCAGAACTAGGCTTTCATTTTTCAAAAGCTCTGTTCCATTTAGTTCATTGTGCATGTGTGCAATTAGTTATCCTAGAAGTTGTTTTAACGAAATAAGATGGTGTCTCTATCTGAATGGTATGATGATAACTGTATCATCTTTGAGCAGTTTACCACCGAAAATGCAGAATATTTTACAGCAAGCTTCTTTTAAATTAGTTTATTAATAATACAATTTGGACTCATTTTTCAGAAGAAGCGCCCAAGTAGGCTAAATGAGTTGGACTCTAAGGTCAGCCAGCTCCAAGATGAACTGAAGAAGACCAAGGAACAGCTGACTGCATCCGAGGCACGGAGGCGCCATGCACATCAGGAAGCTGATGAAGCAAAGAAGCAGGAGCAGGATGCTTCCTCGAAGCTACAGGACTCGCAGCGCCAGCTTGCGGAATTCTCAGCCGCGGAGGAATCCCGTCTCCAGGAGCTGCGCAAGATCCAACAAGAGCGCGACCGTGCATGGCAAACTGAGATCGAGGCTTTGCAGAGGCAGCAGTCGGCAGATGCAGCTGCACTCAGCTCAGCCATGTCTGAGATCCAGAGGCTGAAGTTGCAGCTAGAGGTCACAGTGCAGTCTGATGCAGCCCGTGTGAAGCAATGTGAGTATGCAGACTCTGAGCTTGAAGGGTTGAAGCAGGAGATGGAGCTCCGGCTTGCAACGGTCGAAGGCCTGAAAGTCAACATTGGGGAAAGCGACAAGGCTGCAGCTGATGCGAACACAACGGCAACTGAGACCAAGCTGCAGCTGGAGACGGCAAAAGCCACCATTGACTCACTCGTAGCAGAGGGTTTGCGGTTGCAAGAATGCATGAGGTCAAAGGACATAGAGCTCAGTGAGTCTAAAGCTCGGGTAGTCTCGCTGGAGGAAGATCTGAAGAAGACACGGGCTGCAGGTAATGAATCTTTGAATGAGGCACATGCTAGCAATGCCAATGGCGGCTTTGGCAGCCCGCTGACTGAAGTTCTGAAGAGCATCAATGGAAGTCCTGACTCGGAGATTGAACAATTGCGCACGGCGCTTGAGGTGGCTGAGATGACGTACCAGGAGGAGCAAACACGGATGACCATCGAGACGAAGACAGCCTATGAGATGCTGGAGAATGTGAAGTATGAGTGTGCGCGCCAAGTGTGTGACATCGAGCTGAAGCTGAAGAGCAAGAATGAGGAGCTGATGGCAGCCCTGGCAGGCAAGGCGCAGGACCTTCACAGGTCGGATGGGCTGAGCGAAATGCAGCCAGAGCTGGAAGCGAAGCTGATGAAGTCGATCACCGACATTGCTGAGCTGAAGGCGAACCTGATGGACAAGGAGAACGCGCTGCAGAGCATGGCGGAGGAGAACGAGACCCTCAAGTCAGAGGCTGGCAGAAAGGAGACCGACGTGCAGCAGAGGTACGAGGCGGCGGTGGCGGAGCTGGAGCTGTCCAAGGCCGCGGAACAGGACGTCCGGATGCGGCTCGGGTACGTGACTGAGGAGGCCGACAAGAGCAGTCGGCGCGCTGCCCGGGCCTCAGAGCAGTTGGACGCGGCGCAGGCGGCGAGCGCGGAGGCAGACGTGGAGCTGCGCAGGCTGCGTGTGCAGTCGGACCAGTGGCGCAAGGCCGCAGAGGCCGCCGCTGCCGCTCTCTCGGGCGGCGGCATCGGGGGAAACAATGGCGGCCGGATGGTGGAGAGGACTGGGTCCCTGGAACCGGAGTACAACAGCTCGATCGGCGGGAAGCTGATGGGGTCGCCGTTCTCAGACGAGGAGTCCCCGAAGCGGCGGAACAGCAGCGGCATGCTGCGGAGGATGAGCGGGCTGTGGAAGAAGAGCCCCAAGTGAACCCAGCAGACAGACGAGGAAAGGTAACAACGGCAGCAAGAAATAGAATGCGAAACGAAATGCCTGTCTCCTTTCTTGTAGCATCAGCCAGGTTCAGTGATAGCTGGTTACTGATCAGAGTAGTAGGGGTTGCTGCTGATTAGTAGAAATCTGTAGCTGAGCTTCTAGTAGGGGTTCTTAGGATGATGGATGGTAGATCGATATCTGTAAACCCCTTCTTGCTTGGAGTTAGTTCAAAGATACCTTGTGGTGTCATCAGATTCTGGAGCAGCTGCTCTTTGTTTGGCTGCCTATCTATATTTGTTTATGTTGAAAGTGACCTTGATCTTTCATGGTTCTGTACCCATCTTACTATTCCTGTTCTGTTATGGATCCATTATGTTCTGCATATGCAAAGATACAAACTGCATAAGGAAGTACACGACAGCTTGGAAGATTTTTATATTCAGTTCACAGCTACTCCACTGCTATCACCTGATGATAACAGTTAACTCACATAGATCGATTCTGTTATACGGATTAGGAACGAAGATTAATACTTCCTTTAACTCCCTAGCATATCAGGCAAAAGGCATAAACCTAAAATAATTACTAACTAAGATTAAAATCACAAGGATGGATTGCAATAACAGTGGCGCTTATCTATGTAATGACAGACTTTTTTCAGTGGATCATCTCGAGTTCTTGAGGTTACCATTGCTGCCACCATCGCCTAGATCGCCGAGGAGTATTTTTTTTCTTTGTGTGGAGAGAATCGAGTCTAGTATTTTTCTTTTGTACACCAACCTTTTAAGTGACCTAATCTGGCCCGTTAAGGCCCAACCCATAACATCTTAAGCAACGGTCTTCTGGCCCGCACGCCATTACCCAGCCCGGAGGCCCAAAGCGTATTCCCCCGCAACGCACCGCCGCAGCAGCCATGGCGGAAGAAGCAGCCGCCGCCGCCGCCGCCACCTCCTCCACCAACCACGAGGTGGACCTGGGCCACATCTTAAGCAACGGTCTTCTGGCCCGCACGCCATTACCCAGCCCGGAGGCCCAAAGCGTATTCCCCCGCAACGCACCGCCGCAGCAGCCATGGCGGAAGAATCAGCCGCCGCCCTCGCCGCCACCTCCCCCACCAACTACGAGGTGGACCTGGGCCACCTCATGGCCTGCGACCCCTCACACCACCTCGCCGCCGCGCCCTCCTCCAGGGCGGAGCTGCAGGAGGAGTGTCTGCGGAAGGCCACGGAGCTGGCGCAGGCCGTCGCCGACGCCCTCTTCTCGCTGCCGGCCACCGAGGGTCGCGACGGGCCCGTCGTCCGCCTCCCACCGCCCACCAACCGCCTACCCCGCGAGAAGCATGTGCGAATATGACAACTCTCTTCTTCTCTCCCTCGGACCATCTCTGCTCGCTAGGAAGGATCGATTGTTCTTGATCTTCTAGAGAATGGATATGGAACTAGTCTATTCTTTATTTATTGGTGTCGAGTGTCGACTACTCTGCGAGAGTGAGTGTATATTGGTGTGGGTTTTCGATGGAGCGCATGCTTGGGTACGCATACACCCATGCTTAATCTTACGCCCAAGATGTAGTTGAGTTGAAGTCGCTCTGGTGGCAATTGCTTCTTCAGCTTAATTTGACGAATTTTATGCCCAAGATGTAGTTGAGTTGAAGTCACTCTCGTGGTAATCCCTTCTTCAGCTTATGAAGAGACGTTTTTTTTAGCAGGGTAGTTCAAACCTGGTTCGGATAGAAACCCCTGGAAACCAGCTAGCACAAAATGGAACCGTGATTGAAAACCTGTAGATTTTTTTACTGTAGCTTACCATTCTTCATCTTTGCTAATCCGTAAATGAGATATCAGGCAACTTCTTTTGTGTTGATAGATGTTTAATACTTTTCTTTCCTGTCACCAGTTACCAAGGCCGGCACCACCTACAAAGTGGGAGGCTTTTGCAAAGCAGAAAGGTGAAATTGTTATTCTTGCCAGCTCTTGAGTGTTTTTGTTGGAAGTGTGTTTGCCTGGATTAGTATAACAGTAGCATACCTCCAGGGATTATCAAGCGCAAGAAGAACAAGCGTACATGGGATGAGCAAACCTCTTCGTGGAAGCGGAATTATGGCTATGATCGTGTTAATGATGACAGAGACATTCCCATCATTGAAGCCAAGATGACAGACGGTTAGCAACTTGTATTCTTTTTATGGCTAGCAAAGCTTGTTTTGTAGCAATATTAGCAATCTTCTTGAGCTGTCCCCCTATTGAGTACCTACTGCAGTTATCATGGGCTGTGACACAAATGCTTGGCAGCCTGCATGCATTTTCTTATATGCATCGAGCCATCATTTTAGATCTCCAATGCTCTTTACATTTATAACCGATTGAATGTTAACAACTCGATATAATCGCCGTTAGTTATAAGTTTATAACATGTATCTGTCTTAAAACCTGTTTGCTCAATCTGTTGCCCTTTTAATTAAATATTTGTCTACAGAACCTGGTGTTGATCCTTTTGCTAAAAGAAGGGAAGAGAAGAAGGGCAGGGTCGATAAGCAAGAAAAGAACAGACTTGGGAATTTAAAGAATGCTGCAAAAGTTGGTGCTCTGCCAAGGTAATCCTTTCCTACTATTTTATATCATCATCTTTATACCTCATGCACTACTTTGTCTATTATTCATTACATTAGCAACTCAAGTTTCCGATATAACAGTTTCTGAAAAAAAATTATGCAGTCATATACAGCTTGCTGCCACAGCCATTCCGATCACAGGAACTAAAGCTGATCTGCCTAGAAAACATAAGAAGGAAGACCTTGAGAACGTTGCTGGTATGGCTTCTTCAGCAACAGCTAGTGGTGGAAAGTTCGACAAAAAGTTGCCTGGCGAGAAACCTCTTAAGAAAACTGGCAAACATAGAAAGGTTTTTCCTCCTCCTAAGCATATTCACCTTTTGTTGTAAGTTGAATAGTTTCTGTAGCTTACCTGTTTCCTTTCTGCAGTTTCTCCCTGTTGCTGAAGGAAAAGGAATGGGCAACCTGGAGAAACTGCAAAACGACAAAATCTTGAACAGTCTACTGGCCAAAAACTTCGAGGAACCATTGAATGTCAGCAAGGCAAGCTCCAAGATTAAACGTGTCTTACATTCTTTTGCCTAGTCCAGGCATCTAACAACAGCTATGTACAATTTTGATACCAGGCAATCACGATGTACAAGGTGAAGAAGGACAACAAAAGAAGGAAAGACAAGAAATCATCATCCGGATCAGATAAGTTGAAGCCTGGAAAGAAGATTCACAAGAAATCTTTGAAGAAAAGTGCTTAGGTCCACATCATCCTTGAGACGTGCTGTAGGCGGGCGAACCCAGTTTTCAAGCGTTGAAGGAGATTTGGCAGATTTTTGTATGGTTATTGTCCTGTTTAAGTCTATGGGAGAAATACTGTTATTCCAGTTTCTAGTTATGACACTAGAACCTGAATGTTGCTGTGGCATAGCTGTACCGATAATGATATGTACGCATTATATATTCTCAATAGTTCGGGAAATGTTTCATGTCTGATTCTGAAACGGTCTGGATAATTGATACTCCCTCCGTTTGTTTTTCCTTGTCACGGAGAGAAAAACGGAGGAAGTACAAATCTGTATTACAAGGCGACATAGCGTAAACAGAGGGAGTACTTCTATTCTCCATATTTGAACGATAGTATGATAGTGGATAACGGTTGGTAATGCCTGCAGCATCGGTATTTAGTTGGAATTTTCAACTTCCTTTTTATGGAATTTGAGTTTTTTACATGAAGTTGGTCTTGGAACTAATGCTGGCATACCGGTTCACGTGGCCGTCAACCTGTGAGAGGTCCACCCTTGAAAACTTTCAGCTGCCCAAGCTATGATCACAAAAATCTCTTGAAAACTCAACATATGATCGCATCCGTAGTGTTGTACTAAGGTTTAAGGTCGACCTACTGAGATCTGAGGTTGGATGCTAATATGCCATCCACACTGTCATTGCCATGATGATCCCACGAGATGGAGAACCCAACCTATTTTCTTGACTTATCTTGAAGAGGTGGAAATCGACGGCATAACAGGAGAGGCTCATGAGCTTGATTTACTGAAACTAATATCCAGATTTGCACCAATGCTTACAATAATGAAGAGTGAATCTTAGGAAGTCAAAGGTGGTTAAAACAAGCATATGGAACAGTTTCAGAAGTAGTCCTGAAAAGTGATACAGTAGAAAACAACAATGTTCATAAGTATTTGTTGTACGCATTTGTTATATTATTTATTTATTGCATCTATACCGAAACTATGAGATTGGACGATAAAAGTTAGAAAAACATGCATGCTACCTTTTATGTTGTTTCTGAGATAAACTGGATCATGGCACAGATAACTTCGAAACTGTCAAAATAAAAAATGTAACTGCAAGGTAACGCTAACTCTTCAATATAATTCAGAGTACATCTTTATATCCTTTTAGTGTTGGATAACTTAAGTAGCAATCGAAGATACCATAATGTTTCCCGTTATATGCCTTTCTTGGTTTTTTATAGCCAAGATCAATTGCAGTACCTTCTCTGTAAAAAAAGGTCGCTTCATCTGTAAGATCCCTAGAATGCAGTAGCATCACCTTTAAAAATGGTCGCTTATGTGCGTACATATGAAAACTCAGCCACTCAAGTCCTACAAACCTCTGAAATCGTCCCTTCAAAAGTAAGAGAAGAGATAATCTGGTTATTTGACATGAGCTCACGTGTTTAAACATGATCACTATTGATCTTCTACCAGACATTGTCTAGCTGCTGGCTCCAGTCTGGCCCTGATCCAATGGACCGCGGGTTGACGTCTCCGGTCTTTATCGTGTACTTGTCGTGGGAATGCGTCGTAACGCAAAAAGGCATTGTATGGGTGTGTGTGTGTGTGTGAGTGGTGTTTTAGTCACTTTGGCGTTGAATCGTCCGTCTTGGCCTTCTTCTATGAAACTGATACATTTTTTCACTAGAAATAAATTTTATAGTCAGATGATCAGCTATAATTATAGGGAGCACTGTAGTACAAATAGGAAACTTCAAAATTATGGGATTCGTATCATCAAACTCCAAGCGGCACTTGCCTATGGAGTTCCCACTGCATTCTGCCATTTCAAAAGGATAAGTAAGCTTTTACTCATTCCAACAGAACTATGAGTCAACATTTGCCCACTTTTATGTACGCGTTTGAATTAAGTGACCTAACGCATATACAGAATTGTTTGATAAATAAACAACCTGAAACAATTTCGGGCAGCATCTGTAACTAGTTAAAACCTGAAGTTGAGGAGCCCGGGCAGCTTCGGTTTGGCCCCACTCCATTTCGTTGGACGCCCAGGAGGAAACGGCTGCCCACTGCTAAGTGACTGCCATGACAAATAATTATTCTCTAATCTAGTAGTATGGAACTCCTAACTCCAAGCGGCACTTGCGTTTTGGGAGGGGAGGCAAGTTTGGCGCGTCGGATTTAGTCCGAGTGAGGGATCCATGGCGTGGGAGTTCCTTCGACCTCATGTCATCATTGGTTGGTTCTGGCTGCGTGTAACCAGCTTAGACATCTCTTTGGTACTCAGTGGTGTGACGTGTGATCATAGATGCGCCGTGACAACTGTAACACCGAGAGCGACTCTCACAACGATGGAGCATACACTCGAGTCTTCCTTGGCGTAATCCAGGAGCAGTAACGCAGCGGAGGGCCGTAAACCATGCCAATGATGTCATGCAAACAAATTATGGCATGAACACAACGTTGTGTCCAAGGCCATCGTCGCAAATTCCGATGCTTCCTAATCCTAGGTAGTACTCTGCGTACCCGTTTGGCATATGTGATATGGGCGAATAGCTCCTGTGCGACGTCGTTGAGGGCAATTGTCCAGCATGCGACGATGTTGGCTGAAATAGCCCTGGTGCGACGTTTGTTAGCGTGGGAATAGCTCAGACAGGACTAACTGATAAAACGGCTGTCTGGCTCTTAACGGAGGCTGAGATTAGGTTAGGACTTGGCTGGTTATGTGCTCCGACTGGTGGGATCCACTCAGTTGCCACTACCGCTCGATCCGCCTTTGCTCGACGGCGCCGCCCCCTTGTCCGGCAGCGGCAACGATTTCTTCTCGCCAGCTGTGGAGCGCCTTCTCGGCGGCGGCGCAGCTTTCTCTGGTGAGTAATTTCGCAACCCTAGTCTCGTTCCCCTCAATTTTGGATGCGTCTGTGGCCTGTATCCATCTGTTTCCCGGCCGATTTGAAATCAGAGAAGCCTGGAGAGGTGCGCGTGGATTGAATGAGATGGAGCCCGGAGAGAGTTCAAATCGGTAATGCGCACCCTCTTCTAGCTTATTTGAACTCGATTTGGTTTTCGTCCCCTGCACCCCTAGCTGACTGCCGCTTCCCGCCCACCATTGACAGGGGAGATTCTGCGCCTAGCTTCGAATTTACAGTTGAATTCTTTTCTTGTAAGGCCAAGCTAGGTGATGGTAGCGTTCGAAACATTGAGAGAGACACGAGGATTATTTGGGAGGTCAAATGTACATATATTGATCCCCAAGAACTTCAGAGCATGGAGGAGAAGGCAGTGAAGAATCTGGTGGAGAGAATTGGGGAGAGCGTCATTTGGGGTCCAGAACAAGAGGTATCACTGGTACGGTATGATGATTGCAAGAATGCTTATGTCCGAATTGAGGATGGAGAAGATATGGTTGATGGAATTGATCGACAAGAAGGTTGGACAAGAAAAAAAGCAACCTTTTGGGCAGAGCTCATTGATCTGAACCCAGATTCCAGGGTTGGTTATGTGCCATCAAAGATGGCTACACAGATGGCAGATGCTGAGTGGGTTGCAGAGAAGCAGATGTTGTTGCCAATGCTCTCTGAACTGACAGTGATATGTGAAGAAACGGGGGCTGCTGCAGATGCAGAACAGGGGGGCTCCCTAGATGCAGAACAGGGCACTGCTCTGTCCACTCCCGAGCTCAAATCCTCCACCCAATTCGTTGCAGCAGGCGGCGGCGGCAAATTGAACCCCAAATTGAGCAACCTAGTTGGCCTCAAATCTGAATCGAGGAGACCCTCCAATTGAAGCCTTCCAACATAATCTTCCACCCACTTGAAATGGCCACATTTCTTGAGGATCTGAAATCAGCAACATGAACTCTAAATCTCCCCCAAATTCGATGAGCTAAAACGAGATTCGGAGAAATTAGAGCGAACGCCGGCGAAAGAACTGAGATCTAACCTTGCCATCCAGTCCCCGCTGTGTGCCCTTGCTCAAGCAAGTAACAAACTCGCGCCCACGATTTCCATTCTCGTCGCTC
Source organism: Poa pratensis (assembly GCA_947311845.1). NCBI lineage: Eukaryota > Viridiplantae > Streptophyta > Magnoliopsida > Poales > Poaceae > Poa > Poa pratensis. Next base: position 22,299,833 of record CAMZMU010000113.1, read on the forward strand.
TTACAGATCCACAGCTTCAGAGGCTCTGGGCGTGAGCAGTCAGGGCACCTTGTCAGTGGAACTGGACCAAATCGCCGCCATGTTGAGTGCGAGGCGCTGGAGGAGGTAGACATCTCTCGTTGCCGTCGCCGGAGAAGAGGAAGATGGAAGATGGGGGAAAGGGGAAGCAATGGCACGGGCACGGGGCGCGGCTCTGGTGTAGCTGCGGTGAGGTGGGTCCCGCGCTGGCCTGGATAAGTTACCGTTGGGTACCCCGCTGTTTAAAGCCCATGTCGTATTTGTGGATGCAAAAATGGTGCACGAGAGGCATTCATGCCAACGATGTCGCTGTCCATGAATTAGCCCAAATGGTGTTTTTTTCTATTCTCACCGCCTCGCGACGGCCGAACGGCACGACCCAACCAACTAAGGCCCAAACGCCTCACCACGGCCCAATAACACGGCCCAACGCCACGCCTTCTTATCCACCCAAAGGTGTCGTGCCCTAGCTATTTTTCCCCACTCACTCGCCGCTCCCACTTGCTCACTGCCGGCGAGCAATCCACCTTCAGCTGCAGATCCAGCACCGCGTAGCCACAATGTTTAGGAGGGGGGGGGGGGGGGGGGTTCAAACGCGGGCCGTGGTGGCCATTCCGGTGGCGGTAACCGCTCCGACGAGGAGCGGAAGGAGCGGCCGGAGCCGAAGCCGGAGCCTGAGACGGACGATTTGCCGGCGGAGGAGGACGACGAAGAGTTCGTCCTTCCGGACGATTTGCCGCCGATTCCGCTGGACGGCTGCCGCGTCACGCGCAGCGGCCGCACCGGCACCTGCAGCTTCCGCGTCCTCTTCGGCGTCGTGTTGCCAGCATGGAAGAGGGTGGATGACGCCGACGCCGAGCTAGCCGCTGCGGAGGAGGCGTTCAAGGCCGGCGAGGAGGGCGCCGAGCAGCGCTTTCGTGTGGCGGTGGACGCGCGGGAGGTCGCCGTGGCTGTCCTCCGCATCGTAGAGCAGGAGGACCTCGGCGTCGATCCGTAGATTGACGACACCGCCGCCGCACCATCGCCGCCAACCGAAGGGCAATTTCTTTAGTTTTTATATTTTGTTATTATTAGAAGTACTATGTAAAATGGCCGTTTGTGCCCACCCCCCTAAATATGAATGAAAATGGCTTGTGTGAAACTATTTTGCTATTTTCTACGGTCGGAAAGCTCGGGGATATGGCTCTGTTTTTGTACCAGCTGATGAGGTGGACAAGAGGTGGGTCCCGCGGTCGGAGATGCTCCGGTGGGTCCTTTTACTGATGTGGACAAGTGTGGATCCCACCAAGCTCACATAATTCCAGCCACTAACCAGTCCCTTGCGCTTAAGCCCCACTGTCGCGCGAGAGTTATATCAGCATCGATACGGTGTTGCACGAGAGCTATTTCAACCAACGACGTCGCTGCCCATAAATTAGCATGGAAAAACGTCGCATAGGAGCTATTTGCCATGTGATATGGCTACAACTTAGCTTTACCTCATAGCCTTTGCTCCGACTGCCGCTAGATTCTTTGTCTCAAATAGTCCATAGCGGGCTTCTTCTCTTTTTAAATAGGAAAAGTAACGTGCTAGGCGATAATATTTGGTGCAACAACCATGCTATCGATGATTTCACATCACTTAAATAATGTCTAAGGAGCACATGCATGGGCATTAAGGGTGCAGTAGTGAGCATCCCTTGCTTATATATGTGATAGACACCTACAATGTTGTCTTCAGAGCACAACTAATATGTGTGGTAATGAATAATTTTAAGCAATTACACAATGTTTTGCATGCCACTGTCGAATATTCTACTTGAAGTCATGGCTAGATTTCTTCAATGTGTGAATTAGGGATTGAGATGTTAATCAAAAAAAAGTTACTGAGGCTCCACGGTAAACACCAACTACGTTCTAGTAACAATACAACAAAAAGGATATGTAGTAAAGTGTGATACACAATTGAAAGTGCACTAAAGACGTGCTATGTAGCTGAAAAAGTGAAGCTGAAACATGTGGTGCAGTTAAAAAAAAGTGCAGCTAAAACACATGATGCATCTGAATTAACTGCATCATGCTGCATCACGAATTCACGATCAACTTACATTGAAATGAGAGTTCAGTCAACGGAATAAAAAATACATTTGATTAACTGAAGCATGCTGCCTCACGATCAACTTACATCACTGCCAATTGGAAGACAAAATGTAATTGAATAATTTCGGCAGCATCAGTACATAAAAATCTGAAGTTGAGGAGCCCAAACACTTTCCAGAATATACAGCACGTCAGCATCAAACAGACTGAACTGAACTTAAGCATATGTTAAACGTCCCCATATACAGTAGGAGCGATTCCAAGTGCTGAAAATTTACAGGGCAACGCTTCCAGCAAATTAACCTTTCCAAACGACCAAGGGCGCGTTTGGTAGCCTGCAGCCAGCGGGCCTGTTTGGTAGCCTGCAGCCAGCCAGGCCAGGCCCGCTGGCTGCAGAACCAGGCCATCTGTTTGCTTGCCTGCAGCCCAGATTTTGCACAGCGCGCTTCTTAAAGCAGCCTCGGGCCAGTCCCAGTAGGAACGGCCGAATCGGCAGTTTCCTAGGGCCATGCCGGCCAGCTGCAAAATCGTGCCCTCTGCGTGCAAGCTCGTATCCGAGATTTGTTTCCTCTCACTTTCCTTTTGCTCACCTCTCATCCTCCGCCGCCCCGTGCCGCCGGATTCTTGCTGGCCGTCTCATCCCCTTCCTCCTTCCTCCAGCCGCGGGACCGCCGACGCCCCGTGCTCGCCGAGCTCGCCCACCCCGTGCTCGCCACGCCCCGGCCCCGTGGTCGCCGGCCCCGAGCTCGCCCGCGCCGTGCTCGCCACGCCCCGGCCCGTGATCGCCGGCCCCGAGCTCGCCCGCGCCGTGCTCGCCGGCCCCATGCTCGCCACGCCCCGGCCCCGTGGTCGCCGGCCCCGAGCTCGCCGGCCCCATGCTCGCCACGCCCCGGCCCCGTGGTCGCCGGCCCCGAGCTCGCCTGGTTGGTGGACGCGCTGCACGTCGGTGGACGCGCCGGGATGAGGCAGCGCCCAAACAGCGTCAGGTGTCGGTGCCGCGGCCGTCGCCCCCGCCGATTGGAGATCGATGGCGACATGGACATATACGACGTTGGGCCGTCGCCCCCATCGGTGCCACGGCCACCACCTCGCCGGTGGGCGTGTGCAGCAGGGCCTTGCGCCGCACCACCCCGCCGGCCGCCGCCACCGACGCCGGGTTCTCCACCAGCTTCACCACCCCGTTCCGGAACACCCACACGCCCGACATAGCTGTCTAGCTAGGATTCGTTTGTGGAAACTTCTTGGGTTGGATGTGTGTCTAGCTACTTGATGATTAGTGGCTGTGTACTTTGGAGGTTGTTGATGCTGGGATGTGGAAAAGGATGGGGAGGATTTTCAACACTGACAGGCATGGTGGTAATGTGCTGGTGAGGAAACTTGATGGTGGCACGGGCCGCGGCTTCACGGCCTCACGGTGCGCTCCGTCGCGGTCCTGCTCGGAGGGGTTCGAGACCTTTCACGCCAGTGTCGCCGCCGGCTGCCGCCCGACCGTCGCCGGCTCCAGCTCTGTCGTCGTCGTGCATGCCATGTTGTCACCGTCCAGCTTCGCCGCCGCCATGCCGTCATGGGTGAACTTTTCAAGGATGCTGGTGGGTGGTAATTTCACCCATATGAAAGTAGGTGATGCTAAGCAAGATTTTACATCCAACCAAACAAAGAGGAGTTAGTTGCCCAGCCAATGCGATGCGGGCAATCAAACAAACCACACAACACGGCTCAAAGTGTGTATCTCCTCGGCATGGCCCTGGAGAGCATGCCCCAGGTGAGATGGGAAATTGATGCAGGCTACCAATCAGGCCCCAAACCATTTGCTGGATTCAGAGAAACAGACATTCAGATAGCTAGCTTTCCATTGATGATGATAACAAAGATGGCAACGTCAGGGACTACATGAAAGTGTCAAATATGCCAACTAATATTTTCTCTATTAAAATCAAAGTCATATACAAAGGTTACATGGGCCAACTTGGGCCAGACTAGACTAATGGGCTAGATACACATATATTCTAACACCCCCCTTCAAACTCAAGGTGGATCAGCGACATTGAGTTTGAGAATATGAAGTTTATGTTGTTCTCTTGTTTGAGCCTTTGTGAAGAAATCTGCAAGTTGAAGCTCCGAAGGAACATATTCGAGATGAATGGTTGATTGTTGACAATGAGAGCGTGTGAAGAAAGCATCCACACCAATATGCTTGGTTAACTCATGCTTGACTGGATCATTTGCAATCTGGATAGCAGCAGTGCTGTCACAAAGAATGGTTGTGGGTGCATCACATGAGACACCAAGATCAGCCAATAACCAACGAAGCCAGACAATTTCTGAAGTAGTAGTAGCTAGTGCTCTTAGTTCGGCTTCAGCACTAGAGCGTGACACTGCAGTCTGTTTCTTAGACTTCCATGCAATAAGAGAGGTGCCGAGAAAAAGACAATAGCCAGTGACAGAGCAACGATCAGCAGGATCACTCGCCCAAGTAGAATCAGAGTAAGCATGAAGCTGGAGCTGATTTGTGCGGGCATAGAATAACCGGCGATATGATGTTCCCCTCAAATATCGAAGAACACGAAGCAAGTGGCTGTAATGAACTGAGGTAGGAGCACTAACAAACTGACTTAGGATGTGAACTGCATGGGCAATGTCAGGTCTTGTCACGGTGAGGTATACAAGGCTGCCAACAAGGTGCCGATAGCGGGATGGATCCTCAAGAGGAATGCCATCAGTAGAACGCAACTGTAACTGGAGTTCCATTGGAGTAGTAGCAATACGAGTATCAGTAAGACCCGAGCGCGCTACCAAATCCTGAGTATAGCGAGACTGAGAAATATAGTAACCGTCATCCGTGCAATCAACTTCAATTCCCAGAAAGTAACTGAGAGACCCTAGATCTGACATCTTGAATTGTTCACTTAGCTTTCTTTTAACAAAAGCAATGTACTTCTGATCATCTCCAGTTATTAGCATATCATCCACATAGAGCAGAAGCAATGTACGACCACTGCCAGAAGTATGAACGAAAAGTGCAGGGTCATGATCACTCGAAGAGAAACCAGCAGCTCGAACTACAGAACTGAATCTCTCAAACCATGCACGCGGGGCTTGTTTAAGCCCATAAAGTGCCTTGCGAAGGCGACAAACATGACCAGCTGGGGCCTCAACACCCGGAGGTGGCTGCATAAAAACTTCCTCATGTAGATCACCATGAAGGAAAGCATTCTTCACATCCATTTGTGAGATTTTCCATGATCGAGTTGCAGCCACAGCAATAAGAGTACGAACAGAGGTCATGTGAGCAACTGGAGCAAATGTCTCATCATAATCTCTCCCATGAGTCTGCTGAAAACCTCTTGCAACGAGTCGAGCCTTATGACGCTCCACTGAACCATCTGACCTGGTTTTGATTTTATATACCCACTTACAAGTGATAGGAACTGATCTGGGAGGCAATGGTACCATGTCCCATGTATGTGTACCCTCTAGAGCCGCAAGCTCCTCAGACATAGCCATTTGCCACTCGGGTAGCACGACAGCCTCTTCATAAGTACTAGGCTCACAAGCTGCCCCTGCACAGAAACCATTTCTATATCTGTCTGGAAGCTCAAGAGTGGAGCGATCACGAAGGGCATACCTGTTTGTCTGAGAGGACTCATCAGTGCAAGGTTCAGTGGTACTGGCCGGAGGAGAGAAGACAGAGGAATAGATGACGGAGTCTCAGATGAAACGATAGGACGACGACTATAATGGAAAGGAAAAGGATCCAAACACGGTGGGGCTGGTGAAGAAGGTGTGTCTTGATCAGAGACTGACTCATCCGAGGAAAATATCGGTGGAAGTGAGAGAAAGAGGTGGACTCTAGGGAAGTGGAGGATGATGGTTGAATGGAAGAGGAATGGAAAAATGGTTGATTCTCATTGAAAGTAACATCCCGAGAGAAGCGAATGCGACGAGCGGAAGGATCATAGCAGCGATACCCCTTGTGCTCAAGACTATACCCAAGAAAAACACACTCAACAGACTGGGCAGTCAACTTGGTCCGCTCGCGAGGTGCTAATAGGACATAACAAGTAGAACCAAAAACACGAAGATGACCATAAGTGGGAGGAGAACCAAATAAAACCTCACCGGGAGACTTGCCTTGGAGACGGGAGGAGGGCTGAATATTTATGAGATACACTGCCGTGGAAATAGCTTCACCCCAGAAATGAGTGGGGACAAAAGAGGAAATCAGAAGAGTTCGAGCTGTCTCAATTAAATGACGATGCTTACGCTCGGCAACACCATTCTGAGCGTGAGCACCAGGACATGAGAGCTGAGGAAGAGTACCTCGGAAGAGAGAAACTCACGAAAAGATGTAGAGAGGTACTCCCCCCTGAGTCAGAGCGAAAAACACGAATAGCACTTGAAAACTGAGTATGAACCATGCGAGCAAAAGCTTGATAGATAGAATTTAACTGGGAACGATGTTTCATAAAATAAACCCAAGTATAGCGAGAGTAATCATCAACAAATATGACATAATGTTTGTGACCACCCTTTGAGACAAAAGGGGAGGGACCCCATACATCAGAGTGCACTAAATCAAAGGGACGACTAGAACAAGTGGTGCTGGATGGATACGGAAGTTGTATCTGTTTACCTAGCTTACAACCCTTACAATGAAAACCAGCATCCACAGGAACACGACCCAAAACCCCTTGTCCAACAAGTTCAGATAAACGAGAACCACATAGATGACCTAAGCGATGATGCCACTTGGCAAAAGAAAAAGACGAATTTGATCTTGAGGTGGATGAAGCAGACGATGCGGAAGCGGAAGAGAGATGAAGGGTGTCAAGTTCGTAGAGGGAGGTGGATCCTCTACGGCGATGGCCAGTTCCAATGATCCTCTTGCTCTGAAGGTCCTGCACATAACAAGATGTTTTGTCAAAACCAACAAAATAGTCCATATCAGTAATTTGACCAACTGACATGAGATTCATTGACAAATCCGGGACAAAAGAAATATTTGGAACAGAAAACTTGGATGTGCAAAGCGAACCCTGATGAGTAACAGAACAAGGTGTACCATCAGCGGTGTGAACAGAGGCGCCATCCTTGAGTGGCTGACATTGCACGAGCTGGGAGCGATCTGAGGTGACATGAAACGAGGCTCCCGAATCAAGCACCCACGGCTGAGTGGCACGAGAAGCAGACTGAGAAGCAGCAGACACAGAGGCACTCCTTGCTGGCTGCTGCTGTGACTGTTGTGGTTCGCTGATTGCAACAGCTGAAGACTTTCTGCTAGATGGGTGACGCTGCTGTTGCTGAGCAGGAAACTTTCTTTGATACTCGGCCCACAACTCTGGGTGTAGAGCAAAGCAACAATCAATTGTGTGCCCTATTCTTTTGCAGTGAGAGCAAAATTTTCCTGAAGAATAGCCTCTGAAAGGACCCCGAGGAGCAGCAAGAACACTGGTGTGAGTCATTGGAGCTGAGGCAAGGGAGGAAAGCCGTGTCTCCTCTGCAATTAAACTAGCAAGAGCTTCATCCAGAGAGGGAGGTGCAGGACGACCGAGAAGTTGGGTGCGGTTATTCTCAAAATCCTGCCTAAGCCTCATCACAAACTGATACATGAAAGACTGAGCTTCATAATTTTCCTTGGCCACACAGCACTCACACCCAGAACGGCTTTTTGGAGTCATCGACATAAGCTGACTACTGATGCGGGTGAAGGCTGCATAATATTCCTCTATGGACAACTCATGTTGTTGAAGACTTTGCAAGTTCTGCAACAAAGAGTATCGAAGTGCCCCACTGGGCTGAAGATACCGGTTCTCCAAATACTTCCATATTTCTTTTGCGGTGGAATGATGCTCAAGACTCATCCGCAGTGAAGGAGCAACATTAAGAATTAAAGCACACATGACCTTAGCATCTGAATTTTTCCATTTCTTCCTCGTGGCCTCATCAACTCGCCTCATCAACTCTTTCAGCCGGAGCATCATCAGTCAAATGTTCATCATATCCAGCAGCTCTCACCATAGTTCTAACCGAGAATGCCCACTCTCTATAATTTGAGCCATCAAGCTTGATGTCACTAGAGAAAATAGAGCCATCCTTGGCCATGGTAGCAAGCAGCAAGAACCAAAGTCCGGATTCAGGTCCGGAAAATTCCGGGAGCAAGAACTAAAGTCCGGATTCAGGTCCGGAAAATTCCGGGACTGATACCGGAAAAAATCCGGAAAGATTTCCGGGTCAACACCAGGTGAAATCCGGGTGAAACTGAGTGAGTCCAGTAGCAGTTTTCTCGATCCGGAAAATTCCGGGACTGATACCGGATAAGTCAGCACTCACCAAATCGATCTGGATCGAGATCGCGTGGTGGCGCGGCAGGAGCTTGGAGAGCATGGAGATGACGACGGGAGCCCGGAGCGGCGGCGGGAGTAGTAGTAGAAGCGGCCGCACCGTCGAAGACGAACGAGGAGAAGAGCGAAGGAGAAGAGCCGGCGGCGAAGACCGGCGACGAGTTGGCGACTAAGACCGGCGATGAAGACCGGTGATGAAGACCGAAGACGGCGGGAGTACAGCCGGCGGCGACCATCCGGCAACTTGCCGGAGCTTGCCGGCGGCGAGACGGCGGCGGCGTGGAGCTAGGTCGGGAGAGGACCTCGCTCTGATACCAAGTCAAATATGCCAACTAATATTTTCTCTATTAAAATCAAAGTCATATACAAAGGTTACATGGGCCAACTTGGGCCAGACTAGACTAATGGGCTAGATACACATATATTCTAACAGACAGCATAACACAACCGTCATAGCACAAACTAGTTAATCTTCCTACCAGTCTTCCACACAGAACAGGCTGATAAGAGAAGAATGAACTAACACATCTCTACACCCCAAGAACAAGCACAGGAGGAAGCAGCAGCCTAGGCACTCTCGCCCCTGATGCGCTGCGCGAGCTGGATGTCCTTGGGCATGATGGTGACGCGCTCGGTATGGATGGCGCAGAGGTTTGTGTCCTCGAAGAGCCCGACGAGGTAGGCCTCGGCGGCCTACTGCAGGGCGGACACAAAGACAAAGTCGAGGTGTAGCCATGAGCTGTTGTTGGGAAGTTTGATTTAGATTTAGTAGATGCCCATCCTTTGTTAATCGATCAGACCAGATGCACAAAGAAGAGTGCACCCATAGAAATATTTTACATGTTTTGGATAAATGCTTTAGTATTTTCCTACATGTTGGTAGGTACCATACCAATTAGCGTTAATAACTGGGAAAATTTTGTCTGACAGACATGTGAAGATCATGTCCAGTTCTTTATCATGCTCAAGCTGATACGGTGTCCGACACAATTACACCAGGCATGTGTTCTAATATTGCTACCGATGTGTATGATCCACGTCACATATATTTCGATGAAAAGTATCAAGAGAAAGTTGAAGCATTGGTTAACGTGACATGCATGAATGTGGATCATACACATCGGTAGTAATATTACTAGAAAACATGTCTGCTGTAATTGTGTCGGACGCCGTATCACAAGCTCAACACATGGCTAGTCAACACGGGAACCTTCGCAACATTCTGGAAACAATGCACATGGTTCATTTATGGATTCACTTCACAATAATGTTATCTTCCCCTTAAAAGAACCTTATGCGAAACATTTAGAGAGTCAACTTGTTAGAAAAATGATAAGGATAATCATTTATCTAAAATCACAATGATCTTGCTTCATAATTAATGTACACATCCGATCCATATATTTTTCATTATTTAGAAATCCTAAGAAAAGTTAGGTAGCGATGCTGAAAAAGTCAATAGAAAAACTAAAAACCACAAGGATATATGCCTCGCGAGAGTGAACTCCACCAACCTAACATAGACCCATGACATGTGACCAAAACAAATGAAAAATATACACATCTTAACTCCACCAGTCCTTCCACAGACTGCTGTGGGAGTGCCAAAAAGATTTAATTATTACCAAGCTCGATTCCTATGGGGAGAGGATCAGGGTATACAAAAATATCATTTGGTACAATGGCCGGTAGTTTGTAGCCCTAGTGATTAAGTGGGCCTGGGGGTTTTGGATCTCGATTGATTGTATGAATAAGTCCCTCCTAATGAATGGCTTTGGAAACTTGAGAATGAGGAGGGCTTATGGTAAGAATTGTTGTGGAAAAAAAATACCTTACTAGGACTGCCTTATCTAGTGTTTCCACTAAGAATGGTGACTCTCTGTTTTGGAAAGGTCTGTTGAATGTGAGAGACATCTTTTTTTTTATGGTGCCAAAGAAGAATTGGAAATGGTCAAGAAACAAGATTTTGGGAAGATGCTTGGGTGACAAAAATTCCTTGTCAATAAAATTTGATGAACTTTTGATATTTGTTTAACTAAAGAAATAACAGTGGCCGAATCTTTTTGTATTGGATGGGAGAGCTTCAGGTGCAGACGATCCCTTACTGGTGATGTGGTGCAGATGTTGTTAGATTTGAATTACCTGTGTGGTAACACCCATCATACAAATGAGAGTGATAAACGTGACTGGAAGCTTAACAAGAAGGGTTTCTCGGTCAAATTGGTTATCGGGCTCTAAAAGGGTCTAACCTGGGTTCCCCCTGAAATATTTGTGGGAAATCGGGATACCATTAAAAATTAAGGTTTTCCTGTGGTTGGTGAATCGTAAATCTATTTTAACAAAAGATGTTCTTTGTCGGCGGGATGGAAGAAAGATGATAAAAGTTGTCTATTCTGGTGGAGAAGAGACAATAGATCACTTATTCTTCCACTGCCCTCTGGCATGGTATTTCTGGAACGTTGCTTGTTGTGCTTTCAATTTGATTGTCAACTTCGGTTGGAAAACTTAAGCTGGATGCGAAGATTTTCAGGTCGACAAAGAGGTTTGGTTAGGGTGGGAGTGGTAGCTGTTCTCTGGTCCTTGTGGAAAACTAGAAATAATGCGTGCTTTCATTCGATCATACCGGATAATCCTTGTAAAGTGACTAATATGATTGGTCACTAGATGACCACTTGGGCTGCTTTATAGGTAAAGGAGACAAATCAAACTACGGTCAGATAGGGAGTCAGATTGTTCGTGCGATTATCGTGTAAGTCTTTCAAGCAAAGCTGGAGGCCGGCGACTAGAAGAGAATCTTGAGCTGAAGAAAGAAGATGAGGACATGAAACATTGATTCTCTCTCGCGGCTCTTCTGCCCATGTACATTTAACTTCTGTAGGCCTTTTGTAGTATTTTGGCTGGATGAATGTAAAAAGAAGAAAATGTTGGCGGGTGGGGTTGGTTGGCGGATGCTTAGCCCATCTCGATGATGCTCCTTGTCTTTACTTTTCTCGCATTTTACTTTTTTGTAATGAACATATGGTTTCTATTAATGGAAATTGGGGGAAACCCCTTATCTGAAAAAAAAACTAACTAATGTTTCTCTGTTTAGGGATAAAAACGAACGATATGGTTTCTATTAGTTGGAGAGTGGTGGAGTCGGGCAAGACAACGGCCAAACGATGTGCAGCGCAAGGAGGAGATCTCCATTGCTGTATACATTTTCTGGCATGTGTGGAAGGAGCGTGGGAGGAGAATTTTTCAGAATGGATTTTTGAGGACTGCTTCGGTAGCCAGTCAAGTTAGAGGGGATACTGATTTGGTGTTGTTACCCACTAGCTAGTGCGGCTTGGTGAGGGCATTTTGCCCAATGTGTAAGCGAGCTCAAGTTTTGTCATGAGCTCGAGTGTTGGGTTGTTTGTAATCCTGTTCTACTTTCCTTCTCTTCTAATAATGCAAAAACAGAGGGCCTGCTGTTCGGAGTCAAAAAAAAAAAAACGAACGATATACCCAGGATGGAGACAATGAGATAAGAAAAATGAAGTCACTTTTCAACACCACCCTGATTAACCCTTTACTTGCGTCTAAAAAACCTTGATTAATGTCGGGATCACGTTAGCTATAACCACTGCTACCTGTCCAAGTGCTCACGCGTGAGCACAAACATAAAAAGTCCAATCTTCCAATTCCTAACCATGGTTTTATTCCCCGACGATTGACCCAAGTACGTAACGTATGTGAGCCTTTGCGTGCTCTCTCATGCTATCAGATGTTCAGGTGACATTGACACGCACACGACGTCCCCGACATCGATCGCAATCGCAGAGCTCCGGCTGATTCAGCCATGCACGACACCGTCGTGGACGCCGTACACGACGCCGTCATGGCCGTAGTCGCCGCCGCGTTTGTTGCGCTGGCCGTCGCGCTCTTCCTGATCTGGCGAAAGAAGCGCGTAGGCGCCGCGAGCGGTGCCGACGGTCTGGGCTCCTCGTCTCAAGCTCCTCTGCCCGTATTGCCGCTCGCCGACGTGGAGCGCGCCACGGACGGGTTCCACTCCAGCCGGGTGATCGGGCAGGGCCGACACTTCACCGTCTACGCGGCCACGCCGGGGCTCGCGGCTAAGCGCATGCGCCCCCACCTCATCCTCGGCCACCCCGGCGGCCGCCGCTTCCCCGCGGCCGTACGCTCGCTCACCGTCCCGGCTCACCCGAACCTCGCCGCCCTGGTCGGCCTCTCTGAGGGACCCGGCGAGCGTGTTCTCCTCGTCGAACGCGCCCCCGCCGGCTCCGTCAGCCTCGAAGCCCTGCTCCACGGCCAAAACCAGCCACCAGGCCCGCCACTGCTGACATGGCGCCTACGTGCCGCGGTCGCCGCCGGTGCGGCGCGAGGTCTCGCGCACCTGCACAGGCACGGCATTGCCCATGGTCGCGTGAGGCCGTGCAACGTGCTGGTCGACGCCGCTGCCTCGCCCTCGCGAAGGCGGCCGCGGCAAGCCGCCAGGGTCACCGACTACGGCCTGTCCGCCTTTCTTGACCACGACGACAACCCGGACCGCCTGGAAGTCCTCCCGGAGAACGACGTATACATGTTCGGGGCGCTGCTGCTGGAGATGATGACGGGGCTGCGGTGGGACAGCGGTCGGCTGGCGGATTGGGCGCTGCCACAGATACGTGGTGGCGCGGCAGAGGAGGTACTGGACTCGCGAGCCGGCGCGCCAGCGGACAAAGCGGAGTCACGGCTGCTCGCGCGGATGGCAAGGGTGGCGCTGGTGTGCGTGGGAAAAGACGGGCGCAGCCGGCCGGGGATGCCGGAGGTGTCAACGATCCTTAACGACGTAGAGGCAGCGTACGGACGCCGCGAGGGGGCGCCGGAGGGCAAGGTTAGGGAGGAGGACGGCGGCGAGGAGCGCCTCAGTGGATGCCTGCTTGGTCCGGGCCGTAGCGTGCAGAAGGCGGAGACGCTGCTCGGGCTTCCGGTGTAGGTGGATTCGTCTCCACCTCGGCCTTCCAAACAAGAGCGGGAATGGCATGGGAGACATGAACGTTTATCTAGCGTACGCCGGAACAGCTATGTATATATGCTGGTCATTTGTCTTTGCGGGAGATTCTTGAATTTCTGAATTACGACTCTGTTTCTTCAGAGTTCAGAAGGACATAAATCTCTGAACCACTATTAATTAACAGAAGAAACGAAATGCAACTAGAGTGTGATCGATGCATGGAAAAATAGCAACCACAGTGGTAACACTAACACATGAGATTTATAGTTTTATTCATGGCACGGCACAAAACTTGCACTTGATCTTTCGCTGAAAGACAGCGGCGACTAAAGAACTTTAATTGAGAACATGAAGGCAAGGCAAGGGATGAAGGGAAGGAAGCTTATCCATTAACAAAGCAAATTAATTGAATTAAGACCGGTTTTATCACAACAAACGAGCTATCCTGAAATAGTAATTGGACTATGCAACTAGGACGTAGACGGCAATTAGTGTAAACTGGCTAGTGGTGGAAAGTTCGACAAAAAGTTGCCTGGCGAGAAACCTCTTAAGAAAACTGGCAAACATCGAAAGGTTTTTCTCCTCCTAAGCATATTCACCTTTTGTAAATCCATGTGCCTTCGTAAGTTGAATTGTTTCTGTATCTTACCTGTTTCTTTTCTGCAGTTCCTCCCTGTTGTTGAAGGAAAAGGAATGGGCAACCTGAGAAACAACAAAACGACAAAATCTTGAACAGTCTACTGGCCAAAAACTTCGAGGAACCATTGGATGTCAGCAAGGCAAGCTCCAAGCTTAAACGTGTCTTACATTCTTTTGCCTAGTCCAGACATCTAACAACAGCTGTGCATAATTTTGATACCAGGCAATCACGATGTATAAGGTTATATGAGTTTATATGAAGAATGGTTTTGTGTAGAGTTGAGCATATCGCAAGTATGTCTTGAAGGATTCAAGGCATCATCTTTGTGAAACGGAGCTTAGCGAGTCTCTCTCATAATGGAGTATGGGGGAGCATTTGGAGAAGTCTTCATCAAGCATGTGCTAGCAAGCACAATCAAGAAAAGTGTTCCAACTTGAGGAAGTCAAGATCGTCATCATCTAGCTCAAGTGAAATGCGCAAGGCAAAATTATGATCTTGATAAGGTTTCTATTTTACCGGTCTCATGGTGTTAGTGGGAGACCGGGTTATAGGATGTACGGCGTACTATCAAGAGGGGCTCTCAAGTGAGTAAATTGATCGCACCTTTGTGGAGAGCTCAAACCTTTGCATACTTGGCATTATCAACTTTCTTAATTCTTACTTGGCTTTTATCATGTGAGAATTTAGACCTTGTGTTCATATCCACACCAAGCTCTAGTTCACCGAAAACGGATTTCGTATAGAAAACTTGTTGCGTTTTCGGTTTTGGAGGTTTTGGAGGTTCATTTTTTTATAGAGAGGTTTTACCTTTCTATATTTGGATTCCTCCTCACATGATGGACTATGATGTTTCTCTGCATAATCTTGAATAGTTCTTCGTTACGATTCCAACGAGACCAAGATCATCGAAATCAGAGTCCGGATGAAAAAGTTATTGCAGTTTTCATTTTGCTATTTCTGTCAGTTTTCTGTAGACCGGATATTCCGGGTCAAATTCAGACCAGAATATCTGGCCCCCAGGAAAATTTGCGAAACTCGTTTTTCCGTCGCTTTGTGCGAGCCTCCGGACTCGGCCGGATATTTTGAAAGGGGGGCCGGATATTCCGGTGCTGAGTTAAGCCAGAATATCCGGCCTCCAAGTCTGCAACGGCTAGTTTTTGTGAAGGGGTATAAATACCCCTCCCCTTTTTCCTCCTTGTAGCTACATGTTTTTTCCCTCTCTCTCCTCCATTGTTGACCTTGGAAAAGCTTGGCCCCTCTCAATCCCTCCCATGATTCTTGCATATTTTTGAGGGAAAAGTGAGAGGAGATCTAGATCTACATTTCCACTAATCTATCTCTCCTCTAAGTGAGGGGAACCTAGTGGATCTAGATCTTGGAATTCATTTGTTGAGTTCTACTTCGTTCTTCCTCTTTTCTCCCCCCCCCCCCCCATAAGCATTAGTTGCTTTTGGTGTGATTTGAGAGTGAGGATTTGAGCACTTGTGCTCTTGCCATTGCTTTGTGCATCGGGTTGTGCTCTCCACGAGGATTCGTGAAAGTTAAAAGTTTGTGAGCTTGTTACTCTTGGATCTTTGGACCCTAGACGCCTTTGTGGTGGTTGAGACCTTTGTGGTCACTTGTATCCGTTCGGGAGCCCCCAATCCATTTGTGGGTTGTGCCTCGGATTGTTGTTGTAAAGACTACGGATTCCGCCTTGAAGGATTCCTATAGTGGAAGGTGAACCAATCCTTTATGGTGCGGTTCATCGGGGAATAGGGTGAGTCTTTATGGAGTTGAGATCGACCTTTGTGGTGCCTCACACCTCTCCAACGAGACGTACTCCCCTAAAAAGGATGAACTCGGGAATACATCCTCGTCTCCGTGTGCCTCGGTTATTTCTATACCCGAGCTCTTTACTTATGCACTTTACATTGTAATAGCCTTCGTGCTTGAAGTATTCTTTATTGCTATCATTTTGTTGCTTGTCTTGCTTAGCATAAGTTGTTGGTGCACATAGGTGAGCCTAGTTTATTTAGGTTGTTGGCTTGTTAATTTAAACACATAGTTTTATTCCGCAATTAGCAAGCCTAAACCGGAAAAGTTTTAATCGCCTATTCACCCCCCTCTAGGCGACATCCTTGTCCTTTCATCAAGTAGTAGTACACGAACAGAAGGGCATTCGGTGCATGAGTATAAGGTATTAGGTATGTCAAATGAGTCAGGTATATGAGCATGTGGGCATATGGTATGTTACTAACAATAACATAGGGATCAGGGATGTCAGGCATGTTAAAATGTTGTATGACCGTAAAATGGACATCAATTTAAAATTACAAAATACCTGATTCGGAGCTAACTTGTAGGATAGCCTGGCTGACCGAAACGACGGGATCATTTCTTGCTGCAAAGGTGCTTGAATTTTCATAATTGTTCTCAAACTCGGATATATCATACAACAACTCGACGGCCCTCTTGGCTTCTGTACTTTTAGTTTCATTCTTGCAAGCAGCCTGCCAATGGATTATATATATATATATTATATATATATATATATATATATATATATATATATATATATATATATTCATGATACTTGTTGATAACAAAGCTGCCCAGCTGAGGTACATATGTACTTTTTTAGTGCTAGGAGTAATGAATCTTACATTCAAGTCCTTGACAATTGGGTGGTCGGGGTTAATTTCGAAAATCCTTCTTCCCCTCATAAACTCCAAGCTTGATGTGTCACCAAGTGTTCGTGCTTTCATAAATCTGTCCATTTTCAGAAGCACACATCAGAAAATAAGCGTGGGGTTCTCCAACACAAGTATCTGTTCATACAGGAACTAATCCGTGAACCTACCTTTCCATGTTGGCGGGCCAACCAAACTTGCCAGATACAAGTACACAAGGAGAAGAGCTCTGACGCTTTGATACTTGAACCTTTGCCACCTCAAGCTGTTGTTTTACCCAATCACACAGAAGAGTGTATTCCTGCTTTGTTTCTTTACTATCCTCGTCTTCATCACCTGGAAAGTCGTCAAAGAGTGTGCAAACAAAGACAGAAGCTGTCAAAAATTTCCTCACCCAATTCTAGGTCCTCTTTGCTTATATCAACAAACTTCTTCTCTTTGTAGAGGTCTGTAAGTTCTGAATGGCCACCTCATCTATTTGCTCAATAAGGTAAAGGACCTAAGAAGAATAAACAGCCACTGTGAGACAGAGCAATCAAAGAAACAATGAGCAATATTTGAGGTGTCATGTTCATACTTCAATGTCTTTTTGGACCAGCTTTTCCAAGAATGGAGCTGTCTTTGCACTCTGGAGACTATTTGTAGCAATGTAATAGATCGAATTTTGGCTCTCCGCCATGTTCTCTACATATTGATCAAGGCTAATCAAATCTTCCTCATATTTAGAAGAGTGAAATCGTAGCAGTGGGGCAAGCCGCTTGTGATTTCCGTTGTCCTCAATACAACCGACCTTGATAAACTTTCTGAAGCACTCCCAGAACTTCTTGTAGTCCTGGAGTACAAATAACAGAGGTTAAATACCAAGTAAAAGAAAATTTTAAGAGGCAAAGGAAAAGGAACTCTACCTCCTTGTCCACTTTTTCAGAGATCTCCTCAATCATATCAAATGTCTTCCCGACAAGCCTCTTGCGCATAATTCCTACCTGAATGTCAGCAAAACAGCGTAAGGATTAAATTACTGTCAATGTCGAAAAAAGATATAGAAAAAAATGATCTTTGAAGTTTGAAATGTACAGGGTATAGGAGATGGATTTTCCATCACTTACGATTCGGCTTTCTTGAAGAATTTCCCGGGAAACGTTGATGGGAAGGTCATTTGAATTAACGACTCCTTTTACAAAGCTCAAGTATCGAGGCAACTGCAAAATACTAGTTGAACTAAGAAATCTGTTGGCCATAATCAATTAGTGGTAGAAAATAACAGGAAGTACTAAGTTGTGTGTTGCAAGATGCAATACCAGTTCACCAGCAAACTCATCAGAGATAAATACTCTTTTGACATACATACAAAAGGATATTTTTTATTATGGGATTCATTATCTCTTCATCACTAGGAGGTGCAATCCTGGAATGTAAATGACACTGCTAAATTCCACCTCACCCTGGAAAGATTAAAAAAATCGTGTTACACACAATATTCAGCATAAGCATCAGTTAACAATTTGATATTTGACAAACTCACTCACCTCTGTCGTGAAGTGAGCGTAGGAAAGAGGATCCACTAACTCATTGAATTTCTTCTTATAAAATTCATTGTACTCGGTTTTCTCGATTTCCTTTGTGCTTCTCATCTGCATGAAGCAAACTAAAATCAAATATTTCACCATCTGATGCTTCCAGAGGAGAACGATGCGTCGACGGGCACCAAATCGAAGAAGGGCGGCGAGGTGCGGGTGGTGTTGTCGATCCAGATCGAGGAGGCGTGCAGCAGTTGCTGCCTGGACCTTGGACGCGAGCCGGAGCGCGCGACATATTAAGGCAGCATGTGGCGGTGGGTGGAGAGAAAGGGGCGCGAGATTAAGGTAGCGTGTGGCGCGGGCGGAGGCGAGCCGGAGAGCGCGAAGATGGAAGGACGGGGGCAGCTAGGGTTAGGAGGCGGAGGCGGTGGCGTGGGAGAAGGGGATGCGATTGGTGGAGGGACTGTGTGGGCCCGCTTGGATCGGGCATGCGGAATAACGGAGCCGAGTATTTTCCGGAGGTGCTTCGTATTTTCTTCGTGGACCACGACCGTAATTAAAACCGATCGTTTTGGCTAAAAAACGATCACCGTCGTACAACCATCGGACGGAAATTCGTCGGACGTATAGCAGTTCTCAAAACGATATACCAAGCGGGGCCTAAAACTTTTTTGTTTTCTTTTTCTTTAAATTATTATCTATAGAAAATCGGATAGAAGGTTTTGCAAACAAAAGAAGTTCGAAAAAAAAATTAAATTTTGCAAACTTTTGTAAGAGGTTAAACCAAACTTTTCAACACATTTGAATCAATACTATTATGCATTGATGTTACGCGATCCATACGAAAATAAATCTAATTGGGGTGAACTCGGGGATGTTACAAGGAGCGGATCCTCCAACTATACAAGAAAGAAACAAATCGTTGTTTAAATAGCCTAACAGGTTACCCACAAAAAAAAAAAAAGAGAGCCTAACAGGCATAGTTCTAAGCAAGCAGGACAGTGACCAAGAAAATTCAATGAAATTTTTACTTACATTCGGGAACTCATGTAGAGGCTCCTCCACGTAGCGCTCGAGTTCGAGCCACCACCCCAACCAAGGTACGGGTGGTGGCGGTTCATCAACATTATGCTCTGACCTCGGTGATGGATGGTCTATGTCGATCCTTAGCTCATGCTCGCTGATCTGCTCGCTGCATGGCTGATCTGGCTCGTCTCCATCGTCCAAACCAGGGGCGGAGCTACGTTACTGCCAGGGGGGCCGCCCCCCCCCAACCCATTGGAAATTCGTGAAGGATCCACTAATTTTTGGCCCACTTGCCCCCCAATCTAGCCCAAAACCTTGCAATTTCGGCCCTCTCAGCCCATTTGCCCCCCAAATGAATGGCCCAAGCTCCGCCACTGGTCCAAACCACCCTGCAACTAGTTGATGGCAGTAGCAGTAGCAGTAGCCTAGATACGCGAGAGGAAGCCCAGGCAATGCAACAAGTAGGCAGATTATGAGGATTGTGGCTGTACTTCCCATGGTAACCGGCAGCGCTCACATAGACGAAAAGGAGCTAGCTAGACAGGGGAAGAACAAGAGGAGGAGAGGAGGGTGAGACTTGCTGGGCTGCTGCTCAAATTAACCTGTTGAACTCTCATGGCATGGCCGCGTGGGAGAAGGTGGGTAAAGGCGTAAAGCCGTCTTCCCCTTCCCCTTCGGGGTATAACATCTCTGCCGATAGAATGTTTTGGTTCATTACAAACATAGAAACTCACTCGTGTCCGTCAGTTCTACTTGAAAAGCTAAGGCAATAATGCCACATGCTTGGCGGCCAAGGGTTGGTTTTTACTTCGAACTGTTAATTTTTTGTGTGTGAAAAAAGACCACCGATCCATCGGCAAAGATGAAAAAGGAAATAAAAAACAAATATTAGAAGAGTATGAAGCTTTTCAAAATTCCAAAATAGTCAAACGCCAAAATAAGTACACTAGTCCACATATGACCTGCAACTAATCATTTTAATAATAAAGTTGAAAACAAAATCCAGAAATTCCTCATAAATAGTTTGTCCTAAAAGTGAACTTGCAGAAGGATTCATCAATGAAGAATATTGCTTTCCTTGATTTCCTAGGGAGTTTTAGATTTATCAAAAAAAATCCACCAGTTTTATCTTTTCTATTTGTTAATCAGTTGACATATCAAAATGGTGTCATGTGTCATCTCAATCAAGGCGTAACGGCTATGAATATGTAGAATAATAAAATAGACTAATTCTATGATTCGAGGTAAAAAAAAACACCGGTTTTAAAGTTCAAGGTTGGAACTTTAGCAGAAGTTCCAAACCACTGTGGTTGAACTATAAAGGAAACCATACGAGGACAAGCGAGGGCGAGGACCAACACACCTGGAGCACCTAGCCCCGGCAGAGGAAAGCCTCCCCAACTTCGGCCTCGGTGGGATCGTGGTCACCCTGACCAGATCCACCATGCCAAAGGCACTCCCTTGCTCGATCCGCACCTGGTATCGCCTCCACCAGCCGACCACCGCTGTCATCCTTGAAGGGGATGTGAGCTTGCCCGTCGGCCAACTCAGGCGGTAGCGAGGAGGAGGGAGGGGAAGAGGACTGCGGCGGCTAGGGTTTCAGTCGCCCCCGGTGTCGCCCCAGAGGAGTGACACGGGAGGCAGGAGGGGAAAGTTTTCGCTCCGAAACTGTTTACTTTCAAACTCACTTTTTAAGACCTCTCACAGCCATTAACATAGCATTTCACAAAGAAGGAATGTGTGGTTGTGCAGTCGTGCTCTATTTACCTTTATTCTAACTAGATTTAGGGGTGCGCATTGGCGGATGACCCCCGAGCCCTGTTTTGACGACACGCCATACACGATGCTAATAATCAATGGGTATAAATAATTATATCCATATATAAGGTCGATAACCAAATTAGACAAATAATAAACTGAAAATAGATTCGTGCAACTACTAAATGGCATGCAAACACCAACGTACTCGTGATGACGCCTCCTACGAACAAATGGATTATTTACCTCTAGCTATCTTTAAACCGCCTTCCCAACCACGTGCCTAAAGATCCACTCATCCGACTGATAAGATTATACGCAGACCCTGGCCGCCCTGACTCGGGAAGGAATGAACATTATCAGGACACCACGACCTCCCACACGCCAACTACAGAGGGCATTGATAGCGTGGATCACACGTTCGTTGGGACACCCCAAGAGGAAGGTATGAAGCAGTGTAGCAGCAGTTTGCTTCAGTATGAAACCAAGGTTTAAGCGAACCAGTAGGAGCAAGAAATCACTTCTGAAGGTTGTCAGTGGCGCGCTGACGTGGAACCTGCACACAACACAATCAAACTATTTTGCCCCAACGAAACAGTGAGGTTGTCAATCTCACCGGCTTGCTGAAAACAAAGGATTAAACGTATGGTGTGGAAAACAGTAGTAAATTGCAGAGAATAAAAAGGAACAATGTTTGCAGTTGGTTGTATTATCAGTGTAAAAGAATGGACCGGGGTCCACAGTTCAGTAGTGGTGTCTCTCCATAAAAGATAACTAACTTGCTGGGTGAACAAATTACAGCTGGGCAATTGACAAAATATTGAGCGCATGACAATGCATATATATGACATGATGATTACTATGATATTCATGTGGGCATTACAACAAAATACATAGACCGTTATCCAACAGCGTCTATGACTAATAATCCACCGCCAGGTTGTCATCTGAGTTCCCCGTTGGTATTAAGTTGCAAGCAACGGATAATTGCATTAAGTAATGTGCGTAATGTAAACAAATGCATTAGACCTAACGACGCACCCTTAAGCTAAGCATCGGTTATTTTATCCCTAGTGGCAATAGCACATCCACAATCTTAGAAGTTATTGTCACTCTCCCAGATTACCGGAGGCATGAACCCACTATCTAGCATAAATACTCACTCTTGGAATTACAAGCATCTACTTGGCCAAAGCATCTACTAGTAACGGAAATAATGCAAGATCATAAATAACATATAAGATAGATTGATAATCAACTTGACATAGTATTCAATATTCATCGGATCCCAGCAAACACAACATGTAGCATTACAATAAGATGATCTTGATCATGATAGGCAGCTCACAAGATCTAAACATGATAGCATAAAGTGGAGAGACAACCATCTAGCTACTGTCATGGACCCGTAGTCCAAAGATGAACTACTCACGCATCACTCCGGAGGCAGGCATGGTGATGTAGAGCCCTCCGGTGATGATTCCCCTCTCCGGCTGGGTGCCGGGAAGAGCTTCTGAACCCTCCCGAGCTAGGGTTGACGGCGGCGGCGTCTCTGGAACTTTTCGTGGATAATGGTTCGGGTCTTTAGGGTTTTCGCGTCGGGAGGAATAAATAGGTGAAAGGGCGGCGGCAGGCGAGCCACGTGAGCCCCACACCACCCCACGGCGCGGTAGAGTGGCCCGCGCGGCCCCATGGTGTGACTGCCACGTGGCTCCCCTCCGTCTCTCCTTTGGACTCCGTGTTCGTGTTGGAAAAATAGGAGGTTTTGTCCAAGTTTCGTCCAATTCCGAGAATATTTTCAGACTAGCTTTTCTGGAATACAAAAACAGCAGAAAACATGAACTGGCACTGTGGCATCTTGTTAATAGGTTAGTGATGACTCCCAAGTGCAGAAGATCAATTGTAGTACCTTTCGAATAGAAAAGGTTGTCGAACCCACGAGGAGCTGAAGGTATTGGTTATTAGAAATGATAAATAGACAATAAAAGATGCAAGTGTTTTTGGTATTTTCGATTGTATAATTGCAAGACAGTGACAATGCAGCAGGTAAATGGTAACAAGTAAAAGCTCTCAAAGAGAGAGAAAGCCCAATCCTCTATGTGTAAGAGGACAAGCTCAAGTGATGTGTAACTTATATGTGGAAAACGTTCCCGAGGGCGGCATGGATATTGCTAGGCATATAGATTTATTAAACAACACGTTGAATATCTTGTCTAGTTTTAATCTTCTTCGGACGGAGCTATTATTAGGTACAGCTAAATAAATAGACTAAACCCCTTATGATGGATCATGTGGCCAATTAAATGACAGCACAAGAATTATTAAGATATAAAATCCCACCATAGCATTACGCTCTAGGTCCCCGATACTAATACCCCGTAAAGTAACTTAATGATTCGGTCTCAGGCTTTCGTGTCCTCCCAAGTCTCCCTCACGCCATTACACTACGGTGTTCTCCTATGAGCCCATATAGGTGAAGTGTTGTGCAGTCGACGTTCGCACAACACCATCATAGAATCACAAAAAAGATAAACACTAGACAAAATACCAACACATGTCATATATAAATCATTGCCAATTCATCCTATGCCCTCAGGAACATACGGGAACTACTCACAACGTGCAAACATGGTGATATTCAATCATTGAAATATAACTTCACCACCAAATAATGACAAGTACTCAATCACAAACATGAATAGTAGCACAAGACAAGTATCTAGGGTATAGCAACTCTCAAACTACGAGGGGGACGGAGTGGATCACGGAGATGATGATGGAGATGGTGCTGGTCTTGGTGATGGTGATGATGTAGAGGCCTCCTCCCACGCCAAGGAGGAGAGGTGATGACGATGACGATGATTTCCCCCTTCTCCGGAGCTCCGGAGCAGCAGGATCTGATCCCCCTCGGAGGGAATCAGGAGTTTCGCCGCCGCCGCGACCTCGGATAGTCTCGTAAAAATTAGGGCGTTACTTTTCGGGCGAGACGGAGACCTCGTTAAAAAGCCCCAGGCGAGGAAGTGCCCGAGGCTCCAGATGGTGGGCCCCACGCGGCCAAAGAATCTGGCCGCGTGGGCCCCCCTTTTGGGCCTCGTGGCTCTCCTCCCTTCGATCTTCTTCCCACTGCTGTTCTCCCGAAAAAACCAGCTGTGCAATTTTCCTTTTTCCATTTGGGTCCCTGTAGCTCCTGAAACATTAAAAACAAGAAAAAGGAGGTTTTCTGCCTCCCAGAAATTAAATACCAAAAATAGGGACTTTGTATGAAAGTCCCATAAATCATCTAAAACATGTAAAAACAATGATATAACAATGCAATAACATCTAATATGTATATAAGTGTATAAATGATGATATAAAATGCACGTATCAACTCCCCCAAGCTTAAACCCTTACTTGTCCTCAAGTAAGTAAGGACATAGATCATTACATGCATCAATGGACTTATGGTTGATAAATAAATACGAGCATTGTATCATCATCATATTCAATTGCAATGTAAGATTAATGAATTAAAACTCATACACATAAGGGCAGCATAAGTAGAAGCTCTAGCAATCACCCCTTACACTTTGAAAGCAAATAACCATTGTATGTTGGACAATTGAATCACACTATTTTTAACATGCTTTTGCTCTTATGGCTAGCATCATAATGTTTAATACTTTACTGAAGTTTAAAGACAAGATAAACTCTCATTGGATAATAAGTTAAAGAATACAAATGAAAAGACAGATATAAAATTATTTGCACCCTTGCTTCACTAGTAACTAGTGCAAACTTTAGTCATGGATGTTTCAATCAAGTTCTTATGCTCAAACAACCTTTATCTCACACTTTCCATGGCTAACCGAATCCTCGGGTGCCTTCCTTTCATACACTTTACAAGAGCATAAGTATTGACACATCCATGATCATTCATTTGCTCAAAAGATACTAGATTCTAACAAGAGTGTTTCATATCCTTTTCATTAACTATTCCCAACTTTTTATGCTACAAGACTATATCTCAACCTTAAACTTATTAATTCTCAAGTCATAATGACTCACTTTTCTTATTTATATTGAGCTAGATTCTACAATTGTCCAACATACTCAAGTTAATTAAATTCAAGGCAAGATGTGACTGAAACCTCTAAAATAAACCACGCTCATTTGCATGAGTGTTACCCATAAATCTCCAAACAAGAGAATCATGGATGACACCATACTTTAATATTCATTGATAAACCATAAGATAGGGATACATGATAATGCTCCATGAGCTCACACAAGCCTAAAAGAGATTGATAACTAAATGATAAAAGCAAAACACACCATGACTAGATAGATATGATAAACTAGTAAAGATAAAGACTAGGTGGAACTCCCCCAAGCTTGACGTTCTGCCAGTGCTTTCTCTGCTGCAGCCTCTTCTTTCTCATATTCTTCCTCCCATTCAGCCCTCTTCCATGGGAAAGGCCTCCCATTGTAGAAGGAGTTAGGTGGATCATTATACCTGAGGGTAGCAGCTGCTGCAATCTTCTTGAAGCGCTCTTCATACTCACAGTTTTGATTTTCCACATCCCACAGTAGAGCTTGATGCTTGTCCAACTCAGATGTGACATGTAGATACCTCTTCTCCAAGTCCTCCAGCCTCTCCTTGTACTCTTCAACCTTCTTCTCCAGCTCCAGGTTCATGAAGTGATGAGCATCAAGGCTGCGTTCAACAACAGTATTATACCTGAAGATCTTCTGTTCCAGGTCCTCCAGCCTCTCCTCCACCGTGCCAATGATCTTGGGAGCCTTCACCTCCTCTATGAGCATCGCGCCCTCCTTGAAGGACAAGGTCTTCATTGGTGCCATCACGGAGTTGAGGTAGCGGTTCACAACACCTCCCTTGGGGAAGCTCTCCCCCTCATGATCGGATCCGGAGCTAGACATGGCTAAAACCTGACAGACAGAAACAGCAAAAGCAAAGATCGCTCGAGAACGCTCGGTGCGAGATTAGATCAACGAAAAGGGGTATATATTGACGGTTTTTAGGTCAAGACGAAGCGTCGGAGTCGAAAACGAGACGAACGGGACTCCGAGGGGCAAAAGGAGTGGGCCCACGCGGCCAAAGAATCTGGCCGCGTGGGACCCCCTCTTTTCTCCTCGGGTCTCCGTTCCTTCCAATTTTCTTGTCCCACACGTTAATTTCCATAAAAAATGATGTCCGTAAAATATTACGCAATTCCGAGAAACTTTCCAGAGTAAAAGTTACCTTTTATTGATTTTGGATTTCTGAAACTGCAAACTTCTTTGCAATTACCTCCTCCGGTGTCTGTAAAATGAATTCCTCCACCTTTCCAATGAAGCTTTTTCCTGCAATATAATGTTTAAGGCGTTGTCCATTAACCACATGAGGTTTACCTTTCATATCACCATGAAGACGGATAGCTCCTGAACGGTATACTTCCTGTATCACTAATGGTCCCTGCCACTTTGAAGCTAACTTACCTGCAGAAAACTTGAAACGAGAGTTGTATAATAGCACTTGATCACCTACTTTGAATTCTTTCTTTTTAATTTTCTTGTCATGCCAAATCTTAACTTTTTCTTTAAACATCCTGGCACTTTCATAAGCTTCATTTCTCCATTCATCTAGTAGGTTTAAATCAAGAATTCTCTTCTCTCCAGCAGTTTTAAAATCAAAGTTCAATTGTTTAATAGCCCATCTAGCTTTATGTTCTAATTCAACAGGTAAATGACAAGCTTTTCCATAAACCATTTTATAAGGAGACATTCCCATAGGATTTTTAAAAGCAGTTCTATAAGCCCATAATGCATCGTTAATTTTAAGTGGCCAATCAGACCTAGACTTATTCACTGTCTTTTCCAAAATGAGTTTAATTTCCCTATTACTTAATTCAACTTGTCCACTAGTTTGGGGATGATAAGGTGATGCAATTCTATGGTTAACATCATATTTTGCCAAAGTTTTCCTAAGAATACCATGTAAGAAATGAGAACCACCATCAGTAATTAAAAACCTAGGAACACCAAACCTGGGGAAAATGATGTCCTGAAGCATCTTCATTGCCGTGGCATGATCTGCACTTTTGGTTGGAATTGCTTCCACCCACTTTGTAACATAATCCACTGCAACCAAAATATGAGTATGCTTTGTCTTTGATTCGGGGAAAGGTCCCATAAAGTCAAAACCCCACACATCAAATGGTTCAAGTGGTAAGGAATAGTTCATAGGCATTTCATTTCTCCTACCAATATTTCCTACTCTTTGACATTTATCACAAGATTTAACATATTCAGCACAATCCTTAAATAAAGTAGGCCAATAAAAACCAGACTGTAATACCTTTGCACCTGTACGATCTCCTGCATGATGTCCTCCATAGGGACTGTCATGACAATCTCTTATAATAGCCTGTTGTTCATACTCAGGTACACAACGTCTAATAATACCATCCACACTCTTCTTATAAAGAAAAGGATCATCCCAGAAATAATGTCTAAGATCATAAAAGAATTTCTTTCTTTGTTGAGTAGTGAAGTGTGGAGGTAAAACTTTACCAACAATAAAATTTGCATAATTGGCAAACCATGGAGATGCAACTTTAGCACTAGAAACATTAATGTTTGCAAGTTGTTCATTAGCAAAACTATCATTAATAGGAATAGGATCATCAGGTATATTTTCCATTCTAGAAAGATGATCAGCTACTTGATTATCTTCCCCTTTCCTATCAACAATGTGTAAATCAAATTCTTGCAATAGAAGTACCCATCTTATTAATCTAGGCTTAGCATCTTTCTTATGCATTAAGTATTTAATGGCAGATGATCAGTATGCAATGTGACTTTCGAATCAGTAATATAAGGTCTAAACTTGTCACAAGCAAATAGCACTGCTAAAAATTCTTTTTCAGTTGTGGCATAATTCCTTTGAGCAGCATCAAGTGTTCTACTAGCATAATAAATGACATTCAGTTTCTTATCAACACGTTGGCCCAAAACAGCCCCAACTGCATAATCACTAGCATCACACATAATTTCAAAAGGCAAATTCCAATCAGGTGGTTGAATAATAGGGCACTTATTAAAGCATTTTCAAAATATTAAAGGACTCAATACAATCATCAAAAGAGAAAGGAACATCCTTTTGCAAAAGATTGGTTAGAGGTTTTGATATTTTAGAGAAATCTTTAATAAACCTACGGTAAAAACCTGCATGCCCAAGAAAACTTCTTATACCTTTGAGATCCCTTGGGAATGGGAGCTTTTCAATAGCTTCTATCTTTGCTGGGTCAACTTCTATTCCTTTCCAGAAATCTTATGCCCAAGAACAATACCTTCAGTAACCATGAAGTGACACTTCTCCCAGTTTAAAACTAAGTGTTGGTCTTCACAACGCTGCAAAACTTTGTTAAGGTTGAACAAGCAATTATCGAAGGAAGTACCATACACAGAAAAATCATCCATAAAGACTTCCATTATCTTTTCAATATAATCAGCAAATATAGCATTCATGCATCTTTGAAAAGTAGCAGGAGCATTTGTCACATCCCAAATTTAGAAACTAAGAAAAACTTAGTTTTACCAGACCCAAAATCCAGAACCAACAAAATATTTTTGAAATGTTTCATTGATGATTGTGTTTTCCTTCCCATTGCTATGTTTGAACTTGTGTGATCTTGGTTGTGTTGTTGATCTTTGTGTATGTGACTTGTTGGTCTTGAATGCAGCATCCTTGTGATGTTGATCTTGTTGTGTCTGTTGCTTGAAAGGACAATTCCTCAGTTGTGCTTAACACTACCAATAAAACACACTTGGCAACAATTTGGAATGTGACTTAAATTTAAAGCACACTCCTCAAATTACTCAACAAATAGAAATGAAGATCATGAGTTAAAGAAAGGATCTTAATATATTAATCTGTCTACCTCACTCTCTATTTCCCTCAAGCAAATATTTTCCTTATGAGATTAATTCCCTGGACGAGGTAAAAAGATGACCATCTCCTTCTCATACCCCTCCCTTCTCAAAATTATATAGTTACTACTTAATTTTATTTAAACTATGAAATCTTATTTTATTCATTTGAATCACTTCAAATGTGTTTGTTTCTGCCAAACACAAATACAAAAGCTAATATATTGGTCAAGGAAGTTCCAAGAGTTCCAAAAATAATATTTTGAACTTGCTTCAAAATTTCAAAGGATTATAATTTTGCATTTAAGAAAAATGCCATTTGTAAACCCTATGAACAAAAGTTGTTCAAAACATTTTATTTTGTAAAACCAATTTTTGTGGAGCTTCTACATGACAAGGGGAGCCTACCCAAATAATTTCAATTTTTTCTAAATTGATTTAGTGCCTCAATAAAATCCCTGAAAAGCTTCTGGTTTTAAAAGAAATAAAAGAAATTAAGAAAAGGACCTAGTTGTAATTGGGAAAAGAAGTCTAGGGGGTTTTCTGTAAGATCTTGATCCTCTTCCTGTCGCAACAGTGGCACCGCGTCGCCGTGTCGTTCGTCGACGTCGCTCGCCGCCCGGACCCCCCCTCTCGCTCTCCTGCCGCTCGGAGGAGGATAAGGAGGCCCCCTGGCGCTCTGCTCTCCCTCCTGCACTCATTCGCCCCCCCTGCTCTCCCTCTCTTCTATTTTCTTGCTGCCCCGGCCGAACCCTAGACCTGGCTGCCGTCGTGCATCGCCGGCGACTGAGGCCGCCCCGTCCAGATCGAAGAGCCCCGCGAGCTCCGCCTCGACGTCCTCTTCACCCTCGCCACAGGAATCAAGCCGGGAAGCCGCGAATCGACCGTACCGTCCATTCTTCTCCGGCCACAGCCGAAGCTCCGGCCGCCACCTTTCCAGCAAGCTCTCGAGCAACCTCGTCCACCATTCGCCGCCATTCCTGCACCCCTGTGATCCCCTTCCTCTGTTCTACCTAATGGGCACCTCCGTTTCTTCTCAGGTTCGCCGGAGTCGCCGCGCCGTCCTCGCCTCGCTCCCTGCGTGCCTCGCTCTGCCGCGGTGCGTGTCGAGGAAGGAGATGACGACGCTGTACCCGTTCGTGCGTGTGGGCCGCTTGCTGGGCCGTGATCTGCGCCGCACGGCCGGATCTGGGCCAGATCCGGCCCTTCTGCGTTTTTTTCAATAAATAGAATATCTGTTTTAGTTTCCTGTTATATTTTCAAGTGTAGCTTTAATTCAATTGTTGTAAATCTGTGATAGCAATTTGATTGATTCAAATTTTGTTGTGTTCCTATGAGTTTTCTTAAACATGCAGAGCTGGTGGCTTGCCAAAATATATTTTTAATTCTTGTCTATACTAAAACTTGTAAAAAGTATCTTTTCCACTAATTATTAAATATCTAGAGTTTTAGAAATCCAAATATTGCAAACTAAAATTCTCTGGATAGGTTGAGATGCTACCTTTCCAGATCTGTTGGCCTTGTATGTAGATGAAGTCTAAAACAGAAGTTTTATTCATTCTTAAAAACACACCAGTAGCACTTTGGTGATTTTTGTAGATTTTTGTGAGATGAATTTTGGAGTAAATCCAATTGACATGTCTTCTATATGTATAGGAGAACATATCCCTAAATTGGTTTGAATTTAGGAGTCATTGATTGACTGTGGTGCTAATTATAAGTTTAGGCCTCTTCTGCCTATTTTTAATTAGGGCTGTATAAATTGTGTGTTATAACTTTATTGTTGTAGATGTGCTTCCTAGCATGTGTAGGGTGGTAACCCACTGTTATGGTGTGTTTCCTTATTATGCTAGCATGTTAGGAGAGCTCCTTGTGAGTCATGTTTTTGTTAGGGATTTAGTCCCTATATAACTTTTCCTCTAGTAATTAAGAATTGCTATGCTTATTTATTTTTTACTGTGAGAATATTGTGTGGGATTAATAGGTGTGCCTTGCTGGTTAATGGTTGTTGTAATACTGTTGCTTGCATGATACTATTGTTTAGCAGGTTGTAATGTTAGTACTGTTAGTGGAATTTGTTAGGCAAATTGGTATGAGTAATATATTGGCATGGCTTGATGAACTTGATGGACTTGAGTTGAGCACTAGCTTAACTATCTTGTTAATGTATCCACCTTAGCTTGGTGAGATATTTAGAATTACCAAGATTAATTGGTAGTTTAACTTTTGTCTGAAGTATTTCCTGATTAGAGAGAAGTGGTTGTTAATTACCTCTAATTGAGGAAGGCTTGGTGCTCTATGTTTTAGCATGTGTTTGGTGTTATACTCCTGTGAGTATAATGCCCTGGTAAATATAGATTTAGTTCGTTGCTTGAGTAAACTAGTGCTATGTTTGTGGCTTGAGTGATTAGTTTGATACTTGTGGGTTGTTCCTTGTTTGTATACCACTTGTGGTATGGTTTGCTTATTGAGTGTTGTTTTATTTTCATGTTGCGACGCTAGAGATAAACGCTACCGGGGTGGTATTTGGAAAGGATTTATCGGAGAACGATGAGAGTTTATTTCTTTGATCAATGAGGAGAAGTCCAGGAACATCATGCTGAAATCAGGCAAGCTACTCTCTGAGCTTGCATCTATATACATCTATTTCTGTTCACATGTTTTACTTATAAAGAGCATAAGTGACTTATGTAGTGTTTGCCACTAAAGCTATGATTTTGAAAACCCTTTGTTTTAAAAATACAAGTATATTATTTTGACACCCTATATGGAGATATTAGATGGAAATTCTTTTCAAACTATAGGATGGGAAAATTATTGTTTACTCAAAACTCCTTTGAAAATACTTGTGTGGATATGGAATACCGAGATGTCGGTATGGAAGTGGAGAACTGGAGAATGGAGGTGTTTATGAAAAATGCACATTGTGTCTTTGTACTATGACGACCAGCCAATAATCTGTGCGACCACGTTTACCCCCATATGGGAACGGGGCTTAGTCATATAATTTGCTCTTATTAGTATGGGATACCTCATCGACGGAGATGACTCCGTTATGCGTGAGGGGATGGTTTGTGAGCTCCCCTGACCTGGGTCCTCGCTCAAACTCTATGGAAAGATAAGGAGGAGGATTGAAGACTTCATAAATGTGGTCGCCGGGAAAAACATATGAGTCCTCACACTTGGGGTTGCCGACGGGGACCGGACTGAGTGTCGATGGGAATTATCATATGGGTAGGATCCTATACTAGCATGAGCAAAGGAGAGGCTATGGTCGGTGGCTCAACTTCGTATACACCTTGTATGGCGGGACGTGGCTGACACGATGAGTTACCGGATGGATGTGGGTTAAAAGCGTGCTACCTCTGCAGAGGGTAATAAAACTATTCGAATAGCCGAGTCCTCGGATATGGACAGTTGGGAGGCTGTCCTCTGACCATGTGCAAGTTTTGGAAATATTTTAAGAGTTGAAAGGAAAATGGAGATGTTGTATATGTGCACTATACCGATGAGTCGGTATGAGGTTGCTGGAAAAGTGGAGGACCCTGAGGGGTTATGATCGAGAAGTGCAAAGTTTTGTGTCCTGAACGTGGGAAATGTTTTATGCAACTATACCAAAGGGTTGGTATAAGGTTGTTGGAAAAATGATTTGACCAGAAATGGTTTTGGCCAGAAAAGGAGGAGTTTTGGAGAAATAAACAAATGGTGATTTTCCGGAAAAATGTTTGTAAAAGAGACTTCTTACCTTCTTCAACAAAGATGGATTTTCGGGAAAAAGTTTTAAAAGAGAATTCTTACAAAGATAGGTTTATGGGAAAAAGTTCTAAAAGCCTTCTTTTCTTTTCAACAAAGATATAGATATGTCTTCTCAAAATAAAAGGGTTTTGTTATAATAAAAATGATGCTATTACATGCTCATGTTGGGGGTAGTTTTGCGAGTACATAAATGTACTCATGGCTGTGTCCCTGGATATTCCCATGTCCAGAGTTCAAGAAGAAGTATGCTGAAGACCGAGAGATCGCCGACGTCAAAGCGAACTAGGGCGCTTCCCAGTCAGCTGCCTGTGGGGTTATGGCTAATGACTGGGCTCCACGCTGTTTTGAAGATTTCCGCTGCAAGTATCTGTTGAAGTTATGACTTCAATCAAGTAAGTAAGTTTTATTCGGTATTTTTTTGGATGTTCTTTTGATACCAGTTTGATTGTGCTCAGCGACAGACTGATCATGGGATCGCTGATGTTGTAGGCACAAGGGTATGTCGGACAGCTAGTCCGGGGTCCCCACAGACTTGGTATCAGAGCCATCCTGACTGTAACAGACCTTAGTTAGCATGGACGCTAGTTAGGATAGAAATATGTTGTTAAAAATATATTGTTACCAAAAACATATTTTTATCTAAGGAAGTCCAAAAATAACTTCCACTCTTCTCACCTTCTCTAATATTTTTGAGTCTTATCCTTCTATTTAAGATTTTCCAAAGATTTCTCTACTCCCTCTTACCCGTTCAAAATACTTGACGATGAACCCAAGTGAGACCTGATTAGCTAGCACCTACAAGAAGAAGCTTCCATCACAAGTACTCAACATTCCACATCGAGGTGATTGATCTGCAAATACCAAGATCGTCAGTATCAACAAAGCAAGAGACCTCCGAAGACGTCAGCTCAACGTCAACAATTCTACTCAAGTAGCAACTTCGATAATCTCAATTCCTCCCGCTGAAGCCTAAGGTGACGGAGTGAAAACTTCACCAACCATGTCTAACCGAGACCATAGGATAAACCTGATAGGAACTTTGGTTGTACTACCCGGCTACCACGAGAATTAGACGTCCGTTGGTACTGAAGGTACCTTGTGTGTTGTTTGTTGGTGTGCTTTACTCTAGTTGTGTGTTGTTTTTCTTGTGTGTTCACAATCACGCATTGTCGGCAACACAAGTAACCTCAAAATTCTCTTTTTATAAAATTCCCTTTTGCCACCTATCAAAACCATTTTTGACCTCTTCGCCATAGCTGCACTTTGTTGCAAATGTAAACCCGCCTAGGAAAATCTTTCTGAAAATATTTTTTTTTCCTCTCATCTAAACCATCTTCCGATAAGAACTGACAGTTCCGCGAGGTACAAAAGACCCCCGATCTTTAACCAAATAGCCTGGGATTTTGCGACTTAACCGGCCAGTCAGACAATGCCCTTCAAGCACCAACTGGAGCAAGTACGTCAAGATCTCGAAGGAAACTGTAAATTAACGCCAAACTCGTGAAGACACGAGCCTTACCTCGCAAAAATAACTTGTGAAATTACAAGAATACCACACTAACTTATCGTATCTAACTTTAGACTAACATCTGACTTAAGTCCATGATAGTACCAACCAATCTTTTAGGACTTCAAGCCTTGACAAGAAACAAGGACATCAGGAGATTCATTTAGGGTTGGTAACTAGGAGAACTCAAGGAGTGTAGGAGAGTTGCTATGAAGATTCGAGCTCAGAGACCACAAGAAGGAGGAACTGCGACAAAGAGACTTTGAAGAGAGATTTCTTAAGCTGGCAAGGAAGTAATTAATATACCAGACTATCCTTGAGTATTTGGAAACTCATATATCAGAATCTATTATTCTTAATCTCTCTAGAAATAGTGTGACATTCCAATGTTCGTGTTATATAGAAGTAGTTTGGTAACAAGCCTCATGAACTTGTTAACAAATCACTTTTGTATGCTCCAACAATTGAGTGTCATATACAAATGATCGGAACCTCAGATAAACCAGTACATCTCCGCCTCGGGAATATGAAAAGTAGTTTGATGACAAGACTAGCTACCTTGTTAGCAAATTCTTCTCGTAAGAATAAGGCAATTGATGTTATAAAAGACCTCCACAATTTTATACAACTAACTAATGGAAAGCTTGCCCGGACTAAGTGGATGCCTTCACCACAGGGGTGAAGCAAATGAGGTTACAACTCAAATCAAGGACAATAATAATTTTCTTAAGTCAAGTGTATACCTTAGGAGTTACTCAAGTTCTAAGTAAGAAAATCACATGAAGATTTATAGTGTTTCCCCAAGGATGTGATTTCCGGAAACAAGAAAAGAAAGAGGTGCTAGTGGACAACTCGAAACTAGTTGGTGGACAGGAGACTTTAGGAAGATATAAGAGTGTTGGACTATAAAATTATTAGTCAGCATGACCCCTTGAGAATCTAGTGATGAGATCAGAATTTGGTGGATGATGCCGGTAATATAAAAAAATTGGGGTTCGGAATAGAAGTGAAAACTTGGAGTGGATCGATAAAATAATTGGGTTTGAACAGATGATATATTTGATTAATACTCTGGGGCTAAGCAGTTGTGGTCCCCAACCATTGGTGGTTATCTAGAGCTAGAAGACGTGACCCTTGATTTAAGGTTTAGAAAGAAAGGTGAATGTTATTGGATTTTTAGGAAGCACTTGCTGATAAAATGATGTTTGGATTGGTTGGAAGCGAGTAAATTAAGAAGGATACTCCGGTGTTGGAATGTTTTAGGGGGATTCTTAGGCAAGTGACCCTTGTACTAAATTCTTATGGAATTATAGGGAGTGGTCAAAGATGATTTAGCAAATGAATAGATCGTAGTATGCAAGAAATAATTGGTGGGAGATAAGTGAATGTTTATCGGATTCGAGGAATTAATATGACGTGGTCTAGTAGCAAGACATTCTAGGTGACAGTAGTTTCCAGAGCTTGTCACGCTCTGTTTGGATTATTCTTAGAAAGATCTTTTATCTTTGATTAAGAGATCAAGGCCCAAAAGTTGTGGAGATAAAATCTGAATTTGGTTAGAAAGTGGGTCAATTCTTGATGGTATGATTTGTTGGATGTTTTATTTAGCTTTAATGATATGATCGTGAGAAAATGGCAACCTGAAGGAGTAAGATAATATGAGATATGCTTATCTGGGGAGAAAAATCAATCCAGAAATAATTGGTGGATCATTACGATTTTTGTGATAGGATGTAATGGGGAGACTATGCATGAAAGGTTTGATGGGTATCAGACAGATTGAAATATGTTATGATAAAGAGTTATGCCCGATGAAGATGATGGTGGATTAATAACTTTAGCTCGGGCAAAGGCCGTGATTCAATTAACTAGTTGTAGTGGCCTTACCAGAGATATTGGAATGGTATTTTGAAGATTCGAGAATTAGAGGCCTGTGTAAAGTTGGTTGTTTTGGGTTTTAGGTATTAAAAGTTTGATGTTCAGAGTATAACACCCAACTCCCTTGAAAACTAACTTAAGCCCCTCAACCAGAAAGTTTTCCCGGAAACCCTAACTATTCGGAGGCACTCTAACCTACTTGTGAAGACCCCTGCGAAACTTCGTGAAGACCCAGAACCAAAGAAGCCATTCAGGACCAGCCTTTTTCCTGCCGAGCCGAAGGAAGAAAAGCATGAAGAAGATCTACCAGAAGTCACTAAGAAGAATCAAACGACAGAAGCACCTGTTGTTGACGACATCAACCACTAAGAAAGTCCTGACACATTTAGAAGTTATAACCTCCCTCTACTAACTAGAAACCAGAGAGAGTCAAGTATGTAGACTAAACGCATCCGCAGACCAACGCGTCCCCACCTGCGACCCTCGTCAGGAGACAATTCCAGGAAGGGATATCTGCACCGACCCAAGCACCGAGGGATGACACCCAAGACAAAGATCGTCAAGCTACTCAAGAAGAATGATGCCTCCAAGTTAACTCCAGCTGCGACTTTCAACAAGACCGATTCAAGACCCCTTTTTAAGGGGGGAAGACCTGCAATAGGTATACCAGAACGTGGTAATAATTAGATCCGTGCGCTTTAGCCCTGTAGAATCTGGAAACAGCCGACCAAGACTATCCATCCGAGTCAATAGTCAAGACAACCCGTCATAAAGGATCTGAACTCAGCACTGAAGTTTATCGACAGAGAAAGCCTCGCAACATCAATTTATCAAGATCTCACATGGCGATCCCGCTGAAGAAACAACGACCTTGGGAGTATAGTCAACCCAAAACCCGTGCTTTCGTACTCCCCTGTACCACCGGGAAAATCTCGAGGACGAGATTTATTTTTAAGGGGGAAGAGCTGTCACATCCCAAATTTAGAAACTAAGAAAAACTTAGTTTTACCAGACCCAAAATCCAGAACCAACAAAATCTTTTTGAAATGTTTCATTGATGATTGTGTTTTCCTTCCCATTGCTATGTTTGAACTTGTGTGATCTTGGTTGTGTTGTTGATCTTTGTGTATGTGACTTGTTGGTCTTGAATGCAGCATCCTTGTGATGTTGATCTTGTTGTGTCTGTTGCTTGAAAGGACAATTCCTCAGTTGTGCTTAACACTACCAATAAAACACACTTGGCAACAATTTGGAATGTGACTTAAATTTAAAGCACACTCCTCAAATTACTCAACAAATAGAAATGAAGATCATGAGTTAAAGAAAGGATCTTAATATATTAATATGTCTACCTCACTCTCTATTTCCCTCAAGCAAATATTTTCCTTATGAGATTAATTCCTGGATGAGGTAAAAAGATGACCATCTCCTTCTCATACCCCTCCCTTCTCAAAATTATATAGTTACTACTTAATTTTATTTAAACTATGAAATCTTATTTTATTCATTTGAATCACTTCAAATGTGTTTGTTTCTGCCAAACACAAATACAAAAGCTAATATATTGGTCAAGGAAGTTCCAAGAGTTCCAAAAATAATATTTTGAACTTGCTTCAAAATTTCAAAGGATTATAATTTTGCATTTAAGAAAAATGCCATTTGTAAACCCTATGAACAAAAGTTGTTCAAAACATTTTATTTTGTAAAACCAATTTTTGTGGAGCTTCTACATGACAAGGGGAGCCTACCCAAATAATTTCAATTTTTCTAAATTGATTTAGTGCCTCAATAAAATCCCTGAAAAGCTTCTGGTTTTAAAAGAAATAAAAGAAATTAAGAAAAGGACCTAGTTGTAATTGGGAAAAGAAGTCTAGGGGGTTTTCTGTAAGATCTTGATCCTCTTCCTGTCGCAACAGTGGCACCGCGTCGCCGTGTCGTTTGTCGACGTCGCTCGCCGCCCGGACCCCCCTCTCGCTCTCCTGCCGCTCGGAGGAGGATAAGGAGGCCCCCTGGCGCTCTGCTCTCCCTCCTGCACTCACTCGCCCCCCTGCTCTCCCTCTCTTCTATTTTCTTGCTGCCCCGGCCGAACCCTAGACCTGGCTGCCGTCATGCATCGCCGGCGACTGAGGCCGCCCCGTCCAGATCGAAGAGCCCCGCGAGCTCCGCCTCGACGTCCTCTTCACCCTCGCCACAGGAATCAAGCCGGGAAGCCGCGAATCGACCGCACCATCCATTCTTCTCCGGCCACAGCCGAAGCTCCGGCCGCCACCTTTCCAGCAAGCTCTCGAGCAACCTTGTCCACCATTCGCCGCCATTCCTGCACCCTGTGATCCCCTTCCTCTGTTCTACCTAATGGGCACCTCCGTTTCTTCTCAGGTTCGCCGGAGTCGCCGCGCCGTCCTCGCCTCGCTCCCTGCGTGCCTCGCTCTGCCGCGGTGCGTGTCGAGGAAGGAGATGACGACGCCGTACCCGTTCGTGCGTGTGGGCCGCTTGCTGGGCCGTGATCTGCGCCGCACGGCCGGATCTGGGCCAGATCGGCCCTTCTGCGTTTTTTTTCAATAAATAGAATATCTGTTTTAGTTTCCTGTTATATTTTCAAGTGTAGCTTTAATTAAATTGTTGTAAATCTGTGATAGCAATTTGATTGATTCAAATTTTGTTGTGTTCCTATGAGTTTTCTTAAACATGCAGAGCTGGTGGCTTGCCAAAATATATTTTTAATTCTTCTCTATACTAAAACTTGTAAAAAGTATCTTTTCCACTAATTATTAAATATCTAGAGTTTAGAAAAGCCAAATATTGCAAACTAAAATTCTCTGGATAGGTTGAGATGCTACCTTTCCAGATCTGTTGGCCTTGTATGTAGATGAAGTCTAAAACAGAAGTTTTATTCATTCTTAAAAACACACCAGTAGCACTTTGGTGATTTTTGTAGATTTTTGTGAGATGAATTTTGGAGTAAATCCAATTGACATGTCTTCTATATGTATAGGAGAACATATCCCTAAATTGGTTTGAATTTAGGAGTCATTGATTGACTGTGGTGCTAATTATAAGTTTAGGCCTCTTCTGCCTATTTTTAATTAGGGCTGTATAAATTGTGTGTTATAACTTTATTGTTGTAGATGTGCTTCCTAGCATGTGTAGGGTGGTAACCCACTGTTATGGTGTGTTTCCTTATTATGCTAGCATGTTAGGAGAGCTCCTTGTGAGTCATGTTTTTGTTAGGGATTTAGTCCCTATATAACTTTTCCTCTAGTAATTAAGAATTGCTATGCTTATTTATTTTTTACTGTGAGAATATTGTGTGGGATTAATAGGTGTGCCTTGCTGGTTAATGGTTGTTGTAATACTGTTGCTTGCATGATACTATTGTTTAGCAGGTTGTAATGTTAGTACTGTTAGTGGAATTTGTTAGGCAAATTGGTATGAGTAATATATTGGCATGGCTTGATGAACTTGATGGACTTGAGTTGAGCACTAGCTTAACTATCTTGTTAATGTATCCACCTTAGCTTGGTGAGATATTTAGAATTACCAAGATTAATTGGTAGTTTAACTTTTGTCTGAAGTATTTCCTGATTAGAGAGAAGTGGTTGTTAATTACCTCTAATTGAGGAAGGCTTGGTGCTCTATGTTTTAGCATGTGTTTGGTGTTATACTCCTGTGAGTATAATGCCCTGGTAAATATAGATTTAGTTCGTTGCTTGAGTAAACTAGTGCTATGTTTGTGGCTTGAGTGATTAGTTTGATACTTGTGGGTTGTTCCTTGTTTGTATACCACTTGTGGTATGGTTTGCTTATTGAGTGTTGTTTTATTTTCATGTTGCGACGCTAGAGATAAACGCTACCGGGGTGGTATTTGGAAAGGATTTATCGGAGAACGATGAGAGTTTATTTCTTTGATCAATGAGGAGAAGTCCAGGAACATCATGCTGAAATCAGGCAAGCTACTCTCTGAGCTTGCATCTATATACATCTATTTCTGTTCACATGTTTTACTTATAAAGAGCATAAGTGACTTATGTAGTGTTTGCCACTAAAGCTATGATTTTGAAAACCCTTTGTTTTAAAAATACAAGTATATTATTTTGACACCCTATATGGAGATATTAGATGGAAATTCTTTTCAAACTATAGGATGGGAAAATTATTGTTTACTCAAAACTCCTTTGAAAATACTTGTGTGGATATGGAATACCGAGATGTCGGTATGGAAGTGGAGAACTGGAGAATGGAGGTGTTTATGAAAAATGCACATTGTGTCTTTGTACTATGACGACCAGCCAATAATCTGTGCGACCACGTTTACCCCCATATGGGAACGGGGCTTAGTCATATAATTTGCTCTTATTAGTATGGGATACCTCATCGACGGAGATGACTCCGTTATGCGTGAGGGGATGGTTTGTGAGCTCCCC
This sequence comes from Poa pratensis, assembly GCA_947311845.1. Taxonomy (NCBI): domain Eukaryota; kingdom Viridiplantae; phylum Streptophyta; class Magnoliopsida; order Poales; family Poaceae; genus Poa; species Poa pratensis. The sequence goes on from CAMZMU010000113.1 coordinate 22,340,335, forward strand.
TGACCTGGGTCCTCGCTCAAACTCTATGGAAAGATAAGGAGGAGGATTGAAGACTTCATAAATGTGGTCGCCGGGAAAAACATATGAGTCCTCACACTTGGGGTTGCCGACGGGGACCGGACTGAGTGTCGATGGGAATTATCATATGGGTAGGATCCTATACTAGCATGAGCAAAGGAGAGGCTATGGTCGGTGGCTCAACTTCGTATACACCTTGTATGGCGGGACGTGGCTGACACGATGAGTTACCGGATGGATGTGGGTTAAAAGCGTGCTACCTCTGCAGAGGGTAATAAAACTATTCGAATAGCCGAGTCCTCGGATATGGACAGTTGGGAGGCTGTCCTCTGACCATGTGCAAGTTTTGGAAATATTTTAAGAGTTGAAAGGAAAATGGAGATGTTGTATATGTGCACTATACCGATGAGTCGGTATGAGGTTGCTGGAAAAGTGGAGGACCCTGAGGGGTTATGATCGAGAAGTGCAAAGTTTTGTGTCCTGAACGTGGGAAATGTTTTATGCAACTATACCAAAGGGTTGGTATAAGGTTGTTGGAAAAATGATTTGACCAGAAATGGTTTTGGCCAGAAAAGGAGGAGTTTTGGAGAAATAAACAAATGGTGATTTTCCGGGAAAATGTTTGTAAAAGAGACTTCTTACCTTCTTCAACAAAGATGGATTTTCGGGAAAAAGTTTTAAAAGAGAATTCTTACAAAGATAGGTTTATGGGAAAAAGTTCTAAAAGCCTTCTTTTCTTTTCAACAAAGATATAGATATGTCTTCTCAAAATAAAAGGGTTTTGTTATAATAAAAATGATGCTATTACATGCTCATGTCGGGGGTAGTTTTGCGAGTACATAAATGTACTCATGGCTGTGTCCCTGGATATTCCCATGTCCAGAGTTCAAGAAGAAGTATGCTGAAGACCGAGAGATCGCCGATGTCAAAGCGAACTAGGGCGCTTCCCAGTCAGCTGCCTGTGGGGTTATGGCTAATGACTGGGCTCCACGCTGTTTTGAAGATTTCCGCTGCAAGTATCTGTTGAAGTTATGACTTCAATCAAGTAAGTAAGTTTTATTCGGTATTTTTTTGGATGTTCTTTTGATACCAGTTTGATTGTGCTCAGCGACAGACTGATCATGGGATCGCTGATGTTGTAGGCACAAGGGTATGTCGGACAGCTAGTCCGGGGTCCCCACAGCATTGCACAAATCGAATGGCTTTCTCCTATAAGCAAATGTACCAAATGGACATGTAAAAGTGGTTTTCTCTTGATCATCTTTATGAACAGGAATTTGGGAGAAACCTGAATAACCATCTAAATAGCAAAAGTGAGAGTGCTTAGATAACCTTTCTAACATTTGATCAATAAATGGCAATAGGTAATGATCTTTACGAGTTGCTTTGTTTAACTTCCTGAAATCAATACACATTCTATAACCAACAACAGTGCGTTGAGCTACAAGTTCATCCTCATCATTTGGAACAACAGTCATTCCACCCTTTTTAGGCACACAATGAATAGGACTAACCCACTTACTATCAGCTATATGATAAATGATAACAGCTTCAATAAGTCTTATTACCTCTTTCCTTACCACTTCCTTCATTTTTGGATGGAGACGGCGTTGATAATCAACAACAGGTTTTGCATCCTCTTCCAAATTAATTTTATGCATACATAGAGATGGGCTTATACCTTTAAGATCATCAAGAGAGTATCCAATGGCTGGTCGGTGAGCTTTAAGCACATCAAGTAATTTCTCTTCTTCTTCAGCTGAAAGGTTAGCACTAATAATGACAGGATATATGCTCTTCTCATCTAGGTATGCATATTTAAGATTTTCAGGCAAAGGTTTTAATTCAAACTAGGTGGTGGTAACACTCCTAAATTATCAGGTGGAATATGCAATTGTAATTGTGGTGGCTGTTGTGAAAGTATTTGTTCTAAAGCATCTTTTTCTTCTTCATTAAATGGTTCATCTTGATTAAGCATGTATCTTTCCACCATGTCTGTTGAAGCTACAGCTACGTGAGCAAGAGTTTCAATTACATCTTCAGAAAATGGCTCTTTCTTTGAATGCTTATCAGAAAATTTAGAAAAGTTGAATGCAAGTTTTTCTCCAGCACAATTAATAAACACTTTCTCTTTAAGCAAATCAATTTCAGCACCAACAGTATGTAAGAATGGTCTACCAAAAATGATGGGACAAAATGAATCTTGAGGGCAACCAAGCACAATAAAATCAGCAGGATATTTAATTTTACCTACCAATACTTCAACATCTCTAACAATTCCAAGTGGATTAATATAATCTTTATTAGCAAGTTGAATTGTCATACCTGTCTCTTCCATACTGATAGGATCAATATCAGGCTTGATTTCAAGGTACAGAGAATATGGAATGACACTAATGCTTGCTCCAATATCACATAAGCCATGATAACTAGAAGTCCCAATAGTGCATGATATAACAGGCTTACCAACCTTGGCCGAACTGCGTTTAACAACTTTAGTTGCATCTTCACATAGATAAACATCAACATGATCTTCTTCATTTAGTTGTTTGATAATAGAGATTTGATTGTTGACTTCCATCAGTTCATAAGGCTGAGATCTTCTTCTTTTACTCTTGTTAGAAACAGCAATAAGTAAATTTTCCTTGACTTGGTTTGGATATGGTGGTGCCTCAACATACTCCTCAATTGTCAAGGATGACACTGGTTCTACCTGTTTAATAACTTTGGGTACAATAATAGATTGTTTAACAGGTTCAACATAAGCTTCAAACCCAGTTTTAGGAATACCAATATGATTAGCAAAAGATTTAGCTACCTCAATTATAACATAAGGATCAAGATTAAAAGTATCACTCGGATTTTTAAACAAGGTAGAAGTAGAGAAATTCTCTACACATGAATACTCATAGTCCAGATAGTGCTCATTACCTTTATCAAGATCCCAATGACCAGTATTCTCAGAAATAGTCTCCAATAAATTCCATGCTTCTTCTTCAGTATTATTTGTAAAGCTTCCACTAGATGAATTATCCAGAAATTCCTTTTTGTTGCCTTGGTAGCCTCACATAAAAGTTTATCAGAATAATTTTCCTTGTAAGATCATGACAAGGATTCTTGCGGAGGAGTTCCTTTAACCTCCCCCAAGCTTGAGTAATACTTTCTCCCAGATGTGGCCAGAAATTAAATATATAGCAGCGGTTCTCATAAGCTTCTCTAGGAGTAAAATACTTAAGAAAGAAAACCTTCCTCAAAATACTCCAGTCCATAGTGACTTCTTCATCTAAAGACCTGAACCAAATACGAGCATTACCAGATAAAGACAGATATAACAGTTTCCTTTTTACCTGATCTTCAGAAATACCAGGAAGTCTAAATAAACCACATATAGCCTCAATTGTTCCCATGTGTTCACGTGCAGATTTAGTTCCATCCCCTGTAAATGGATTTTTCATAACTCTTTTAACATGACCAACGGGAATTTTATATCCCACTTTAGGTATCTCAGGCATAGTAGTTTCAACAGTTTTATGAGCATAATCACTTTCATATAGAGCAAGATGCAGCGAGGCACGATTCATAAATGCCATAGTAGCAATGAGATAAAACAGTAAATAAAATTCACCTTTCAAGTTTCCTTACCAAACTTCATACCAATAGCGCTACGCTCCCCGGCAATGGCGCCAGAAAAGTATCTTGATGACTCCCAAGTGCAGGAGATCAATTGTAGTACCTTTCGAATAGAAAAGGTTGTCGAACCCACGAGGAGCTGAAGGTATTGGTTATTAGAAATGATAAATAGACAATAAAAGATGCAAGTGTTTTTGGTATTTTCGATTGTATAATTGCAAGACAGTGACAATGCAGCAGGTAAATGGTAACAAGTAAAAGCTCTCAAAGAGAGAAAAAGCCCAATCCTCTATGTGTAAGATGACAAGCTCAAGTGATGTGTAACTTATATGTGGAAAACGTTCCCGAGGACGGCATGGATATTGCTAGGCATATAGATTTATTAAACAACACGTTGAATATCTTGTCTAGTTTTAATCTTCTTCAGACGGAGCTATTATTAGGTACAGCTAAATAAATAGACTAAACCCCTTATGATGGATCATGTGGCCAATTAAATGACAACACAAGAATTATTAAGATATAAAATCCCACCATAGCATTACACTCTAGGTCCCCGATACTAATACCCCGTAAAGTAACTTAATGATTCGGTCTCAGGCTTTCGTGTCCGCCCAAGTCTCCCTCACGCCATTACACTACGGTGTTCTCCTATGAGCCCATATAGGTGAAGTGTTGTGCAGTCGATGTTCGCACAACACCATCATAGAATCACACAAAAAGATAAATACTAAACAAAATACCAACACATGTCATATATAAATCATTGCCAATTCATCCTATGCCCTCCGGAACATACGGGAACTACTCACAACGTGCAAACATGGTGATATTCAGTGGCATAAATGGTACAACACAATCTGAAAATATAACTTCACCACCAAATAATGACAAGTACTCAATCACAAACATGAATAGTAGCACAAGACAAGTATCTAGGGTATAGCAACTCTCAAACTACGAGGGGGACGGAGTGGATCACGAAGATGATGATGGAGATGGTGCTGGTCTTGGTGATGGTGATGATGTAGAGGCCTCCTCCCACGCCAAGGAGGAGAGGTGATGACGATGACGATGATTTCCCCTTCTCCGGAGCTCCGGAGTAGCAGGATCTGATCCCTGTCGGAGGGAATCAGGAGTTTCGCCGCCGCCGCCGCGACCTCGGATAGTCTCGTAAAAATTAGGACGTTACTTTTCGGGCGAGACGGAGACCTCGTTAAAAAGCCCCAGGCGAGGAAGTGCCCGAGGCTCCAGATGGTGGGCCCCACGCAGCCAAAGAATCTGGCCGCGTGCCCCCCTTTTGGGCCTCGTGGCTCTCCTCCCTTCGATCTTCTTCCCACTGCTGTTCTCCCGATGAAAAACCAGCTGTGCAATTTTCCTTTTTCCATTTGGGTCCCTGTAGCTCCTGAAACATAAAAAACAAGAAAAAGGAGGTTTTCTGCCTCCCGGAAATTAAATACCAAAAATAGGGACTTTGTATGAAAGTCTCATAAATCATCTAAAACATATAAAATAATGATATAACAATGTCAATAACGTTCTAATATGATAATATAAGTTGTATAAATGATGATATAAAATGCACGTATCAGTTAGTCCCAGAAAATGCATAAAAATGTTATGAAGTGTATATAAAACATATAACAAATGGTATAATATCAACATGGAACATCAGAAATTATAGATACGTTTGAGACGTATCAAACACAACATTAAACAAAGCGTCAGCCGGCTCGTGAAACACTTCCGATAGAGCAAATCTATTACTACACACACAGACGCTTCGTACACAACCGGTGGCCAGTTATTAAGCCGGCGAACGTACGTAAGCGGTGTCCTAGCGGTGCGCCTTGGCGCACGACTCCCCAAACCCTTTGTTGATGACACGCCTTACACAATGCTAATAATCTAACGGGTAGAAAAATCAGGGATACCACCGATGGGCCCCGCGATACGTCTCAAACGTATCTATAATTTTTGATGTTCCATGCTGTTATTATACCAATTGCTACATGTTTTATTTGCACTTCATAGCATTTTTATGCATTTTCTGAGACTAACCTATTAACAAGATGCTGAAGTGCCAGTTCCTATTTTCTGTTGTTTTTCTCTTTCAGAACAGCTAGTCGCAAAATATTCTTGAAATTGGACGAAAATCAACGTGCATCAATATTTCACCGACACGATCACGGAGTCCAAATGGGAGACGGAGAGGAGCCAGGAGGGCACCACGCCACCCCCGGCGCGGCCCACATGTCAGGCGCGCCGAGCCCTGGCATGGGCCCCCTGGAACCTTCCCGACGCCGCCATTTCGCCTATTTATTCCCTTCGTCCCGAAAACCCTAAAGAGACCGATCATATTCCACGAAAAGTTCCGTCGCCGCCGCCGTCGTCAACCCTAGATCGGGAGGGTTCTGAAGCTCTTCCCGGCACCCTGCCGGAGGGGAGATCCTCACCGGAGGCTTCTACACCGCCATGCCTGCCTCCGGAGTGATGCGTGAGTAGTTAATCATTGGACTTCGGGTCCATAGCAGTAGCTAGATGGTTGTCTCTCCACCTTGTACCTCCATGTTTAGATCTTGTGAGCTACCTAACATGGTCAAGATCATCTTATTGTAATGCTACATATTGTGTTTGCTGGGATCCGATGAATATTAATACTATGAGCAACTTGTTTATCAATCTATCTATTTATGTTGTTTATGATCTTGCATGCTCTCCGTTGCTAGTAGATGATTTGGCCAAGTAGAAGAGGGAGTATTTATGCTAGATAGTGGGTTCATGCCTCCAGTAATCTGGGCTCGAGATGACTGAAACGACTAAGGTTGTGGATGTGCTGTTGCCACTAGGGATAAAACAATGATGCATTGTCTACGTGTCATTTGCATTGTTTACATTACACACTTTACTTCATGCAATAATCTGTTGTTTGCAACTCAATACCAGAAGGGGTGCGGATGCTAACCGGAAGGTGGATTAATTAGGCATAGATGCGTTGGATAGCAAGTCTATGTACTTTGTTGTAATGCCCAATTAAATCTCATAATAATCATCTTGTCATATATTGCATTGTCATGCGCTCATTATTTATCAATTGCCCAGCTGTAACATGTTAGTTATCTTTTATGGAGAGACACCACTAGTGAACTGTGGACCCCTTTCCATTTCCTCATACTGATAAAACCACCAACTACAATCATTTGTTCCCTGCTACTTTCTGCACTCATTACTGTTTTCCACACAATATGTTTAATCCTTTGTTTTCAACAAGCCGGAGAGATTGACAACCTCTCTGTTTCGTTGGGGCAAACTAGTTTGCTTGTGTTGTGTGCAGGTTCCACGTCAGTTGCGCCGCTGACAACCTTCTGAAGAACCTCCGTGTCCTCCTGGTTCGATAAACCTTGGTCATATTTCAAGGGAAAACTGCTGCTGCACTACATCATACCTTCCTCTTGGGGTCTCCCAACGAACGTGTGTTGTCACGGTCAACAAGCAGATCTTCTGGTGCTGTCGCTGGGAAGTAATAAAACACTCTACCGTTAACACGCCATCACCTCGCGTGGTCTTTCTCCCCTGCTTCCGTCCAGAGAAACCCAGAGAAAACCCCAGGAAACCCCAAGAACAGAACAATAGGAGTGGGATTCAAGGCGTAGAGGGGTTCCATCGCCATCGCCATCGATGTCTCCTATCGCCCGTCGCCCGTCGAGTAGGAGGGCAAAGAGCTCTTCGTAACTTCTTGGCACGGTTATTGTACAGTCACCTTCGTCGTTGAGGTTTTTTGGTCGCCGACGGTTCCAGCAGCAATCCATCAAACCCATCTGAATGGTCAGTGCTATCTTCTCTACATGTTTCATTCACCTGTTAGGGCTTTCTAAAGGTGCATTATGAAGGGGTTCGCAGCATAAAACAATAGTTTTTCTAACTAGCGTACGCCAAAACTAGCAACAGATGGACTTGCATATGTGAAATTGTAACATCCCAGGTTTTTCAAAAGCTGAAAAATCAGAAAAATTTAAAACTTTTGAAAACTATTATAGTATTTTGCCTTGAAAAGAAAATTCATGCATGCATTCATCATCATCTTGCATTGTTTGCTTTTGGTTATTTCAAAAGTGGGAAATAAATTTCCACTTGAAAACATATTTAAGAAAATATATTAGTAGAGCATTTATGCTCCATACTTCTTTTAACTTTAAGTATTGTTCTGTTGATGTTTGCTTCTGATTTGTTTGTATCTGTTGAAATATTTATCTTTGCAAATATATATCTTGTGGTATTTAACTTTTACTTAAGCCACATTTGATTGTTTTAAAAACCTATTTTAAATTTGACATTAAGTGCCATATTGTTTATTAAAAAAACTAGTTTGGAAATCAAAATGATTTCTATTTGAAAAAGGGTGTTGATTGTGAATAGTTTGGATGTGTTAAGAATTATTCTATTACTTACCTAATCTCTATTCTCAAATTTTATAGTCTTACTTTTGAAAGAAAATATTTATTTGGATTTCTAAAATGAGTTTTGAAATCATTTTGATTTATCAAAACCCTTTTTAAAACTACTTATGTTTTATACCAAATTATTTTATTGAGTGAGATAAATCACATTACTTATATTTGGCCTTGGGTTAAAATTATATTTCAAAAGGAATTCATAAAAACCCTATAGATTTAAAATGGCATTATTATGTCCAAAATCCATTTAACCTCATTTCAAAATTTTAGATAATAAAATATTTTGGAAAATGATATTTAAAGGCTGCAGATCAAAGAGTTTGTTTTTACAAAATTATTGAAAGTGGTTTGATTTGATTTGGATTTATAATTCAAAAGTTATTTGGTTTTGAAATAAAACAGAAAAGAAGAAAATGTTTTCGTGGAAAAACTAACGCCTGGCCTAATTGGGCCGAGCCCATTTAGCTAACCCTCGCGCGCAACAGCCCAACACCGGCCACGGCCCAGGCCGCCTCGTCCTTTCCTCTGACTGACATGTGGGCCCCACCAATGACGTCAGCGATGACGTCATCATCGTCTCCACCGTGTTCATCACGGATTCCTCCCGAACCCTAACCGAATCCGCCCGATTTCGTCGCGATTTGTTGCGTATTTGCACGAACCCTTTCCCCCATATAAACCTCCGTCCCCGCCGCCTCTTTTGCCCCAGAAACCTAAACCCGAGAGCCTCCAGGCTGCTCGAGATCATCCACGGAGCGCCGCCACGGCCGCCGTCGTAATCTTCAAATACCGGCGAGTACAGGACACCCTGAGCCTCCTCATCCCTTCCGTTCTTCTTAACTCTTCCTCGCGCAGCTTTCTGACCTGGTGCCGTATTTTATTCCGCAGCAGAACGAGCAGTTCGAGCTCGACCCGAAGCTCCAGCCGCCCTCGGCGACTCCGGCGAGCAATCCCGGCGAACCAGGACGCGAAGCTTCTCCCTGACCACGCCATCGTCTTCGCCGTGTCGATCTACGCCCCAGGGTACGACTCGCGCATCCAGTCCTCTACTGTTTTGCGGTTAGCTCGTCGCCGGCAATGGAGCCACCATCGTCGGAGTAGCACCGGCAGCCGCGCCGGCGACCTTATGGTCCAGTAGAACTTAGGCCGTTGGATCTGGCTTCAACGCTCAAGATTAGATCGACGCCGCGAAGAGGTATCAACCAATGAGGAGTCGCCACGTCACGGAGTCGCCCGCATCGCCCACGTCCGCGTCCGTCCGCCCGCGCCCGCATCTGCCCGTGAAGGAAACGCGCACCAATCAGGAAGCGCCACGTCGCCTGGGGACTTCAGAGCGAGGAATCTTTTAGTTTCTTTGCAGTTTAGACCCTGCGCATCACAGATTAGTCCCTGGATTTTAGATTCATTATTAATTTTTATTCCTTTAGCCAAAATTTATGAAATTTGTATTTTTGGAAAGCTAATAATGTGTAGAAACTTTCTGTATGCTTAATTTGAGGTTTGGACGAAATTAATTTAGATAAATTTTAAAAATGTTTAATTGATATTTTGGCTATAATTTAATTTTTAAAAATTGATAATTGAGCAAAATATTTTGCTATATTTTTGTTTGTATAAATAATGGCCGTAGCATTGCTCTGTATTTTTGTAGAAGTGTTTTTATGTGTTTTTGCATGTAAATTGTTTTTATTTCTTTTTAGGTGTTATTTTAATAAGTAAATTATATTAAAATTGTTCTCCACATTAATTTCGTATAGAAATTTTAGCTAAGTCATGATGATCACGTTAGATGCAAAATAACTTAGAAATATTTCACCTCTCCCACAAAAGTGTTATTTCTTCCTTAGAAAAATTTTGAGTAATAAAATTTTGACAACACTTTTTCGTGGAAAATTTCCTTAGAAAATATTTGATAATTATTTTGACAACACTATTTCCCCTAGAAAATTTCAACATCTTAAAAGTGTTAAATCTTTTCCTTAGAAAAATTTAGCATCTTGAAAACTTAGTGATTTTAGAATATTTTCCTAAGTGCTATTTTTGACAAGTGTTGTCCTTAGAAATTTTATCAACTATGGTTTTAAAAGTATTTTTCCTTAGAAAAATACCAACACCTTATTTTATGAACTCTTACTTAGAAATTATTTTGACTTATTGTTTGACCTCTTTGGTACTTAGTTATTTTTGGAACATCTTGTTTGCTTGCATTTCCTTAGAGCATTTACATAAGCATGGCATGCATAATTAAGTCCTTAGTATTATTTTATACTTTCACATGACTTCCTCCTTAGAAATTTTGAGAATGAATGCTAGCTCTTTTGACCCCTCTAGTTAAAACCACTAAGTTAGAAATTAGTGGAAACAATCAAGAACCAAGAAGGACTTAGCCAAGAAGACAAGACTCAGGAACATCTCCAAGAAGAAAAGTACTTAGAAGAAATCAAGAGAAAGTTCATGAAGACCAACCAGCTACATCTTCTAAGTCTTTCTCCCCTTTCTCTCCTTCTTACTTCTTCTCCTAAACTTCATGGTGGCTAAGTTATATTCAAGATCAATCTTCTGCCAACATCATCAAGTCTTCAGAATCAACAAGTCCACAAGTGCAATGAAGTCATCGCATCAAGTAAAACTACAAGGAACAAGGAGAAGAATTTTGAAGACCAACTACTTTATTTCTATCTTTGCTTTCTTTCTAAGTTTTGTCTCACTTTGGACATAGACCAAATCCTAGGTGTTTAAGACTAAGTCCCTAACAGTGCTAATTGAAGACCATTGAAGAACAATGAGGCTACAAAGGGGTTGAAGATTAATTGAAGACCAAACTTGTGAAGACTTAGAATAGCCTTACAACTTTTGTCAAGTTGTTTGATCAAGTTTACTTTAGGCTCAACCTGGACCTTGCCTTAGCTAAATGGGATATTGTTATTTATGTCTTTCCCTTATGTTGTTTGCATGTCTTTCCTACCATAATTATTGTGTCATCCTGCATCTCATGCATATCATATTTTTCTAAGTGTTGCATTTATGATTGTGTGTTTATTTGTGATTTGTTTGACTTGTTAGAAATTCCGGAGAGAGACGAAGGTGGTTGCAACTGCTACACCTGTTCTTCTGTTTGCCAAGGCAAGTGGCACACCCTCATGAATTTCCTAATTATTTTTATTATGCATGACTTAGAATATTTGTTTATATGCATGTGTTGGATAGTATTGCTATGCTAAACCTACTATCTCCTTTACACTAGTTGTGTCTAGAATCCTATCGATAACTTAGTAGAATTATTGATGCTATGCAAATTTGTTTTATTCAAAGCTTAAATTCTACTAAGTTAATTTATCACCTGGGTGGATTTGGGATTGCAAGGATGACGAGAGTTGAGTGTTGTCCCGAAGGGATATTCACTTGTGGTTTGCCACCCAGGAGCAAAGGGACCAAAGTTTCTCTAAGTGATGTTGCTTATCGTGCAGCCATTAGTCAAATGGGCTCTGGCTAGATGGATTAAGTTGCGTGGACTCCTCCCGGCTTGACAAGCAGATGTAGAGGATGTAGGAGGGAACGGGTCAAGCCAGTATGGGATGGGGAATATGCTTATGAAAAGTCTCGTCTCAACTCTCTCCTTTTCCTTAGCACAATTTGAGTGCTTGAGGATAGTTTGGGTTTGTTGGGTCTAATGGTGAAAGTGCACAACCTCTGCAGAGTTAAAACTAAGTACTTAGCCGTGTCCCCGGTTACGGACAATTGAAGCAGCTGATCAAGGATGGCAACGGAGGCTCCCAACATCTCTTTTCTCTAAGTAAAATTTTGATGGGTGAACAAGGGTAGATGAGACTATGGTTTTCACGCCATACTTGTCTCAAAATTGGAAGAAAAGTTTTACAAAGTGTTAGGCAAAAATTGGCTTTATGCAAAACAGCCTTGAACTCCACCAGCCAAATATGCATATAGGTTATTAGAGTTATTCCACTAAGTGTCCACATAGTGTCACTTGCCAGATCCATTTTTAATGGTATCTGACCCACTCTGTTGCAAAATTTTATTTTGTTGCAGATTGTTCTGACGACGAGTGAGTTTCGTTAAGGGTTTCGAGTCTGCAACCAACATGTTTTCGCCTGTGGCACATGAAGATGATGGAGACTCCATGAAGAATAAATTACCGCTGCTTTACTCTATCAAGCTAGCTTTATGCTATGCAAGTTGTAATGAACTTTATTTTACCAAGTCTGGATCATTCGTGTAATAATGATACAATGTTGTGATATTCGTCTTAAACTGTGTGTGCAAATGAAACGATCCAGGGGTTTGCACTATACACAGGGATCTTGCCAATTTTCTAAGTGCAGGTCCGTTTCAGATGGTATCAGAGCACTGTGTTGCCTGTAGGTTCGAAACCCTAAGTCTGGTTAGGAATAAGAAAGCCCTAGGACAAAATTTATTTTCTCTAAGTCCAAAACTTTTCTAATGTCATTCTTTTAGCTATCTTAACTGCTTGCTTTCTGAACACCTTCTCTTGTTTTTAGATGACCAGCCTCATTGAATCAATCAAGAAAGGACCAGTGATGACCATGACTCTACAATGGGACACCGAGTTTCCAAGAGCACTTAAGGATACCATGAAGAGCTTGGGATTCGAAGGAGAAGCAATATACAAAGGATTTCCTTTCATGGATGAAGGTCAAGAGTACTGGTGGGTTCAACTCCATATATACAAGAGCAAAGACGATAACCACAGGACCAATGGTTGCTGCATGTTCACAAACCCAATACTCCACACATCATTCTTTGATTCAGCAAAAAGTGCAGCATGGGAGGCCATCAAGCACCTGGGAGAAAGACTTCGATTTAGGCTTCACAACACCCAGAAGTACCTTGATGAACTCAAGAAAATAGAGGAAGAACTCGACGCACTTAGGAAGGAAATAGACTAGACCCCCTTTATGTAATAGAATAATGAGAGCATGTTGATGTATTGACCTATCAAATTGTGGTATGGCGGTACTATCATATCTGTTTCTCCATACCCTTGGTGTACTTCGATCCAAAACGTTTAGTTCGTTTTTCTCAAAAGATGTTTGGATTTTTCACAAGTTTGGTTGTTTGTGACAAACTGCTTGTATGGGTAGGAATATTTCTTCTAGATCTGTCTATCTTTTACTCATCTATGCTTAAACCACAGATGCCTCCCCGTCGTGCACCTGAAAACAACAACAACAACAACAACAACAACAATGAAGCTATGATGCAACAGATGATGGCTGCCCAGACTCAACTGATGACCATGATGGCTCAATTCATGGCAAATCAACATGGACCACCACCACCACCTCCTCCCCAAGTGGACAGACTTGCCAGGTTTCTTAGGCTTAGGCCAAACAAGTTCTCAACTACAACTGACCCAATTGTGGCTGATGACTGGTTGTGTTCGGTGCAAAAAGATCTGGTGACAGCTGAATGTGAAGATGCTGAGAAAATTAGGTTCACCGCACATCTGCTTGAAGGACCTGCAGCCCAATGGTGGGAAACTTATCAGATTACTCATCCATTGGACACTTTGACCTGGGAGGATTTCAAGGAAGGATTCCGTAATGCTCATATCTCCACAGGCGTTATGAATCTGAAACAGGAAGAGTTCCGCAATCTGCGTCAGGGGAACAGAAGTCTTAAGGAGTACATGGATGACTTTCATGCCTTGTCTCGATATGCTCCTGAGGACATTGACACAGATGCAAAGAGGAAGGCTAAATTCCTCAAGGGACTAAGTGATGAACTGAAGATACCTTTGACTGTGGCTTATGCTCCAACCTATCAGACACTTCTTGATCAAGCAATTACCCTTGAAGATAGCATAAAGAAAGCTGAAAACAGGAAGAGGAAGGCTGGAATCAACAAACATCATGCTGAATCCTCATTCAAGAAACATTCTTCTCATGATTTTCATCAACATAATGGCCACCACAAGCATCATGATCACAACGGTGGACTCAAAGGAAGCAATGGAGACCATAAGGGAAATGGACATGCTGGTAACAATAACAATGGACAACACCGCCCAAATCCTGAACCCAAGAAAGATATCAGCCACATCACCTGTTACAAGTGCAGGAATAAGGGACATTACTCAAATGAATGCCCTGAGAAGAAAGCAGAAGAAGCCACCAAGTCAAATCTTTTTGACAAAGGATATGTGAACCACATCAACGTGGAAGAAGTAAATGGTACGTTCTGAAAGTTTTCCCTACCCACAAAAATACTTTAAGGGTGGTAGTTACCCTGATATCCCAGTCACAACCTTTTGCTAGCCTTCCCGAATCTCGGGACGAGATTCCTTTTAAGGGTGGTAGTATGTAACATCCCAGGTTTTTCAAAAGCTGAAAAATCAGAAAAATTTAAAACTTTTGAAAACTATTATAGTATTTTGCCTTGAAAAGAAAATTCATGCATGCATTCATCATCATCTTGCATTGTTTGCTTTTGGTTATTTCAAAAGTGGGAAATAAATTTCCACTTGAAAACATATTTAAGAAAATATATTAGTAGAGCATTTATGCTCCATACTTCTTTTAACTTTAAGTATTGTTCTGTTGATGTTTGCTTCTGATTTGTTTGTATCTGTTGAAATATTTATCTTTGCAAATATATATCTTGTGGTATTTAACTTTTACTTAAGCCACATTTGATTGTTTTAAAAACCTATTTTAAATTTGACATTAAGTGCCATATTGTTTATTAAAAAAAACTAGTTTGGAAATCAAAATGATTTCTATTTGAAAAAGGGTGTTGATTGTGAATAGTTTGGATGTGTTAAGAATTATTCTATTACTTACCTAATCTCTATTCTCAAATTTTATAGTCTTACTTTTGAAAGAAAATATTTATTTGGATTTCTAAAATGAGTTTTGAAATCATTTTGATTTATCAAAACCCTTTTTAAAACTACTTATGTTTTATACCAAATTATTTTATTGAGTGAGATAAATCACATTACTTATATTTGGCCTTGGGTTAAAATTATATTTCAAAAGGAATTCATAAAAACCCTATAGATTTAAAATGGCATTATTATGTCCAAAATCCATTTAACCTCATTTCAAAATTTTAGATAATAAAATATTTTGGAAAATGATATTTAAAGGCTGCAGATCAAAGAGTTTGTTTTTACAAAATTATTGAAAGTGGTTTGATTTGATTTGGATTTATAATTCAAAAGTTATTTGGTTTTGAAATAAAACAGAAAAGAAGAAAATGTTTTCGTGGAAAAACTAACGCCTGGCCTAATTGGGCCGAGCCCATTTAGCTAACCCTCGCGCGCAACAGCCCAACACCGGCCACGGCCCAGGCCGCCTCGTCCTTTCCTCTGACTGACATGTGGGCCCCACCAATGACGTCAGCGATGACGTCATCATCGTCTCCACCGTGTTCATCACGGATTCCTCCCGAACCCTAACCGAATCCGCCCGATTTCGTCGCGATTTGTTGCGTATTTGCACGAACCCTTTCCCCCATATAAACCTCCGTCCCCGCCGCCTCTTTTGCCCCAGAAACCTAAACCCGAGAGCCTCCAGGCTGCTCGAGATCATCCACGGAGCGCCGCCACGGCCGCCGTCGTAATCTTCAAATACCGGCGAGTACAGGACACCCTGAGCCTCCTCATCCCTTCCGTTCTTCTTAACTCTTCCTCGCGCAGCTTTCTGACCTGGTGCCGTATTTTATTCCGCAGCAGAACGAGCAGTTCGAGCTCGACCCGAAGCTCCAGCCGCCCTCGGCGACTCCGGCGAGCAATCCCGGCGAACCAGGACGCGAAGCTTCTCCCTGACCACGCCATCGTCTTCGCCGTGTCGATCTACGCCCCAGGGTACGACTCGCGCATCCAGTCCTCTTCTGTTTTGCGGTTAGCTCGTCGCCGGCAATGGAGCCACCATCGTCGGAGTAGCACCGGCAGCCGCGCCGGCGACCTTATGGTCCAGTAGAACTTAGGCCGTTGGATCTGGCTTCAACGCTCAAGATTAGATCGACGCCGCGAAGAGGTATCAACCAATGAGGAGTCGCCACGTCACGGAGTCGCCCGCATCGCCCACGTCCGCGTCCGTCCGCCCGCGCCCGCATCTGCCCGTGAAGGAAACGCGCACCAATCAGGAAGCGCCACGTCGCCTGGGGACTTCAGAGCGAGGAATCTTTTAGTTTCTTTGCAGTTTAGCCCCTGCGCATCACAGATTAGTCCCTGGATTTTAGATTCATTATTAATTTTTATTCCTTTAGCCAAAATTTATGAAATTTGTATTTTTGGAAAGCTAATAATGTGTAGAAACTTTCTGTATGCTTAATTTGAGGTTTGGACGAAATTAATTTAGATAAATTTTAAAAATGTTTAATTGATATTTTGGCTATAATTTAATTTTTAAAAATTGATAATTGAGCAAAATATTTTGCTATATTTTTGTTTGTATAAATAATGGCCGTAGCATTGCTCTGTATTTTTGTAGAAGTGTTTTTATGTGTTTTTGCATGTAAATTGTTTTTATTTCTTTTTAGGTGTTATTTTAATAAGTAAATTATATTAAAATTGTTCTCCACATTAATTTCGTATAGAAATTTTAGCTAAGTCATGATGATCACGTTAGATGCAAAATAACTTAGAAATATTTCACCTCTCCCACAAAAGTGTTATTTCTTCCTTAGAAAAATTTTGAGTAATAAAATTTTGACAACACTTTTTCGTGGAAAATTTCCTTAGAAAATATTTGATAATTATTTTGACAACACTATTTCCCCTAGAAAATTTCAACATCTTAAAAGTGTTAAATCTTTTCCTTAGAAAAATTTAGCATCTTGAAAACTTAGTGATTTTAGAATATTTTCCTAAGTGCTATTTTTGACAAGTGTTGTCCTTAGAAATTTTATCAACTATGGTTTTAAAAGTATTTTTCCTTAGAAAAATACCAACACCTTATTTTATGAACTCTTACTTAGAAATTATTTTGACTTATTGTTTGACCTCTTTGGTACTTAGTTATTTTTGGAACATCTTGTTTGCTTGCATTTCCTTAGAGCATTTACATAAGCATGGCATGCATAATTAAGTCCTTAGTATTATTTTATACTTTCACATGACTTCCTCCTTAGAAATTTTGAGAATGAATGCTAGCTCTTTTGACCCCTCTAGTTAAAACCACTAAGTTAGAAATTAGTGGAAACAATCAAGAACCAAGAAGGACTTAGCCAAGAAGACAAGACTCAGGAACATCTCCAAGAAGAAAAGTACTTAGAAGAAATCAAGAGAAAGTTCATGAAGACCAACCAGCTACATCTTCTAAGTCTTTCTCCCCTTTCTCTCCTTCTTACTTCTTCTCCTAAACTTCATGGTGGCTAAGTTATATTCAAGATCAATCTTCTGCCAACATCATCAAGTCTTCAGAATCAACAAGTCCACAAGTGCAATGAAGTCATCGCATCAAGTAAAACTACAAGGAACAAGGAGAAGAATTTTGAAGACCAACTACTTTATTTCTATCTTTGCTTTCTTTCTAAGTTTTGTCTCACTTTGGACATAGACCAAATCCTAGGTGTTTAAGACTAAGTCCCTAACAGTGCTAATTGAAGACCATTGAAGAACAATGAGGCTACAAAGGGGTTGAAGATTAATTGAAGACCAAACTTGTGAAGACTTAGAATAGCCTTACAACTTTTGTCAAGTTGTTTGATCAAGTTTACTTTAGGCTCAACCTGGACCTTGCCTTAGCTAAATGGGATATTGTTATTTATGTCTTTCCCTTATGTTGTTTGCATGTCTTTCCTACCATAATTATTGTGTCATCCTGCATCTCATGCATATCATATTTTTCTAAGTGTTGCATTTATGATTGTGTGTTTATTTGTGATTTGTTTGACTTGTTAGAAATTCCGGAGAGAGACGAAGGTGGTTGCAACTGCTACACCTGTTCTTCTGTTTGCCAAGGCAAGTGGCACACCCTCATGAATTTCCTAATTATTTTTATTATGCATGACTTAGAATATTTGTTTATATGCATGTGTTGGATAGTATTGCTATGCTAAACCTACTATCTCCTTTACACTAGTTGTGTCTAGAATCCTATCGATAACTTAGTAGAATTATTGATGCTATGCAAATTTGTTTTATTCAAAGCTTAAATTCTACTAAGTTAATTTATCACCTGGGTGGATTTGGGATTGCAAGGATGACGAGAGTTGAGTGTTGTCCCGAAGGGATATTCACTTGTGGTTTGCCACCCAGGAGCAAAGGGACCAAAGTTTCTCTAAGTGATGTTGCTTATCGTGCAGCCATTAGTCAAATGGGCTCTGGCTAGATGGATTAAGTTGCGTGGACTCCTCCCGGCTTGACAAGCAGATGTAGAGGATGTAGGAGGGAACGGGTCAAGCCAGTATGGGATGGGGAATATGCTTATGAAAAGTCTCGTCTCAACTCTCTCCTTTTCCTTAGCACAATTTGAGTGCTTGAGGATAGTTTGGGTTTGTTGGGTCTAATGGTGAAAGTGCACAACCTCTGCAGAGTTAAAACTAAGTACTTAGCCGTGTCCCCGGTTACGGACAATTGAAGCAGCTGATCAAGGATGGCAACGGAGGCTCCCAACATCTCTTTTCTCTAAGTAAAATTTTGATGGGTGAACAAGGGTAGATGAGACTATGGTTTTCACGCCATACTTGTCTCAAAATTGGAAGAAAAGTTTTACAAAGTGTTAGGCAAAAATTGGCTTTATGCAAAACAGCCTTGAACTCCACCAGCCAAATATGCATATAGGTTATTAGAGTTATTCCACTAAGTGTCCACATAGTGTCACTTGCCAGATCCATTTTTAATGGTATCTGACCCACTCTGTTGCAAAATTTTATTTTGTTGCAGATTGTTCTGACGACGAGTGAGTTTCGTTAAGGGTTTCGAGTC
This sequence comes from Poa pratensis, assembly GCA_947311845.1. Taxonomy (NCBI): domain Eukaryota; kingdom Viridiplantae; phylum Streptophyta; class Magnoliopsida; order Poales; family Poaceae; genus Poa; species Poa pratensis. The sequence continues at coordinate 22,359,352 of CAMZMU010000113.1, forward strand.
TGCAACCAACATGTTTTCGCCTGTGGCACATGAAGATGATGGAGACTCCATGAAGAATAAATTACCGCTGCTTTACTCTATCAAGCTAGCTTTATGCTATGCAAGTTGTAATGAACTTTATTTTACCAAGTCTGGATCATTCGTGTAATAATGATACAATGTTGTGATATTCGTCTTAAACTGTGTGTGCAAATGAAACGATCCAGGGGTTTGCACTATACACAGGGATCTTGCCAATTTTCTAAGTGCAGGTCCGTTTCAGATGGTATCAGAGCACTGTGTTGCCTGTAGGTTCGAAACCCTAAGTCTGGTTAGGAATAAGAAAGCCCTAGGACAAAATTTATTTTCTCTAAGTCCAAAACTTTTCTAATGTCATTCTTTTAGCTATCTTAACTGCTTGCTTTCTGAACACCTTCTCTTGTTTTTAGATGACCAGCCTCATTGAATCAATCAAGAAAGGACCAGTGATGACCATGACTCTACAATGGGACACCGAGTTTCCAAGAGCACTTAAGGATACCATGAAGAGCTTGGGATTCGAAGGAGAAGCAATATACAAAGGATTTCCTTTCATGGATGAAGGTCAAGAGTACTGGTGGGTTCAACTCCATATATACAAGAGCAAAGACGATAACCACAGGACCAATGGTTGCTGCATGTTCACAAACCCAATACTCCACACATCATTCTTTGATTCAGCAAAAAGTGCAGCATGGGAGGCCATCAAGCACCTGGGAGAAAGACTTCGATTTAGGCTTCACAACACCCAGAAGTACCTTGATGAACTCAAGAAAATAGAGGAAGAACTCGACGCACTTAGGAAGGAAATAGACTAGACCCCCTTTATGTAATAGAATAATGAGAGCATGTTGATGTATTGACCTATCAAATTGTGGTATGGCGGTACTATCATATCTGTTTCTCCATACCCTTGGTGTACTTCGATCCAAAACGTTTAGTTCGTTTTTCTCAAAAGATGTTTGGATTTTTCACAAGTTTGGTTGTTTGTGACAAACTGCTTGTATGGGTAGGAATATTTCTTCTAGATCTGTCTATCTTTTACTCATCTATGCTTAAACCACAGATGCCTCCCCGTCGTGCACCTGAAAACAACAAACAACAACAACAACAACAACAACAATGAAGCTATGATGCAACAGATGATGGCTGCCCAGACTCAACTGATGACCATGATGGCTCAATTCATGGCAAATCAACATGGACCACCACCACCACCTCCTCCCCAAGTGGACAGACTTGCCAGGTTTCTTAGGCTTAGGCCAAACAAGTTCTCAACTACAACTGACCCAATTGTGGCTGATGACTGGTTGTGTTCGGTGCAAAAAGATCTGGTGACAGCTGAATGTGAAGATGCTGAGAAAATTAGGTTCACCGCACATCTGCTTGAAGGACCTGCAGCCCAATGGTGGGAAACTTATCAGATTACTCATCCATTGGACACTTTGACCTGGGAGGATTTCAAGGAAGGATTCCGTAATGCTCATATCTCCACAGGCGTTATGAATCTGAAACAGGAAGAGTTCCGCAATCTGCGTCAGGGGAACAGAAGTCTTAAGGAGTACATGGATGACTTTCATGCCTTGTCTCGATATGCTCCTGAGGACATTGACACAGATGCAAAGAGGAAGGCTAAATTCCTCAAGGGACTAAGTGATGAACTGAAGATACCTTTGACTGTGGCTTATGCTCCAACCTATCAGACACTTCTTGATCAAGCAATTACCCTTGAAGATAGCATAAAGAAAGCTGAAAACAGGAAGAGGAAGGCTGGAATCAACAAACATCATGCTGAATCCTCATTCAAGAAACATTCTTCTCATGATTTTCATCAACATAATGGCCACCACAAGCATCATGATCACAACGGTGGACTCAAAGGAAGCAATGGAGACCATAAGGGAAATGGACATGCTGGTAACAATAACAATGGACAACACCGCCCAAATCCTGAACCCAAGAAAGATATCAGCCACATCACCTGTTACAAGTGCAGGAATAAGGGACATTACTCAAATGAATGCCCTGAGAAGAAAGCAGAAGAAGCCACCAAGTCAAATCTTTTTGACAAAGGATATGTGAACCACATCAACGTGGAAGAAGTAAATGGTACGTTCTAAAAGTTTTCCCTACCCACAAAAATACTTTAAGGGTGGTAGTTACCCTGATATCCCAGTCACAACCTTTTGCTAGCCTTCCCGAATCTCGGGACGAGATTCCTTTTAAGGGTGGTAGTATGTAACATCCCAGGTTTTTCAAAAGCTGAAAAATCAGAAAAATTTAAAACTTTTGAAAACTATTATAGTATTTGGACTCCTTGGATCTCCTACCTGTTTGTTACTTTAAAAAAAAATAGCCGGTTTGTTACTTTGTTAGGAGGAACGAAAAAGGAAAACGTTTCGCAAAAAAATAAAGGAAACGTGATGACGGGAGGCAGCGCGCACGTTGCTTGCTTCGAGCGATCGAGGAAGGCACGTACGTGAAGACGGGCAAATCAAGCGGAACATCGATGCTCCCGCCCAATTCTCCGACCGATTCTTGGCTCCTTACCGCTTCTGGCCACCATGGACGCCGGCTACGACCTGACGCCCCCGGAGAAGACCAGGCCCTGCGCGGCGGAGGCGGCGGCGAGGCCGGCGGCCCGAGGCCCTACATGCCGCCGCTGTCCACGCCCTCGTCCCGCAACCCCGCCGTCAAGTCCCATGTAAGTTTTCCGCTCCTCCTTCTTCGCCTCTGCGCGCACCACTCGTTCGACGAAATGCCTGAACCATAAATTCGCTTCTTCGTTCGCAGGGCGACCGATTCATCCCGTACAGGGGGTCCGAGACGGACAAGGACATCTCGTGCTACTTCCTGACGGAGCCGGGGAAGAGCGCCGCGGCAACGACGACGCTGCAGCCGCCTTCCAGCCAAGTGTACCAGAGCCTACTAGCCGAGAAGCTCCTCAACAGCCGCACTCGAATTCTCAACTTCGGGAACAAGCCTCGGGAGCCCGACACCACCCTACTCCGTGCTGATGATGCAGCTTCCATCCAGCCCAAACCCAAGTGCAGGCGCATCATCCCTCAGGTATGTATGCACGCCATGTTAACTTCTGTCATTGCTGCTGCTGCTTCTGTACAGCGCTGGCGATTGGTGACGATGATGACAAACTAGCTGACTGGATGTGTGTACCTCATGAATAATGCAGACTCCGGAGAGGATGCTGGCGGCACCGGACCTCATCGACGACTACAGCCTCGACCTGCTGGACTGGGGAAGCAGCAACATGCTCTCCATCGCGCTGGGCATCCTTGTCCACAGGTCATCGTATGCGATGGTTATACATACAGGCTTGAGGACCACTCGGCTGCCGTGAAGGGACTCGCGTGGTGCCCGTTCCAGAGCAACCTTCTGGCATCCGGTGGCGGCACAGATGACCGGTGTATCAAGTTCTGGAACACAAGCACGGGCGCATGCCTCAACTCTGTCGACACTGGGTCACAGGTGTCCGCGCTGCTCTCGAACAAGAATAACAGGGAGCTGTTGAGCTCACATGGATTCGCTCAGAACCAGCTCACTTTATGGAAGTACCCTTCGATGGTCAAGATGGCCGAACTCGGCGATACTTCCCGTGTCCTTTTCATGGCTCAGGTAATCTTTGCTCCCTATGCTATTGCTATCCTTGTGTAGGTACATATTTCTTTGCACAGATGTCTTATGGCTCGCTTGTGGTGTTGTCTTTTGCAGAGCCCTGACGGTAGCATCTGCTGCAGCAGACGAGACCCTGCGTTTCTGGAATGTGTTTGGTACCCCTGATGCTCCTCCTAAGCCTGCAGTCAAGACTCACCGCACTGGAATGTTCAACAGTTACAATCATATCCGATAAGGAGAAATATGACTTCATAGCGGCGCTTGTGTATGGACACTTGGACAGCAATGAATGCTCGCAAGTTCGGTGGGCAATGGAAACTAGAATCGATCTTGCACAAGCTCTGCGTGAGAAGAAACTGCCAATCAGAAATGAGATGCCTCACGATGATACCGAATGTGGAGGCCACGTTTAGTGAAGGGATCTCCAAGGCGTTGTGGTACTACAATCATGAGGGAGAGATGATTAGGCAGGAACTGTGGTATCGATATATGCGGCAAATTGGATGATTATGGAGGCATATGGTGCTTTAGGGATGCGGGGCAACTGGCAAGCAAACAAGGCTATCGGAAAAGCTATCATCGAAAGTGACGCTCGGGTGCATCTCCTGTGTTTGTCACATACAGTTTAAATAATTTTGTCCCAAATAATCTGGTTGAAGGATAGTGGGAATGAATACATGTATAATTAAAAAATATACCTATTATTATTGAGCAGAGATCAAGATATTGGGTCAATAAATAGCTAGCTGACCTTGCACCAGGATGAATAAAAAAACAAGAAATGTACCAGTTAGCTAATAAGCTCTTTGACGGAACAGGATATATGCTTAGTAATGTTGTTAATTTGATTTTTAAGATATATTTTTGTAGAGTAAAGCACATGACCACTCAAAAAAAAAAGTACAGCACATGGAATGATCTGTAACATTGTGATGCTTAATTCTGATACTACAGGTTGCACTTGAGTTTTAGCCTCAACACATTTAAACATTTATTTCAGCCACAGTATATACACTGAAATATACCGTTTTATCATGTTTTCTGTTAGTTCGTATGCTGGTTATTTTTTAGATGTATGCAAGTTGTTCTTTGCAATGGAAATCATTGCCAGTTTTGGTGGTGCTTGGATGATTCGGTATCACTAGGTTTGTCCCACTTTTCCAGATTGTTTCTTCCACAGCTTCAAAGATTAGGACATCTCTCTTCTTAAAGGACAAACAGTACAAACTGTCTTCACAAAAATTGATTATTTTGCTTTTCCAGTGGTCGAATGATGCCCTCTCACCATGAGTCATACAATTCAAGCTTGAGACTTGTATGGTGATTTAATGGAATATCAGGCTTCGAATTTGGCCCTTATTTGAAGATGACACAAATAAGGAAAATGAAAATCTCAAGGTAAATAAAACGCTCCAAGTTTTTTTCCAGTTCTTATGATTAGTGGCTTCAGTTTTTTACTATAATGGCACGCTACAGATTGATGTTCAGTGATGTTATTGGCATGACAATTCAGGGATGGCAAATGGTGTCTATTGAATATGAGAATAGGGTCAATTATTGGCATGACAATTCAAGGATATTTTCTTAAGTGCTTCATGCACAAGTTCATGATTGTTTGACAAAGTTATGTCATTTCTTATTTATATGAAAAATCTATCGAGTCTCAAGGCAAGGGAATTTTTTTAAGCTAATGATGTTTTTAATTTGATATGTGAATGACTACTGCTTCCCGCATTTCAGTTCTGGAGGTACTGTTAGGAATCTATTGTGACTTATGTACATCCGTGGATCAAAAAAAATGGAGAGGTCGCTATGTTCCCAGTTAATAAAATCTTCAAGGTACGTGATAGCTTTTATTTCACTTATATGGTGTGTTCTCATCTTTCTCTTCCTTTACATATGGTCTGCTCGTCACATGTTCGTGTTTCTCATAGATCGATGTCCCGTGATTGTGGTGGTGAGGCAGTTTCGAAGCTAATCCTGGTATGCAGTCAATGCATCTCTTCCTAGGATTTATATCCCGAATGTGACGATCTTTTAGTGGGATTTGTTTGTTTGGTTTTGCACAAATTCGTTCGGATATATGTGTCGAGCTAGGTGTTGCATTGTGTTTGTGACAGAAGCAGTTTTGCGATATTCTTTCAAAGTGTCTTCTATTAAGTAATGTTTTTTTCTTTGTGACTAAGATGTCAATGTGTGAGGTATAACCTGCTGCAAGAAAAATGAACGCGGTGAGGAAAAAGGTGTGTTGGTATGAGTTTGAGTACCTAGCTTATCAGTTGCTTTCTGTATGACTCACACATCTTGGCAGTAATTTATTCAGCTTGGTGGGTCTATTCAAGCTTGATACTGAATATCACTTTTAATTGTGCCCACAGAAATACTGTGTGATTGCCAGGTGCAATTATTTTTTCGAGTAACTTTGGAGGAGGGCAAGATGTTCCTGCAATTTTTATATAGAAGAAGAGAGCCCAGTTTAGGAAGATCGGGCCCGAAGACCATATATTGCCCTCTTTATGAGGAAAACCGGGCTGAAAACCGCACAATTTGAAGAGACCAATGTAATAGATTGAGTATAACTAGTCCCCTACATTGTCCATGTGTCCTTCCATGTCTTTCCAGGTGCTCTATTCTGTCGAAACAACCATAAGCTGCACCCTAACACACGTTAGTGAATTGCCCGTGTGTTTTTTTTATCGATATCTCAAGTTTGTTTTTCCGTGGCAACTCATGGGTGATAACGCATAGGAATTCAACTATTATGGTTATATGTTCGTCGAAATGGACTTGAGACCCCGTGGCAACGCACGTGCATTCAAAATATCCGTGTGTTTTTTATCGATATCTCAAGTTTGTTTTCCGTGGCAACTCATGGGTGATAACGCGTAGAAATTCAACTATTATGGTTATATGTCCGTCGAAAAAGACTTGAAACTCCGTGGCAATAGCAAGGATTTCCACCGATGTACTACAATTTAAAAAAAAAAGACCAACCAGGACTAGCCCTTGGTGGCTTCTTTTTATAGAAGAATTGCTCCTTTGTGAGAATTCCAGAAATTCGCTCCCGACGGGATTTGAACTCTGGTTGCTAGGTTGAGCCACTGCTACCTTTGCCACTGGGCCTCTGCCCCGTTCTCAAAATGTACTACAATTTTGTTGCAGTATTACTGCTAACGAATCTTGCATGTGTCTCGATGACTCGATGTGCGGTCCATTGTTCGCAGTGTCGATTGGGTGCTAAGAATTTCTTGTCCAACAATAATTAGCAAAACCATTTTATTTTCTGGAAGATACAGATAGACTGGTACACAAGACGCATGTTGCATCTGCAAATTATTTTCCTCAAGTACCACTAGCCTATATTTCTATTCTTTGAACGCTCATCTTGGCGGTGGGCAATGTTGTTGGCACTTCCTGACCGAAAGACCAACACGGAATGTCCGGCAGCGTGACACAGCAGATGCAGTGAAAGTTCCAGGGTTCATCTTTGGTCTTACAATCCCTAGCGACACAAAATTTCAGATTAAGCTTATTCTCATTTAATGGAGAGAGCACGGTATCGTCGGCACTTGTCTTGGCATGATCATATCGGTAGCTTCTTCTGGTCTCCAGATGACCTGTTGCATCTTGTGTTTGTCAGTTTCACAAGCGGGGAGAATATTTTCTAGACAATGAACTAGCTAGTTGCAAGAGTTCAATACCGTAATGAATATGTGCTTACACTGTCCAAACACTGTGAGCCATCCGATGAACAAAACAGTAATGACGTGCGCCAGGTTGCTCCCCTTCATAGCTGATCTTAGATATATAATGACGTATACGAGATTCAGAATCAAGTCAGGGTTGAGAGGAAGGCAATGGCCACGTCCCTTGGTCGCCTCATATATATATATACAGAGAGCACACGCCTATATATGAGGAAAGAATATTAATTGGCACAATGCGTATACCATTACTGCGAGATAGTATCTTGTAATTACAGTCAGCAAAATCGTATACGACTTCTTATCTGTAATTTGGTGAGATATTCGGGCCTAAGCTTACAATATGCGATGTTTTTTCTTCTGAAATTTTACGACTTTATTCAATCACAATCAAGTCTATTATCTATATCTGTACTTTTTTTTAGAAAAAAGAGTATATATTAATATCACGGAGATATCAATTACATCCAGCCTTTATAATAACGCAATGTCCTAATGACATTACGGATGCACACAACCGAAAAAAAAGAAAAAAACTAAAAAGGAAAAGTCCCGCTACAGAGTTTCAGTTCTTGCAGCAGCAGTACAACCACCGCCAAGACAACACCTTATGTCCAAGCTCTGCTAAAACAACGCTTTCAAGAAGAAAACAGTGCACAAGCGTCGTCGTCGCCGGATCGAAAATCTTGGATTTTCACCCTGTAGATAGTCCCGCTCTCAAAACAATGTATTCAACAAAACTATTGCCAGACACAACCAATTAAGTCCAGACCTTGGATTTTCACCCTGAAAGGTAAGACTTTGAACTTCACCTGTGCTGTCGCCCCAGTTACATACCGCTTCTACGATTCCTGAAGCTCCAAGCAAGTTCCTTATCGCCACAAAGGTTCCAATCACCATTACTAGTCCTCCAACCTCGGCTTACATGACATTCTCCATCTCTGACTTCACCATGTATTTGCCCATTATGGCAACATAAGCAGAGCTTCGCGCCGCTCCCTCCGGCGCGACCGAATCCCATCATATCCAGTTGTCTCTAGGCATAAACGTCCATGCGAGATCGCCGGCGGAGCATTCCGGAACCCGATACTCCGGCCAGATCAAAAAGAACATGGGTCAGACAGATCTTCACCATGTCGCAATAGGAACCGTAGGACCACCGCCTTTATTCAGGCCGAGCCCCCACGCAATCGGCCATCCCGGGACTAGATGTGGGATCAACCACAACCAGCCCTGGCAGTCCGTCTTCAGCGAAGAAGGCCACTGCCGTCATACCTATCCTCGTGCCGACGTTGGCCGAGCCTAAAGGCCGCGGGTCGTCGACGGAGTCGAGGGCAGCCGGACGACCTCGGCCCGTCGGATCCCATTGGGCACAAACCGGGGGCGCCGCTGCCTGGCATCACACCATTTGCCGCCGTCGTCATGCTGACCTTGGCCGCCATCGTCGAGCTGACCTTGCCCGCCGCTTGCCCTCGCCGCCGCCATCGATCAGCCCAAAGTGGGGCGCCTCCCCTTTAGATCGATCTCCGACCGAGATAACGCTGCCGCCGCCACGCAACGCCACAAGAACGGAGCTCTGCGATGCCTCTAGCGATGGCGGTGGAAGGAGGGCTCGCGAGAGGGGGCAGACTGGAGGTGGCAGGCGGGGACTCCTCGGCGCGGCTTTAGTTTATCAAAATTGAACTAAAGCACAACACTTTTTATGGACCGGAGGGAGTAATATTTTTTTTCAAGAACAAGCAACCAAACGTTGCGTGTCTTTTTATTTAAGATTTTGCAAAGAGTTTTAGGGTATTAAAACATGCCCACCACACACACACACTCATACATGTCTACTCCTCACTAATACCCACTGTTCTGCGGCACGCTTGTTTCTTCTTCTTCGCCAAGTCCCACAACATAAGCTCCTCCTTCGTCAGTGAAACGATTTGCTGTAAGGTCATGGATTTCTGCTCAAAGGTGCGAGCATTTCGCTCGAGCCAGATGCGTCTCATGCCAGCCACTGCAAGAGTCATGATCTCCTTCCGATTCTTCACTGGTTGTCGATTGTAGAGAGAGAGAGAGAGTCACCACCCTCTGACGGTCTCCCGCGGCTGTGGAACAATATCCACTACGCCCAGGTCATTGCACAGGTTGAACTAGAAACACCGGGAGAAGGGGCATTGTACAAGCAGGTGGTCGATGTTTTCAAGGACTTGGTCACAGAGTGTGCACCTATCCAGATGATCCAGACCTCGTCTTCGCCTTCTGTCTGCAGTCCAGCAGCGATTGCGGAGAGCAAGCCAGCAGAAGAGCTTTTCCTTGAGAAAGTATGCCATATAAGCAGAGGACGGTGAGTATGCTCCGTTTGATTGGAGGGCGAGTATGCTCCATTTGCAGTCAAACGCCAAGTAAATGAGTCTTCAATATTAAATTGATGCACTAGCCAATTATCCCAAAAGTTCGAACTGATGGGAAAGGGTGTCCGTTGGCTAGGACTTGAACTCTAGACCTCTGGCTCTGATACCATATTAAATTGATGCACAATTATCCCAAAAGTCCGAACTGATGGGAAATGTCTGTGCAATGTATATATTATATTTCTGACATTCAGTCTCGGATAGAGGTGGTTGTGTTTGCAACAGGTTCCAAAGGTTTATGAACTCCACTATGGCCTAAACTGAAAGTTCCATGTCTCTGATCCACTGCTGGTCCAGAAAGCATCAGCAACCGATCTTGTTCTTGGCCCTTGGCCTCGGACGAACTCCAAAAGAGCAAGAGCAAGATTTGCAGGACTTTGCCCATCAAGCCATCAGTCAGTCCAGAATTTAGTTTGTTGCCATTTCCTACAGTGCATTGGCATGCAGCCTGAAACATCTCCTCAGCCTCCGAAGAAAGAGTGAACTGCAAGTCTGTCCAAGATCGTGCCGGTCCAGCTCGCTCCAGCCATGCATCTCCACCTCATGCTCAAAGCAACATTGAGGAATTTCAAGTTGTGTATGTCAAGTCCACCAAAAGCTTTTGGATTGTAGACTTGCTCCCAGGCAACTAAACATTGTCCCCCTGCCATGCCGTCTTAACCGTCTATATGCTTGATCTGACGTCTTAAATTGCTCCAATGTTGTATCATGTGCCATGCCAAACAAATCGCGCAAAACAAAAAAAAAATAACATAGATTTTGATTCCATCACGCACGGTTTTTTCCCTGAAATCCTGACGCCACAAGCAATAAATCTGAAATCAATCGGGTCTAAGTACAACGAGAAACTCCCGTGGCCAATTAATTACAGGAATCAGTGAAACTGCTGCATGGAGATCAAATCACCAGTAACTAATTACACGTATACGGGCAAACGGCCGGGAATGAAATCAATCGGGATGACTGGATGCCTGGCACTATTCCATTCCGGTGCAGACGCACAAGAGCGGCTCGATCTGCCTCGCTAGGCTCAGGGAAAGCATGTGAAACGCAAGGGTGTGTTTGCTTGAGAGTTAATTGCACCTGTATTTGGTTCAATTGCCTCGCTAGACGTCAGATCAAGCGTATTTGGTTGAGTTGGTGGTAGCCATTTTTCATGTTTGGTGGTGTGGATTGGTTAGCCAGATTTTGTGTTTGGTTAACTGGATAAAAAGTGGTTGATAAAAAGTGGTTGACGGGAATATCTCGTGACATGAGATTTTGGTAATATATATCAATTAAAGTATAATCCAAATACAATGAATCAAATTGAAGATAATAGTGCATACCGTAGTCGAAAAGTTCAAATGGAGCTCGAGCTACATGTAGCTTGTTTTTTTCAAAAATTCGAAATCTACACTTTTTGGTTTCCAAAAATCGTGAAAAAAATCTCAAGTTTCAGCTTAAAATCTACACTTTTTGGTTTTCGAATATCTAGAAGCATGCAAAGTTTCAGCTTAAAATACGTAGTATTTTGGGGTACACAAAAATGATAAATTGGGCAAAATTTCAAGTTTTTAAATTGTGTACTGTTTATAACCACCCAGATCCACCATTTGTCATTTTTGTCCAGCTCACCATATGAAATTTTGCACACATGTAGATCATACCACTATTTATATCTTGGCCATGGTGCAGGTGAAGCTCGATTAGCCGCCGCTGTAACAAATTTGTGGTATTGGGGAAAGAACGACGAGGGTTCCTTGCCCTTTTTCTTTTTTGAGAGAAGGGGAGCAGCACAAAAAACATTTCGGGGGTGATTCTAGCGTCTCGCCTCAGGGTGGTTGGAGCCAACCACCACATTTCTAGTGTTGAGCTCAAGCATCTTTTAGAAGGAATATTTCCAAAGTGTGGTTACCCCCACATATTCAACACCACAAACCAAACAGGGACTAGCCACTTAAAAAGTGGCTACCACTAACCACATGGCGGCTAGCCACCCAACCAAACGCAAAGTCACACAACTGGATAACTGAATTTTTGGTCACACAACTGAAATTTAGGTGTATGTTGGTCACGAACCCCACATGTCAGTCCGTTTTCCGTTGCAGGAGGTCACGCGCGTGGCATGTGGTGCTGACGTGGACACGTAATCTTGCAGAAAACACCCTATATTTTGGACATTTCGCAAAAAAAAATGAGTCCAATCACAAATATTGACACAATTGTGACAGGGACCCACCAGCCAGACTAATTTAGGCCACCGTTGAGTGTCGCCCATGTAATCCGGATCCTACCTTCCACTTCTATTTGTTTCCATTACAAGTTCTCTCACCAACCTCTGTTACGTGAGTACTTTGCAGCTCTTGGCAATCGGATGGCCCCTCGCCTGCGAGACCGACGGAGTCCACCGGCACAACCCAGGAGGAAGCCGCCGCCCGCCAGTCCCTCATGGGGATCTCCCAGTCCGTGCCGGCGGCAGGGGAAGCCCTCAGCGTGCCCAACGGCCGCATGGAGCACGGGGGGCAGGACGACAGGGGGGCGGGCGACAAGTACAGGTCGATGCTCAAGTCGCCGGAGGCGCGCCAGCCCATGCCGTGCCCGCACAGCAACGGCGTCGCCTAATAAGCTTAGCCCTCCGTGACGCTCAGCCTCGCCTCCGCGGTCGCCGCGCCCCCCCGGTAGCCGCGCAGTGGATGCAGCAGCACTGCAGCAGCAGGCCGAGTGCTGCCGGGAGCTGGACGAGGGGCACCGCGCGTGGGCGGCGCACCGGAAGGAGCGGCGTGGAGGCTGAAGCGGGTGGGAGGAGCAGGCAGCCGCCGTGGAGCGCCTCGAGGCGGAGTACCGGGACAAGGTCGCCGGACTCCGGCGCGACGCCGAGCTCAAGGAGCAGAAGATGGCCGAGCAGTGGGCCGTCAAGCACGCCCGCCTCAACAAGTTCCTCGAGCAGGTCTGCTTCGTCGCGGCGGCGGCGCCATGGGAGACTGCGCCGTTCCCAGCTGCTCGCGCCAGACGGGGGCGGTGGTGGTGGGGCTGGGCCCCTTCACGCCGGCGGAGGGATTTGAGCCGGCAGCGCCGGATTGACTTTGTTTTCAATTTTGTGATTTGGACCCAAATTTGATTTTTTTTGCGAAATGTCCAAAAATTACGTGTCCACGTCAGCACCATGTGCCACGCGCGTGAACTCCTGCAACGGAAAACAGACTGACATGTGGGGTTCGTGACCAACATACACCTAAAGTTCAGTTGTGTGACCAAAAAATTTAGTTCTCCAGTTGTGTTACTTAAGTGCACATACCCGACGAGTTGTGTGACTGCGGGTGCAATTAACTCGTTTGTTTGACTAGTTAGCGTGCACGTGCAACAAACGTCTTCACAAAATGCAGCAAAATATACATGTGTATGTTGTCTTGAAAATTTTAAACCATTTACAACAACATTTCTAACCCATACAACGACAAGATATACTTGTCTCATAGTTAAATAAAAGAGTAAAAAACAATTTGATTACTTTTAATAAAGCAGTCCAATTTCTTTGTAGTCAATGCCAATCATACAAATCTGAATTTATGAATGCCAATATAGGCTCTCCATCCATGTGTGCTTAATTTGAAGTTATTTTCAAAAATACAATGTTGTTTTAGTCAACAAATGCATCATAATATTTTCTTGAAATACATATAACGTTTCCTAATCAATGTGGTACTTTGGCGACATTAACAACACTTACTTGAAGAGTAAAAGACAACATCTGGCTACTCTCCAAGATTTATATTTGTATGCTGCAATCAAAAAACATGTAAAAAAAACTTTCTGTAAGCACTACTAAGTAGCTAGTATGGAGAGTATCTATCCTAAGTAGTATTAAATAGGTATTACCACAAATAAACATATATTCATTCTGAATGCAAGTTACCGTGCAAACCTGAATAATTTCATTCAAGCCGGTCATTGATGTCACATGAAACAGAAACTGCATAAGTAGATAGAATGGTTGCCTAGTGGTGAAATAACTCTGAGTGGAACAACTTGTGAACAGAGATATTAAAAAATACAAGGGTTTTTTATGTAAACAATTTCAACTTCATCTCAAATCTTTCCATCATTTTATTCAGGTTTCTCTCAAAAGGAAATAACATAATGGCAAAACATGTATTTCCTGTCACAAGTTTATGCATGGACAGTTTAATTATATGGTTTTTGTGACCATAGTGATTACTCAGGGTGCCAGCATCGACTTGATATATAGTCGGTACACGTGTGCAGCAACCTCCTTCGTGCAGAGCTAGGAGCCGCCGACTTGTTGACCACCTTCATGATTGTGCTCAACACGGGGGCGAGGGCGACATATTAAAATTCGTAAAGAAGAAGTGATCAAAAGTACGAGGTCGGCATAGGAGATATGATGTGTCAAGGTAGAAGGCACAGAGAAGTAAAGATCTTCCAAGATAAACCCATTCTGATGCCTATAAAATCAGGTGCACCGCGTCTATAATACAAAAGTGTGATAGGTTTCTTCGTATTTCTTCCGCCGACATCGCTTTCTTATTCCTATTAAAATATCCCTGGTGTGGGAGGGGCGCGCGCTACGGCTTTGACCTAACGGCCTCCGTTTGCTGGAATCGGAATAGTTGAGAACAAAGTGGCGAACGGGTGTGTAACGCGTGGGAATCTGCCGAACAGTTCGGCCAAATCCTGAAGGAATATCCACTGACTTCATGCATGGGGACTCCACCATCAATCCTTTCTTGTGACGAGCTGCGACTGGGTGCTCTGAAACCTCCTTAAAAGGAGGGGCGGTGGGGTAAGGTAATTGAAGCAGCTTTGGTGCGTCCCATCCCAACTAACTAGTGCTTGACTTGACTTTCCCCCGCGCCCTATCCAATGAATAAGGAGAAGGCCGGCCTATCAATGACCGAGCTCAAACAACGAGCGAAGTCGAGATGTTGATGAGAAAGGGGTAGCTAAAACATGACTCCAACTACGACAAACCTAAGACCAGCTTTTCTTACTTCGTCCGGAGCCATTTTCTTTTCCTTCGAGCCGTCTCCAGAATCAGAGCCCCAATCTTTTGCTCACGCTCGCGCATTCCCTTCGTTCTAAACCAATCCGGAATCGAACTGCATTCTCTACAATAAAAATCTAAACCAATCCGGAATCGAACTGCATTATGTACAATAAAAATAGACTAGCTTTTCCACTTGGATCTTGTCTTGCTTGCTCGGAGAGAGGAGAAGCTCCCGGACCACCTTTTCAAGCCAGATAGCTAGCGATCACTCTGCAATGGTACCGGCGGACGAAGTACCTATCCAGAAGCCAAGGACAGATGGCTAGTCTGAAGACATTGACTATCTGGAGCGAATGACAGTTGGCGAAGTTAGTGAGAGAAAGCTTGAAAGATAGGATTTAATCGTGTGGATTAGTTTAAAAACGTAGAATAGAGATTTAAGAAGTCAAGTCCTTTGAGAGCAACTCATGTTCAGCCTTGTCGAATAAACGCAGCTAGCCGTCTTTCTATTGGAGGAAAAAACGCTATCTTCTTTTATTTTGAGTTTCTCACTGCTAGCAATCATTAGATCATCTTCCTATTTGTCTTGGGGTCATGTGCGGTAATATCACAAGCAAGATAAATCGAGCGCCATAATTGAAGGTGCAAAATGATATATTTTTTTGAATCGGGGTTAAAAGATTTTACTTAACTCATTAAGGAGATTTCATGAGGTTTGGCATTAAAAAATAGTTTTCAAGTCCAACAAAGGCCGATACAAGAAAGGGACTAATCTCCCGGCATAAAACCACTTGAGTGTTTTGTTCCAACAATGACCTAATTATTGTCCTCGTCTTTGATCTTGGTCATGATCACCAAAGACATGGAACTCTTGTAACGTAAGACCCGCCCGTGTTCTTAGTGTTCTCTTTGCGCTGAACAAGCTTCTCTTCTGGTTTCCTTTGGAAGTTAGCTCCTCAAATACGTGTTCGTTTTGGACCTGGTTGACTCCGTACGTTGCATAGCTCTTAAATTCTTTTGAACTGAACCTAGTTGTGCCTGCTGCTTGAATATGACGCAGTGCAGAATCATCATCTGGAGGCTGAAGCCCGGCCGAACATCAATAGTGAGTGAATTTAGCTCTGTAAGCATTCCTTCATTTTTTTTTTTTTTGCTGCATGCTCTTTCTTCAGTCAGCACTCAGCACCTCGCCACTACCACGCGCTCATAGCATAGGCATGTATATTTTGGTAAGAAAACTTAACATCAGCTACAACACACTACCAGCTTACTACTTCGACAACCTTCAGTTTTGACGGTTTATAGGACTTCATGTGCCACGTGAGCTAAATTAAATTATAAGCACCAATTATTGCACTTTTTTTCTTCAACAAAAGCAGACAGCAAAATTCTTCGTCTATGTCATCTCACTCCAAGTTGGCAGAATGCGGTAGCAAAAAAAAATCAACGCAACTGTTCGTCTATGCTGATCACACTCGACAGAACGAGATAGTTACCAACCAAAACAATCAGTTAGGTGCATCTGACTACTACATCAGTAACCTATAAATTTCCATATGTGGTATACGATAAGGAAATAAAGGACTAGCAAACAATATCCGTGCATTCCATCGACCATTATACACGCGGACAGCAGAAACTTAAGTTAAGATTCTGTTCACGGCTCACTAAGAACAGAGATACAAGCAAGACGAAGCCACGCAAGAGTTCCAGGGGGACCTTCCTTCCAAGGAACACACCAATGAAGAGAAATGGATTTCATAATGCTGCATATGGATGTTGAGCTCATCGGTTACCACCGCCATTGCAGCCACCGTACCCTCCTCGCCTTGTTGCTGCTGCTGAACACGTCGCTGCTGGCCCTGGGCAGTGTTTGATTGCTGAGGTGGCATGATCCTCATCCGCTGCTGCTTCATCTGTGCAAAGAGTGCGTCCATTGTCCTTGGCTGCTCTCTCTGCATCTCCTTGCCCTAGAAAAAGATTAAAACACATTACAATAATTTCTAAACTATTCACTATGCTAAAAGGCTAAGAAAATATTTAGGTAGGTTTGCATGCATTGCAACTTGGCAGGAAATGAACCCATGAAAATAATTTCCTAATGCAAGTCCCTATGTTTGTCTCTGGTCAATATTGCCAAGAAAACACTTGAAAAACGAGTAACGCAAGACATATGACACACTGTCAGAAACCAATATAGATGACAGCAGAAATGGTTGCCCAAGAAATAAAAGTATACTGTTGATTAGGAAAATAAATGGTTGTCTACATTTGAAGCCTAGACATCATCAAAATAGGAAAAACACATAATAAGATATCAGGAACTATGGGTTCCTACGTGATCTCGGACATAAGAAAATTAAGAGAGAGAAGACTGAACTCGCTAAGGAAAAAATGTTAGCAACCTCCCCTACCCTTCCATGGCTGGGCCATGGGCTGCAACCATTGGACTTGGGCTGCTCAGGAAGTCACAGGAGGCAGCAGCTACAAATACAAGGGAAGTGGCTCGAACAACTGGGCTTGGATTAGGATAGGACTGCTTCGGCCTCCTCACTTCTATCTCCTCTTCCTCATGTTCGTGTTCCTGTGCTCCTGTGTAATGGCTTGAACCTCTGAATCCATGGCTTGTAGTTCAAATCGATGAGCAATTGATATGTAATCAGAGCCAATTATTCCTCCACGCAAATGCACAAAACTTTCTACTCAAAATTTCCCCACAATCCCCAAATTCGAGCAAAACAAATTTTCCAGCCTATTCCAGCCATGTTGCACGGAGCAGCTTGGGCTGCCCGCCGAGATCAGGCATCCACGTTGGTGGAGGACCGGCAGCAGCGGCGACTCGCCAAGTAGACGGACCCGGGCTTCAGGCGTCGTACGGATGGGAGGACAAGGCGGCACGGCATCGCGCCGAGTTCACCACCCACATCCCAGTCATCGCAGCAGGTTGTAATAGAGGTGTCTGCGGCCATCGCGGCAGAGGTGAAATGCAAAGTGTCGGGGATCTTGCCCTTGCGCCGACGACCACAACTGCGAGCGTTATCTCTAACCTAGCTTTCGCGGCGCCCATCGCCTGCTCAACCAAATGTCCAGGAAGAGAGAACGGTGCAACATGGCCCATGACAGCGCCATCCGCATCCCTGACGAGCGGCATTCCTTCGTTACCACGTCTACGACCATGCCTGCGACCTCGGCCGTGCCCCTCTCTACTGCTATGGTGGAGTATAGAGTAGCCATGGCGAGTCCAAGCACGCACATCAAGCTTGGTCCTAGAGCACCGACTTCAGCGACTACCAAACCAGCGGCATCAACGACGCTCGGGTCTGACCTTATCATGGCGCCGCCAGCGATCAGATCTGCACTGTGCCACGAGCCTGTCCCTGACGCGCAAGCAGTCACGCTAACAGACTCAATATCGTGGACTCCAGCGGCTCTGGTGCATTGGTGTCCATGTCGGCACCGCTTCACAAATCTGAGGACGCTGACACTGCTGGGACACATGAGGATGAGCAGCAGCTGGCTTGATCGAGCGTGGAACAGCCATTCGCACTCACTGCTGCGAGGGATGTGTTGAATGATCACAGCTTCTTCACCGGCACGTCTGCAATGCCACTCACTCTGGTCGCACTCGGTGTTGACGACGGCCATGTCAACAACTCGTTTGAGGTCCATTTGCCGCTCAAGCTGTTAGTGCCATTGTCCAAGAGCAGGGAGATGTACGTGTCAACCTCGACTGCCAGAATGCACTCAGGTCATGGTCACATGGAGCACATCTTTGAATCAGCTTCAAGCAAAGTACAATGGTATGTGTTCTGATCTTGACTGTGCCAGTGCCACGACTTACTTAACTTTCTTGTTGCCATGGGATCCGGGAGAGAAAACAGCGGTACTGACAGATTCTGCCTGTAGCAAAGATATTGCTTGGGGTGCATGTGTTTAGTAACTGGATGCAGATTTCATATTTGCATTGGTTTATTTAATTGTCTTGTTCAAGTGCGGACGCAAGTATTTCTGTCAGGACATCTACATGGGATTGTTCCATTACCTGTTCGACAGCGTGGCCCTTTCTGTAAACCGTGGCCTCTGAGGACTTCCTGTTAAGATCTGTTTGTGCTGTTCTGAGCAGTGTTCAACCTCTGTACCCTGAAGCGTCGACGTTGGTGGCACGTTCAGTAGCTTACCACTGGGCAACTGTCACTGCTGGAATAGTTTTTCCTTATGGTTCTGTTTCTCAATCATGGGACTTCGCATGGTCCAGCCCGTTTGCCATTTTGAGGACCATTCAGAGCACACCTGAGCTTTGGTCATGCATCTTGTGGTCACGAACTGCTGTTCTTCTTGCCTATGGAAATTCAACATGGAAGGGACCAATGGAGCAATGGGATCCAGGCATTGCAAAGACTGTTGATATCTGCACTCAGTTTTGCCATGTTTCATGTCACCTTAGTTCTACTGCAGTTGCAACAGAGCTAGCACACAGCAAATTACTTCAGGATAGTTTCAGCTATCCACCACGAACTATGCTCTTCTACATGGTCATCCACATATCCAGGCAGCAGGTTTCGTTATGGACAGAATTAGTCCCTCACTACTGGATTACTTGTTGCAATCTTGTGATGCTGGACATATATATTGTGGTGGTTCTGCTTCCTTTTCCGGTGAGGTGCTTGCCAATGAAAATCCTCGAAGGCCCTTGCTCTGTGTGCAGTCCTTTCTTGCCAGGGGATTATTGAGGACAAATCACAAGCTCATGGCAAATATTTTCATGTTGTGAATCTGCTATCAAGAGTGCAAGATGTTCAATTACTCCTGAAACTCGTTAGAAGCAGCGAACAAGGTGATACATTCAGTGACTCCTTCCTTTCTTTAGTCTCATTGGTACTGCTTCGTGAAGAGTTGCTGTTATCTTTGGATCCTGGTGGCCGAAATTCCTTCGGACTTTTCACACAAGCTGAGGCAAAAGGGAGGAATGCTTCAGCTCCAGCCCACTACAGCTTCCACTCCCTCGACCATGCTTACTACTTCAACAGAGTCTGTGCGGACCAAGACTACTATCTCGACTTCTTTTGTGACCAAGTGCACATCGGCCACGACTACCTTGGTGTCTTCATTGAGTAAGTCGGCGCCGTCTGCTACCTCAACCTCGTCAAGGTCTGCCTCAATTACAGCACCCATCACGACCTTGGTGAAGTCATGAAGCATCAGGTACCGTGGGATCCAGGCAGTTCGACATGGCATCGACTTGAGGTCAAGCCAAAATTTAAGGAGCGGGGAATGTTAGCGACCTCCCCTACCCTCGTCTGGGCTGAGCCATGGGATGCACCATTGGGTTTGGGCTGCTCAGGAAGTCACAGGAGGCAGCAGCTACAAATACAAGGGAAGTGGCTACGAACAACTGGGCTTGGATTAGGACTGTTTCGGCCTCCTCGCTTCTATCTCCTCTTCCTCCCGTGTTTGTGTTCCTCTGCTCCTCTGTAATGGCTTGAACCTCTGAATCCATGGCTTGCAATTCAAGTCGATGAGCAATTGATATATGTACTAGTGTGCTGTTAATACTAAAGCCGGTGAACAAATAGATCAATAAGGTTTACATGCTAGTAGATAACAACAAAACTAAAAGCTTGTCACCAAATACTATAAAAAACAATGATCACAGTTTGTATTGGTACTCTACTTAAATTCCATATTAATTTGTACCTTGCTGTTCTGAGGTTGATCACTTACAGGCCTCCTCTGTACTGAGGTTGATGGG
This sequence comes from Poa pratensis, assembly GCA_947311845.1. Taxonomy (NCBI): domain Eukaryota; kingdom Viridiplantae; phylum Streptophyta; class Magnoliopsida; order Poales; family Poaceae; genus Poa; species Poa pratensis. Next base: position 22,379,842 of record CAMZMU010000113.1, read on the forward strand.
GCACTGCATCCAGAAGAAAACATTAGTGGCTCACATATGCAGGAGTTATCTCAAGTAACAAAAAAACATGTGCGACAGAGGACCAAAAGCCAGATTGTTGTGCTTCATGGTAAGGTAAAGCACGCTTACCATACACCTTCAAACTAAGAATTCTCTAATTTTTAAATCAGGTGCACATACCATGTTTTCGAACAAAGTCAAACAGAAACGATAAAGTTATGGTTACATCTGATCAAATACTGCATATATATAATAAATCCTCTTGATCCATATAGCCCTCAACATCCTATGTTGTTACATCCACCGCATTTGAGTGCAGATGATCCGACAATTTTCCAACTGACACAATTACTGCTTGGTTGAACCGATGAGCTCATAATTGACAAGTTAGACTGCTGAGACAGAACCAACCCTCATAATTGACAAGTTAGACTGCTGAGACAGAACCAACCCAAAGGCATGCAAGGGATCGTGAAAAGTGGTTCCATCAGTTGGCCCTGAAAGGGTAGCCTACAGCACAACATACTGGGATGATTCTTAACAAGAAAATTCATGAGATACCATGATATCCTATTACCCAGTTGAACTGTACAAACACGCCAGTAACATTGTTGCTGAGAACCAGTGAACAATGTAAATATAGAGCACCTGCTGACTGAAATCCAAGATGATGACGCTTGAAACAATGCACACCACTATGGATACAACCAACTAGGCATATGACAACAGCAGCAGAAAAATTCCAGAGAAACAGCATACCACAAGTTTTCCTGTGTGAACCACTAGCCCTACATTCACAATGTTTTCATGAAAAATAATATCTTCTGCACAATGGAGCTAGTGATCAAAACCACTTTGACTCTGGCATCCACAACCTATACAAAGAATCTGGGGTGTCCAGTGAGCAGTGGTTGTGATGCTAGAAAGTATCATATCCAGTTCCAGTTCCTAAAGTCAGCAAACGAGAGCAAGGTACCCGTCCCAAAAACCTAGTTCTGACCTCCCAAAATAGCACCTCTCCAACTGCTAAAGTTACATCATAAATTGTCTTATTGTATGTCAGGCAACAACAGATGTACATCCAAGGTGCTCCAGCAGCTTCATAAATTTTGATATGACAACCATAATAATAGTTATTTGTAGCTTTGTGAGGTTTAAGGACCATATATAACCGTGCAATTCAATATGATCTGCTCGGTTTACTGCACCTCTTATTCATCATCTATTTCATGCAGTTTCAACCAAAAATTAGGCCTTGTGCCACAATAATACGAACTTGGTTGATGTTTAGACTTCCATATGGCCCAATGGAACACCGATAGCAGCAAAAGATGGGTTCAATGAAAACAACAGCACCATAACCATTCTCAGCCAATCAATCCAAAGGCGGTTGAGTCAAAGTATTTAATGGGTGCTTGAATGCAGTAAACCTTCTCATGAACAATAAAAGAACCATCTTTACCTGTTCATAATTTTTTGTGTTCAGATAAAATGATAAGAGCGATTGTACAAGGAAAAAGATAAGAGTGTAGTGATTTGTTGACGATACCTTGTCTTGTTCCGTCTGTCAGCCCTACCACGCACTGGCATTGTAGCAGCCTTCTTTGCAGCCTGCTTTGTGATCTGGAACTGATTTCCGTCAAGATTTGTCCTCCTTTGCGCAAGAACACCCTAAGAAACCAAAGCAGCATTAGAGAACCAAGCATAAGGCAATCCATGAAATAGGTGACTAGGAGAAGGCACAGCATACTTGTCTAATAGATGATCTAGACTCGATAAACCGCTGAACCTTTGCATTCCCTTGATTACTGTTTCCATTCTGGAAAGGACGCTTTTTAATCTGCGATTACATAAGGCACAAGGTAATCATCAAAACTTGGAGATACTTTAGCCAATGTAAGAAAACAGGGGGACTTCACCAGATTAGAATGCGTACCGGCTGCCTAGGGGTTTTCTTGCCTGCAGGGACTTTTTTCTTTGACATCTTAATAATATCCTCTGTACAAACACAGAACAACAAACCATGAGCAAAATAAACCCTGAGAAGTTATGAATTATCATCGCTGAATAAACATCAGATAACAAATAGCATACCTAGAGTCATGTCCATCTTTTTCTCAGTAAAAGCAATAGCTTCAGCGGTGAGTGGAACCGATTCCATATCTGAATAGAGCCAAATTACAAGAATTAGGGCAGGAACCAATCGATCCTGATAAGGTTCATCTTGTCATGCGGCTAACGAGGTTGCATTCACCAATAGTCGTCGTTAAACTTGTAGGCAGTGCACTAATAACAAATTATAACTGGCATCCCCAAATAATTTGCACGCCGAAACATGCTCTCGCAGTCTCGCTAAGGATGATGAAACTAATTAAGTGAGGCGGATGAACGACACGAACCTATCGAGCACAAACATCCGCAGCCTAAGATCAGTTGTTAACGAGACGCAACACGCAAGAGTATCGACAGACAACGGTAATCCACAAGGACTGCAAACCGATCTGAGACAGGGACCCCGGTATCCTAGAATTGACTTGTGCGGCCTGAGCCTGAACAAGTGAACATCGTCGTGAAATCCTAGACCTAGCGTCCACCGCGGGAAGGAGCGGGCGAGAACCGACGCGCCCGAATTTGTAGAGGCTAACTAGTTTGGATTCTAGTAATTGATGTCTGACTAATGGCTCGTACCTGAAACCAGTGTACAGGAGCGGGGGCGGGGCGGAGGAAGCACGGACGCGACGAGGTAGAAGGAGCCGGCGCGCGGGAGAGGTGCGAGGCGTCGGCGGCGGCGCGGAACTACGGCGGTGGCGGCTGATTTGAGGCTGAGAGCACGGGATAGGTCAGGACTGGAGGTGGAGGAAGAGGAGAGTCGGATCCCCCACCAGAGTTCGAACCGACTCCGGACGTGCAAATCCTATCCTTCAAAGGCCCAGATTAGCCCACGTAGCCCCGTATCATCTCAGCACACACCCATTGTGCCAATAGTCGTGGATTTCCGAGACAGTGATACCACGCCTCGTATGATATCATACCGTGTTACCACTTTTCAAAAATTCAAGTGTCAAAAGAATTCGAAACAAATTCGTGGTAAGTCAAAGAGAAACGTACCACATTTATGACACTAAATTAGTATCACTGTATTCGTCTTGAAATAAAACTTCAAAATAAACCAATTTGATGTTATATATGTTGCTACTTTTTTCTATAAAGTTGGTCAAAAAATTTAAAAAAATTGACTTAATACAAAAGTTAGATGTACACTTAGGGCGACTTCTTATGGCTTATGCTTATGCATATTCTTTTGGGCTTTTAGAGTTTGGGCTTATTTACTGTATTGAGTTGTCTATTGTCCGTAATACCTCCGATTTTGAAATATGGCCTAGATAATGAAAATCACATAATTCCTCCGTTTCATAGACCTTTTAGATATATCTTTAAGGCGGGCAAATATGGAACGAAATGAGTGAACCTCCACACTAATATTGTGTATAGATACGTCTACATATGTACGAATCAAGAAAAGACTAAAAAGGATTATATTTAGAAACGGAGTTAGTACTTACGTTGTTTGAAAGAAAAGAAAATAGAAATGGTTCTTGTTGGTAGCATGATCGTGTATTTGTACGACATACGTAGTACGTGTGTAACCTATGATCCATCCAGTTCTGATCTACAGGGTTAGCTATCTAATCTTCTGCGCCAGGCTATCCGTATCGATCGAGCCTGGCGCGCTTTACGACCATGTTGCGGGTTTGGGAAGAGCAAAACGATTCGGCGGTGTGCGGTGGCAATGTGGACATAAATAAGGTCGACGACATGCAAGCCCGTCGATGAGGGTGTTTGAGGTGATCGATCGAACAGTGCCCCAAAATCCCGATGCCCCCAAATTACTTTTACTGTCCAAGACTCCAAGTACAATACGTGGTTCTTGTTATTAACAAAAAGCCCAATATGAACTTGCGTATGCTCGGTTTCCAGAAGCCATCAGCCACACAGCAGGCCACGATCACCTTCCATCAAAGAAAAAAAGATGCACAAAAGAAAGGCCACGATCTCAATCCCAATACGTTCTATATAGGAGTCACGGTTTCCAGATCAGCCGACAAAAAAATCGAGTTGTGCTCGGCTGATTAGGCACGTTGCGCCGCCGACCGCTGTTCTTAGTGATCGTCTTGCTTCGTCCTTCGTCCACCCAGCCGACATCTCACACTGATCATTTGGTATAAAATCTTATATTCTATTAATTTGATCAACATGCAACTGTAATCAAAGGATATGTTTATTCATATTGCAATTGAGACTGTATAGGGGCTGATTTTCCTTTTCACCAAGTTTAGAGAAACTGGCTTTTTAAATGCACTGGAAGCTGCAAAACAAATTATAATTCAGATTTCAGATGGATATTCATGTAGGGTTTCGCACCAAGCATAAAAAAACAAAATGCCAGTTTGATGAGGCCACGTTTTACAATTCGCACCGGGGCTCCCAATTTATGGAGACGGCCATGACGACATGTCCCATTTCAGACGACGGTTGGCTCGTAAGTTAACACGACACCGTTTTATCAAGAGCCCGACTGTGCTATGTACGGCACATTCATCACATTTGTCATTAATGGTACTGTATGAGACACATATATACTGTCACGCGCACACAAAAAAATCTTGATCTGAAGCCCGACGGAATCTGCACGCGCTTGCTCGCTGCTGCTTAAATACCACGCAGTGCATGCCAGTGGCGGCGCCACGAATTGAGGGCTGGGTATTCATCCAAAAAAATTTGTTTTGCTCTGAATTCAATATATAAACCAAACAGTACAGAAAATTAAAACTCTCATCTACGAAATTAGATCTACTACTACTAATTGTCTAGTATGGGCATGGCATAGTGGAGCAAATTCAGGAAACAAAAGAGGGGCGCGCCGTACCTTGCTGTTGCTGCGCCAGTCGGGGTGAAGACTGAAGAGGGGGGCGTCGGGGTGGGGCGGCAGTGGCCAAGAGGGGGCGGGGCCGCCGCGGGGGTGAAGAGCCTAAGAGTGGGCGAGGTCGCGCCGACACCGCTGCTGCTCCCTGGTCGACTCCTGCTCGGGCGCTCGGCTGCTAGCTACAAGGTCTGTCTGCCGCCGTCGCTATGTGCGTGTGTTCCGTCTGCGTGGTCAGACAGAGGAGAGTGCGAGCGAAACGAAGCTGATAGGTGCGTCTGTGGGCTGCGCGTCTGTGGGCTGCGCTTTGACTTGCGTCTATGGGCTGGGCCGCTTATATGTACTAATTTTTTGTTCGCTCGAAATCATGGGTATTCCTAGGAATACAGGTGCATACACCCAGCGCCGCCACTGGTGCATGCAGAATCTTTATCTGAATCGCAAAGTCGAGTGGATTAAGCTAATCGATGCATGCAATATATATGCTTTGTTCAACGCCGCGTCAGTCAAGCCGGCAATTCCGCCCATGGGCAGGGTATGGGTCGCTATGTTTGCCCATGGGTCTCGCCCGTGGGCGACCCGATTAGTCGTGGGTAGGGTATGGGCAGACATGTGTACCCATGGGCGACCCGATGGGTAACCCGATTAGCTGACATGTGGGGTCTCATAGTAAAACATGACCACAGCCCATGCTATTTGTTGTTTCCTAGGAACTTGATTTGCTATTTGTGTGAGCAATCAGTACATCACTATTTGTTGTTTGTGCTTATTTTGCTGTTTGAAATGCTATAATATTATATATTGATGTGCTGCCTACAGACCCGATGGGTCGCCCATTGAGTCTTGTGACCCGACGGGTACGGGCATGGGTCTGAGATCTGACCCATGGGTAAGGTCATGGGCAGAGACCCTCGCCCATTTGTTATATGGGCATGGGTCTGGAATCGGTCGATCCGCCCAATACCCGACCCATTGCCCGCCTTACGCGTCAGTAGCACGCACGCACGCACTTTTTTTTTTCTTGGCTTGATTTTTTGCCAGAGCTAACTGTCGCCAGTGACCACGAGACAGGTCTGCACCGGCCAAAGGCACGGTCAGTCAGCGAGTCAAGGACGAAATTAGGCGGTGGAGGATTGATCTTGGGCGTCGATGTGTCATGGTCCCCGACCCCGAGAATTAACAAACGCGCGCCTCGTCGTGGTTTCAATCGAGCGATACTTTGTACTAGCTACTAGCACGTTTCTTCTTTCTTTGGCTGGCTGGTCGGCACGTAGATCAACTCTACTGCCACTGTAACTTGCAGCTTTTTCGACACTCAATCTGTTTCAGATTACTCATCCGAAACAAGATACGAGTACAAGTCGAGGAGTCTGGCCGGCCGGTGGAACGGATAACGGCAAGACTCGCACCCTGACACGTCGCCGTGTCGCCGTTGGGACGGCCAGTAAGTCACGCATATCCACCTAGTGTTCCAAGTCGGCACGTTGTACGGCTGATGCACTCCCCCACCGGGATAAACAAACTGCTGATTGGTAGCGATAATAATTATCTGAGAAACTCGCCATGCATCTCCATCAATATGAGGTACATGACATCTCGGTTCATAGAAAATCATCTGATGATGATCCCCTGCTGTTACCCACTGCTTTCATCAAAGATCCACGTGACAGTGAGACTCGACCATCTGCGACCTGTGTTGTTCTGTCGTCACCCTTGTCCTCACTCTGGTCTCTGGATTATACGACCGACTTCAATATTTTTATTTGTCCCGCTGCTTCATCAAATCCAAAGGGCAGAGGGGATGTGTCCTTCTCATCCGTCCGTGTGACTCACGTGCTATAAAAAGATCGGGCAGGTGGATATCTTTTTTGGCAGAGAAGGACAAAACTTCATGGACCATCATCAGTGGGCCCACTACCTTGTCATACGGTGTACTCTGCCACATAGAACGGCTTTTATCCCATGTTTGTGCCCATCGTATCTACACTCTGCATCGCAAGTCATAACTGGAACCAACAATGGAATACCGAACAATTACTACAGTACGTACCATCGCATCATAGCTAATCTTAACAATCTTCTCTCGTTCTCTTAATTATCAAATTCCTGACAGACTTACCAAACTTGTGCCACGAGGAGAAACGCCATAGACATATTTGGTCTCCCATATGGGCTAATTATTTTTTCGTTTTTTTTTCTTGTGTGAGAATTTCTTATTTCATAGTCAATTCAAAAAGACGACAATGCGGCACTGATATCCAAGAAGGCTTCTACAACATTACAAACTCCAGGAGTAAAATGCATGCACTAGATGAAAAAAAATCATTACAGTGTGATGAATAAAAGGTATTTTATTCAGTTTTGGGTTCACTAGTGATTCTGACGTAAAACACTAGCACATATTAGACACCCCTTACCTCCACTCCTCTTGGACGGCGAAGCCGCCAGACAAGATGGGTAGAGGAGGTGGCCGTGAAATTGACAATGTTGATTGTGGAGATGGAAGTCTTGGGAGACTTGACTACATAAAACATGACGGGAAAGTGAGGCGTATGCATATTGAAATACCTATTTACTTCCTCCGTTCCTAAATATAATATGTTTTACCTATTTCATATGTTGACTAGATGCGTACTGAAATAAGTCTAGATATATGTGAACCTGGAAAAGGCTAAAAATGTTACATTTACAAACAGAGAGAGTAAATGTGTAGATCTAGACATTTTCCGCATGCAACATGTCACTCGCAATGAAACAAGTGAAAATTGCATATTTCTCAACCTTTTTATCCGGTACGCTCAACCTTTTTATCCGGTACGTACTCAACAAGATTAAGGTGACGCAACAATTAATAATTATATATTGGCATCATTAGTTACATGAAATCTCTTGTCGGCTGCTCTCGGTGTTTAGTCTAGTAAGTAGATGTTCATATTACTTTATTGCGTGGCCACTCAATCACTACATCCATCTCCACTAGGTCTACGTCGTCACCATTAATTTCCAGGTTTAAGAAAAAAAAGATCTAAGAAAAAAAAGAAACATGGACCTGAAAATGGTTGATGTGCGAATAGAAGCAAACCGGCATTCACGCCATGAACACGCCCTCTTTTGGTACGCATGCAGGTGGGTTCATTTCGGAAACATATCTTGGAAGCAAGTCGTAAAAGGAGGCTCTCGCAATCAATCAGTTTCAGCTGGACATCATTTAGATTTTAGAGCAAACATGCATGGTGCGTCCACCCCGAATCCACTGCTGAAATCGTGCACAACGGTACCGCACCGTCCACCTGTCATCATGGAGTAATATATCGTTGGAAATGTTCAAAGAAAAAAAAGAGTAATATCATTCGCAAGACCTGTTTTTTCTTTTTGCGCCTTTGTCCCCTGGTCGTCGACTTCGACTTGAGATGTACTCCGTACATAGTTCATGTTGCCTGAACATGACGCAGAAGTGCACGCAGAATCCTTATCTGAACGACCCACGCGGAACCCCAAAGTCGAGAGATCCGAAGACACCTTTTGAAGTATATATCCCCTTCTTTTTGTGCATGCGCTTTGACGCCTTGTTCAACACCGCGTCAGTACCACGCACGCCGCACGCATATACTACTCGCTTGACTACATCCGGCCTGACACGGCAAGCATCGCATCGCTCCCCGTCTCGAATCGCCGACCATGGCACCCGTTGCGTTGCACTGCAGCAACTAATCCTCGAGGCTCCAGCTCCTAATTTCTTCGTCATTGACTTGCTGTAGCCTTGGGCGGTGCGGTTCCTTGTTTCTTTAGCCGATCGATCGGCAACTAATCCTGCCCCGCCACCGCCACCAGTACTGTACTGTACGTACGTTCTACTAGTGCTACTCGTGTGCATGTGAAGCAACGTGTCCGTACACACAAGTTATGATCGAGTTCTGCTTCTGGGAATCTGGACGCCGACATGGCACACGATCGAGGACGTACGAAACCGATAGGTGAGTGCTTCGTGCGGTACTACTCCTTCATTCACACGTGTGGCCACCTGGTGTTGTACTCTACTCTTGCAAGTCAAAACGTGATGATGCTGCCGCCTTGGTAGGCAGACGTGGCACGTCTAGTGCGGCGACAGGCGTGTGTGTCGCCGTCGGGTGAACCAACTGAATAATCCAAGTTGGCATCATTTTTTTGTTTGAACGACAAGTTCGCATCATTTCCTGCCAACCTAGAAACCAAAGCGAAATCACGGAACTATGGAAGCGAGAGTGGATTTTTGAAACCCGAGATACATGGAGCTCTTTTAAAAAAAAAAAATCGAAATCTTCATTTGTAAGTTTTCAAAAATCGCGAAAAAATTACTAGATGTAGATATTGTTGAGATCTACAATCATACTAATTTTCAACTCCAATTTTGATATAGTTTGGTCTGTACAAAAAAGACAAATCGAGGAAAATTTCAAATTTTTGAAACAATGTATTCTTAACCACCCAAATCAGTACCCGTTTGTCTTTTTTTGTGCATGCGAGTGCGCCTATTCCGCGTATCTTAGCATGGACCTGAAAATGGTTGATGTGCAAATAGAAGCAACCCGATCGACCGGCATTCACGCGCTTTGGTACGCAGGTGGGTTCGTTTCGGAAACAGATCTTGGAACCAAGCCGCAAAGAGAGGCTCTCGCAATCAATCAGTTGGTTGGACATTGTCATTCCCAGTCTACATCTACATGGTGCCTCCACCGGAATTTACTGCTGAAATCGTGCATAACGGCACTGCATTTGTTCTGGTTGATATGTATTTGAGGTTCGCAACGCAGAGGAAATGGACATTGTTCGAACACCTGATTTTTCTTTCTTTTTGCGCCTCTGTGCCATGGACCATGGTCGATCGTCGACTTGGACTTGCACAGGATCGATCTACTACATAATTGATGTATTAAGGTATATGTAAAGTATGTATTCCTTTGGTTGTTGCATGCGCTTTGTTCAACAAGTACCGCGTCAGTACCACGCACGCATATACTGCTCGTTCGAGTATATCCCGATCGACGAGGCAAGCATGGATCAGCACGCACCCGTTGCACTGCAGCCGAATCTCGATAGTCTCTGCAGCAGCAATTTCCTGGAGGCTAGCTCCAGCTCTTAATCTCGTCGTTGACTCACTGTGGCCTTGGCCGGTGCGGATCGGTCTCACGGTCCTTGTTTCTTTAGTCCATCGGAACGTAGGTCAACCCTGTAACTGTACTGTAATACGCACAGTACATTCTACCGCGCGCTACCACTCGTTTCAAACAGACAGCAACGTTTCCGTACGCACAAGTTAAGATAGACAGCTTGTCACCGATCGAGGTCTGCTTCAGGACGCCGATCGACCATGGTACACGACGACGTACGAAATGGATAGGTGCAATGCTTCCTGTGGTATCTGGTGCTGCAAGTCAAACCGTGATGATGCTGCAGCCTCGGCCGGCAGACACGTGTCGTTGTAGGCATGGCACAGCAAGATACGTTCGTTCATTGGTGGTCCATGTCGGCACGTAGTACGGCCGCCGATGGGTGGGTCTGTGTAACTGATGCTGTACTACCAACATTCAGGTCAAGCTTCGGCGGTTCCTCCACGGGACCCCTTGTGAAGAAGGGAGGACAGCGTGGTCGCAAAAAAATTTAGATACAAATCGACCGGGAAACTATGTTGACTAACAAAACTGAAATTCATTGCGTGGCCACTCTATCGCAAGTACGTACATGAATCTACACTACTAGCACTACCTCCTCATCATTTCCAGGTGAACCAACTGAACAATCCAAGTTGGCATCATTTCCTGCCAATATGAGCGACGAAGCGTCCATGTAAGGAAAAATCAATGAATCATGGGAAGGATGCACATGCCGACATGCGTGCGAGCGCCTATTCCTACCATGGACTCGAAATGGTTCGCTGTGCAAATAGAAGCAAACCGGCATTCACGCCACGTTTCGGATACAGATTTTGGAAGCAAGTCGCAAGAGGCTCCAATCGATGAGTTGGCACACTATTTCCAATTTAGCTACTACTTTATTAGATCATTATAGGCTAGCTACCTGTTAGGGTGTCTCCACCCTGATTCACTACTGAAATCGTGGTTAATGTTATGTGAGTGGTTTGCAGAAAAACGAGAACTTATGCACCGTCCACCTGTCATAGAAAAACATCTTTGAAGCACCAAGCGTTCCTTTTTCAGGTTATGTTTTGCTTGTGTAATTTCTTCGTGCGAGCAATGAGCCAGACCACCATTGTCGTTGTCGACCAGCTTATGTTTTCCTTGACACACACGAAGCGTGTATTTCGCTACGAAAATCGAGAGCAAACATATATAGAGGCAGCGGCGGAGCTACACCATTTGGAACCAGGATGCACGGAGGGTGCCAATACATATAAAACTCATTTTAGGGGATGCATATGTCGTGAAAAAAAATGCTAATTTACAAAGAATTTTTTTTCTACCGGGTCTCCTGTGCACCAGTTAGCCGTGGATCCAACACGGTATAGAGCCGTGCAATCATCTTGTGTTGTTGAAGAATAAAGAACAACATATCTTTTAAATTATAGTTGGTAAAAAACTCTCGAGATGTCATGTGTCTATGCTTCGAGTTGGCCAACATACCAGATTAGATTACTACGACGTAAATGTAAAGACCAGAGTGCCGAGCCAAAATCTATATATCTTATAAGACAAAACATCCGAGTGCAATGTTTTGGAGGCCGAGCTCCATGAAGCACTTTTTTTTAAAACTCGAAATCGACATTTTTATGTATCAAAAAATTCGAAAATAAAAATTTAGGTGTAGATAATGTCGAGATCTACAACCTTGCAAACTCTCAAATGAAAATTCGTTATATTTTGGCCTGCACAAAAAAGAAGAATGTGTATACCTAAATCGGTGAACATTGCACGGTTTCAAAATTTTGAAAATTTATTACATTTTTCTTTTTTCCAGACAAAATAAATGAAATTTTCTTTTGAAATTTTGCATGGATGTACATCGATAGTATGTACATGTATAATTTTGTTTCGCATTTTTTAAACAACAATATGCAGATTTTGAATTTCTTGAAATACCGAGCTCCATGGAGCACGTCCTCCAAATGGACTTTCCGAAAACATGCAAGCTATTCACATCAGATTTTTGTTCGCATCAACCTTATTTTAGCCATCCAATTATCCACATCATACTTTTTTAGCCACCCAATTGATAAGATCACCCTATACTGCTATGCAATTATACAATAAATCACGCGCAACTAAAACAACACAATTATTTTTGTTCTTAATCATTTTAGTCAATTCCAATTGTTCGTCAATGATGAAAAATATTTAAATGCTATTCAAATTACATGCTCTTTTAGTCTTTTATATGTAACACTCAAGACATTTGCAAACAAATGTGCGACAATGTGTGGCATCTCTTCATGCAATCTTTTCCCCATTGGTTATTTTCATGCCTTCATGAATGCTCAAAAAAGCCCCTGAAAAAGCCCGTAGAAACCTTCACAAATGAGCAGATGGGGAAAACTGAGTACAACTAAGAAACAAGGGGCATGAAAATAGAAATCCCAAATATTAATGGGATGACATGAACAATTGGTTGGCTAAAGAGTAAGTGATATGGGTGTTTTGCTTTATAACAAGTGTAGACTCCAGCTGTAACATGCCCTTCTAGTTAAACAATTCGAATGAATACATTTGTTCTACCTGATAGCTAATGCACATATGAATTTTTGTCTCGAGAAATCTATTCTGAACACCGAAATTTTGTCTGGTTCGGAGATGGGGGTTTGCTATTTTGACGAGTTGAACCACGAAAAAAATATGGGGTGGGGGTTGTGTGTGTGGTCATGGGTACATAGTTTTGAACATTAAAAATTGGGACCTAAGAGAATTTTTTGCATCCACCACCCTTGCTTATCCGGTTGTCATATTTGCTTGTGTAATCGATGTATTGTCGTTGTCAACCACCGTATATACATACGTTGACACAGAAGCAAACCGTTGATTTCACTACGCAAGATGGACAAATTTGTCACCGGTTTTCAAATCGAAGATGATGCTCCAGAGCAATCATAGAGCCGTGCAATCATCGTATTGTTGAAAAAAAGAACTACAAATCTCTTAAATTAGAGTCAAACAACTCTCTCCAAATCACATCATGCCGCTACAAATGCTTCAAAGATTAAATTACTACTATACGTAGACGTAGACAGTAGACCAGAGTCCCCCAAGCCGTATACACCCGAGAGCAACCGCGCAAGCTCTGGATATACTATACGCTACGTACAGGCGTACACACGTGACGTGCACAATCTGCTTCACCTGCTGCTGCTCTTCAGCTCGCTAAAGGCCAGCCCAATCGCCTCTCCTCCCCTCAACCTTCTCTCTCCCACGCACGCACCAAGCAAGCAGCATCATCATCCGAGAGAGAGGACAAGAGGAGGAAGCAGAGCCAAGAAGCAGAGGAAGAAGAAGAAGGATCTTCGCTCGGTCGCGAAGATGCAGCACGGGGGCACGAGCATGCTGGGGATAGTGAACTTCATCACCTTCCTAGCCAGCATCCCGGTGCTCGGCGGCGGCATCTGGCTCGCCTCCCGGGCCAACTCCACGGACTGCATCCGCTTCCTGCAGTGGCCCATCATCATCATCGGCCTCGCCGTCATGGTCGTCTCCCTCGCGGGCTTCGCGGGCGCCTGCTACCGCCAGACCTGGCTCCTCCGCGTCTACCTCTTCGCCATGTTCTTCGTCGTCCTCGCGCTCCTCTTCTTCATCGTCTTCGCCTTCGCCGTCACCGACCGCGGCGAGGGCCAGGTGGTGATGAACCGCAGGTTCCTCGAGTACCAGCTCTCCGACTACAACGGCTGGCTCAGGAACCGCGTCGCCGACCCCGAGTACTGGGCCACCATCGCCGCCTGCCTCCGCGACGGACACGCCTGCAAGTCGATGAGGAAGTTCGCGCGCGACCCCAACACCGGCATGCTCGTCCCCGAGACCCCCGCCATGTTCTACGGCCGACAACTCTCGCCGATTCAGGTCCGTTCGTCCTCCCTTCTTGTTCTTGTCTTTCTCTCTCTGCCGACCGACAGATTTACTTCCTTCCTTCCTGTTGCTCTTTTCATGTGATTTCTTTGTGACGGCCAATGGAAAAGATTAGAACTTTGGGGCTGTCCAGGCAGCTAGAACTATTCATGGATTCTTCTTAGCAAAGCACCGGTGCCTGCCAAGCAACCAGTAGAAATTTGGGGATTTTTTCTGCTCAAAAACATTTTTTGGGATTTCGTTGCAAAGAGGCTAAGTAAGGCGATTTAGCTCACATGTCTTCAGCTCAGCTCTGCATTCATTAGCAATTATTGGCTGATATTTTTCAACACTGCTTCCGGATTGCTTGCAGTAACTTTAGGATATTCCAGTTTACTGCTACTTGGTACCATGTGGATCTCGAGATGAACTTTGCTTAGCCACTTTTGCTTAGCAAGTCATGCATCGCCTTTGAGAGAAAAGAAAATTGTTAATCCTGCAACCCTTTTTGCTTCTCCCTGATTTGGGGCAAAACCAGCAACAAGAACATGCCACTGAACTTTAGCACCCTCCCTTCCGATTCCATGAAACACCTTTCTCCAAAAGCAATCTTTTTTAGCTTTAATTGGTTCATGGAGTTGCTTGACATCACAAAAAATAACTTCGCGCCGAGATTATACCATGCGTGCCAGTAAGGACAGACGCATACCACGGTAGGGCCCTATACCACGGGGGTGATTCGAGATTTCATACATCAAGGATTATTACCACCAGGATTGGGTTGGACAAAGTGTTTTAGGGATGATTTTTTTGGCTGATGTGAACAACTAACTAGGGTATGCTTTTTGTATGGAACAAAGCCTGTAGTGCCTTAAGCAATAAGAATTGACTTGGTGGTCAATTTGATTCCTGGTCTTTGTCACTTGGTTTCTCTCTTCAGTATCCATGATGCTGCAAGGAACAGATAGTAGTTACTTGGAGTTGACACTATTGCAGCGGTAATTAGTAGAATCTCCATGTGTGGTGGTGATGCTAAGGATAAGGTCATTTTCTTAGCTTTTTTCGGATACCAAACGACACGTAGGACCGAGATATTTGTATGATTGAGGGATCAGGACGCCCAAAGCGTGACCAGGACAGCCAAAAGCCAGATGCGATGTGCCACATTTCAGAGTTGGAATTGGACCATGGAAACCTTGCCCAGTTGCCTTGCTTCTTGTCCTGATGTTCTCTGTGCTGTCTCCTCCAACTGCCAGCCTGCTTGTTCTTTTCCTCTACAATCTAACTGCAGAGCACTTGAAAAATACACCAACTGCCCCTGTGATTTATTTTTAGATAAGGTCCATATACTAGTGCATTATGGGTTGCATCTTCTGTATTCTAATGCGGGTTAGCTAGTGCCCATGTCTGCATAGATCTGGTTTTATGGAGAAGTAATTGTGGGTTGCGGAATCAAGCTGTATGCAGTTCAGTGCACATGGGGATATATAATTTGTAGGAGATATCCTGCCCATGAAGGCATCTTGGGGCCGGTTCATGGTTTTCTGATAACAGGTCGGATGGCTTTGTTTATCCTGGTGCACGCACACATTTGCATGTTATGGCCTATCTCATATGGTAGGCTTTAAATTGAACTGATGTGGACAATTTCGCTTTCGGTATAGGATATGAAGATCAACATGATTAAATATGTGTTTGTGCTTGTCATATATTTGTCTTCATTGGAGGTTGAGGCTCTGCTAGTCTGGGTAACAGACAAATGTGATAAATAATTAAATATGGTCTCCATATTGACCCAACTGTTGCCACAAGTCTCATGGGGAACTATGCTTTGTTAGTTTACACTGCTGTGGTAGCTGTCTTTTTTTTTTTTTTGCCGAAGCGTGGTAGTTGTCTTCTTGATGGGTGTACAAATCATGCTTGTAGATAAAATATCTTCTATGTTGTTGAAATTCATGATGGGTATCTAAAACATTTCAGTGACTTAAACTGTTTGAGGCATTGAGCTAACAGCTTTGTAGTTGAAACTCTTACATTAATGTACACAAAGTAGGAATGGACTTCAGTTCAGAAATCTTATATGTAGTTGAAACTCATGATGCGTATCTAAAACATTTCAGTGACTTAAACTGTTTGAGGCATTGAGCTAACAGCTTTGTAGTTGAAACTCTTACATTAATGTACACAAAATAGGAATGGACTTCAGTTCAGAGAATTGAGTATCTCAGTTTAACAATCTGTCACGCCTCAGGTTTACCAACAAAAACTTATAATTAGGTTTCATGTTGATGTATCCATTTGGGATCTCAAAGCGTCAAACCCAAGTTGATGTTGTAATATTGCATATACACAACTGAACGACTACTATATTCCATACAGAAATGCATTTTGTTGTGAATTTCATTATCTGTTGTGTCCATTAGTAAGTTTGAATTGCCCAGCTAAGTTTGGATCTAACACCATTTTTGCAACTGACAATCGCAGTCTGGGTGCTGCAAGCCGCCGTCGTCATGCGGATACGGCTACCTGAACGAGACATTCTGGAACACGAACACTGGTGTCTCGAATGGCGTGGTGACCGACCCTGATTGCAGCAAGTGGAGCAACGACCAGCAGACGCTCTGCTATGAGTGTGACTCATGCAAGGCGGGCGTCCTCGCGGGCATCAAGAAGAGCTGGCGGAAGGTGGCAATCATCAACATCGTGGCGCTGATCATCCTCGTCATCGTCTACGTCGCCGGCTGCGCTGCCTTCCGCAACGCCAAGAGAATGGACAACGACGAGTCGTACGGCATGGCGAGGATGACCAAGTCCAGGCCGAGCAGGTTCCAGTTCTAGGCTGCTGCGGCAGGACCGGAAAGACTACTTCCTGTACAAAGTGCCACTGTGGCGGCCTAAACTATACTTCTTGCTGAAATGTGGGGTGAACAAAACTTGATGTTTGGGTTTTGTGACTGCTTTGTTGTTTAGGTAGGTCTATTCTGTATTGGGGGTACATGATGAGGTTGGAAGGAACAAGAAGAGTTGCCTCACTTAGGATGTATTATTATTCTGCACTTAGAGATTTTGATTTGTCATCTTCCTTAGAAGATTATGTTATTATGGTTGAAGAAGGGCAGGTCATGGAAGATATGGAGTTGTGCTGCTATGCAACTAAATACTGAAGTTGTAGAGGTAGGGTGCTTCAAGTATTTGCCACTCGTTGCGGCACGGAGGAGTCGTGCCGCCTGAAGCTTCTCTGCAGTGGCGCGTTAATCTTGGTGCCTACATAAAGATTGTGGATTAATTCAGAGCTAGGATACGTAAGACTTGCAATTGATCCAGAGCAGGACTGAATGTGTGTATGCCACTGAACTGATGACAGAACAGTGCTGTACGTACGCAGCAACTAATAACTGGACATCTAAACTTGCTAGCTGAAGAAAAGTTTATGTATCTTGACCTTTTAATTTACTGTAAAGTGATGATCTAGCTCGCTAGGTACTAGAAAAAAAATTATGGCTTAATTTTCCTGAGAAAGGCGGTAGTAGCTAATTAAGCTAGGGCCGGCTGGCTGTGTGCAATTGCAAGAGCCGGTACATATGCATGCATCCTTTTGGTCTGAAATGGGCACTGAAATATGCTGTCTCTCTCAATGGCACTGAAATGGGCTGTACATGTTTTCTTTGCTTTCGCCATTTCGATCAAATAGCTTTATCTAGCCATGTGAATCCTCTAAAGAAAAATAGAACTAGCCATGTGAAACTAACTCATCTACCAGTCAGAAGGGAAGCATGCCATGTTCTGGTTTCTCTGATTTTATTTTTTATTTGCGGTGACTCTGAATTTGTTTTTGTTTAGAAAAGTGACCACACATAGTAAGACTAAGCAGGAACACAGAAAAGCAGAGGTGAGCAGTTAAGTGTCAGCTTCAGGCCTACCTGAGCATTAGCATTGTGGAATTGGACAGCCACCACTCCGATTCTGGGCAAGACATGATGAGGTCCTACAATGTGTAGCCACTCCTTGACTGATCTGCAAATCCAACAGGAAATATGCACATGATAAATAACTTCCAATAGATAGATAAATGTTAAAAACAGACAATATATGTCAACAGGGTCAACGATCCACTGATACCATTTAGTTCAGTTGGTAATATTTTGCCATGTGAAACCTGAATATATCTCTAACTCTGTATTAAGGTATGAAGACAATATTTCTTAATATTATACATCGTTATACATATATGCATGTATTGGTAACAACTAACAACACACAGCATAACAGCATGCAAATCACTACCTGAAGTTCAAACAAGCCCAACATTGAATATGTATCCTTCTGAGCTTCAGATACTTCCTTTCATACATGTATACTGATATCGTATCACGAAAACAGTAAGCAGTTTTGAACATTCAGAGGCTGGAGTTCTCGTTATTGATGGACCACCGCCGTTAAGAACGAGTAACTAAAAGATTTAGTGCTATGCAACCAATGCCCTGCTCTATAGCTGTAATACACATCCGTCTTCCAATAGTCGCACAAAACCAGTCCTGTCGCACAAAACTAGTCCTGCCAACATCATGTGACTTGAAACCCAGAGGTATGCATCTCTGATAACATGCATTTCTGCAGCATAATTTCTCATCAGCGTTCATTCTCAAGGGATTCTTTTCTCTGAGCAGGATGCACCAAGCGCATTCACTGAAACCAAATATTCCTCTCTTATGCTTCTCAACATGTCACATCGGCAGCACTCCAAGTCTTCTGCTTCTTCGCGTAGCCAAATTGTTGGATCGGCTATCTCCATGGCTCTGTGGCCTAGAGCAGGGATCTTTGAACATGCCATCAGTAGTGTTAGAGTTATATTATGTGTCCATGTATACCTGTATAGTTTCCTCGTTGTATGAGGGGTTTCCTACATATTTGTCACCTGTACATGTACTATATATTGTGGCCTTTGGCCCCTGAAAATACAAGTTGCGTATTTCCCTAACATGGTATCATAAGCTAGGTTTTTTTTCTCTCGTTCTTGGACGCGCAACTCGTCCGTCGTCGCCGCCGTTTTTCTTTTCGCTGGAGTGTGTCTTCCGCTGCCCCAACGTCCTCCAGGCCGTCCGCCGTCTCCGTCCGGCCGACTGCCGCTGCCCCGCCGCCTTCCAGGCCGTCCGCCGTCGCCGTCCGGCCAACCGCCACTGCCCCGCCGCAGGCTGCAGTCTTCATCTGGGCCGCTGCCGCCGTACTCTGGTCGTCGCCGCCCTTCCAGTCTGCCGCCTCCGTCCCGGTAGTTGCCGCCGACGCACCATCTGATTGCCGCCGTGGTCTCCAGGCCATCCCTCTGGTGTCCCACCGCCGTGGTCTCCCTACTCAGGCAGCAGCCCCTCAGGTGTTCGTGAAGAAGCTCGTCCGTTCCAGATCGGACTGTGAGATCGATTTTGACCAGATCATTCAGATCGGTTGGTAAAAAAAAATGTCTTCGTCATCGGGCTATGTCTCCATCCCTCGCTGCCCGGTGATTTTTGATGGTGCTAACTACACCGAGTTTGCTGGCTTCATGCGCATTCACATGCGTGGTCTTCGTCTATGGGGTATTCTTACTGGAGAGGTCCCCTGTCCACCGTGCCCGGTTTTGCCTGTGGTTCCTACACAGCCGAAGCCCCTGGTTCTTGCTGCTACTACTTCTCAGGCTGATAAGGATGCAGCCAAGGATACTGATGCTACTGCGGTTCGCGCTTATGAGAAGAAGGTCGAGGAGTACGATGCTTCCCTTACCGCTTACCGTGATGATTTGGTTGCCTACACTCAGTGGATTGATGAGCATGCTCGTGCTGCGGCGGTCTCCTGGTGAGAATCCAGGTTTGCCTTTTGTTATCACTGTTCATTTTATCCACGCATGACATATCCTCATGGTTGCTATGATCTTCTAGTGTTTGACTTAGTGACAGTGACACCAGAGAATTTCTGTACGGCTTTGTTATTTCAGTTTGGTTGTTCTCTCTCCCTTTCAAGAAAACTTTCTTTTAGTCAGCATGATGTGTAATCATACAATATAATACGAGCCGTAGACACGATGCAGTGTGGTCTAATCCTTGACTGTGTTCATCCCATTTCAAGTTTCTTGGGCCCAAACTATGTTAGGACGCTCAATAGCTCATCATGTAACCACTCAGTAACAAGATACTCCTACAATACCATGGTCATGGGTTACCTAGATTAAGAATTCAGTAAACATGATATTTTTCTATACCTAGACAAAATTCTGATTCAGTTATTCACAAAATAACCCATGCTGTTTTTTGTGAATTGTGAACAAAGTGTGTGATGTACTCACACGGTTTAGACTTCATCATGCTTATAGGCCTCTTGAGTTCCTAGTACTCATGCTTATACGCGTACCATTCATTGTTGCAGGAACAGAAGCTCCTCTATATATGTTTGACTGATTTCATTTGAAATTAAGCTGAGTGCATGTCAATAAGCTAGATAGCTTTCTTGCGCCAATCTCAGTGCTTAGTTAGTTATTCTGCACCATGTTAGTACTCATTATTAGCTAGTATAGTTGCAACGTTCGGTTATGTGAGATATGGGAGGATACCAACATGATAGCAAGCAAAGTCCTCCAGGTTGAGCACAATCAGCACGAAGTGTCGCTGCGCCTCCCTCCGAGAGGATGTAGGCGCGCGGTCACCTAAACCTATGAGCACGTTGTTTCGTTGTTCTGCTTGGCGATCAGTATATCGATACGTAGCATCAACACGTTTGCTGAGGGTAGTTTTAACTAGGGAACTAGATCACGTAGGCGAGCGTTGCCGCGCCCGTCTATTAGGTAAATAGATTTTAATTATGTATGAAATATATTTTGATTTCATTTCCAAAGTGTTGGACTGCATGTAGGTTGGGCCCATGTACTACATTTTCCATGTGTAGAAACAAAGAACGTAAAAAAAAAACTAAAAACAAGATAGGTTTGTAGTTCAGTTCTCTCCATGTGATAATAGAGATCTCATGAACATATATAAAAGGCCACTACTTTTTAACATCAAATTAATCACCAGGATCCTTTAACGCCAACTACCAATTTTTAAGAACAAAACATAGTACAGAAAAAACAGAACATAAGATCGATGTAGTTTCCTCGGTCAAGTTCTCCAATTCTTCCACACCGAGAATTTCAGAAGAACGAAGATATAATTTGAATGATCGTCGAAAACGAGCAGCGCTTTGATGAGAAAAGTCACTACAAGAAATATGTCAACTAGTGACTCACAAATTTGGTCACTAAAAGGTCATAATTTTTCATCTATGACCTTTTATGACCAAAATCTGAAGGTCACATACCGAGCGTCTCAAACGGTCATATGTGACATTTTTTTCGAATTGGTCATAACCATCTATGACCAAATTTGATGGTCATAACTCTTATGACCAATTTTTTTGGTCACGCGCTGTCTGGCATAGCCACGTCAGATCCTACGTGGTCAATCCTACGTGGCATGATTGTGACCAAATCAGAAGGTCATAGAACAGATTCAGCCCGGTCCACGTTGGTCACTAGATGGGCCAAGCCCAAATGTTCGGCCCGTTAATATTTTTTTCGGCATTTCTTTTTGAAATTATAACTCTTCCGTATGTGCCAGCCCAACATTTTCGGCCCATGTATGTTTTTTATCTTTTTTTTAGTTTGCCGCTACCTTATATGGGCCAGCCCAACTATTTTCAGCCCATTTATGTTTGTTTCTGCAATTTCTTTTCGACATTATCATTCCTCTATATGGGTCAGCCCAAGTTTGTTCCAGGCATTTCTTTACGGGCCGTGGCCATTATACAGTCCAAAGAGTTCGGGCCCAAGGCCTCTCTAGCCCAGTTGTACAGTATAAGCTGAAATTCAAATCCAGAAATTCAAGTTCATTTGAATTCAAATTTAATTTTTTGAATTCGAGCAAATTTGAGTTACAGCTAATATCCCAGGAATTCAAATCAACACATCAATTCATAACTCAATCATATATTCTTCCAGATTCAAATCACAGACCAAAATTACCATATTGAAGATCAGGTTCATCACCATCAGGTTTACATGCAAGACCATAACTTACATCCAAAGCCAGGTTCACATCACCATCAGACCAAAACTTACCATCCTAGCTAACTTAACATCCTATCTTACCATCAGGAACCATCCTCACAGAACTTTAGCTCCCATCAGTGACATAAACTGAGCCAACCTCTCATTTGTTTCATCAGATCAGGTACCTGCTGCACAAGAGTGAGAATAATTCAGTTCAGGAGAACAAAGCATCAAAAATCCAGTAAACAAGATAAACATACTCCAGTTTGTATATACAAGGAACAAATGCATCAAGGTCTGGGAGTAGTCAAAGCATAGCACAGGCAAAGATAGAGGCAATTGTTTGCGAAACTGAAGTATGAACAAACTATCTTAATATAAATTGTCTCAGAAAACAAGCAGGCAACATGCCACAAGAACACATAACAGAGAAAAACTGTGTAAGAAAGAGAAAATGGGCACCTTTTTCACATCAGGGACAGTATATTTCCTTGGAAATATCAGCGTAACCCTACAAAGTACAATATGCATCAGACAAGAAACCACTAGAGATAAACAATCAAGATAGACCGATTATGGTGTTCAATCTATGCTACAACATCGTCATCAGGATTAAAACAACATATGGATACTCAAAGAGTGCTGGATGAGACCATATACAATACCACTTCAACAAAATATGTCGCAGTGCACCATTTGACAACGTGTCGGCCTCCCACACGCCAATGTCAAGCTGAACCAAACCGACGATGAGCAGGAGTCGAAGGCACACCGCACCTCATGCAGTTTTGCACCTCACATATTAGAAGAAGTTCACATATTAGAAAAGGAAGGAGGATAATTAAGATACTATGTAAAAAACCTGCGAGAAGGATGACCATCACAATCATAGTTCAAGAATATTTAATTACCCATTGCATAATCAACCCAGCTATGAGAATTTGTGCATCCCTCAACTCAATGCGTCACAGCAAAAGAACAAAGAAGATGATCACCACGAAGAAGGGACATGATGAGCTCACCTGAGGGACGTGGTGCAGCGGCAGAAGCCAAGGAGGTAGTCGAAATGTCGGAGTCCGGGACCAGCCAAGCCTACTACCAGTCACGAGGACACAACCAGCCCAGCAGCATCACCGCCGTCAGAGCAATCACCACCGTCCAAGCTTTATCGAGCTTCCTGAAAATTTCAAAGTGAATATCTTAGAGGAAGCTACAATTGGCATATACACAGTAAGGGCAGGGTTTAAATAACTAAGTCATGTTTAAAAGAGTAAACTGGAGTATAATTAGCATGTAACTGGTAAATATATACCTAGTATCTACTTATCAATCAACACATGTCATTAAGTAGAAGCACAATACTTGTAACAGATGATTTGTAGACACAGAAAGGAAACAATTCTAGATTCAGTAAAAACAAGAGGAAGAAGACCTTTCTGCAAGCTACTGGTTTAATTTTATTAAAAGGAGATGATGATGTAGAAAAACAAATAGCATGGAGTAATCAAGTAAGGCCTGAACTATTAGCTCTGGGCCCTGTTTGTGAAAGGTATAAACAAATAGCATCGAGTAATCAACTAAGGCCTAGATGCGCTCAAAAATACAGAAAAGGACCGGAGAACTAGAGCTCCAAGAGAGGGACGGAAGGCTGCCTCCTGACCTGCGGTGAGCCATGGCGGTGGATCGATCTTACAGCGGACGAAACCCTAGGGGTAGATGCGGTGCCTTGCATCTCTGTCCTTGTCGAAGAGGCCGGAGGACTAGAGCTCCTTTGGGTCTGCGAGAGCACGAGCGAGGGGGGTCAGCAAGGATCAAGGATCCGGAGAAGAAGCGAGCAGGCGTCAGGACTCAGGAGACGGACCTGCGACTTGTCTGCGTGACGGAACGCGATACTGGAGACGGGGAGGGGCGTGTTGTAGACGATGGCGTGGTTGATGCACTAGTTGTGGAGGAATCTGGAGAGGACGCGGCCGTCGGCGGTGAGCCCCGCGTGGTCGGCGACGCCGAAGACCTGCCGCTTGTGGGAGGAGAGCTTGTTGGCAGATCCGAATAGCCGAGGTTGGAGACGACGCTGAAGCCGAGCTCCGTGGTCGGCGACGTGGAAGCCGAGCTCCGTGGTCGGCGACGCGGAAGACGGCTGCCCCGAGACGTTCACCTCAAACCCTAGGCCACGCGGCGCCGCGGTCCGGCCAGCTCGACGGAGCGTCGCGCATGGAAGCACGCGAACACCGGCGAGCAAGCCAGCCGCTGCGCCATGCAGGCTGGGCGGTGGCGCCTCTCTCTCCGGGCGAGGCTGATGGTGCGGTAGCAAGAGATGGGACCGGGGGAGGTGAACGAGAGAACGGGGCGGCGGCTAGGTAGGAGGGATAGAGGCTAGGGCGACACGCTGCTTATATTCCGGACGCGTGCGCTCCCGGCCGTTCGATCGGCATCGGGCGACATCCGGCGCTCCAGCACCTATTCAACGGGCCTAAGGCCCAGTAAGGGAACAGAGGCTGTCTAGTTTAGGCCTAGTTCGGCAGAATCATTATACTAAAAAAAATACTTTTTTGGCTGAAATAAGTAGGTTTTGGGGCTTATTTTTTGCCACAATTCTATGACACCATATGTTAAAAATATTAGACCACAATTTAAGCACAAATATGGCAATTGTTTTGGAAATAATTTCGCAAGACTCTACTCCTAGCTACGAACGGTCGTGTCCGCCGTTTTGACCCTATTTTGAAATCGGCATACAAAATTCAAAAAACTTCAAATAAATGGAAAACCTTCGCCTTGTGTCACTATATGTGTCCTAGTATCCATATAAAATAATAAACTTGGAATACGGATTTTTTTTTGAAAAGTGTTCTCAGAAATGAGCTATCATCTACCAAGATTCATAGCTTTGAGGCCAAATGATGAATGTTATTGCCACATTCATTGCATAGTTTGTTCAAGTGTTCCCATATTGGGCACAAACGTGCATCTTGGAACCACGAACAATGTTCCCGAATAAAGTTTTCATTTTCCTTTCACAAAAAAATCATTTTTCATTTTCCGAATGCGAAAAATGGGTTTTTTTTGTGAAGCACCTACCAAAACTATGTTGCAAAACTGGAGCAATAAATTTTCTAAAAATACAAGACCACATTGTATCTACAAATATCCAAATGTTATGTCTCAAAGTATTTCCATTCACCTCTCGTGAAAAAGACAAATTTCTGTGGATTCAGTAGGAAGCGGGTCAAATTTGAACTACAACTGCCTCGTAGTTTGCTCATGATTTTTTTAAAAATCACTTTTGGGTACACAAGTACCTATTTCATCAGAGATACAACAATAGTTTCACCATATTCAACCCCTAGCTACGAACGGTCATGCCCGCCGTTTTGACCGTATTTTGAAATCGGCATACAAAATTCAAAAAAATTCAAATAAATGGGAAACCTCCGCCTTGTGTCCTAGTATCCATAAAAAATAATAAACTTGGAATACGGATTTTGTTTTTCAAAAGCTTTGAATCCAAATGACGAATGTTATTGCCACATTCATTGCATAGTTTGTTCAAATGTTCCCATATTGGGCACAAACGTTCATCTTGGAACCACGAACAATGTTGCCGAATAAAGTTTTCATTTTCCTTTCACAAAAAAATCATTTTTCATTTTCCGAATGCGAAAAGTGGTTTTTTTTTGTGAAGCACCTACCAAAACTATGTTGCAAAATTGGAGCAATAAATTTTCTAAAAATACAAGACCACATTGTATCTACAAATATCCAAATGTTATGTCTCAAAGTGTTTCCATTCACCTCTCGCGAAAAAGACAAATTTCTGTGGATTCAGTTGGAAGCGGGTCAAATTTCAACTACAACTGCCTCGTAGTTTGCTCAAGATTTTTATAAAAATTCATTTTTAGATACACAAGTACCTATTTTATCAGAGACATAACATTAGTTTTGCAAGATTCGACACCTAGCTACGAACGGTCATGTCCGCCGTTTTGACCGTATCTTGAAATCGTCATACGAAATTAAAAAAAATCAAATAAATGGAAAATCTTCGCGTGGTGTCATTATATGTGTCCTAGTTTCGAGAAAAAAAATATAAACTTGGAATACAACAAATATTTTGAAAAAGTGTTCACAGAAATGAGCTATCATGTACGAAGCTTCACACCTTTCAGGCCAAATGACGGATGTTATGGCTACATTCATGGTATAGTTTGATTAAATATGCCCATATTGGACACATGCGTGTATCGTGGAACCGTGAACAATGTTGCCGAAGAAACTTTTCATTTTCCTTTCACGAAAAAAATCATTTTTCAATTTCCGAGTGAAAAAATGGGTTTTTTTGTGAAGCACCTACCAAAAATATGTTTCAAAATTGGAGCAATCCACTTTCTAAAAATACTAGACCACATATAACGTAGAAAAAAATAAATTTTTGCAGCCAAACTATTTCCAACAACCTCTCGTAAAAAAGACAAGTTTCTGCCAAATCAGTAGGAATCGGGTCAAATTTGAACTACAGGTGCCTCGTAGTTTGCTCAAGATTTTAAAAAAAAAATCATTTTTAGATACACAAGTACCTATTTCATCAGAGACACAACATTAGTTTTGCAAGATTCAACCCCTAGCTACGAACGGTCATGTCCGCCGTTTTGACCGTATCTTGAAATCGTCATACGAAATTCAAAGAAAATCAAATAAATGGAAAACCTTCGCGTGGTGTCATTATATGTGTCCTAGTTTCGAGAAAAAAAAATAAACTTAGAATACAACAAATATTTTTAAAAAGTGTTCACAGAAATGAGCTATCATCTTTTGCACAAACGTGCACCTTGGAGTGGAGAACAATGTTGCCAAAGAAAGTTTTTATTTTCTTTGCACGAAAAAGTCATTTTTTTTCAGAGTGCAAAAAATGGGGTTTTTTGTGAAGGACCTATCAAATATTTGTTGTAAAATTGGATCACAACATTTAAAAAACATATTAGACCACATGATATGTACAAATAACCAAATGGTTGGGTGTATAAAGGTTTCCATCCACCTCTCGTAAAAAAGACAAATTTCTGTGGATTCAGTAGGAAGCGTGTCAAATTTGAACTGCAGGTGCATGATAGTTTTATCTTTATTTTTTAATAAAACTTTTTTTAGCTACACAAGTAGTCATTTCTTTAGAGATCCAACAAAATACTTCCAATATTCCAGCCCAATATTTGTTTTATCTTGCATTTAAATTTAAAAGAGTAATCTCAAATTTTTATTTCAAATTCCACAAAATCCTATATAAAGCAAGATATAAGCTTAGGTTTTTCTGTATATTATTTCAAATAAACACAGTCCCTGGTAGTCTATAATTATAGAGTACATATTTATAAAGTTTTCAGTTTATTTGGTTGAAATTGGAGTTCAAAATCAAAGGTTATAAAAGAATAAAACCAAAGAAAAAAAGGAACCAGCCGAGCCGGCCTAGCCCAGCAGTGCGACTCGGAATGGGCTTTGGCCCAGGACGAATAAAACCTGAGAAAAAAAGGAACCAGCCGAGCCGGCCTAGCCCAGCAGTGCGACTCGGAATAGAAAAAAAATAAAAAGAATAGAGCACAAAAAAGAGGACCAGCCGAGGTGGGCCGGCCCAGCCTAGCGGCGCAGCCGAACCATTTCCGGTTCTTCGAATGGGCTTTGGCCCAGGACGGTTTACAAGTACAAAACAATTTCCTGGTATGTTACGACACAGACCTGCACTGGCTTCTGTGCGTGGCGTGTGTAGGGAAGGTCGTGAGTTCGATCCTCCTCGTTGCGCAATTTCTTTTACTTTCCGAGGTTTGTGGTGTACACCTGTCAGGTCGGTGGTTAGTCCCACATGTCATGCGTGTGGTCGGTCCTACACGTCAGTCTTGGTCGGTCCCATGTGTCATGTCTGGGCGGGCCCGCATGTCAATTTTGGTGGGTCCCGGTGATGGGTTCCGCATGCCAGGTTGGTGATGGGTCCCACACGTCAATTTTGGTGGGTCCCACATGTCATGTCTGGGTGGGTCCCACTTGCCATGTTGGACATAGATCCCGCATGTCAGGTCGGTGATGGGTCCCGCATGTTAGGTTTGTGGTGGGTCCAACCTATCATTGGATAGACGTGCATGGTCAACAAGTCAATATGTGGTCCCACCTATTAGTGGTAGGTTTAAATTGACACATGGACATGCCACGTAGGCCAAAATTGACACATGGAGCTGACACATAAGCGAAACTGCTGAGGTGGCCGTCCCGTCATTTCAACACATCACAAATTAGCGAGCATGACTATCGGATATTCAAACCGGGTGGTGGGTCTAGATGCACCCATTAGGTAATTTATTTTTGGTTTTTTTTCAGAATGTCAAAAAATTACAGAAAATAATCCGGATGTACGTTACAGCGTGATGTGTTAGCACAAAAATTGGCATGGTGGAAAAACTTTTTTAGCAACCTGTACAAAAAAGACAAAATTCCGACACGTATATGTACATTTCCGTATGTCCGAATTTGTCTTTTTTGCACAGGTTGCAAAAAAAGTTTTTTCATCGCGTAACTTTTTGTGCTGACTTGAAATGTGTTGGACTACATGCAAAAATTTTATTTTGAATTTTTTGACATTTGGAAAAATGTTTTTTGGGTAGTGGGTGCATCTGCACCCACTACCCAAATCGCCGCCTCCGCATGACTATTTATATTGGTCGTAATCGATCAATACTAAGTGGTAAACCACAGTTGACTGCATTATGACCATTTCGTGTAAGAAGACTACGACCTTTCTGACCAAAATGGTCGTTATGTTTTCGTGTTTGGACCCTCCTAAACAGCTCGTGACCAATTAGTTCCAAATAGTCATAGATCTATGACTAATATTTTTAAGGTCACTGTCAGAAGGTCATAAGTTGACATATTTCTTGTAGTGAGTGAATCCAAACATAACTCGAAGTTGCATCAATTTAGTAGCTTGCCATCCGAATCAGATATTATAATGTGGTTAATGAAAACTCAAGGCTGACCATCTGCTAGCCTCTGTGCAACGCCCTCGTTCTTGTCCTCCAGTTCTGAATTTGAAGATCATTTACATTTATTTTGATGATGTTCTTATAGAACTTGCAAAAAGGAAAGTACAAAATATTTACTGGTATAAAGGAAGGTATCAATGCAATGTGAAAACTATTATTAGGACAAATGAAGAGAACACGACAGGCAAATTAGAGCAGACGTTTAGCAAACAATATAAATCAGAGTAAAACTTGAGAACACAACATTACATAATCAACTCCTAGAGGGAACAAAGACGGCGTGTGTATATGCAAGAAATAAAATGTGGATCAGGAATCCAGTAGTACAAGGCCCGTGACCTCTAAGACTCCATAGCATAGCTTCCCAAAAGTAGCACAAGAATCTATGCATTACATCAACACTACACGAGTACCAATGTACCAAACTCTTCGTGTGACACCAGATTTTCAGTAAATTGTATCTTACTCCAGGTAACCTAGTAGTATTCGTATACACATAAATGTGTAAATTGTTAGACTTAGTAATCAAGCATCCATTGAGTAATTAACTACGGTACAAAAAAGTGAATGAATCGAATTGTGAATGGATAGCTGTATTGCAAACCAAACTGAGCTGCTATTTGATATATTTTAAAATCTGCATGCGGTGGCTAAATTTACAGCATACCATTGAAAATATGTATACTCTGCTATTCTGTTCCTTTATCTTAATTAAGAATTTATAGGGAGTAAATTAAATTACACAATTTTTGAAGAAAAAGACGTACCATGGAAATATTTGCAAAACTGGAATGTACTGTCAAAAAATTACAAGCTATTAGGGAAATGAAGTGTGTAATAATAATAGTAAATAGATCTCTACCATCACTTTTCCATTAACCATTATAACCCTAAAAGGGTGCCAATCTGCATTTCTAGTATGAGTCCCCCAATTTGAGCAGAGAATAGCTGCAGCAACTTGTGCGCATCTTTTGACAACTTCAGCCTACCAGCATTTGCAAGTGTTCATATCAAGCTCGCCCATCCTTTTGATGCATATAGTTGCTTGGCCAGTTCTAGAATGTAGAAAGCACTGCATAGCCTGTAACAGATCAGAAGGAGAATGAAGTTTAGATGTTATGCAAAAATACAGGTAATCATAAACAACATCACATAACCCGGAAAAGGACAAAGTTTTCCAAATCCCCCATTGTTTCCAAATGAATGGCATGTTCGCAAATAGCAGAGGTCTTGGTGACTTGGCTAAACATTTGCACTTCGCTGGTTGTATTCGGGATCATAATTTGGATTTCTTAGCTATTTCTGAGACGGGCATGCGGGAGTTCTCGCAAGGTCTATTGAACCGGCTTTCAGGTGGTATAGATTTTGCTTGGTATTCCCATCCTTCGCGCGGACGCTCCGGGAGCATTTTATTAGGCATCAGGACTGATACCATGGATGTGTTGGCTGTTTCGGATGGCGATTTTCATATAAAAATGCACATCCGAAATAAAGCAGACAATTTCATTTGGAGTCTTGTCGCTGTGTATGGGCCGGCTCAGGAGGAGTTTAAATCCGCTTTTCTTTGTGAAATGGTAAACTTAGCAAAAGATAACCCGCATCCGTTCATCATCGGTGGGAACTTTAACTTGCTTCGTTATCCATTCGAGAAAAACAGGGGTCGGTTTGACAATCGTTGGCCTCTTTTGTTCAACGCGGTCATTGACAGTTTGAACTTAAGAGAGATATCAATGGTTGGGAGACAGTTCACTTGGGCTAATTCTCTCCCTGAACCCACATACGAGAAATTAGACCGTGTACTGATGGACACCGATTGGGAATCTAGGTTCCCATTGGTATCGGTACGGGCTCTAGAACGTATTG
Source organism: Poa pratensis (assembly GCA_947311845.1). NCBI lineage: Eukaryota > Viridiplantae > Streptophyta > Magnoliopsida > Poales > Poaceae > Poa > Poa pratensis. The sequence continues at coordinate 22,410,715 of CAMZMU010000113.1, forward strand.
AGGGTTTGTCAGACCATGCTCCTATTCTTTTGACCACATGCATGTCTAGACCATCGTGTAACCACCGTTTCAAGTTTGAACTTGGATGGTTGCATCGCGAGGGCTTCCATGAGATGATCAAAAGAATTTGGGAAATACCAGTTACTGGCGATTCACCTATCCAGAGATGGAACAACAAGATCCGGGCTTTACGCACACATCTTGTTGGTTGGGCTCGTCACACTACTGGTTTACTTAAAAAAGAAAAAATACGACTATCTTCGATAATTGATGCTCTAGAGGCATTAGCAGAAGTTCGGCTATTATCTACACAAGAAATTGAGCTTAAGAGGCAATCTAATGCGGAGATAGCAAAACTTCTGCGTGAGGAAGAGTTAAAATGGTATCAACGCTCCAAAGCACAATTCATCCTCGAAGGGGATTCGAATACTCGTTACTTCCACAGTATTGCCATTGGCAGACACAGGAAAAAGCGTATTCACTCACTAGTCCACGATGAGGGAACGATTGAGGGTCAGGAACAACACAAGTCGTATATTACTAATTATTATAAGGGCCTGTTCGGAGCACCAGAGGAAGGAAACTTCACATTGGATGAGTCTAGAATGGCCGACATACCCTAGGTTTCTGTTGAGGAAAATAGTCTACTCACTAACCCCTACTCAGAGGATGAAGTAAGAAAGACGGTTTTCTAAATGGAACACAATAAAGCCCCTGGACCTAATGGTTTCCCAGCTGAGTTCTATCAAAATTTCTAGGATGTAATCAAGTTTGATCTGCTTCAATTGTTCGCCTGTCTCCATGTTGGACAGTTGGAGCTATTTCGGCTCAACTTTGGTAAAATAATTCTATTACCTAAGGTTAACGAGACAGAGAGGATCCAACAATTCAGACCTATATGCCTCCTTAACGTTAGTTTTAAAATATTCACTAAAGTTGCCACGATTCGGCTGAACAGTGTGGCGGATCATGTGGTTCGTCCTTCTCAGACTGCTTTCATGCAAGGTCGCAACATCCTAGATGGGGTGGCAATCCTACATGAAACAGTTCACGAACTGCATAGGAAAAAGCTGAATGGGGTAATTTTGAAAATTGATTTTGAGAAAGTTTATGATAAAGTTAAATGGTCTTTCCTTCAGCATACTCTCAGAATAAAAAGATTTTCTGATGAGTGGCGTGCGCTTAGGGCCAGTTCTTTTCAGCTTAGGCTTGTGCAGAAACGGTTTAATCTTAGCTGCCCCAGAGAAACTGCAGTGAAAATAAGCCCTGTAAAAACCGCAGTCCAGTTCTTTTCACCTTACGTCGTCTAAGTTTAATTTTTGAGTTGTATGTAAAAAAGTCAACAATGCCGCTAGCCCTAGGCAGTGGTTGTGTGATATACTGTATAATTTAAAATATGTGTTATCTAATGTGTGTACCGAGTAAAGTACATTAAAAATTGTATAGTTTTTCAATTTATTTCATCCTCTAACAAACAATAGCACCGACAAAAGCAATCACAAAATAATATGCTAATCTACCGTTGTAGAGTACAGTACGCAGCAGCTACAAAATCAATCATCAAAATCGATTTATCGACCACAGCACGTACAAGCAATAGCATATCTATTGGAGAAGGTACCTTGCGTCAGTTGCGTGCGTCCATCTCGTATTCGCGTGGTCGGGGACGTCAGCGCTGGGCTGAGGCGGAGCTGCCGAGCTGGGCGAGGTCTGTACGGCGTAGCTGGGAAACTTCGGGGCGGCGGAGCTAGGCGAGGTATGTACAGGGTAGCTCAGAAACTTCGGGACAGCGGAGATGGGCGAGGTCAGGACGGCGGCGCTGGGCGCTTCTAGGTAGGGGAGGCGGTGCTGGTAGAGGCGAGGTCGTACACGATGGCGACGTGTAGGCACTGTGGCGGATCTCCGGCATCGGCCGGTAACGGAGCTGCTCGACGCAGAGGGGCGGCGGCGTGCTCGTGTCGCGTAGGAAAATAACACGATTCGCCCAGGACCAAAGATATGGGATGTGGTGGGATGGCATTTTAGAGGTAATAACGGCTCGTCCGAGGGGCAGTTCGGGAAGAAACGAAATTTGCATAAAGGGAGAAGCTCGGGAAGCTGCGGGAAGCTGCGGTCGCTTCTTCCAACTACACAGGGAACGGCGGTGGCTGGAAAATTAAGCTCGGCTTAAAATTCGAGTTCTTTTTGGCTGCAGCTTAATTTCACAGTTAAGCCAGTTGATAAGCCGAAAAGAACTGGCCCTTGCTTTGTTTTGGGTGGAAGTGTAGCCATTAAAATCAATGATGACATTGGTAAATACTTTTAAACTGAAAAAGGCCTTAGACAAGGTGACCTGTTATCGCCGATACTATTTAATATAGTGGCCGATATGTTGGCTATCTTGATCAAACGCGCTAAGTCTGAGGGCCAAATTGAAGGAATGATTCCACATCTAGTTGATGGTAGCTTATCGATTCTTCAATATGCCGACGACACAATTCTTTTTATGGAACATGACATCGAAAAAGCTCGTAATCTCAAGTTAATCTTGTCAACATTCGAGCAACTATCGGGTCTTAAAATAAATTTCCATAAAAGCGAATTGTTTTGTTTCGGCGAGGCCCAGAAAAACGCCTCCTTGTATGCCGAACTCTTCGGCTGTATGCAAGGTCAATTTTCTATCAACTATTTGGGTATTCCGATCCACTATCAGAGACTCACTAATGCTGAATGGAAATTGGTGGAGGAGAGACTTCAAATCCGTTTAAATAGCTGGAAAGGCAAACTCCTATCCTGGGGTGGAGATTGGTTCTCATTAACTCAGTACTAACAAGGGGGGGAGATTGGTTCTCATTAACTCAGTACTAACAAATATGGTACTGTACATGATTTCTTTCTTCCAACTACCCAAATGAGTCTTAAAACAGTTGGATTATTTCCGATCAAGATTCTTTTGGCAAGCGGATAGTGAAAAGAAAAAATATCGACTGACCAAATGGAGTGTGGTTTGCCGTCCAAAAGACCAAGGTGGGCTCGGTGTTCATGACCTTGAGGTCAAGAATAGAGCCTTGCTTGGTAAATGGCTATTCAAGTTTCTTTCTGAAGATGAAGTTTGGCAAACCCTTCCGAGGAGAAAGTATGTAGGCTCTAAAGCGGTATCTCAGGTTTTTTGGAAACCTGGTGATTAACACTTCTGGGCAGGCCTTAGGGCGACGAAAAAGTTCTTTTTCCCACATGGATCATTCTCAATTAGGAATTGATCGGAAATTTATTTCTGAGAGGATAAATGACTTGGCCAATCCACTCACCGGGAACAATATCCGGTTTTATACAATATTGTGCGACACAAAGGCGACACGCTCGCCAAGGTGATGGGTACTTCCCCACCAAATTTATCGTTCAGAAGAAGTCTATTAGGACCTAGACAAGCATCTTGGAATGCGTTGCTTCTCTGGTTGGGCTCTGTCCCGTTGACGGAAGGCTCAGATCAACTTCGTTGGAATCTCACTAAGAATGGTAAATTCTCGGTTGATTCTATGTATAGGGCTTTAATCCACCCTGAAGTCCCGGTCGATACTAATAAGAAATTTTGGAAGATGAATATTTCGCTAAAAACGAAAGTGTTTGCATGGTATCTTCGTCGAGATGTAATTCTTACAAAAGATAACCTTGCCAAACGCAATTGGCACGAGAGTAGAAAGTGTGTTTTTTGTAGTCATGACGAGACCATTAAACACTTATTATTTCAGTGCGAGTTTGATAGGTCTATATGGTCAGCCATCCAGATAGGTTCTACCTTATATCCCCTGCGTAGCGTTGCAAACATTTTTGGCAATTGGCTAAACGGGGTTAATTCTAAGTTTAAACTACTTATTAGGGTGGTAGCGATTGCCGTTATTTGGTCGCTATGGCTATGTAGAAATGACAAACTTTTTAATGATAAAAATTCTTCTGTTATGCAGGTTATCTACCGATGCACAGCTACGCTCCGATCATGGTCGGCCCTGCAGCGTGTGGAGCACCGAGAGCTGTTTTTGGAGGTGTCGTCGTGTTTGGAGGCTGCGGCGCGAGAGTTATTCTCCCAGCATGGATGGCCACATAATTTCCGGATCGACCATCCACCACCATAGGCGTCTTTACAATTTCTCATCATGATATGTAATTCGTCTTTTTTAATTTTTCACATACTTCGGAACTTTGGAACTTGTTGGGGCTGTGTGCATCCTAGTTATGCAAAGTCCGGGTGTAATGCTTAATACTCTTAAGTAATAATTTATCAAAAAAATAAAAAATAACATGATACTCTTACAAGTCAACAGAGTGTGTTTAGATTTGGAGCAAGCAAAATATCTGTCAACTCAATATAAAACAGATGGAAATCTAAGAATACCAGGTTGGTGTTTTCAAAGCGTACCTTTCTCCACCGATAGGTAAAGGTGTGTGCCTCAAAAGTCAAAACCATGGCAAGTGAATCCAGCACTTGCTGATAGTTTCGATCAGATGGCAGTAGGTATCGCCCATCCTGCTTATTTATAAAAAGATTAGGCTTGAATATAGTTTACATTACAATGTTTTCTCTCGTAACATAACTTGCTAGTTTAGTTTGGATTATGCTGATCTGGATGGTAAAGATGTGCCTAATTAGTAGGAGTGGATGTGCTGATATGAAACTGCATCAAAATTCAAACACATCGGTGCGATATCTTGCATTTCTGTCATGCCCGGGACACTCATGGATCAGAAGCTATATCAAAATTCAAACCCATCGGTGTGTCATAGAGATGCTAGCAGGCGTCAAACAGAGTGAAAGACACATACCCTAAAATCATATCGTATTGTTATCTTAGTACGTAGTAAAAAGTACTCCCTCCGTTTTTTAATATAAGATGTTTTAGCTGGTACACATGTTGTCTATATACACACTAAAATGAGTGAACATGCACACAAAAACGTGTCTACATACGTTTGTGTGCATGTGCATGCGGACAAAAGCTAAAACATCTTATATTAAAAAACGGAGGGAGTAAATCTCAATAGACTCCATTAATTAAAACTACACGCATGTAAAAACAGCGCCATGTCTACGACAAACCGTATAGTCAATGTCCTCCGGTACCAACATACACGACAGAGCATGTGTTGCAAAGACATGAATTGGTAATAACCAGCCATTGTGTGGTGCGTGCAAGCAGAGGTAAAAACACGGCATTCGTGAATACGTGTGTCCCGGCGAGATCAAATTGCGCCGCCTGGAGCCGACATGCGACACTCTGGAGCATTGATAAGACAATCATACATCTAGCCTAAATAGTATCGTTCTTACCTTTATTGAGGAACTAACCTAGTTGGTATCCAGTTAAAAAAATCGAGTTAATGGCACCCGCAGTCACGCAACTCGTCACGTATGTGCACTTAAGTCACACTTCTTCAGAACGTGATTTTTTGGTCACACATCTGGACAAGTGGGTGCACGGTGGTCTCTGGGCCCACGTGTCAGACCGTTTTCCGTTGCGGGAGTGCTGACATGGACAAGTAATTTTGCAGAAAACCCCCTGTGTTTTTAGATATTTCGCAAAATGGTCCTCCTAATTTTACAAAATGGTCCTTCTAATTTTGTACCATTTTGTAAAATTATATTACTCTAGGGGGTTTTCTGAAAATTTACCGTCCAAAACGGACTGACATGTGGGCCCAGAGACCTGCGTGCACCCACTTGTCCAGATGTGTGACCAAAAAATCACGTTCTGGAGAAGTGTGACTTAAGTGCACATACGTGACGAGTTGCGTGACTGCGGGTGCCATTAACTCAAAAAAATCCTAGTTGGTATCGAGCATTTTCGTCGCGTGCACAGGACACTCATACTCATAGGTTACGAGATACAATCCCGTCGGCGTGCCGTGGCCTGTGGTGACGATAGCTGGCGAGATGCAACCCAATCAACGAATTAAGCGAACTCTAGGCAGCGAGGTATGGCCAGAGCGGATTCTTGTTGACCTCGCACGGAAACCGGAGATGTGGAGGGAGAGGTACCTGGGCCTAGGCGGTCCGATACGGCGGCGGGCGAGGAGCGAGTCGACGATGTCCCTGGCCGCGCCCCTGCGCCTGCGTCGTGGGGCGAGGAAGACGCGGCGGCTTACTTCATGGAGGGCACGGCGGCGGGTAGAAGACCAGCATGGAACGAGTTGATAGCGTAAAACTACCACTTTACACATCAAATTTACTGGTTGATACCAGTGAGTTCCGAAATCTCATTTTGGTACCACATTTTGTCCAGATTTTCTCAGAAAGCCCAAATAACGTTCTGATTCAATTTAGACAGCAGTTCTGACATGTATGGCCCACCTGTCAGGCTGACGTGACAAGCTGATAGAGAATTAACACTAAACTGACAGTGGGCCCCACTTGGGAAAGAGAAGATGACCTCAAGGGAGAACATCCTCACCTATTTGCTAGCCAATCCGAATCTCGGGCGAGATTCATCTTAAGGGGGTTAGGTTTGTAACATCCCAATTTTCACAAAAATTTAAAACTTGCAAATTGCATCATGCATCATGTCATTGCATCCTTGTTTGTATTACGTTTTATTTCAATTTGGGAAAAGTTAGAGAAAATAATTCAAAACCCTAGTTTGCAAAACATTTGCAAATACCATTCAAACTATTTCGAATGTAAAATATATTCTTTGGTAAATTATATCCCCAAGTCATACTAAATATGTGGGGCATGTTTTACAAAGATTATTGAAAGTGGTTTGAATTGATTTGGTTTTATATTTCAAAAGTTATTTGGTTTAGAAATAAAACAGAAAAGAAGAAAACGTTTTCGTGGAAAAACTAGACGCCTGGCCTAACTGGGCCGAGCCCATCTAGCTAACCCTCGCGCGCGCAGCAAACAACAGGCCCAAGCCCAGCGCGCCTCTCTCTCGCTGACACCCGGGCCCCACATGTCATCGCCATCCCCACTCCGTGACGAACACGGTCTCCTCTACCGAACCCTAGCGAAAATCGGAGACAAATTCGTTAGGACTTGCTACGCGATTGACCGCGTGCTCGCCCCCATATATACCCCCAACCCCTCGCGTTATTTTGCCCCACACAAATCATCGCGAGAGCCCCCAGGCTGCTCGCATTGATCCGCCGCCGTCCGCCATTGCCGCCGCCATATTTCGCAAATTCCGGTGAGCACCATCGATCTCGAGCTCCATCTCCTGTCCCAATCTCTTTATTACGTCCTCCCGCATCCATGTGATTTTTCGCGTAAATTGTTTGTGCTCCAGAACGACGTGAGCTTCCTCGACAGCATCACTGGCCGCGGAAGCAGCCGGCAAGCAACACAAGGAGGAGAAGGACGCCCGCGACATCCTCGACCTCGTAACCAACTTCGCCGCGACGCCCTGCACCCAGTGGTATGCGCCAAGCCCCCCGTTCACGCTCTTTAGAACTCCGACGTAGTTCCGGCGATGGCGCCACCGTAGGAACTAGGGTTCCGGCGAAACTCCGGCGGAAGCGCCGGTGACCATTTGGTCTTGTAGATCTAGGCCGTTAGATCGTAGATGGACGCTCCAGATCAGATTCACGTCGCGAAGGGGTATACTCCAATGAGAAGACGCCACGTCGCCTGTCTGCCCGCGAAGACCGCCCAACCGCGTCCACGTCCGCCGCGTCCGTCCGCTCCCGCATCCGCCCACGTCGATGAAGGCCACCAATCAGACGCCGCCGCGTGGACCAGCAGCTCCAGGGATTTTTCTGTTTTATTTTCTTTTAGCGTTTCTTGCAGATAGGTCCCTGTAGATTAGATCTATCACTAATTTTTATTGGCTCGGCCAATTTTTGCAAACTTTATATTTCTGGATAGCTTATGACATGTAGAAACTTTTGGCATGTTTAATTTTAGGTTTTGTCGAATTAATTTTGTTTAATTTAAAAAGTGGCTTAAATAGTATTTTGAACATAACTCTAATTTAAAAATTGATAGTTGATCAAATCCTTTTGCTATATTTTTGCATGTCTAAGTATTGGCAGTAGGTTTAATCTACTATTTTTGTAAAAGTATTTTTCTATGTTTTTCGTAATTAATATGAATTAAATGCTTGTAGGTGGTAATTTAATAATTAAAAATTAATTAAAATTAATTTTATTCATATATTCGACTAATAAAATGACTTAGTCATATTTTGATCAACTTAGTTACAAAAGTACTTAGAAATATTCTGCCTCTCCAAATAACGTATTTCTTTCTTCCTTAGAAATTTTTGATAAATACATTTGGCAACACTCTTCCTTAGAAATTTTCAACATCTTATTAATACTAGATTTTGTCCTTAGAAAAATTTAGCATCTTGAAAACTTAGTTGTTTTCCTTAGAAAATATTCTAAGTACTTGTTTTGACAAATGTTTGTCCTTAGAAAATTATCAACTATTGTTTTCATACCTTTTCCTTAGAAAATTTTAGCACCTCTTATTTTGTTTACTTTCCTTAGAAATTATTTTGACTTGATGTGTTAGCTCTAGTCCTTAGTAAATTTTGACCCCAAGTGTTATGACCTTGGTCCTTAGTCATTTTTGGACCATCTTACTTGCCTTGCATTAACTTAGAATAATTTCATGGCATGGCATACATCTCTAGTCCTTAGAAATACTTTGCACATCATGCATGACATATTTTCCTTAGAAGTTTTATGAAACTTGTTTGTTCATTATGTATTGTTTGTTGTGTTAGAATCTCCGGAGGGAAACGAGGACTGTTGCAGCTGTTGTTGCTATTCTGCTTGTTGCCAAGGCAAGTGGCACACCCCATAAATTTCCTAAGTATTTTTCTATGCATGACTTAGTGTACTTTCTTTATATGCATGTGTAGGATAGTATTGCTATGCTAAAACTACTATCTCCTTTACACTAGTTGTGTCTAGAATCCTATTGATAACTTAGTAGAAATATTGATGCTATGCAAAAGTGTTTTATTGAAAGCTTAATTCTACTAAGTAAATTTACCACCTGGGTGGATTTGGTTTTGATAAGAAGATGCAAGAGTTGGGTGTTGTCCCTAGGGTGACCTCTAGGGGATATTCACTTGTGGTTGCCACCCAGGAATAAAGGGACCAATGTTTCTCTAAGTGAAGTTGCTACCGTGCAGCCATTAGTCATATGGGCTCTGGCTAGATGGATTAAGTTGCGTGGACTCCTCCCGGCTTGACAAGCAGATGTAGAGGATGTAGGTGGAACGGGTCAAGCCGGCATGGGATGGGAAAATGCTTCTAAAAAGTCTCGTCTCAACTCTCTCCTTTTCCTTAGCACAACTTGAGTGCTTGAGGATAGTTTGGGTTTGTTGGGTCTAATGGTGAAAGTGCACAACCTCTGCAGAGTTAAAACTAAGTACTTAGCCGTGTCCCCGGTTACGGAGAATTCAAGCAGCTGATCAAGGATGTCAACGGAGGCTCCCAACATCTCAATTTCTTTAAGTAAAATTTTGATGGGTGAACAAGGGTAGACGAGACTATGGATTTCATGCCATATTGTCTCAAACATTTGAAGAAAATGTTTTGCAAAGTGTTAGGCAAAATTGGCTTTTATGCAAAATAGCCTTGAACTCCACCAGCCAGATATGCATATAGGTTATTAGAGTTATTCCACTAAGTGTCCACATAGTGTCACTTGCCAGATCCATTTTTAATGGTATCTGACCCACTCTGTTGCAAATTATTAATTGTTGCAGAATTTTCTGACGATGAGTAAGGATTACGTTTGGGTTTCGAGTCTGCAACCAACATGTTTTCGCCTGTGACGCATCATGAAGATGGAGGTTCATTGAAGATTTATTTCCGCTGCTTTATTGTTTTAAGCTAGCTTTAAGCTATGCAAAGATGTATCGAACCATTTATTTTTCCAAGTCTGGATCATTCGTGTAATAATTGATACAATGTTGTGATATTCATCTTAAACTGTGTGTGCGAATGAAACGATCCAGGGTTTGCACTATACACAGGTACCTTGCCATTTTCTAAGTGCAGGTGCATTACAGATGGTATCAGAGCATAGTGTTGCCTGTAGGATCGAAACCCTAGGTTTGGTTAGAAATAAGTTGGCCAAAAACTTAATTTATTATACTAAGTATAAAAGCTTCTATGAAATATTCTTGCTTTTTCTTCTAAGTACTCGTAATTCTTTACTTATGCATTTTATCTCATACCTTGTTCTTCCTAACTGAAGGATGAAGAGATTCGACTACACCGCCGGGGAGGACTTCGTGGAAACTAGCTTTGGTTTCTACCTCCTCGACTTACTTGATCGCTTGAAGTTGCCCGTACCCAGGATCAAGGGCTGCATCTTGACGAATTTCCACAAGGAAGGTTGCTGGGGAATCAAGGCGATGCAGCTTGGACGTGAGGACGAGAACAACATAGAGATCAAGGTGGTAAGCGACTCCATGGAGAAGGGACTCAACATCATCATGCAAGATTTGATTGGGCGTCTCTGTGGACGCTACTACAACGAACTGGGCGGACACTACTCCATTCTCTTTGGAAGACGTGATGAAGAGGGAGAGCCCTATGACTTCGACACCAAAGATAGGGGCAAGGCCGAGTTCGTAGGCAAGTACTTCCAGGACTTGGAGCACCAAGTCAAAGAACTTTTCGAAGATAGGCGCGAAGAGCTCTTCAAAAATGATGAGCTATGCGCCCGACTCCAGGAGAATGAAGAGAAGGTGAAGGCACAAGAAGAAGAGACCAAGGCCCTAGAAGAGAAGTTCCAAGAGCAAGACAAGAAGTACAAAAACCAAGAGAAGAGAGTCCAGCAGAAGAACAAGCAGATAAAAGAAATGAAGATGGAGCTCGAAAGCAATGAAGTGGAACTGGAAGCAGACCGTGACTTGATCAAGCGGCTTCGTGCAGAGAAGAGGGAACTGCAAGAAAAGAACTTGGAGCTGGAGAAGGAAGTGAAGGAACTCAGAAGTGTGCTTGATCAGGAAGGCTTCGAGATTCAGGAAGTTGAAGAAGAGGAGGATGATTCCATGGTTGTGGGTTAGGATAGTTAGTGAGACTACCATCTTTTTATTTAGACGTTATCTTTCGATTTTAGTATTGATCTACCAAATTGTGGTATGGCAGTACCTATGTTTTATTTTCAGAAACACCGTGTGTTTACTTTCCTTTCGACTAGACCATGTTTATTCTAAAAGTTAAAGTTGAGCTTTGGTTTGATTGTTGTGTTATGCTGAATGCTTGTAAGCGTAGAAATAATTTCATCTAGATCTGTCTATCTTTTACTCATCTATGCTAAAACCCACATATGCCTCCCCGTCGTGCACCTGAAAACAACAACAACAACAACAACAACAACGAAGCCATGATGCAACAGATGATGGCTGCCCAGACTCAGCTGATGACCATGATGGCTCAATTCATGGCAAATCAACATGGACCTCCACCACCACCACCCCCTCCCAAGTGGATAGACTTGCCAGGTTCCTTAGGCTTAGGCGAAACAAGTTCTCAACTACAACTGACCCAATTGTGGCTGATGACTGGCTGCGTTCTGTGCAAAAAGATCTGGTGACAGCTGAATGTGAAGATACTGAGAAAGTTAGGTTCACCGCACATCTGCTTGAAGGACCTGCTGCCCAATGGTGGGAAACTTATCAGATTACTCACCCATTGGACACTTTGACCTGGGAGGATTTCAAGGAGGGATTTCGTAATGCTCATATCTCCACAGGCGTTATGAATCTGAAACAGGAAGAGTTTCGCAATCTGCGTCAGGGGAACAGAAGTCTTAAGGAGTACATGGATGACTTTCATGCCTTGTCTCGATATGCTCCTGAAGACATTGACACAGATGCAAAGAGGAAGGCTAAATTTCTCAAGGGGCTAAGTGATGAGCTGAAGATACCTTTGACTATTGCTTATGCTCCAACCTATCAGACACTTCTTGATCAAGCAAGCACCAATCTGAACCCTCATTCAAGAAGCACTTTGTTCATGATGGGAACCATGGTCATAAACATGGGAACCACAATGGGGGCAACTTTCACAAACCCCATGCTCACAATCACAATGGAGGATTCAAGGAAACAATGGAGGATCAAATGGAGGACACAGGGGAAATGGACATGCTGGACATAACCATAACAATGGACAGCATCGCCCAAATTCTGAACCCAAGGGATCTCAGCCAAGTGCTTTGCTTCAAGTGCAACAACAAGGGCCATTATGCCACAGATTGCCCTGAGAAGAGAGTGGACACTCCTACCAAGCCCAATCCTTTCAACAAGGGACATGTGAACCACATCAATGTTGAAGAAGTCTTTGATGAACCTGATGCTGTGATTGGTACGTTCCTAATCAACTCTTGTCCAGCATTAGTTTTATTTGATACCGGAGCATCTCATTCATTCATTTCAAGAGAATTTGTAAACAAGCATGGGTTACTTGAGGAAACCATAGGAAACCAATTAGAGTAAGTTCTCCTGGTGGAGAGATGTTAGTAAACTCGGGTGTAGACAACTAACCTTGAGATTGGAAAACATCAGTTTCCCGCAGACTAATAATCCTAGAAACCCAAGGCTTAGATGTCATTCTAGGGATGGATTGGATGACCTTTTGAAGGATCATAGACTGTGCAAATAGAGCAATCACCCTCACCACTCCAGAAAAGAAGAAGATCAGATTCAAGTCAAAATTCGAAATGAAGAAGTTAGGCTTAATTCTCTTAAGGGGGTTAGCCTCGGTGATGTGCTCATAGTAAGGGAATACCCAGATGTGTTTCCTGAAGAACTACCGGGAATGCCACCCGATAGAGATGTTGAGTTTCTCATTGAGCTTAAACCAGGCACAGGGCCAATAGCCAAGAGGCCATACCCAATGGCACAGATGAACTGAAAGAACTCAAGAAACAGTTAGAGGAACAGTTGCAGAAAGGTTTTATCCGTCCAAGTTCTTCACCTTGGGGAGCACCAATCTTGTTTGTTCAGAAGAAAGATAGTACTCAGAGGCTAGTCACGGACTATAGAGCTTTGAATGAAGTAACATTAAGAACAAATACCCACTTCCTAGAATCAATGACCTCTTTGATCAATTGAAAGGAGCCTGTGTGTTCTCAAAAATTGATCTCAGATCTGGATACTTTCAGATGAAGGTTAGGAGTTAGACATACCTAAGACTGCTTTCACCACCCGATACGGTCTGTATGAGTACACAGTTATGCCTTTTGGCTTAACCAATGCGCCGGCATACTTCATGAATATGATGAATAAAGTGTTCATGGATTTCTTAGACAAGTTTGTCGTTGTGTTCATCGATGACATCTTGATCTACTCCAAAAGCCACAAGGAACATGAGGAACATCTACGTCAAGTTTTGCAAAGGCTTAGAGAGCACAAGTTATATGGCAAGTTCAGCAAATGTGAGTTTTGGCTGGATCAAGTTGGATTCCTAGGACACATTGTGTCTAAGGATGGAATAGCAGTAGACCCTGAAAAGGTTTCGGCTGTAACCAACTGGGAGTCGCCCAAGAATGTGGGAGATATCCGTAGTTTCCTGGGACTAGCAGGATACTATAGGAGATTCATTGAAAATTTCTCCAAGATTGCCAAGGCTATGACTGAACTACTGAAAAGGGTAAGAAGTTTGAGTGGACAGAATGTGAGACTAGTTTCAAGAACTGAAGAAGCGCTTAGTATCAGCACCAGTCCTGTGTTTGCCTGACCTAGAGAAAGATTTCCAAGTGTATTGCGATGCTTCACATCGAGGTCTCGGAGGTGTGTTGATGCAAGAAGGCAAAGTGGTGTCATATGCTCAAGGCAGCTCAAGAAGCATGAAGTCAACTACCCCACCATGACTAGAATTAGCAGCTGTAGTACATGCTCTGAAGATTTGGAGACCCTATCTATGGGGAAAACGTTGTGAAGTATTCACAGACCATAAAAGTCTCAAGTACTTCTTTACTCAGAAGGAAATGAACTTACGTCAAAGGAGATGGCTGGAATTGATCAAGGACTATGACCTGAGTTTGCAATATCACCCAGGAAAAGCCAATGTAGTAGCAGATGCCTTAAGCCGTAAAACTTATGTTAACGGACTCACGGCAGGGGAATTGCCAGAAGACCTATGCAAGGGATTCAAGGATCTTAGGTTGGAGATAGTACCTGAAGGTTTTGTAGCATCTCTAGAAGTGCAACCTTGTTTGATGGACAAAATCAAAGAGGCTCAGAAGAAAGACAAAGTGATGGAAGAAATCAAGAAGAACTTAAGTGAAGGCAAGGCCAAAGGATTTCGACTAGATGAAGAAGGCACAGTATGGTTCATGAAACGAATTTGTGTTCCAGAAGATGTTGATCTCAGAAAGTTGATACTTCAGAAGCCCATGACTCACCTTACTCCATACACCCGGGTAACACCAAGATGTATATGGATGTGAAGGAGAGGTTTTGGTGGAACAATTTGAAAAGAGATATTGCTGAATATATTGCCAAGTGTGATGTGTGTAGCCGTGTGAAGGCTGAGCATCAGAAGCCAGCAGGGTTACTTCAACCTTTGCCAGTACCCGACTGGAAATGGGATCAGATTGGGATGGACTTCATCACAGGTCTACCCAGAACCAAGTCTGGTTATGATTCTATTTGGGTTATTGTTGATCGTTTGACCAAGGTAGCTCATTTCGTGCCTGTAAAGACAACTTACACAGTGCCAAGCTAGCAGATATCTACATGAAGAGAATAGTATGTTTGCATGGAGTTCCAAAGAAGATTGTGTCAGATAGAGGCACTCAATTCACTTCACATTTCTGGAAGCAGTTACATGAAGTCCTTGGAACTAGGCTAGAGTTTAGCACAGCCTTTCACCCACAGACTGAAAGGGTAAATCAAATCTGGAGGACATGCTGAGAGCATGTGCATTAGACTATAAGTCTAGTTGGGATGATAATCTCCCATATGCTGAGTTCTCTTATAATAATAGTTATCAAGCCAGCATAGAATGTCACCATTTGAAGCATTGTATGGAAGAAATGCACTACCCCACTTTTGTGGAGTGGAGTAGGAGAAAGAAGTCTGTTTGGTCCTGATATAATCGAAGAAGCTGAAGAAAAGGTTAGGCTGATTAAGGACAGATTGAAGACAGCTCAATCCAGGCAGAAAAGTTATGCTGATTCCAAACGGAGAGAAGTCACTTATGATATTGGAGATAGAGCCTATCTTAGAGTCTCACCCCTTCGTGGAGTGAAGAGGTTTGGAATCAAAGGAAAACTGTCACCAAGGTTTATTGGACCTTATAAGTTTTGTCACGTAAAGGAGAAGTGGCATATGATTGGAACTACCGGAAGCACTTTCCGCAGTTCACAATGTTTTCCATGTTAGTCAGCTGAAGAAGTGTCACCCTGAAATGGCAGAAACTCCGCTGAGAGATACAGTGCCACTAGAAGAAGTTCAGCTGGAAAGTGATCTCACCTATGAGGAAAAACCCATAAAAATTTTGGAGACAGCAGAGAGAATTACCAGAACCAAGACATCAAATTTTGCAAAGTACAATGGAATCACCATTCAGAGGAAGAAGCAACTTGGGAAAGAGAAGATGACCTCAAGGAAGAACATCCTCACCTATTTGCTAGCCAATCCGAATCTCGAGGGCGAGATTCATCTTAAGGGGGTTAGGTTTGTAACATCCCAATTTTCACAAAAATTTAAAACTTGCAAATTGCATCATGCATCATGTCATTGCATCCTTGTTTGTATTACGTTTTATTTCAATTTGGGAAAAGTTAGAGAAAATAATTCAAAACCCTAGTTTGCAAAACATTTGCAAATACCATTCAAACTATTTCGAATGTAAAATATATTCTTTGGTAAATTATATCCCCAAGTAATACTAAATATGTGGGGCATGTTTTACAAAGATTATTGAAAGTGGTTTGAATTGATTTGGTTTTATATTTCAAAAGTTATTTGGTTTAGAAATAAAACAGAAAAGAAGAAAACGTTTTCGTGGAAAAACTAGACGCCTGGCCTAACTGGGCCGAGCCCATCTAGCTAACCCTCGCGCGCGCAGCAAACAACAGGCCCAAGCCCAGCGCGCCTCTCTCTCGCTGACACCCGGGCCCCACATGTCATCGCCATCCCCACGCTGTGACGAACACGGTCTCCTCTACCGAACCCTA
This sequence comes from Poa pratensis, assembly GCA_947311845.1. Taxonomy (NCBI): domain Eukaryota; kingdom Viridiplantae; phylum Streptophyta; class Magnoliopsida; order Poales; family Poaceae; genus Poa; species Poa pratensis. Next base: position 22,426,841 of record CAMZMU010000113.1, read on the forward strand.
GCGAAAATCGGAGACAAATTCGTTAGGATTTGCTACGCGATTGACCGCGTGCTCGCCCCCATATATACCCCCAACCCCTCGCGTTATTTTGCCCCACACAAATCATCGCGAGATCCCCCAGGCTGCTCGCATTGATCCGCCGCCGTCCGCCATTGCCGCCGCCATATTTCGCAAATTCCGGTGAGCACCATCGATCTCAAGCTCCATCTCCTGTCCCAATCTCTTTATTACGTCCTCCCGCATCCATGTGATTTTTCGCGTAAATTGTTTGTGCTCCAGAACGACGTGAGCTTCCTCGACACCATCACCGGCCGCGGAAGCAGCTCGGCAAGCAACACAAGGAGGAGAAGGACGCCCGCGACATCCTCGACCTCGTAACCAACTTCGCTGTGAGGACCCCAGATTAACTATCCGAGATACTCGTTATGTTTCCTGCAACAATCCCATGATCAGTCTGTTGTTGCACATAACTCGAATTGGTATCACAGAACACCCACAAATACCGAATAAATTTTACTTACTTGATTGAAGCCATAACTTCATCAGGTACTCGCAGCGGAAATCACCAAATCAACGTGGAGCCCAAGTCACTTGCCAACCCTACAGGCAGCTGACTGGGAAGCGCCCTAGTTCGCATTGACGTCATCGAAACCTTCTTCCTCGAACTGCTCCTCTTCAAAAATCTGGCTAAGACAATAGCCAGGGACAAAACCAATATGAGTACATTTGAATGTACTCGCAAATTACCCCCGGAATGAGCATGCACTACTCTTTTTATTGTTTAAATAAAACTTCGTTTGCTTTGAAAACTCTATATCCTTGTTGAAAAGAGAAGGATATACTTTTGTTTAATAAAACTTTGTTTTGAAATCTCCATATCTTTATTGAATAAGGAAAGAAGGCTTTTAGAACTTTTCCCATAAATCTGTTTTTGTAAGAAGTCTCGTTTAAAACTTTTTCCCGAAAATACATCTCTGTTGAAATAGGTAAGAAGTCTCTTTTATAAACATTTTCCCGGAAAATCACCATTTGGTTTATTTCTCCAAAACTCCTCCTTTTCCGACCATAACCCTTCATGGTCAATCAATCCCAACAACCTCATGCCGGCCTGTTGGCATAGTTGCATAAAACATTTTCCACTTTCAAATCACAAAACTCTTCACTTATCGACCATAGCCCGTCATGGTCGATCATTCTCCAGCAACCTCATACCAGCCCGTCGGTAGAGTTGCAGATACCACATATCTCCATTTTATTTTCAAATCTCAAAACTTTGCAAAACTTGCACATGGTCAAAGTAGGGCCTCCCAACTGTCCATATCCGAGGACTCGGCTATTCGAATAGTTTTATTACCCTCTGCAGAGGTAGCACGCTTTTTCCACACCCATCCGGTAACTCATCGTGTCAGCCACGTCCCGCCATACAAGGTGTATGCGAAGTTGAGTCACCGACCGTAGCCTGTCCTTTGCTCATGCTAGTATAGGATCCTACCGCTACGAAACCGGTTCCATCGACACTTAAATCCAGCCCGTCGAAAACTAAGTGTGAGGACTTCGTAGTTCTGCCCGGCGAATTTTAATGGCCCTACAAATCCTCTACTCCAATTCATACATACCAACTCAGCTGGCAGTCTTCTCTTTAGAGGACCCGGGTCAGGGGCAGGTCACCAAACCATCCCCTCATGGAACGAGGTCATCCTCGTTGTTGAGGCTTCCAGTACTAATATGAGCAAACTATATGACTACGCCCTTTCCCATATGTGGGTAAATGTGGTCGCACAGGTTATCGGCTGGTCGACGTAAGTACAAGGACACAATGTGCATTTTTCATAAACATCACCATTCACCATTTCTCCATTTCCACACCGACATCTCGGTATTCCATATCCACACAAGTATTTCCAAAGGAGTTTTGAGTAAACAATATTTTTCCCATCCTATAGTTTGAAAAAGAAATTCCAGCTAATGTCTCCATATAGGGTGTCAAAATAATATACTTATATTTTGGAAAAGGGTTTTCAAAATCATATCTTTTGTGGCAAACACCACATAAATCACTTATGCTCTTTATAAGTAAAACATGTGAACCAAAATAGATGTATGTAGATGCAAGCTCAGAGAATAGCTTGCCTGATTTCAGCATGATGTTCCTGGACTTCTCCTCGTTGACCAAAGAAATAAACTCTCATCCTTCTCCGATAAATCCTTTCCAAATACCACCCCGGTAGCGTTTATCTCTAGCGTCGCAACATGAAAATAAAACAACTCTCAATAAGCAAACCAAACCACAAGTGGTATACAAAAAAGGAACAAACCACAAGTATCCAACTAATCACTCAGGCCACAAACTAAGATCTACATTTACAAGGCATTATACTAATCAGGAGTATAGCACCACAAACATGCTAAAACATAGAGCACCAAGACATCTTCTACTAAAGGTACTTAACAACCATTTTCCCTAAACAGGAAATACTTCAGACAAAAGTCAAGCCACCAATTAATCTTTGTAATTCAAAATATCTCACCAAGCTAAGGTGGATACACTAACAAGATAGTTAAGCTAGTACTCAACTCAAAGACTATCAAGTTCATCAAGCCATGCAAACATATTACCCATACCAATATGTCTAACAAATACCACTAACAGTACTAACATATTATAACCTTCTAAACAGTAATAACATGCAAACAACAGTACCACAACAATCATTAACCAGCAAGGCACACATATTAATCACACACAATATTCTCACATTAAAATCAATAAGCATAGCAATTCTTAATTACTAGAGGAAAAGTTATATAGGGAATAAAACCCTAACAAACACATGATTCACAAATAGCTCTCCTAACATGCTAGCAAGATTATAGAAACACATCACAACAGTGGATTACCACCCTACACATGCTAGGAAACACATCTATAACAATAAAGTGATAACACACAATTTATAAAGCCCTAATAAAATAGGCAGAAAAGGCCTAAACCTTATAATTAGCACCACAGACAATCAATGACTCCTAAATTCAAACCAATTTAGGGATATGTCTCCTACACATATAGAAGACAGACCAATTGGATTCATTCCAAAATTCATCTCCTAAAAATCTACAAAAATCATCAAAGAGCTACTGATGTGTTTTTAAGAATGAATAGAACTTTTGTTTTAGGTTTCATTTGCATACAAGACCAACAGATCTGGAAAGGTATCACTTCAAGCTTTCCATAGAATTTTAGTTTGCAATTTTTGGAGTTATAAAACTCTGGATATTAAATATTTGGTGAAAAGGATACTTCCTACAAGATTTAATCTAGACCACTCCTCAAATCATATTTTTGAAAAGCACCAGTGCTACATGTTTAAGAAAACACATAGGCACACAACAAAATTTAAATCAATCAATTATCTATCACAGTTTTACCACAAATGAATTAAAGCTATACTGTAATTCAAACAAGAAATAGAAATGGATATTGGATCTTCTGGAAAAATAAGGAATGGGCCAGATCTGGCCCAGATCTGGCCGTGCAGCGCAGAAGCTGGCCCAGCCCGTGGCCCATGAGCGAACGAAGCGGTACGGGCCTTCTCTTCTTCCTCGACACGCAGGGACGACGAGGCACGGCAGGGGAGCAAGGCGGGGACGGCGCGGCGGCTCCGGTGCTTCCTGGGCAAAAAGAACGGGCGCATGAGAGGGAGAAGGTCAAGGGGAGCTCGGAGATGCAAAAATGGCAGGGGATGGTGGTCTGAGGCACCCGCGAGCTTGCTCGACATATCGGCGGCCGGAGAAGAAGAGGATGAACTTCGCGGCGACGATCCCGGGCTCCATTCCTCGATTCCTCGCACAGAGGGGGAGAGGGCGACGCGGCGATGTCGATGGTGGTCTTCGATTTGGACGGGGCGGCTTCAATCTACGGCGATACGCGGCGGCGAGCTCGAGCTAGGCTCGGCCATGGCAGAGGAAAAAGGAGAAGAGGGGAGCTGGCGGTGAGTGAGTGAGGGAGGGCAGAGCGTCGTGGGGGCCTCCTTATCCTTCTTGCAGGGCAGCGGAGAGGAGGGGGGTCCGGGCGGGCGACGTCGAGCGTCGACATGGCGGCCTAGCGCCATAGCTCCACTGCTGCTACAGGAACACGATGCAAGTTTGCGGAAAACCCCCCTGGCAACTTCTTTTCCATCACGACTAAGTCCTTTTCTTCCTTTTCTTTTATTTCCTCTTTAAAACCAGTGGCATTGTGGGGATTTATTTGGGGTACCTAAACATTTTATAAAAAATTGAGAAAATTCAGGTAGCCTCCCCAATACTTGTAGAAGCTCCACAAAAATTGGGGTGTCAAAATAAAATGGTTTGAACACTTTTTGTTCTTAGGGTTTAAATAAGGCATTTTTCTTAAATACTATTTTATAATCCTTTAGAATTTTTAAAGCAAGTTTAAAATATTAATTTTGAACTCTTGGAACTTCCTTGACAAATATATTAACTTCAAATAGTTTTTATCTTCATAGAGAAAATATTTATTTGAAGGAAATAGATAGTTAAGTAGGGAAAGTTATTTATTAAGATCATTTCTTTAATTCCTGATCTAAATTTCCCTTTGTTGAATAATTTGAGGAGTTTGTTTTAAATCTAAGTCACATTCAAAATTTGTGACCAGTGGGTTTCCAACTTAACACTCAAATATTTTGGTGTAATTATTCACCCAAGCAAACAATAAAACAAGAATTAACAATCATTTCAACCATAAGTCAAACAAGCAAACAATCCCAACAATATCAACATCACATCCAAGATCACACAAATCAAACCACAAGAATTAATCACACCATCATTTACATACTTAACAATACTATCTTATAAAAATGATCACACTTAATTATGACAAGATGATATTTAAAACTATCTCAACTCCACCTTGGTATTTTTGAAAAGGGTTTTGAGCAAGGCAAAATATGTGGGGTAATATATTTCCCACTTGTGTTCTTTTTAAAAGGAAGTGATAATCAAAGTTTATAAAATGGGAGTTGCATACAAATGCAAAATATCAAGTTTAAAAGATAGATAGGAGATAGCATATAGATCTCCACATTTTTGGGAACACATAGTTCTGGAAATACTTTTACATTCTCAAATAATGGGTATTAGTTTTGGGTGTTGCTAAACCAAGTATCATTGAAATGGAGTTGGCCAAAATAGGAATGGAAAAGATACACGGAATATTTTTCTTGTCATGACATGATCACCAAAGTTAATAATATTTTCATCTTGGTTGAGTTCTTAGGTTTAATATTTACTAGTCAAACAACTTAAACAACAGGTCACACAAGGTTCAACACTGCAATGGGAAGGAAAGTACTATCATCAGTGAAACATTTCAAAAAGTTTTTGTTGGTTCCGAATTTTAGGTCTTGTTAAACTAAGTTTTTCTTAGTTCCAAAATTTGGGATGTTACAGCTCTTCCCCCCTTAAAAATAAATCTCGCCCTCGAGATTTGCCCGGTGGTAACAGGGTAGCACGAAGACACGGGTTTTGGTTGGCGATACCTCTAAGGTTGTTGCTTCTTCAGTGAGGTTGCCATGTGAGATCTTGACAACTTGATGATACGAGGCTTTCTTTGTCGATAGACTTTTGTGCTGAACTCAGATCCTTGACGATGGGGTTGACTTGACGATCGACTCTGACGGATAGTCGTGGTTGACTGCTTCCAGATACTACAAGGTTAAGGCGCAAGGAACTAATTATTAACATCTTCTGGTATACGTGGCGCATGTCTTCCCCCCTTAAAAAGGGGATCTTTAATCGGTCTTGTTGCAAGTCGCAGCTGGAATTGACTCGGAGGCATCATTCTTCTTGAGTAGCTTGACGATCTTAGTCTTGGGTGTCATTCCTCTGTGCTTGGGTCGGTGCAGATATTACTTCCTGATATTGTCTCCTTACGAGGGTCACAGGTGGGGACACGTTGTTCTCCGGATGTGTCAAGTATGCGTAGTTAATTCTCTCCGGGTTCTAATTAGAAGAGGGAGGTTAAATTTCTAGTTGCGTCGGAGCTTGCTTGATGGTTGATGTTGTCAACAGCAGGTGCTTCCGTTGTTGGATTCTTCTTAGTGACTTCCGGTAGATCTTCTTCACGCTTTTCTTCCTTCGGCTTGGCAGGAAAAGGGCTGATCCTGAAGGACTTCTTTGGCTCTAGGTCTTTACGGAGCTTCGCAGGTGTCTTCATAAGTAAGTTAGAGTGCACCAGAATAGTTAGGGTTTCCGGGAAAACTTTCTGGTTGAGGGGCTTAAGTTAGTTTTCAAGGGAGTTGGGTGCTATACTCTGAACATCAAACTTATTATACCAAGATCTTAAACAACCAACTTTACATAGGCCTCTAATTCTCGAGTCTTCAAGATACCATTCCAACATCTCTGGTAAGGCCTACTATCAACTAGTTAATTGAATCATGGCTTTTGCCCAAGCTAAAGTTATTAATCCACCATCATCTTATTCAGACATAAACCCTTTATCATAGCATAATTCAGTCTACCGGATACCCCTCGAACCTTTCAGGCTCAGTCTTCCCATTACATCCTATCACAAAAATCATAGTGGTCCACAATTATTTCTTGATGGATTTTTCTCCCCAGATAGGCATATCTCATATTATCTGACTCCTTCGGGTGGTCATTTTTCCCACGATCATATCATCAAGAATTGCCCCACTTTCTAACCAATTCAAATTTTATCTCAATACTTTTGGGCCTTGATTTCTTAATCAAAGATAAAAGATCTTTCTAAGAATAATCCAAATAGAGCGTGACAAGCTCTGAAAACTACTGTCGCCTAAAATGTCTTGCTACTAGACCAAGTCATATTGATTCCTAGAATCCGATAAACATTCACTCACCCTCCACCAATTATTTCTTGCATACAACGATCTATTCATTTGCTAACTCTCTTTGACCACTTCCTATAATTCCATAAGAATTTAATACAAGGTCACTTGCGCTAAGAATCACCCTAAATATTCCAACACCGGAGTATTCTTCTTAATTTACTTGCTTCTAACCAATCCAAACATCATTTTATCAGCAAGTGCTTCCTAAAAATCCAATAACCTTCACCTTTATTTCTAAACCTTAAATCAAGGGTCACGTCTTCTAGCTCCAGATAACCACCAGTGGTTGGGGACCACAACTGGTTAGCCCCAGAGTATTAATCAAATATATCATCTGTCAAACCCAATTGATTTATCGATCCACTCCAAGCTTTCACTTTTATTCTAAACCCCAAATTTTTGATATTACCAACCTTATCCACCAAAGTTTGATCTCATCAACTAGATTCTTAAGGGATCCTTTTGACTAATAATCTTATAGTCCAACACTCTTATATCCTCCTAAAGTCTCCTTTGTACCAACTAGTTTTGAGTCGTCCTATGGCACTTATTCCTTGGTCTAGAAAAAGCAGTTAGTATTTTGCAAAATTTGGTTAGATGAGAGATTAAAGTTAGATAAATTATGTTAGTTATGTTAGTTTTCATATTCTTTTGTTAGTCCGACGGGATACGACCAGTGTCATCTACCGTCGGGTCTTGAATCTTCATCTTTCTCGATGGCTTGATGTGGTTGTACAAAACGACGAATGAGACCGCTATCAGTCTTGCAGAAGGTCGCAGAGTCTTGGGGTAGCGAGTATTCCATACCTTGCTCCTCTTACTAAGAGAAAATTTTCTGAAGGGTTTTCCAAGTCGGACTCTTGAAAGGATACAAAAGTACATCTATGGCCAACAAGGCAAAAAGGTTTTTGCAAACAGTCAAAATTAAAGCAACAGACAACAGTGTGGTTACTTTGGGTTCCCGACAAGGCGTGTTTTGTGAAACACCCAAGGAAAACAACACATAATAAATGCAACACACAAGCAAAGATCAATCAAGGCACTTTTAGCACCAACAGACGTTTAATACCGTGGAAGGTGGGGATTGCTCAAGTAAAACGAGCTTATCCTATCGATCCTATGGGTCTGGTTTGGGATATCGTCAAGTATGTAAGTTTGAATGGAGGTAAGACAATAGATGGAAACTTTTGATAAACCTTTAAACGAGGACAAGGTTTAGAATAATTCGAGAAGTTGAAAAGAATGGAAGTTATACTTAGGCTCCTTAGATACAAATAATTTAGGTAGTAATATATTTCTTTCCAAAAATAGTCTTCGCCTTAGTCTTCAGCTGGAATACTTGAGATTGTCAAGGTCACAAATGGAGTAGAATTGTTGCTGTTGAGTTGAGGTCTTCGAAGGTCTCTTGCTTTGTTGATATCGACGATATTGGTATTTGCAGATGAATCACCTCGATGTGGAATGTTGAGTACTTGTGATGGAAGCTTCTGCTTGTAGGTGCTAGCTAATTAGGTCTCACTTGGGTTCATCGTCAAGTATTTTGAACAGGTAAGAGGAGTAGAGAAATCCTTAGAAAATCTTAAAATAGAGGGATGAGTCTCGGAAATATTTGAGAAGGTGAGAAGAGTGGAAGTTATTTTTGGACTTCCTTAGATAAAAATATGTTTTTGGTAACAATATATTTTTAACAAAATATTTCTTTCCTAACTAACGTCCATGCTAACTAAGGTCTGTTACAGTCAGGATGGCTCTGATACCAAGTCTGTGAGGACCCCGGATTAACTATCCGAGATACTCGTTATGTTTCCTGCAACAATCCCATGATCAGTCTGTTGTTGCACATAACTCGAATTGGTATCACAGAACACCCATAAATACCGAATAAATTTACTTACTTGATTGAAGCCATAACTTCATCAGGTACTCGCAGCGGAAATCACCAAATCAACGTGGAGCCCAAGTCACTTGCCAACCCTACAGGCAGCTGACTGGGAAGCGCCCTAGTTCGCATTGACGTCATCGAAACCTTCTTCTTCGAACTGCTCCTCTTCAAATCTGGCTAAGACAATAGCCAGGGACGAAACCAATATGAGTACATTTGAATGTACTCGCAAACTACCCCCGGAATGAGCATGCACTACTCTTTTTATTGTTTAAATAAAACTTCGTTTGCTTTGAAAACTCTATATCCTTGTTGAAAAGAGAAGGATATACTTTTGTTTAATAAAACTTTGTTTTGAAATCTCCATATCTTTATTGAAAAGGAAAGAAGGCTTTTAGAACTTTTCCCATAAATCTGTTTTTGTAAGAAGTCTCGTTTAAAACTTTTTCCCGAAAATACATCTTGTTGAAATAGGTAAGAAGTCTCTTTTATAAACATTTTCCCGGAAAATCACCATTTGGTTTATTTCTCCAAAACTCCTCCTTTTCCGACCATAACCCTTCATGGTCAATCAATCCCAACAACCTCATGCCGGCCGTTGGCATAGTTGCATAAAACATTTTCCACTTTCAAATCACAAAACTCTTCACTTTCGACCATAGCCCGTCATGGTCAATCATTCTCCAGCAACCTCATACCAGCCCGTCGGTAGAGTTGCAGATACACACATCTCCATTTTATTTTCAAATCTCAAAACTTTGCAAAACTTGCACATGGTCAAAGTAGGGCCTCCCAACTGTCCATATCCGAGGACTCGGCTATTCGAATAGTTTTATTACCCTCTGCAGAGGTAGCACGCTTTTCCACACCCATCCGGTAACTCATCGTGTCAGCCACGTCCCGCCATACAAGGTGTATGCGAAGTTGAGTCACCGACCATAGCCTGTCCTTTGCTCATGCTAGTATAGGATCCTACCGCTACGAAACTTCCATCGACACTTAAATCCAGCCCGTCGGAAACTAAGTGTGAGGACTTCGTAGTTCTGCCCGGCGAATTTAATGGCCCTACAATCCTCTACTCCAATTCATACATACCAACTCAGCTGGCAGTCTTCTCTTTAGAGGACCCGGTCAGGGGCAGGTCACCAAACCATCCCCTCATGGAACGAGGTCATCCTCGTTGTTGAGGCTTCCAGTACTAATATGAGCAAACTATATGACTACGCCCTTTCCCATATGTGGGTAAATGTGGTCGCACAGGTTATCGGCTGGTCGACGTAAGTACAAGGACACAATGTGCATTTTTCATAAACATCACCATTCACCATTTCTCCATTTCCACACCGACATCTCGGTATTCCATATCCACACAAGTATTTCCAAAGGAGTTTTGAGTAAACAATATTTTTCCCATCCTATAGTTTGAAAAAGAAATTCCAGCTAATGTCTCCATATAGGGTGTCAAAATAATATACTTATATTTTGGAAAAGGGTTTTCAAAATCATATCTTTTGTGGCAAACACCACATAAATCACTTATGCTCTTTATAAGTAAAACATGTGAACCAAAATAGATGTATGTAGATGCAAGCTCAGAGAATAGCTTGCCTGATTTCAGCATGATGTTCCTGGACTTCTCCTCGTTGACCAAAGAAATAAACTCTCATCCTTCTCCGATAAATCCTTTCCAAATACCACCCCGGTAGCGTTTATCTCTAGCGTCGCAACATGAAAATAAAACAACTCAATAAGCAAACCAAACCACAAGTGGTATACAAAAAGGAACAAACCACAAGTATCCAACTAATCACTCAGCCACAAACTAAGATCTACATTTACAAGGCATTATACTAATCAGGAGTATAGCACCACAAACATGCTAAAACATAGAGCACCAAGACATCTTCTACTAAAGGTACTTAACAACCATTTTCCCTAAACAGGAAATACTTCAGACAAAAGTCAAGCCACCAATTAATCTTTGTAATTCAAAATATCTCACCAAGCTAAGGTGGATACACTAACAAGATAGTTAAGCTAGTACTCAACTCAAAGACTATCAAGTTCATCAAGCCATGCAAACATATTACCCATACCAATATGTCTAACAAATACCACTAACAGTACTAACATATTATAACCTTCTAAACAGTAATAACATGCAAACAACAGTACCACAACAATCATTAACCAGCAAGGCACACATATTAATCACACACAATATTCTCACATTAAAATCAATAAGCATAGCAATTCTTAATTACTAGAGGAAAAGTTATATAGGGAATAAAACCCTAACAAACACATGATTCACAAATAGCTCTCCTAACATGCTAGCAAGATTATAGAAACACATCACAACAGTGGATTACCACCCTACACATGCTAGGAAACACATCTATAACAATAAAGTGATAACACACAATTTATAAAGCCCTAATAAAATAGGCAGAAAAGGCCTAAACCTTATAATTAGCACCACAGACAATCAATGACTCCTAAATTCAAACCAATTTAGGGATATGTCTCCTACACATATAGAAGACAGACCAATTGGATTCATTCCAAAATTCATCTCCTAAAAATCTACAAAAATCATCAAAGAGCTACTGATGTGTTTTTAAGAATGAATAGAACTTTTGTTTTAGGTTTCATTTGCATACAAGACCAACAGATCTGGAAAGGTATCACTTCAAGCTTTCCATAGAATTTTAGTTTGCAATTTTTGGAGTTATAAAACTCTGGATATTAAATATTTGGTGAAAAGGATACTTCCTACAAGATTTAATCTAGACCACTCCTCAAATCATATTTTTGAAAAGCACCAGTGCTACATGTTTAAGAAAACACATAGGCACACAACAAAATTTAAATCAATCAATTATCTATCACAGTTTTACCACAAATGAATTAAAGCTATACTGTAATTCAAACAAGAAATAGAAATGGATATTGGATCTTCTGGAAAAATAAGGAATGGGCCAGATCTGGCCCAGATCTGGCCGTGCAGCGCAGAAGCTGGCCCAGCCCGTGGCCCATGAGCGAACGAAGCGGTACGGGCCTTCTCTTCTTCCTCGACACGCAGGGACGACGAGGCACGGCAGGGGAGCAAGGCGGGGACGGCGCGGCGGCTCCGGTGCTTCCTGGGCAAAAAGAACGGGCGCATGAGAGGGAGAAGGTCAAGGGGAGCTCGGAGATGCAAAAATGGCAGGGGATGGTGGTCTGAGGCACCCGCGAGCTTGCTCGACATATCGGCGGCCGGAGAAGAAGAGGATGAACTTCGCGGCGACGATCCCGGGCTCCATTCCTCGATTCCTCGCACAGAGGGGGAGAGGGCGACGCGGCGATGTCGATGGTGGTCTTCGATTTGGACGGGGCGGCTTCAATCTACGGCGATACGCGGCGGCGAGCTCGAGCTAGGCTCGGCCATGGCAGAGGAAAAAGGAGAAGAGGGGAGCTGGCGGTGAGTGAGTGAGGGAGGGCAGAGCGTCGTGGGGGCCTCCTTATCCTTCTTGCAGGGCAGCGGAGAGGAGGGGGGTCCGGGCGGGCGACGTCGAGCGTCGACATGGCGGCCTAGCGCCATAGCTCCACTGCTGCTACAGGAACACGATGCAAGTTTGCGGAAAACCCCCCTGGCAACTTCTTTTCCATCACGACTAAGTCCTTTTCTTCCTTTTCTTTTATTTCCTCTTTAAAACCAGTGGCATTGTGGGGATTTATTTGGGGTACCTAAACATTTTATAAAAAATTGAGAAAATTCAGGTAGCCTCCCCAATACTTGTAGAAGCTCCACAAAAATTGGGGTGTCAAAATAAAATGGTTTGAACACTTTTTGTTCTTAGGGTTTAAATAAGGCATTTTTCTTAAATACTATTTTATAATCCTTTAGAATTTTTAAAGCAAGTTTAAAATATTAATTTTGAACTCTTGGAACTTCCTTGACAAATATATTAACTTCAAATAGTTTTTATCTTCATAGAGAAAATATTTATTTGAAGGAAATAGATAGTTAAGTAGGGAAAGTTATTTATTAAGATCATTTCTTTAATTCCTGATCTAAATTTCCCTTTGTTGAATAATTTGAGGAGTTTGTTTTAAATCTAAGTCACATTCAAAATTTGTGACCAGTGGGTTTCCAACTTAACACTCAAATATTTTGGTGTAATTATTCACCCAAGCAAACAATAAAACAAGAATTAACAATCATTTCAACCATAAGTCAAACAAGCAAACAATCCCAACAATATCAACATCACATCCAAGATCACACAAATCAAACCACAAGAATTAATCACACCATCATTTACATACTTAACAATACTATCTTATAAAAATGATCACACTTAATTATGACAAGATGATATTTAAAACTATCTCAACTCCACCTTGGTATTTTTGAAAAGGGTTATGAGCAAGGCAAAATATGTGGGGTAATATATTTCCCACTTGTGTTCTTTTTAAAAGGAAGTGATAATCAAAGTTTATAAAATGGGAGTTGCATACAAATGCAAAATATCAAGTTTAAAAGATAGATAGGAGATAGCATATAGATCTCCACATTTTTGGGAACACATAGTTCTGGAAATACTTTTACATTCTCAAATAATGGGTATTAGTTTTGGGTGTTGCTAAACCAAGTATCATTGAAATGGAGTTGGCCAAAATAGGAATGGAAAAGATACACGGAATATTTTTCTTGTCATGACATGATCACCAAAGTTAATAATATTTTCATCTTGGTTGAGTTCTTAGGTTTAATATTTACTAGTCAAACAACTTAAACAACAGGTCACACAAGGTTCAACACTGCAATGGGAAGGAAAGCACTATCATCAGTGAAACATTTCAAAAAGTTTTTGTTGGTTCCGAATTTTGGGTCTTGTTAAACTAAGTTTTTCTTAGTTCCAAAATTTGGGATGTTACATTCGCCGCGACGCCCTGCACCCAGTGGTATGCGCCAAGCCCCCCCGTTCACGCTCTTTAGAACTCCGACGTAGTTCCGGCGATGGCGCCACCGTAGGAACTAGGGTTCCGGCGAAACTCCGGCGGAAGCGCCGGTGACCATTTGGTCTTGTAGATCTAGGCCGTTAGATCGTAGATGGACGCTCCAGATCAGATTCACGTAGCGAAGGGGTATACTCCAATGAGAAGACGCCACGTCGCCTGTCTGCCCGCGAAGACCGCCCAACCGCGTCCACGTCCGCCCGCGTCCGTCCGCTCCCGCATCCGCCCACGTCGATGAAGGCCACCAATCAGACGCCGCCGCGTGGACCAGCAGCTCCAGGGATTTTTCTGTTTTATTTTATTTTAGCGTTTCTTGCAGATAGGTCCCTGTAGATTAGATCTATCACTAATTTTTATTGGCTCGGCCAATTTTTGCAAACTTTATATTTCTGGATAGCTTATGACGTGTAGAAACTTTTGGCATGTTTAATTTTAAGTTTTGTTGAATTAATTTTGTTTAATTTAAAAAGTGGCTTAAATAGTATTTTGAACATAACTCTAATTTAAAAATTGATAGTTGATCAAATCCTTTTGCTATATTTTTGCATGTCTAAGTATTGGCAGTAGGTTTAATCTACTATTTTTGTAAAAGTATTTTCTATGTTTTTCGTAATTAATATGAATTAAATGCTTGTAGGTGGTAATTTAATAATTAAAAATTAATTAAAATTAATTTTATTCATATATTCGACTAATAAAATGACTTAGTCATATTTTGATCAACTTAGTTACAAAAGTACTTAGAAATATTCTGCCTCTCCAAATAAAGTATTTCTTTCTTCCTTAGAAATTTTTGATAAATACATTTGGCAACACTCTTCCTTAGAAATTTTCAACATCTTATTAATACTAGATTTTGTCCTTAGAAAAATTTAGCATCTTGAAAACTTAGTTGTTTTCCTTAGAAAATATTCTAAGTACTTGTTTTGACAAATGTTTGTCCTTAGAAAATTATCAACTATTGTTTTCATACCTTTTCCTTAGAAAATTTTAGCACCTCTTATTTTGTTTACTTTCCTTAGAAATTATTTTGACTTGATGTGTTAGCTCTAGTCCTTAGTAAATTTTGACCCCAAGTGTTATGACCTTGGTCCTTAGTCATTTTTGGACCATCTTACTTGCCTTGCATTAACTTAGAATAATTTCATGGCATGGCATACATCTCTAGTCCTTAGAAATACTTTGCACATCATGCATGACATATTTTCCTTAGAAGTTTTATGAAACTTGTTTGTTCATTATGTATTGTTTGTTGTGTTAGAATCTCCAGAGGGAAACGAGGACTGTTGCAGCTGTTGTTGCTATTCTGCTTGTTGCCAAGGCAAGTGGCACACCCCCATAAATTTCCTAAGTATTTTTCTATGCATGACTTAGTGTACTTTCTTTATATGCATGTGTAGGATAGTATTGCTATGCTAAAACTACTATCTCCTTTACACTAGTTGTGTCTAGAATCCTATTGATAACTTAGTAGAAATATTGATGCTATGCAAAAGTGTTTTATTGAAAGCTTAATTCTACTAAGTAAATTTACCACCTGGGTGGATTTGGTTTTGATAAGAAGATGCAAGAGTTGGGTGTTGTCCCTAGGGGTGACCTCTACGGGATATTCACTTGTGGTTGCCACCCAGGAATAAAGGGACCAATGTTTCTCTAAGTGAAGTTGCTACCGTGCAGCCATTAGTCATATGGGCTCTGGCTAGATGGATTAAGTTGCGTGGACTCCTCCCGGCTTGACAAGCAGATGTAGAGGATGTAGGTGGAACGGGTCAAGCCGGCATGGGATGGGAAAATGCTTCTGAAAAGTCTCGTCTCAACTCTCTCCTTTTCCTTAGCACAACTTGAGTGCTTGAGGATAGTTTGGGTTTGTTGGGTCTAATGGTGAAAGTGCACAACCTCTGCAGAGTTAAAACTAAGTACTTAGCCGTGTCCCCGGTTACGGACAATTCAAGCAGCTGATCAAGGATGTCAACGGAGGCTCCCAACATCTCAATTTCTTTAAGTAAATTTTGATGGGTGAACAAGGGTAGACGAGACTATGAATTTCATGCCATATTGTCTCAAACATTTGAAGAAAATGTTTTGCAAAGTGTTAGGCAAAATTGGCTTTTATGCAAAATAGCCTTGAACTCCACCAGCCAGATATGCATATAGGTTATTAGAGTTATTCCACTAAGTGTCCACATAGTGTCACTTGCCAGATCCATTTTTAATGGTATCTGACCCACTCTGTTGCAAATTATTAATTGTTGCAGAATTTTCTGACGATGAGTAAGGATTACGTTTGGGTTTCGAGTCTGCAACCAACATGTTTTCGCCTGTGGCGCATCATGAAGATGGAGGCTCATTGAAGATTTATTTCCGCTGCTTTATTGTTTTAAGCTAGCTTTAAGCTATGCAAAGATGTATCGAACCATTTATTTTTCCAAGTCTGGATCATTCGTGTAATAATTGATACAATGTTGTGATATTCATCTTAAACTGTGTGTGCAAATGAAACGATCCAGGGGTTTGCACTATACACAGGTACCTTGCCATTTTCTAAGTGCGGGTGCATTACACGGTGAGCCAGCTCTGTCAGGACCCAAACGAGATATAGATAACCGAGTCAAAGATAATTTCAGGGAATTGCTCTCGATTGAAATACTTCTAGAGGAATGATTGAAATTCTATAGCAATAATCAATACGGGAAGAGGAGCAGACCCTAACTAAGCTATCCTAAGGAATAAGCTTGTTCCAACTTCTTATTTTCCCCTCTATCTGCTCCCTGCTTAAAACGCAACGGAGCTAACGATACAAGTCCAAAGCGATCCACTGGTGGGATCTTTTGTGCCATGCGTCCTTGTGGTCCAGTGTGTGCTTCCTTTGGTTGCTTGTTGACTTGGCCTTCAGGTAGAGACAGGACTGGGTCCTGACAGTGCCCTCTCCTTAAGCATCACCTCGCCCACGAGGTGAGAAGCTTGGAAAAAAATTCGTGATGAAAGGGACATCCTCCCAGCACCTTCCTGCCGTAATATATGGTGATCATAATCCCTTGCGGGAGGGAGGCCTGTAGGAGAGTGGAACACATCCTTGTAGAACTCCAGTAGTGGGCGAAATTGTTCAGGAACTTGCTCATCAGATTCTTCAGTTGTAGCTATGAGTGGGGCAATCGGAAGAAGATATCCAAGTACTCCTTTCTGGCATAACTTGCTCATTTGCATTGCTGATATTAAATGTGGATGCTTGGTGTGATCCAATAATGTGATTGGATGTCCATGCTTAGTCACCACTAGCTCTCTTTTCTTTAAATCGAGGCCAATGGGACTGTAATTGTATATCCAGTCAGTACCCAAAATAATGTCGAATGTTTTCAGTGGCAGTACTTGAAAAGCAGACTGGAAGGTGTGTCCTTGTATTTTGTACTGTGTGGTTGTCAGCTGAGAATTTGAAATTAGGTGGGAGTCTCCAGCTACAGACACTTTTGCTGCTTTGGTAGGTTGTGTCAGAAAGTTGTGCTTCTCCACAAATTGGTTACTACTGAATGTGTCAGATGAACCACTGTCAACTAGGGCAACTGCTCTTTTCCCCCAATTATCACTAATAAGGAGAAGGTGGATTTGCCTGGAAGATCAGTTGCGGCATGAGTGGACATTAACTGAGAAACTGGTGGTGGCTCAGGAGCAGGTGTGTTGGGAGCTGTATGAAAGTGTTGCTCAGCTGCATGATCTTGTACTGTAGTTTCTTGTTCTTCACTGTCTTTGCCAATTTCTTGCAAGATATGCAAGGTTTTGCCATTTCTACATTTGTGCTGTCTTGTCCAAAACTCAACAATAAGAGAAATCCAATCCGTACTTTCTCCCACATAGAGTCTGTTCTTGTATTTGAGAATACCAGCTGTTAGTTGGAACTGACACTAGTACAGAACGACACATCGGAAACGGGCCAAAAACCCCATCGGCAACGGAAAAAGGGTCCGTGTCCCCGCCTCCGTGGCTGATGTGAAGGCCCTCATCGGTAACGGAGGCAAAACACCGTTTCCGATGAGGTCTCCATTTGGCAACGGTTGTGCGCAGACCTCCGTTTCCTTAGTTTTCCTTCATCAGATACGGAGTTTGCCATCCACCCGTTTGCACTGAGCATTTCTCATATTTCGGTTACAGGATGCCACGTTTACAAATGCAACTAGATACTTAAAATCTCACAGCACAAGCTCAAATACTAAAACGGTAACAGATTTCATTCATATCACAATGTAACTTTACATTTCCATCATAATTTCACCTTTACAATTGCATCACAAGACGTGACAAACATAAGAGGTAAAACGATAACAGATTTTGTCTATACTAAGCCTATCATGTCAAAAGACGGAAAGAATATATGATTTCTTCCCTACATCCTTTTCCACAATCCTCGCAGGTGTCACTCTAGCAATCTCTTCTTATCTTAACTTCTTGAGAGAAGGATGTTGAAGGTTTGGACCCTATACATTAGTAAATAGAGTTACAATTGTTAAATACATATGCTAAAACAAATACACTATGAATTTAAGCAAACTGAAACGATATCTTACCTATGTCTTGAGGTGGCTCTTATTGATGAACCGGAGTAGCCAACACACGGCTTGTCAACAAGATATTGCGATGTCAGCAGCTTCATAGGATGCCTGACAACGATCATCCTTTCCACGGAGGCCACCACCGGCTCTGGATTTTTTATGCAGTGTCACCGAAATCTAATCTAATACGTCACCGATGTGACATTTCGGCGACACTGTATAAAACGCTCTTACTTAAAAAAGTATTTTATGCAGTGTACCAAAACGTCACAATAGCGACGGTGGATATGTATGGTGGAGTTTGAAAGGGAACAACTTGATATCCCTAAATGTAAATAAAGATTTTTGTTAGTTCTGACACTACTAGATAGAACGAACAATTTAACACAATAATATGAAGTATATAGTAGCATTTAGTGTATACTGACCTATGTATATAATTGGAGTACATTATGGGAAAGTTAACAAACACTACTGTCTTGAGTAGTGTTCGTTGTTTGTTCTGTGTCTCCAACTTTTTTATGCAGTGTCACCGAAATAGACTCCTATTTTCACATGGACTAGTTAGCTAAACTACAATCGGTTGCAAGTGCACAATAGGCAAGTTAACTACATCAAGAAATGATCTAGATAGAACTACCGGATGTGAACTGAACTACTATCAACAAGTTAGCTAAACTACAACTAGTTGCAAGTGCACAATAGGCAAGTTAACTACATCGAGAAATGATCTAGATAGAACTACCGGATGTGAACTGAACTACTATCAACAAGTTAGCCAAACTACAACTAGTTGTAAGTGCACAATAGACAAGTTAACTACATCAAGAAATGATCTAGATAGAACTACCGGATGTGAACTAAACTACTATCAACAAGTTAGCTAAACTACAACTAGTTGCAAGTGCACAATAGGCAAGTTAACTACATCAAGAAATTATCTAGATAGAACTACCGGATGTGAACTGAACTATTATCAACAAGTTAGCTAAACTACAACTAGTTGCTCTAGATCATGTGCACAATAGGTAAGTTAGCTACATCAAAGAGTGGATCTGATACCTTCTTCACATCGCCGTTGGATCGATCTAGCAGATCCGGAAGTGGTGGAGGTAGAGGAAGCGGACAGAGCGACGACCTCGCCGTGTCGGGCGAGATGGCGAAGACCTCGCCATGTCGGGGGAGATGGCGAAGACCTCGCCGTGTCGGGGGAGATGGCGAAGACCTCGCTGTGATAGCCGTCGTCTGGGCGGAGATGGCAGCGCCGGCGATGGCCGCAACGCCAGGAGCCGCCGCCACGAACAGATCTAGCATACTGGGACAAAGTGAGGAAACGAGTGAGTGTTAGGTTTTGCTCTGTACGCCCATATATAGAGGTAAAACATAGGAAACGGTTCTTTAGAAGGACCGTTTCCTTTGTGTTTCTTCCATTGAGGTGTGGGACCTACAGATGGAGAACTTATAGAACTACTACTAGATACTTCTTGTTTTTCTTGCGCACTGCTTCCGCGCATCCTCGTCCTTCTCACGGCCTCGCTTTTTGGGGGCCATTGGAGGTGGCGGCGGCGGCAGCATATCGGAGGCGGTGGCGGCTTTCTTCTTCGTCGTCGGGGCTCCCTTCTTCGGGACCGGCGCCTCCGCCTCATCCTCCTCGTCGTCCTCCTCCTCCTCCTCCTTCTCCTCTTCGGTTGACTCGTCATCAGAATCAACCTTGGGCGGGCCCAGCATCAAGGTGGGATCATGGAAGTTGGCGTATTCGTCGTCGCTCGTCTCCGGCGTCGGTCCTTCAACGGACTCGCCGCTGACGGGGGGACTGTCACGCGGCGACTCAGTGTGCTCCTGTGTGTCGTTGCTGCGAGGCATCTTCGCTAATCAGTAGGAGGGAGCGAGCGAGCGAGAGAGAGAGAGAGAGAGCAGATTCTGTGGCGTCTTGAGCTAGCAAGGATTGGGGTTTTTAAGGAGTAGTGGGCGGTGCCACTACGCCATGGAATTTACTCGCCTCGCTTCGAATTCCAAGAAGCTTGAACGCGACCACATTGGAAACGGACACATCGAGTGACCGTTGCCATAGAACCACATATCGAAAACAGAGGCACATTGGAAAACGTTGCCAATAATATGGGCAATGGAGATAATACTTTCTCCGTTACCTATGTTGACGGGCCAGCCGCGGCCCAGGTTAGGTTTGTACGCACCGGCCGCGCGGAAAGCGCGATTCTCCGTCGCCTAACGCCTGCCGTTTCCATAGAGGGGTATCTGATGTGTCGTTCTGTACTAGTGTGAGGAACTGAGGACATATCTGCAGCTAGCTTCTGTAAGATCTTGGTGCCGTCTTCAGATGAAGTTGGTATGATTTCAGAGATTTGTAAGAGATAGCCCAGTACACCCTTTTTGCATAATTTGCTCATATTCTTTGCTGAAGTGAGGTGAGGGTGTTTTGTGTGATCAGGCAGCTTGATTGGTGTTCCATTCTTGGTGACCACCAATTCTCTCCTTTTCAAATCCAATCCAATTGGACTGAAATCATAGATCAATCAGCACCGAGTATTATGTCAAATGTTTTCAGAGGCAGTACTTTGAAGTTTGATTGGAACATGTGTCCTTGTACTTTATATTGCATATTTGGAAGTACTGCGTCAGAAAGGAGGGAAGATCCACCAGCTACTGTCACTTTGGTTGGTGTTGCTGGTTCAGTTATGATGTTGTGTTGCTGAATGAAGTTGCTGCTAATGAATGTGTCGGAAGAACCACTATCCACTAGAGCTACAGCTCGTTTCCCAGCAATTGTGAGCAACATCGAGAATGTCGATCTTCCTGGGATGCCTGTGGCTGCATGAGCTGAAATTTCCATGGAAATTGTGGTTGCATGTCCCACTTGTGGTTGTTGTGTATTAGGAGCTGTGTGAAAATGTTGTTCAGGGACAGTGTTCTGCCATTTCTACATCTGTGGTGCCGATTCCATGGCTCTTTGCAGTACCAGCATTTTTTCTCTGGCCCAGGGGTGTTATTCTGTGCCGGTTGTGTAGCATTTGCATTCTGCAAGGGAATTGGGGGCTTCTGCCAGTTCTGACATTGCTGCTGAAATCGCTGCCTATACGCTGGTTGGAAACCCGCTGGTTTCTTTGAGTTAGCAGCCTTCTCATAGATTTTAGAATACCAATATGCCTCCAATAAACTGTTTGGCCTTTGTCCCGCGACATCATGTTTAACTTCAGGTTGAAGACCTCCAATGAAACAACTCAGAAGGAAACTTTCTTGTAAATAGGGGTGATCTCTTTTAACCAGTGAGACAAATTCTTCAAATTTATCAATGTATGCAGCAACTGTAGTTGTTTGCCGAATGTTCTGCAGCTGTTCTACTGCCTCATGCGCATTTGCCTCTGTAAACCTGTCAGCTATCAAATTGCAAAATTGCTGCCAGGTAACCATCTGCCAAGGGACGCATATGTTTTTCAACCAAGTGGAAGCTCTGCCTTGAAAGTGCCCTGTCGCCAGATTTACCCATTGTTCATAAGGTGTTCCTTTCATATCATAGAATTTTTCACACGCAATGAGCCAACCAATGCGATCCTCTCCAGAAAAGAGTGGGATTTCCAATCTGGGACCTTTAAGAACAACTTCTGCATAATAAGAGTTGCCCCCTAATTGTGTTGCATAAGAATTCCGCTGATCATTGTACAACTGGACACCTGATTGATACACTGAAGGGGCATTGTTGCCATTGATATACTACCCTGTAACTGGATTATACATATGTGTGGGAATATACTGAGGTGCAATCAGTGAATTGTAGTATCCAAAATTCCCTGAAGAAATTGTTGTTGTGGTGCTTGTTGTTGCATTGTATAGGGAGGTTTGGGCTGTATGTTTGGTTGGAATTGAGATGGCAAAGTTGGTATAGTGGGTGGGGTAATTCGGAATTGTGGCTGTGGCTGACAACCATCTTTGAGCGTTGTTGTGGCTGTTGCATCAGTGACTATAGCAACAGGCTGAGAACACATAGCAGTTGAAACATTGTTTTCTGGTGGTACTGTGGATTGCACTTGCTGGAAGGCATGGGGCAAATTAGAGACGGGTAGTGGAGCAGAGAGTGTACCCATAGTAGTGCTCGTGAGAATTTTTTCCTTCTGAGCCAGCGATGAGGCTGAAGCTGCGTCAAGTTTCATCGGTGTCTCTGGAGCAGTCTGTTGGAGGATCTTTTGCTACATGGATTGTACCGACGTCTCCATGTCAGTCAATTTCTTGTTCATCAGAGGTATGGCGGTCATGTTCACATGAATTTGCTGCACCTCTTGCTTTAGCTGATGCAGATCGAGCAGTTCCTCACGAATGCCAGCCATGTCCTCTTGTAGCTTGTCGATCGCTTGTTGACCCTTGAGGCGCGTACCTTCCGCCATGGCTTCAGATCGGTGCGAGAATCCTGCGGATCTCGTCCCTTTAGCTCTGAATCCAACTCAACGCCCTTAGTACGACTCCGAAGGTCTCCGCCGCCACTACGCCACCAACAACGACCACACCGCCACCGCGAACAGGGAGGGAGGGTTGGGATTTCACCGGAGAGCCGAACCAACCTTGCTCCGCTGGTGATTCGCCGCCGAGGACCGTGTAGGCTCTGATACCCTTGTCAGGACCCAAACGAGATACAGATAACTAAGTCAAAGATATTTTCAGGGAAATTGCTCTCGATTGAAATACTTCTAGAGGAATGATTGAAATTCTACAGCGATAATCGATACGGGAAGAGGAACAGACCCTAACTAAGCTATCCTAAGGAATAAGCTTGTTCCAACTTCTTATTTTCCCCTCTATCTGCTCCTTAAAAAGCAATGGAGCTAACGATACAAGTCCAAAGCGATCCACTGGTGGGATCTTTTGTGCCATGCGCCCTTGTGGTCCAGTGTGTGCTTCCTTTGGTTGCTTGTTGACTTGGCCTTTAGGTAGAGACAGGACTGGGTCCTGACAACCTCGCACCTTCAAGCTCTCCGCCGGTCGTCCGCCCGCACGAGGGTCCTGTGCGAGCTTCTCTCCGCGCGCTCAGCTCTAGCCGGGCTTGGCCTTCCGCCGCAGCTGGGCCCCTGCAACAGACGGGCTCTAGGGAGAGCAAGCCGGGCGCGGGGAGCAGCCGCCTGCCACAGCCACCGTCGTCCTCCCGCCTGCAGAGCCGCGCCGACAGGGCGCAGGGGTCACTGTCCCCGCCGCGGGTATCCGGGGTCCAGCTCGCATGGCTGGCTTGGGTGGCGGGGATCTCGGATACGGCGAGCAGGCGGGCGCCGGCGAGCGCGCCCCGCGCGGTGACGCGACGCGGCCGGCGAGCACGCGCGGCGAGCAGAGGGGCGACGGCGAGCGCCCCCCGGCCGGCGAGCACGCGCGGCGACGCGACGTGGCCGGCGAGCAGCCCGCCCGGCAGCTCCGGGGCGCCGTCCGCCTGGTCGCTGCTCCTGAGCGCTGGGCCTGGACGAACTGCTCCTAGACGAGCTGCTCACTGCTCTGGGCGCTGCTCCAGTTCTCCTGGACGAGCTGCTCCCTGGGCGCCATCCGTGGCCCCCTGCTAGCCGCCGCTCGAGTTGACTGTGGCGAGCCAGAGGAACGGCCTAATATATTTTTGATTTTTTATTAGGCTGACAAGTGGGGCCCATAGTACACCAAAAAACAATTTTTTAATTTTTAATTAATCTGACCAGTGGGGCCTAATTGCCACGTCAGCCTGACAGGTGGGCCATACCTGTCAGAACAGCTGTCTAAATTGAATCAGAGCATCATTTAGGCTTTCTGAGAAAATCTGGATAAAATGTGGTAGCAAAATGAGATTTCGGAGCTCACTGGTATCAATCAGTAAATTTGGTGTGTAAAGTGGTAGTTTTAGGCTATCAACTCGCATGGAACGAGCGCCGCGCTTGTGAATCGACTCCCACCGACTTCCCTGGTCGCTCGCATCGCCGTCTCTCCCGAGTCCCGACGGCGACGCATTCCACTGCGCAAACCCTATAAGCCGCCCGCCGCTAACTGGGAAGCTCTACCGGGCCGGCCCATCGGGCGGCTTTCCCTTTTTCTTTCGTTCTTTTTTCTTTTTCTTTTTCGTTTCTTTTGTTTTTCTGCTTCTGTTTTTCTTTTTCGTTTCTTTTCTTTTTCTGTTTTAATTTTGTTTTTTTCATTTTCTTATTGTTTTTCGTTATTTTTTAAAACTGTTTTTTGAAAATGGTTTCACATTTAAAAAGGTTCCAAATTTTAAAATTCTTCATTTTTGAAAATGGTTCCATTTTTGAAAATGGTTCCAAATTTTAAAAAGGTTCAATTTTGAAAATGGTTCTAAATTAAAAAATGATTCCAAATTTAAAATGGTTCCAAATTTGAATAGTGTTCATTTTTTGAAAATGGTTCCATTTTTAGAATGGTTCCAAATTAAAAATTGTTCATTTTTTAAAATGGTTCCATTTTGAAAATGGTTCCAAATTTAAAAATGGTTCGATTTTGAAAATGGTTCCGAATTAAAATGGTTCCAAATTTTAAAATGGTTCCAAATTTGAAAATGGTTCCATTTTGAAAATGGTTCCAAATTTAAAAATGGTTCCAAATTTGAATATTGTTTATTTTTTGAAAATGGTTCCAAATTAATAAATTGTTCATTTTTGAAAATGGTTCCATTTTTAGATGGTTCCAAATTTAAAAATGGTTCCATTTTGAAAATGGTTCCGAATTAAAAATGGTTCCAAATTTTAAAATTTTCATTTTTGACAATGGTTCCAAATTAAAAATGGTTCCCAATTTAAAAATTGATTATTTTTTAAATGGTTCTAAATTTAAAAATGGTTCCGAATTTAAAAATGGTTTTGATTTTGAAAATGGTTTAGGTTTTGAAAAAGAAACAGAAAATGTTGCAGCGAAGGTCGCGATCCTTGGTAAGCTTGGAGCTGCGAAGGCAGCAACGAACCGGAAGTAAATGGGCCGAGCCCAGTTTGGTCTCCTTCAGGCGGCGGGTGGGTCGCGCGCCGGTAACGAGTGACACATAGGACCTCCCATTCCACTAGTCGTTAGCAACTGAGCCCCTTCTCTCCTTCAATCGCAAGGTTTTATGAGTTGGGCCCAAATGAATCACTGTGGGCCAATTTGATGCCCAGAATAGCTTCCCCTAGGGACAGTTGGGCCGGTGGGTTGTTCTGAAAATCAAACGGCCGAAAACGCCCGGCGGCGAGATCTAACGGCCAAAAACGTCCAGTTCGTGAGAGCTCGTGAGAGAGTTTGTCTCAGTTTTAATGTCTCTATTGTAAATTAAGGGGGTACAAGACAAAAAGTCCCTCGTACAGTTAGAGAGGCCAACTCCCTCAACCCTCATGGGGCACCTGGTAATTCAAGTGAGATAGGGAATTGACTAGGAAAATAAAGCAATCGAAGGCATCAACCAGTACCCCATTGTCTGTACTTGCTTCATGCCTTGCTCTCAATCCGTATGATCTGGAACTGAGTTCTTGATAATTTATTTTATAACCTGGTAATACAACCAATGAGCATGACCTTGTATACAGTGCGATATTTTGTTCCTCACCTTGTTTAGTTTTTGCTCTTTTTCTAGATCTGTGTGAACTTTTACCAGTTAATATACTGCATGTGCCCAATTTAAGTTGGTTAAACTATGTCTTTGTTCAAGTGTCGAAAAATATTTTTTATTAATGAGCCAAAAGAGTTGTCATTTCACTAATCAAGAGGAAAGAGTTGGCCGGTTAATTAAAGGCAAGCCGACCAAAAACCGAAATAACACACTCGCTGACCATTAAGGAACACGACCGTCACGAGGACACAAACAAACACATGGATACACATACAAGCTGCACACAACGCTGAAAATAAGGGTCGCCGTTAGCTTGCCCACCCGTGTCGGCGTCATTGCTCTTCAGCGACTGACACCCCGTCGACAAAGTGCATCCACCCACCAACGGCTAGAAACCATCCACACTGGGTGCACCTCGAGTCACCAAGGAGAGGCGACTCACGGGGTGGGCTTCAGATTTGTTGTAACCCTATGGAATAATATGCGAATTTAAAATTTTATTATCCTATTTGATTAGTCAAACCAAATATGTACTTGTAAGTGTAGTTGTACCTTTTGTGGTAAGTCAAACTATTAAAGTTTGACTAACTTTATAGGGAGAAATACCAATATTTATGACACTAGATTGGTATTATAAGATTCGCCTTTAAATGAAGTTACTCTCATGTAACCAATCAGCAACCAGCCTACTCCTCCAATACTCATGGGGTACCTATTTAAGCATTCAGTAAACATGATATTTTCCGCACCTACAAAAAAATCTTATTCAGTTATTCACAAAATAACCCATGTTGGTTTTTGTGAACAAATGTGTCATGTACTCATGCGGTTTAGACTTCATAATTCTTATAGGCCTCTTGAGTTCCTAGTGCTCATGCTTATACGCACGTGCCATTCATTGTTGCAGGAACAACAACATCTCTATATATGTTCGATTGATTTTTGCAACTAAGTTGAGTGCATGTCAATAAGCTTAGCTAGCTAGCCTGCGTCAATCTTTATGTTTTAGTTAGTTATTCTCCACCATGTTAATACTCATTAGTAACTAGTAATTGTATAGGTGCAACGTTCAATTATGTGAGATATGGGAGGATATATACCAAGATGCTAGCAAGCAAAGTCCTCCGAGTTCTTCGCCTCCCTCTGAAACAAAGTAGGCACGATCTATTTTTCTGCTACGCTATCAGTATATCCCAAGCCATGGGTCTAGTAGGGACGTGTTGTGCGATGCACAGGTTTGCTCCCCAACTCCGTACGTCGTAAACGAAGGTAACAACCTGAAGGTAACATCTACAGTGGTTCATAATAATTACGTAGACATCCGTATTGATGAAGATGGTGATGCGGGCCGGATGGCGTATTACTGGGATATACGGAGAGCCTAGTTCAGAGCGTAAAAATCTTACGTGGGAGTATATCCGGGACCTCCATGGCATGGTGGATCTCCCATGGTTAATATTGGGTGATTTCAATGAAATCCTACAAGGGAATGAGAAGGAACGGGGTGCAATCAGATCACAAAGATGTATACAAGGATTTCAGGGTGTTGATGGATTGTGATTTATCTGATCTTTGATACATTGGAGATAAGTTCACTTGGAGGCGGGGAAGAATTCGTGAGAGGCTGGATAGGGCATTCTGCAATTATAGATGGAACACACGATTCCCGTTGGCAACTGTAATTCATGAGGATTTTGCCAGGTCAGATCATAGGCCAATCCAGTGATAAAAATTTCGACGAAATTTCGACCGAAATTCGCGAAATTAACGATTCTCTGTGTGGAGCGAGAAAACTTTATATCGCCCGAATATTTTGATAACATTTGAAAAAATCCAATATGTAACACTTCTAGTACAAAGAAATGATGCTTTCATCATCAAACTCGTTACAGTCAGTTGGTATAGGCTACAGACAGTGGTCTGTTGGGTCGCGTGTTCGAATCCTTGTAAATACATAATTTTTTGCTAAATAATTTTAGACGTCGGACTTTGAATCTGGACGAAATTTTTGAAAACTTTCTTCGAAATTTCATTATTTTCTCGAAATTCCCGAATCTCTGAGGGGGGCGAATTTTTTTTGCGAATCGAAATGCTGAACCCTGGGCCAATCGTGGTTGATCTTGATTATCTAGCTGCTGTAGCTCGACCAAATTGAGCGGGAAAAGAGGCTCGAAGCTAAGTGGTTGATGGAGGAGAGTGTGGATACTGTGGTGAGTGATGCTTGGGAGGAGGCCCATGGTATACCGGGTAGAAGCCTGGACAAAAAACTTGAGGCCGTTCATAAAGCCTGCATGCATGGGACGCTACTGTGTTGAGAAGATCACGTCGATCATTACGCGAGATGCACAAGGATTTGAAAGCGATTATGGCTGGGCCCCTGTCAGACGAGGCGACAACACAACAACAAGAAATTCAGCTCGCTATTGAGGTAGAACAGGAGAGGGAAGAGATGAAATGGGTTCAGCATAGTCGAGATAATTGGATTAAGTTTGGTGATTGTAATACGAATTTCTTTCATAATTTTGCATCGTACCGGAAGAAGATTAATTTGATAAAGAAATTGAAAGATGATGGGGATAATTGGATAGAGGGTCAAGCAGCACTCTCAAACCATATAAAGGGGTATTTCCAGAACCTTTTAAGAGAGAGGTGGATGATCCAGGAGATTATGTTTTAAATAAGGTAAAGCCTCGGGTTACTACTGCTATGAATGAGGTGTTGTGTGCACCATATACTCGAGTGGAAGTGAAGAAAGCTCTGTTCAATATAGGGGATTTGAAAGTGCCAGGACCAGATGCTCTACTTGCGATTTTTTGAAGCGATATTGGAACTTGATAGGTGAGGATCTTACTGATGTTGTTCCGGAGGCAATTAATTCTGGAGTGATTCCAGAGGGATGGAACATACTACAATTGTCCTAATTCCTAAACTTGACAACCCTGAGAAGGTTACTCAATACAGGCCGATAAGTTTATGTAATGTGACTTACAAAATTATATCAAAAGTGTTGGCAGCTCGGCTAAAGTGCTTCCTGAGATAATCTCTCCCACACAAAGTGCTTTCGTGCCAGGGCGGTTAACTACTGACAACGTCCAGGTGGCATATGAGTCATATCATGCGATTAAAAGGAAGAAAGTGGGAAAGTATGGTACATGTGCAATTAAACTCGATATGATCAAGGCATACGATAGAGTTGAGTGGATTTTTTTTTTGGAGTGGATCCTTGCGAAACTCGGGTTCGATGAAAATTGGATTAATCTTGTCATGTCATGTGTTTCAAATGTGAGATATCAAATCAGATTTAATGGTCAGGAGACTGGCTCGTTTGGCCAATCCAGGGGCTTGCGGCAAGGTGACGCATTGTCACCGTATTTGTTCTTGCTCTGTGGAGAAGGACTATCAAGCCTTCTTTAATCAGTGGAGGATAATGGTGATATCATTGGAGTGAAAGTTTGTAGGGGTGCGCCGGCAGTTTCTCATCTCCTTTTCGCCTATGATTCATTGATTCTGATCAGGGCCGATGCTGCCAATGCCATGAACCTCGCGAGATATTCTTAATAGGTATTGTGCAGCATCAGGTCAATTGGTGAGTGAAGCTAAATCAAGTGTGTTCTTTAGTCCTTGTACTACAATTGAGGTTTGTGCTAATGTTTGCACCATTCTCTTAATATCCTTACTAGAACAATCACGGACAAGTATCTTGGCTTACCGTCCCAGGTTGGTATTGATACATCAGACTGTTTTCAGCATCTTATAGACAGAGTTTGTGCGAGATTGGTTGGTTATAAGGAGAAGTTCTTTTCTTATGGAGGTAAAGAGGTGTTGCTCAAAGCGGTGGCTATCCCGGCGTATGCGATGTCGGTCTTCAAGCTTCCCAAGCAGGTGACACAAGGGATCACATATGCTATGACCCGTTACTGGTGGGGTGATCATGACACTACAAAACATGTGCACTGGTTCGCCTGGTGGAAAATGTGCATTCGTAAGAAAAGAGGAGGTATGGGGTTCAGGGATCTTCCTTGTTTTAATTTAGCTATGCTCGCAAGGCAAGCTTGGAGGTTACTATGCGAGCCAGATTCTTTGTGTGCTCGGGTTCTTCGAGCAAAGTATTATACGTCGGGAGATTTATTGAATGCAGAACTGAAGAAGGGATCTTCTTATACTTGGCAGAGTATACATGCAGGTATCCAAACCCTCAAGAAGGGACACATCTGGAGAGTTGGAGATGGGTCAAATATTGATTTCTGGTCTGATGCTTGGATTCCAAATAGTCCGTGACGGAAGATGTTGACAAATCGTGGTAATATAGTATATACAGAAGTCTCAGAACTAATTAATGCATAAACTGGACGGTGGGACGAGATGATCATCAGATCACTTCTCCTACCAATTGATGTCACGAGAATATTAAATATTTCACTTGCAGTGGGTATGATGGAGGATTTCATAGCATGGAATTACACTAAGACTGGGATTTTTCTGTATGATCTGCGTATTTCATGAAATGGGAATTCCAGCATGGTCGGAAGTTGGCAAGAACTACATGTCTTTCAGCATCGGAAAATAATCCTGTTTGGTAAAAACTTTGGAGCCTTAAAGTTTCCCCAAAGGTAAAGATTTTTGCTTGGAGGCTGCCACACAATACTATTCCTTGTAATTGCACATTGGCAAATTGACATATTATTCCGTCGAGTCTGTGTCCGGTGTGCAAGATCCATTGTGAAGATCTTCACCATGTCTTTTTTAAGTGTGTCAGAGTGGAAGAACTTTGGGAGAATTTTGGGGTCTGAAAACCATTATAAATAATGCATGCCGAGTTAGTGTGGAGGTTTCGATTATTTTTGAATCATTTTTGAAGATACCAGATCAGATGGCGCCAGGGCTTGATACTGGTCCGAGAGA
Source organism: Poa pratensis (assembly GCA_947311845.1). Lineage (NCBI taxonomy): Eukaryota > Viridiplantae > Streptophyta > Magnoliopsida > Poales > Poaceae > Poa > Poa pratensis. The sequence continues at coordinate 22,457,588 of CAMZMU010000113.1, forward strand.
GCTGGTGGTTACTACATGTTGGTATGCTTGGTGGGCAAGGAGACATGTTCTCATGGAGAAACAATTCAGAAGCCAACTAGGGTTGCTGCTATAGCGTTAAACTATTTTTGATCCTCAAAACCAAATCATGGTGTGAAACGTCATGGCTGGGAGAAGCCCTGGGAAGGATTTGTTAAACGAAATGTGGATGCTTCTTTCAGTTTGTTGGATGAAAGAGGTGCAAATGGCGCTGTTCTTTGTGACATCAATGGGGTTTTTATCGCAGGTAGCAGTTGCGGGATTGATCATATCGCAAATGCTCCTACGGTGGAGGCTCGAGCTCTGAGAGATGGGCTTATCTTAGCAGGTCAAAGTGGTTGTCTGTAGATTATTGTGAACAACGCTTGTTTGGAGGTTGAGTCTACCATGTTGGCTCGAGGTTTTAGTTTTGTTGATTTTGTTTTCGCTCCTAGGGAAAGTAATCTAGTGGCTCATGTGTTAGCTAGTAAAGCGGAGGGGACTATGTCCACTGTTTGGTATGAGGACCGTCCCGATTTCATTCGATCCTATTTGGCAAACGATTTAAGTCTTTTTGGAATTTAATGAAGTTGTGCAGTAGAAAGAATGTGCAAAGATTCCTTCCTGTTTACCTATTTTGCTTATACCTGTTTTTTCGTTATTTTTTTTGGAAATTACCAAGAGCTTTTATTCAAACATAGCATTCGCGGGTCATCAGCCAACAGGCTAGTTACCAGGAATGAGGGTACAGAGTCAAGCCAACTATTGGTTACCATTAGTGTACACGCACGCTTAGCACAAAGATGGGCCGGTAGGTTAGCTGATCTACTTACATGATCAATATCGAAATAAGTAAAAGCAGATGCCAGCTCTCCAATATCTAAGAGGATCGGAGCCACAACTGAGCGAGAGTTGCGACTAGATTTCCGGAGATTAACCATCTCTAGGTAGTCAGTTTCCATAATCACATGCGAGTAGCCTCTCAATTTAGCAAAGACAACTCCATCTCGCATGGATTCAGCTTCGGCGATCAACGGATCTGTCACTCCCATATGGGGTTTGCACCATGCGCCCAAGAGAGAGTTAACTGAACGTGCAACACCACCAGCCCTAGCTGTGCTGCTATCAGAATTAATTGCCCCGTCCGTATTGATCTTGACAAGTCCTTGATCCGGCGGTCGCCAGCCATATTCAGACAACAGAGAAGCACTTGAGTTCGGAATTCCAAGACAGCAAAATCCTCGCGAATTCTTTTAACTGCCGATCTCACGGATCCCACGGCTCCTTGTCATGCGTCAACCTGTTGCGTGATTGCCAAATAGCCCACATCACTGATACGATATTTGCTCTTTCCAGGTCAGTAAATCGATCATCACACAAGATATGCCGTGCCCAAGTCTCAGGGTGTAGCCTTGGCAAACGGAAATCAAAAAGCGACTGCGTTTCGTCCCAAAAGCGTTGCGCATGTGAACAATATACCTGTTTTATGCGGACTGAGATCCGGTGCCTCGCCATGGTCAAGGCACCAATGAACAGTGTTTTGCCTTGCTGATTTGGTCGTTAGATCGACAATAGATGGACAAGATCTAAAACTGCAGACGACTGTAGCAGATGCACTGTTTGGCTACGCTGTAGCACATGACTGTAGCGAATGTCCTGTATATGTTCCTGTAGCACTGTGACTGTTCATGTTCATCCATCCCATCAATTGTTGATCCAACGGCTAGAAAATGTGCTCAAGGCATGGTACTGTTCATGGGTGCCTTGTCCATGGCAAGGCACTGGATCTCATTCCGTTTTATGCATACCCATTAGAGCATCCCCATCGGCGCGTCCAATAGAGTGTCCGACAAAGTTGCTGGACATGCGCTATTGGGCGCGCCGGCAACCGTTACCGCCTATTGGGAGCGCCGCGCTCCACCGGTCGCTCCCAATAGGTTTTTCAGAAAAAAAAAAGAGACGACGGAATTCATTGAAACTTAACATTTTTCATTCAAATTTGATAGTTTATACAAAATTCGATAAAATTTAAACTAAAACCTATCTAATTGCCCGTCCAGTATCCGTAGAACCGGTCCCAGTCGTCCCACTCGCCGGCCTCCTGCTGCGGTTGCACTTCGACCGGCTCCTCCTCCTCCTCCTTCACCTCCTCCATTACCGGGGGCGGCGCTGGCGTGGTGGCAATCTGGACCTCGGTGTCGAGATCGATGATGTTGTTCTCGACGCACGACCAGTGTTCGGCGAACTCCCGCGTCATCGGCTGGATCGTGTCGAACGAGAGCTTCTGGGCGATGGCGAGGTCCCTCTGAAACTGGGCCTCAGCCTCCTCGTCCGTCAGCGACGGCGGCGGCATGGCCGCGCGCTTCTTGCCGTGGGACGAGGACGTCCCTGGCTCGATCTTAACGCAGGACGAGGACGTCCCCAGCGCCTCGATCTTGACCTTGGCGGACGGCGGCGGTGGCCCGAAGTCGCGGATGGTGATGCCGCTATTCCTTCGCGGCGGCGTCGTCCGTGCACGAACTGCGTGGTCGGCGGCGTCGACCGTGAAGGCTCGGTCTTGACCTTCACGAACCGCGGGGTCAACGGCGTCGCGGACCGCGTGCTGGACGAGGAGGAGTGGGAGGACGAGCTCGTCGGCATCTGCCAGAGCTCGCGGGAGCGGTCGATGAGGACGGCGTAGCTGAAAGGACAATGATGTCGCCTAGAGGGGGGATGAATAGGCGATTAAAACTTTTCCGGCTTAGGCTTGATAAATGCGGAATAAAACTAGGTGTTTAATTTAACAAGGCAACAACCTAAATATTCTAGGCTCAACTATGTGCACCAAAAACTTATGCTAAGCAAGACAAGGAACAAGGTGATAGCAAGATATAATACGTCAAGCACGAAGTCTATCACAATGTAAAGTGCATAAGTAAAGAGCTTGGGTATAAAAATAACCGAGGCACACGGAGACGATGATGTATTCCCGAGTTTCTCCTTTTTAGGGGAGTACGTCTCGTTGGAGGGGTGTGAGTTTCAAACTCAAACGCCACAAATGGCCTCACCCTATTCTCCGATGAACCTTGCCCAAAAGCTTGGTTCACCTTCCACTATCAGAATCATTCAAGGCGGAATTTGGAGCCTTTACAACAATCTTGAGACACAACCCAAAAAAAGATTGGGAGCTTCCAAATGACCACAAAAGTCCTCAATCACCACAATGGCGTGTAGAGTCCAATGACCCAAGAGTAACAAGCTCACAAACTTTCAACTTCCACGAATCTTCATGGAGAGCACAAACCGATGCACCAAATGCAATAGCAAGAGCACAAGTGCTCAAATCATTCACTCTCAAATCCCACCAAAAGCAACTAATGCTTATGGGGAGAGAAGAGAGGAAGAACTCAACAAATGAACTCCAAGATCTAGATCTACTAGGTTCCCCTCACTTAGAGGAGGGATGGATTGGTGGAAATGTAGATCTAGATCTCCTCTCACTTTCCCCTCAAAGATATGCAAGAATCATGTGAGGAATTGAGAGAGGGGCAAGCTTTTCAAGGTCAACAATGGTGGGAGGGAGAGAGAGAAAAACATGCAGCACCAAGGTTGAAAAAGGGGAGGGGTATTTATAGCCCCTCCCAAAATCTAGCCGTTGGAAACAAGGAGGCCAAAATCTAGCCGTTTCCCGGAATATTCCGGCCCTTGAGAAAATTTCCGGCAAAAATATCCAGCCGAGTCCAGAGGCTCGCGCAAAGCGACGTAAAATCGAGTTTCTCACCAATTTTCCTGGGGGCCGGATATTCCGGTCTGAATTGGACCCGCAATATCCGGTCTGCTGAAAACTGACAGAAACAGCAATACGAAAACTGCAATATCTTTTTCATCCGGACTCCGATTTTGATGATCTTGGGATCGTTGGAATTGCAACGAAGAGCTCTTCAAGTTCATGTAGAGAAACAACATAGTCCATCATGTGAGGAGGAGACCAAATGAGGAAAGTTAAGACCTCTCTTTAAAAGACAAACCGGTAGAACCTCCAACATAAAAAACGACACAAGATATGCATATAAAATCCCTTTTTATGAAGTAGAGCTTCCTCCTTTCTTCTTAGTTGGAATCTCAACTTGAGGAGGAATAGCTTGATTCTTGTTGGAAAGTAGCCGTTCTTCAACTTGAGAAACTTGAGTTTGAGCTTGATGCCTCTTTCCTTGTTGCTTCTCACTAAGAGGCTTCTTCTTCAAAGGGGCAAGATCTAACATGGTGCCCTTCAACTTTACACTTGAAGCAAACAATTTTGGCCGAATCCTTCACTTGTTATTGGCCCTTGTTCTTCTTGTTAGACTTGGACTTGTTCTTGCTATTGCAGTTGAATCCAAGTCCACTCTTGTCATTGGGTCGTCTTTGAACAATCAACACATTGTCAAGTGTGGACCTCCCAACATGACGCTTTTCCAAGTCTTTCTTCAAAGAAGTGACTTGGGCCTTGAGCTATTTTAATTCCTCTACATGGTTAGTATCAACACAAACACTAGAGGAAGTAGAGGCTTCATTGTTAGAGCAACTAAAAAAACTTTCGAAATCTATTTTTATGTGTAGCGGAAAGGATAAGGCAATGAAAGTAATTCATCATAAGATTTAGCAATGGTATGAGAGGATGAATCATTAGGACTAGCACATGGCGATATAGCATTTCTAGTAGAAGTTGTGCCATTGTCCACATTAGGCTTAAAAGATGTTACCTTTGTAGTGATAGCCTCATGAGTTAACTCTAGCCTAGCATGGCATGCTAGAAGATCCTCATTAGAGCTAGAGAGATTTTCATGAGTTTCTTCCAATTTCCCATATTTGCTAGTTAGCAACTCAAGTTGAGCACTTAGCTCAACGTTCTCCTTCAAAATAGATGCTTCACGAGAAATGGAGTTAGTAGCACAAGCATCATCAATATTAGACAAGGAAGAAGGCAACTTGGCAAGCTCATCATTCTTAGATAGTTGAGTTTGGAGTTGATCATGAGACTTGATAAGGAGAGAGTGTTCACCTTCTAAAGCCTTGTGAGCTTTGTTAAGTCTCTCTATGTCCTCAATTAGTCTTGCATTGCCAACCCCAAATTCAACTTTTTCCTTTTTAAGCACTTTATATTGAGCAATAGCATGATCTCTTTCCTTAATGATTTTTAGCAATAATAAGATCATTTGTTTCATCAAGAGATTCAAGTTTCTCCTCAAGAGACACTCGAAACTCTTGCTCTTCCTCAAGAGTGACGGTGAAAGAAGTAATTTCATTAGCATATTCTCTTTCAAGTCTCCCTTTTCTTCAATGACTTCGCAACTCTTAATAGCATAAGTCAAAATTTCACATAAAGGAGAGATAGCTTTACTACCTTGAGGGAGAGCACAAAATACCATCTCACCTTTCTCTTTTAAGCAGTCGGCATCATTATATGTTAAGCCATAATAATCCTCATCCTCATCATCACGAGATGTAGAGGGTTCCAAAGGTGAAGATACCTTTGAATCCCTAGCCATAAGGCAAAAGTGAGAAATGGACGATGATGATGAAGAATTACTTGAAGCACCATTGAGGTCCATGTCTTGTTCCAACAAATGTTGGGTTTCCTCTACATTGTTAGTCAAACAAGTAATAGAGGATATGGAGGCATTATTTTCATGACAACAAGACATATAGAGCATATCATCATGAGATTTATTTAAGCAACTATTACATGATATGCGAGGACTATCAACACTAGCATGTAAGACATTTGAAGTGCTAGAAGTGTTTAAGTCCAAAGATAGAACATTGCAACGAGATAGAAATGAAGTATAGTTAATAGTGGATTCACCATCAACAATGCAATTTCTATCACCACTCACCATATCATTACCGTGTGACAAATCACATGTTGGTGAAGTGGAAGAAGATGTGAAATCATCACGGCCGGAGGTGGAGGGAGAACAATCATCCTCAATAATGTTGGACACGTCATATTTATCTTGAAGTTTTGTCCACAACTCATGAGCACTCCGAAAAGGCATGATTGATGCAAGAACTACATCGCTCAAAACACATATAAGACCATTAGATACTTGAGTATCGAGATGAGAGTTTTCCTCATCCTCTAAAGATGATTCTTGGGAATCCTTTGGAGAAGAAAAACCCACATCTACAATCCTCTTAATATAATTTGGACCTATCTCCCTAAAAATATTAAGCATGCGAATTTTCCAAACATCACAATTTGTGCCATCGAATATGAAAGTGGGATCGTGCACTAATTCTCTAAACGACATCTTTACTCTCTAGGCGTTGAAGCCCAAAAAAGAGAGCCCAGGCTCTGATACCAATTGAAAGGACAAGGATGTCGCCTAGTGGGGGGGGGGGTGAATAGTCGATTAAAACTTTTACGGTTTAGGCTTGATAAATGCAGAATAAAACTAGGTGTTTAATTTAACAAGCCAACAACCTAAATACTTTAGGCTCAACTATGTGCACCAACAACTTATGCTAAGCAAGACAAGCAACAAGGTGATACCAAGATATAATACTTCAAGCACGAAGGTTATCACAATGTAAAGTGCATAAATAAAGATCTCGGGTATAGAAATAACCGAGGCACGCGGAGACGATGATGTATTCCCGAGTTCCTCCTTTTTAGGTGAGTACGCCTCGTTGGAGGGGTGTGAGTTTCAAAATCAAACGCCACAAATGGCCTCACTCTATTCTCCGATGAACCTTGCCCAATAGCTTGGTTCACCTTCCACTATCGGAATCCTTCAAAGCGGAATCCGGAGCCTTTACAAAAATCTTGAGGCACAACACACAAAAGGATTGGGAGCTCCCAAATGACCACAAAAGGTCTCAATCACCACAATGGCGTGTAGGGTCCAATGACCCAAGAGTAACAAGCTCACAAACTTTCAACTTCCACGAATCTTCGTGGAGAGCACAAACCGATGCACCAAATGCAATGGCAGGAGCACAAGTGCACAAATCCTTGACTCTCAAGTCCCACCAAAAGCAACTAATGCTTATGGGGAGAGAAGAGAGGAAGAACTCAACAAATGAACTCCAAGATCTAGATCCACTAGGTTCCCCTCACTTAGAGGAGGGATGGATTGGTGGAAATGTAGATCTAGATCTCCTCTCACCTTTCCCTCAAAGATATGCAAGAATCATGAGAGGAATTTAGATAGGGGTAAGCTTTCCAAGGTCAACAATGGTCGGAGAGAGAGAAAAACGTGCAGCGCCAAGGTTGAAGAAGAGGAGGAGTATTTATAGCCCCTCCCAAAATCTAGCCATTGGAAACAAGGAGGCCAAAATCTAGCCGTTTCCCGGAATATTCCATCCTTGGAGCAAATTTCTGGCCAAAATATCCGGCCGAGTCCAGAGGCTCGCGCAAAGCGACGCAAAATTGAGTTTCGCCAATTTTCCTGGGGGCGGATATTCCGGTCTGAATTGTACCCACAATATCCGGTGTACTGAAAACTAACAGAAACAACAATACGAAAACTGCAATATCTTTTACATCCGGACTCCGATTTCGATGATCTTGGGCTCATTGGAATTGAAACGAAGAGCCCTTCAAGATCATGCTGAGAAACATCATAGTCCATCATGTGAGGAGGAGACCAAATGAGGAAAGTGAAGACCTCTCTTTACAAGACAAACCGGTAGAACCTCCAACATCAAAAACGACACAAGATATGCATATAAAATCCGTTTTGATTAAGTAGAGCTTGGTATGGAGATGAACACAACCTCCAGATCCTCACATGGATAAAAGCCAAATAAGAACCAAGAAAGATGATATGCCAGGTATGTAAAGGTTTGAGCTCTCCACAAATATGCGATCAAGTTACTCACTTGAGAGCCCCACTTGATAGTGCGCCATCTATCCTATAACCCGGTCTCCCACTAACACCATGAGACCGGTAAAATAGAAACCCTATCAAGGTCATACCTTTGCCTTGTGCATTCCACTTGAGCTAGATGATGACGATCTTGATCTCTTCAAGTGGACCACCTTTCTTGATTATGTTTTGCTTGGTGAAGACTCACATACCGCTCCCTCATACACCAATATGGGAGAGCCTATATAAGGCACATCTTCACTTGACCAATATCTCCAAAAAGGTGGCAAGCTTCAAGCATAGGATTTCTTCGAGATGCTTCTCTTGAACTTGCACTTCATCTTCTTTACTTAATATATATGGTGACTTGGAGATAAACATGAATGTTCACTCCATCTTCTTTTTCAAGCCCTACTTGCAATAATCTCAACTCTAGATGACCATTTGTGTGGATCACAACTTGAATATTACTTTGGTCATCACTTTATCTTCTAGAGTCCAACACAAGAACTCCAATCTTTTTCCATGGACAAGATATATAAGGATATCTCAATCCAAACTTTAGTACATAAGGATTGTCATTAATTATAAAAACCACACATGGGGCACCATGCACTTTCAGTAGTCGTACTCCCGCATTACGCTGTGGAAATCGCTGCCCTCCCACCAGCAGCGCCGCCACACGGCGTTGTGCTGGTAGGGCCGTTCCGTCCCCTCGTGGTCGTCCAGCGCCGCCTCGCGCTGCGCCTCCAGCATCGCCTGCCAGTTGGGGCTGTTGACGGCGTACTCGGGATCCGCCCGCTGCTCCGGCGTCAGCTGCCGACGGTGCAGGCAGACGAGATCGCGGAAGCGCTCCCCGTCGGCAGGGGCGGCACGACGTAGCCGTGCGCCGACATCTGCCAGCCGCCGCCGCTGGGAAGGCGCAACCCCGGCGGCACAGGGATGTGGTGGCGGTGGAAGAACGCCGCCTCATCCTTCCGGAGGCACGTCTTCGGGCCGCCGCTGCCGGACGCTTGGTCGTTGTGCGCCATGGTTGCCGGGCGAGAAGAGAGTGTTGAGTGCGGAGTGCGGCGGGGGAGGTGAGTGGCGCGGACTTTATAAGGACGCTGGGGAGGTAGAGCGTGGGAACATGGTGTGAGAGCGCGCCCCATTACTCCGGCGCAGGTTCCCGAGGCATCGTAACTCCGGTGACGCGCGTCGGAAAAGACGAGGCGCAACGCGTCGCATCGCGTCAGAAAACCGCTCAGGCCGCAATAAATAACGCTGACCGGCCGTTGTGCGGCTGACACGTCGTCCCCACCCGTCAGGATTGGATGAGGCGCGCGTTGTCGTGGTTGACGGCACGCCCGCTTGCGTGCCTAGAACCTGGGCATGAATCGGGGTTGCCGGACGCTCTATTGGGACGTGCCGGCAACATTTAGCCTATTGGGCGCGCCGCTGGGGGACGGTTTGGTGCCGGCGCGCCCAATAGACCTATTGGGAGCCGAGTTGGGCGCGCCGGTGGAGATGCTCTTACAGCAGACACTTTTGATTATATCTTGTTTATGTACGTTTGTCAGTTTCGTAGTTTTTCACCATTTTTCTGTACTTTATAAGGTCAGGTCACCATGATGAGCATCTTTCCCTCGAAAGCGGTCATTGTTTTCCATTGTTTTGTTTTCTCTCTCTACTCACCATGCACACTCATCTCTACAACATCGGGCCCTTTTGTTTGGGCTTATTTTGGCTTTTTGATTTTGAAAGCTAAAAGATTTGGATCATTGTTTTTGGCTTCTAAAATCCAAAAGCCAAAAAACACCTATTTAGGTGCTTTTCTGGCTTATAAGCCAAAGCCAAAAAGACAAAATAAGCCCAAACAAATGGGCATCTAGCTAGGATTCCTGGCCTATGGTGCGTCCTGGCCCCACATCACGTGGTGGCCCGCTTGTCTGGGTCAGCCCGATGAGGTCAACGACGACTGTACTATGACGGTTCGCTCCATCGTCGGTTTCGTTCAGCTTCTAGACCAATCCTCGCTTCCAGCTTGCTGCCCAATCCACGACGGTTGGACACGACCACTAGCGCACATTCTGCCACATCCGTCCCCTCCATCTCCGGCGATGGCGACGCAGCCACACCCGTCCGCTCCATCTCCGGCGACGGCGATGCAGAGTCCCTGAATGAGCACGTGGTCCAGGAGCTGCGGGAGGTCACCAGACCCTTGCCGCGCGCTGCCCCGCCGATGGGACGTGATGTGGCGGCACTGGGCAGGGATGTCTATAACCTCCAGGGCTCCATCATGTTTCCCATCCAGCCAGCGTGATCCGTGAGGCTGCCTGGCCCCTCACCGCGCGCTGCACCGCCGATGGGGACATGCTGCGGCGGCATAACCTCCAGGTCTCCGTCGCCTTCCCCCATCCCACCACCGTGAAAAGGTCCGTCCACCTCCCGTCCCTCTCACTCTCCCAACCTAATTTGAACCCGACCTTGCTCGGTTGGGCCAGCGGCATGCCATTCTTGAACTCCTCACATCTTCCCGTCTCAGGCGCCAGCAGTAGCTTGCGGGCATATTCCTCGCTTCCTCCCCCTACCCAGGCCCTAGCAGTAGCTTGTCGGGCAATAGTTCGCTGGCGGCAAGGGCTCCTCGCTTTCTCCCTTGAGAGGCCACTCCGTGTCATTGAAACAACAACATCGTTGTTGTATTGATATTGAGTAGGTCTCTTGGTAGTCAGATTCTTAATACAGTAGTCCAATCGATCATAAGATCTATAAAAGGTTCACCGGGATGATGTGACTTTAGGCAAGAAGGATCGCTGATTGCAATCAGACTAATCTGAATTTTGTTATATTTGCAGCTGGTAATTTTTGTATGATTTATACCACGATGGTATCTATTGTTTTAATTGCTGTTAAAAGTACTTGAAAATCACAACACAGATTATAGATGAAAAAGAGAAGGCAAGTGCTATGTTTGTTAGCAAAAAATGGCTTCAGGTATTGGGGATCATAGACTGAAAACAAATTTTTTCCTACCGACGATAACCATAAACTAGCCAAGATCTATACTATGCAGATATACTAATACGGAGGAGATCAAAATACATACCCTTGTAGACCGGAAGCGGGATTACGTTCCCACACAAACGTTGTCGGTGGAGACGACGGCGCCGACCTCAGGGTCGTGTAGTGGAAGAAGACAGCTCCCAGCACCAAACAATGGTGCCTCGCGGTTCCACACATGTACGGTGTGGATGACGACCTCCGGGCTCCAGATCCAGCAGAGCAGCGGAAGTGGAAGAGTGGATCTAGCAGCAGGGCGGTGTGCGTATAGTAGAGAGACTTCCCTCCCCGTACGCAGCTTCAGAAATGGAACCACGGTCAAGGTAGGAGAGAAGAAGAGGGAGAATTGGTGTGAATTTTCAAGGCATGGGGTCCCCTATTTAAAGGAGGAGGAGGGTGGCCATCTCCCTTGGCTAGGCCATGTGGGACTAAACCCCACATGGCCATCCGCCGGCCAAGGGAGCCGCCGGCCCCTAGGTGGGCCCCATTCGGCCCACCTAGGGCAGCCGGCCCTCCTCCCTCTTTTTTTCCTTTTTGGGATTTTTGGCCCATTTAGGTTTAATGCATTTTAAATTCGAATTTAATTAAATAAAAAATATATTTAATCATTAATAACACTTATTAATATTAAATACATATTATTTAATTCATTCGGGCTCCAAAACATATTTCGTTGCCTCCGATCAACATCGGACAAGTTCCGGAACACTTCCGGAGTTCCCGGTTTCTTTTCTCTCTAAATCCAATCTAATCGTCACCCACCCTTAAGTGTGTTACCCCACGGTTCGGGATCACTCCAGACATGATCGAGACACGCTCTCCGATCAATGACTAACAGCGGGATCTGGATACCCATGATAGCCCCTGTGCGTCCACGAATGTCTTTTATCGTTTGAACCTTTAGACGTCCAGTCTCATCCTCTTGCCTAGCGATACTTAGATTGTCCGAGCGTCGTTCTCCGTATCACGATTACCGAGCATGACCTCGCCATAGACAAATCTATCTTTACTCGTCTGTGATATTACATCCCCGTGACCTAGTCACATGCTTGCAAGCTCATTGATGTAATCTCACCGAGTGGGCCCAGAGTATCTATCCTGCTATGTGGATTGGCAATTCCCGCTCTTGATCACTCGCTTCTACTGCTTCCTTCCGATACCCGAAAGTGTCACCTTTATTGTCACGCTATATAAGTGATGCCGTTTGATGCGATCAGCCGTATCTTTCAGAAGCAGAGATTTGATATGATCTCACGTCGAAGGTATGAACACTACGTTTCTATATTTTGGGTATGTCCATCAAATCATTCACCTAATGATATGACTCCGTTGTTAACCGACGCCATTGTCCATGATCAGGAAACTTGATCATCTGTTACCCAACGAACTAGTTAATTAGAGGCTACTAGGGACCTGGTTGTTTACATACCACACGTGTATTAATGTTTCCGCGTAATACAGTTATAGCATGGTATTAAAACGTATTATGAACAATTGAGATATGACAAATAAAATCACTTTATTAATTGCCTCTAGGGCATATCTCCAACAGTCTCCCACTTGCACTAGAGTACAATCTAATCTAGTTTACAACTTGGTAAAAGTTAACACCTATAGCATTCGGTGTTCTTCATGCTTGTCTCGTGGAAGAGGTTTCGTCAGCGGATCTGCAACATTCAGGTCCGTGTGTATTTTGCAAATCTTTACATCGCCTTCCTTGACGTACTGCCGTATGACATGGAAGCGTCGGAGAATATGTTTGGCGGTGGAGTGAGACCTTGGTTCCTTCACGTTGGCAATACACCTGTGTTGTCGCAGTAGATGTTCACAGGGTCTTGCGCACTCGGGAACACTCCAAGCTCGATGACGAACTTCACAGCCAAACAGCTTCATTTGCAGCATCCGCAGCAGCAATATACTCCGATTCCATTGTAGATTGGGCTACTATGGGTTGCTTCCCACTTCTCCAGCTCACAGCGCCTCCGTTCACCTTAAACACATAACCTGTTTGCGATTTCGAGTCATCTGGATCTGTGCAGAAACTTGCATCAACGTAACCTGTTACGCCAAGTTCCTCTCCACAGCCTCCATAAACAAGAAACATGTCCTTGGTATACTTAAGATACTTCAGTATGTTCTTAACAGCTGTCCAATGATCCTTGCCAGGATTACTTTGGAATCGACTCGTCAAACTAAGAGCCAATGCTACATCGGGTCGAGTACTTAACATGGCATACATGATCGATCCTATAGCCGAAGCATATCGAGTGCCATCCACCTCGGCTTTTTCAAAAGCCGTCTGTGGACACTGAGCCATGCTCAATGTTTTCCCTTGACAACCGGCACAAGACCTTTCTTTGCCAAATGCATAAAACTTTTTCAATATCTTGTCAAGATAAGTACTTTGACATAACGCTAGTAGCGCCTGGGTCTATCGCGATAGATCTTAATGCCTAATACGTATGCAGCTTCTCCTAAGTCCTTCATCGAAAATTTACTGTTTAAATATTCCTTCACGCTTTTCAGAAGTTCCACATTATCCCCAATTAGTAATATATCATCCACATATAGAACTAGGAATGCAACTGAGCTCCCACTCATTTTCTTATAAATGCAGGTCTCTTCCGCATTTTGGACAAATCCAAAACCTTTGATCACCTCATCAAAGCGAAGATTCCAGCTCCGAGATGCTTGCTTCAGTCCATAAATGGAACGCTGAAGTTTGCATACCTTGCCAACATTTTCTGGACTGACAAAACCTTCAGGTTGTACCATGTACAACTCTTTCTCAATGTTACCATTTAGGAACGCTGTTTTGACATCCATCTGCCATATCTCATAATCATGATATGCAGCTGTTGCTAGCAAAACCCGAATAGACTTTAGCATCGCTAGAGGTGAAAATGTTTCATCGTAGTCAATTCCATGAACTTGTCGGAAACCTTTTGCGACAAGCCGAGCCTTATAGACGGTTACATTACCGTCAGCATCAGTCTTCTTCTTAAAGATCCATTTATTCTCGACGGCCTTGCGCCCTTCGGGAATCTCCACCAAAGTCCATACTTTGTTGTCATACATGGATCCTATTTCGGATTTCATGGCCTCAAGCCATTTCTCGGACTCGGGTCCTTCCATTGCCTCTTTGTAATTCGTAGGTTCGTCTTGTTCAATTAACATGACGGTGCAAACAAGATTACCGTACCACTCAGGAGATGTACGGGTTCTTCCAGACCTACGAGGTATAATAGCCTCCTCGACATTTTCTCCCACTCCATCTGTTATGGAGGACGGTTCAGGAAGTTTCCGTTGCGCCACTCGGAATTTCGAGTTCAGGATCAACTATCTCGTCGAGGTCTATTTTCCTCCCACTTACTCCTTTAGCGAGAAACTCCTTCTCGAGAAAGGTGCCGTTTCTAGCGACAAACGTTTTGCCCTCGGCTTGGTGGTAGAAGGTGTATCCTATGGTTTCCCGTGGATACCCTACAAAGACGACCTTCTCCGATTTCGGTTCGAGTTTGTCAGGCTGCAATTTCTTGACATAAGCCTCACAACCCCAAACTTTCAGGAACGACAGCTTAGGTTTCGTACCATGCCATACCTCATACGGTGTCGTTTCCACGGATTTGGATGGAGCCCTATTTAAAATGAATGCGGCTGTTTCTAACGCATATCCCCAAAACGATACGGGCAAGTCGGTAAGAGACATCATAGACCGCACGCTATCTAATAAAGTACGATTACGTCGCTCGGACACGCCGTTGCGTTGCGGTGTTCCGGCAGGCGTAAGCTGTGGCACAATTCCACAGGCCTTCAGATGTGTGCCAAACTCAAAACTCAAATATTCGCCACCACGATCGGATCGAAGGTGCTTTATTTTCTTGTTAAGTTGATTTTCAACCTCACTTTGAAATTCTTTGAACTTTTCAAAAGTTTCTGACTTGTGTTTCATCAAGTAGATATACCCGTATCTACTCAAGTCATCAGTGAAGGTTACAAAGTAACGATAACCATTGCGCGTCGATACGCTCATTGGGCCGCACACATCTGTATGTATAACTCCCAATAATTCCGACACCCGTTCAACGAAACCATTGAACGGTGACCTAGTCATCTTGCCCATGAGGCATGGTTCGCAAGTGTCAAGAGATCCAAAGTCTAATGACTCCAAAAGTCCAGCTGAGTGGAGTTTCTTCATGCGCTTTACACCAATGTGACCAAGTCGGCAATGCCACATATACATGGCGGTATCATTACTAAGTCTAATCCTTTTGGCATCTATGCTATGGATGTGTGTACTACGATCGAGATTCAACAAGAATAAACCATTATTCACAGGAGCATCAACATAAAAGATATCATTCATCGAAATAGCACAACCACTTGATACTGAATTGAACGAATATCCGTCTTGCAACAAGCAAGAACCACTTATAATGTTTACACTCAGAGATGGTACAAAATAACACTTATTCAAAACCAAAACTAATCCCGATGGTAGATGCAGAGGGAGCGTGCCGACGGCCACCACGTCAACTCTTGATCCATTGCCGACGCGCATCGTCACCTCGTCCTTCTCCAGGCGCCGACTATGCCGCAACTCCACTTGTGAGTTACAAATATGAGCAACAGAGCCGGTATCAAATACCCAGGTATTACTACGGGCGCATGTAAGGTACATATCAATAACATGTGTCGTGGGGCTACCCCCGGGTAGGGTCATGTTATGGTAAAAGCTATACCTAGGTGCGGGCCAGGTTACAGTGAAAGCCGACATACCTGGACCTCAGAAGTGACAAGCGTGTGAAGTTGGTGCAAACCGACGTAGGAAAACCGAGGTAACCCGGGCCAGAAGGGACCGAGGTACCATGCTGGTGCAAACCGGCATATGTTGACCGAGATATGGGATCCGAGATAAGGGATCTGAGACATAATGACCGACATATGTATGTCGGTATCTTGTGTATTGTCTTATGTGCAGGGAAGGTTATTCTGGAAAGGGAATCCGGCATATCCATGCCGGGTTATCAAGATGAGGAACCTTATGTCGGACGGTGGTCAGCGCTGCTGTCACTTCCCGTCTGGCACGGGAGCGTGGCGTGCGGTACGGCGCATGTCTGAGGTGACTGGGCTTACCTCTGCTGACCTAGGACGCGCATGGGAGCAGGAGAAGGACATCGCTGACCTCGGCTGTACTTGGGAGCAGAGATATGGGACAGGGCATGGGCAAGCCACGTCCTGTCCACTGTGCAGAGACAATCATGACGCGCAGGCGTGCGCGTCTGCAGTGCCGGTACGGAGATGTGACCGTTGCTAGTGGAGGGGTACTTCCGTAACTCGGTTTAGCCTATAAATAGGGCTTCACCCCCTCCTGCGTGAGGTACGATGCATTGGTACTCATTTCCCCCCATAGTTTCATCTTCATCCTTGACCTCTTCTCCATTGTTGAGGCATACAGCTCGAGGAGCACTTTGTACTTGTGATACCTCGGATATACAGAGAGAGATAGGCAGGTGTGTAACAGCCCGGAGTTTGAGCAACTAAAAACCTGTGTAAATTTTTCCACTTTTGTGTTCATTGCATCATGGCATCATGCATCATGTTGTTGTTGCTAGGGAATTGTGCTAGGGAATTGTTGTTGTTGCTAGGGAATTGTGGTGGTTTGGCAACATTTAAAAACCAGAATGCCAAATGTGCTTCAACAAATTTCAAATTAAGGAAAGCACTCAAACTTGCAAAACACAAATACCTTGTCCTCTTATTTGTCAAGGAAGTTCCAAGAGCTCCAAAATAATATTCTGAACTTGCTCTAAAAATATTAAAGGAGCTGCATCTTTGAATTTAGCAAAAATGCCATATCCAACTTTCTAAACAAAAGGGGTTCAAAACATTTTATTTGGAGGCGCCAATTTTTGTGGAGCTCCCACATGATATGAAAAGGCCACACAAATTATTTCATAATTTTCTAAATTGTTTAAGTGCTCTATTTAAATCTAGAGAGGCTACTGATTTTAAAAGGTTTTAAAAAGAAAAGAGAAATGGACCCATCTGTGATAGAAACAGAAGTTCCAGGGGGTTTTCTAGAATTTGCCGTCGTCATCTCTCTCCACACTGGCGCCATGCCGCCGTGCTCCCATGCCGCACGCCCCCATCGCCGGGCCCCCTCCGCTGCCTACCCCTGCGAGGAGAACGTGACCCCGAGGCCACATTGCTCCCATCCCTCGCCTGCCTGCTCCCTCTTCTCCCCTGCCCTCGTTCCCGTTTCTTCTCCCCACGGAGCCGCACCCGAGCTCACCGTTGACGCCGCGTCGCCGTCGCCTGAGGCCGCGCCGAGTACATCGACGACCACCACTAGCTCCGTCGCGCCGTCTCCGTCTTCTCCGTCGAAGGAATCGATCCGAGGAGCCCGAAATCGACGTAGCCGTCCACTACTTCGCCGTCGACGATCACGAGCCGCCGGGAGCGATTCGCCGCCGTTGCTGCGTCTCCGACCTCACCGTCTTCACCAGCGAGCTCAGGGTGAGATGCTGCTCCTCCCCATGCCCTCATTCCTCCCGCGCGTGAACCGTAGCCACGCCGTGGTACCACCGTGGTCGCCGGCGCCGCTCGTTGCCGCTGTGTCGGATTTTCCGGTTGTAAACCAATCGGATAATCCGAAGGAGACCAGTGCCAGAAATCTTTAGGTCCTTAGGAAATTTCCAGCACACCGTGGAGATCGGATTTTCCGATGTAACAAGGATCGGATTTTCCGAAGTCAGTCAGTGCGCGCTCGTTTCAGTCCTTAGCCGAATTTTGGCTCTGCTCTCTCAGTCGGATTTTCCGATTTATGTCAGTACCGAATAGTTTGGGTCCTTAGCCAATTTTTCGAGATGCTGGCTCGGTCGGATATTCCGAATGTGGGAAATCTGGATATTCCGATTGTGGTCAGTACAAATTTTAAAATCCTGTTTCACCTATTACTCTCGAGGTGGTATAAAATAATTCTACTGTTGCTTAAAACAACTGATTAAAGGGACATATCTAAAAAGGAAGTTGATTGTAATAACTTGTCATCGGTGTATCGAAAAAAGGCGTGTACTAGACCAACATGTCCAGAAAAAGGGGAGCTAACATTTAAAATAAATATCAAGTATATTTAAATCACCGAAACCCTGCATTTCATCACCTGACCATGACATATCATTTACAAGTTAAATCCTAGGGTCTCGACTACCGTAATCAACAAGTAAGATGATTCATGACCTAACTTCATGGTATATCCGGGATGCGCCCCTCTAAGCACCCGAACTCCGTTTAATTGGAATAGTTGAACCATCCTCCTCCCGGGGATTTAAAATGTCATGTCATCATGTGTTTGCGCATTGCATTTGCTGAAACTTGTGTGGTGATTGTTTGTTCTTCTGGTGTTGTTTGTGCATCGGTAGATCAAGGAGTGGAAGTGACACCCCCGTCTCGCGACGATCCGTACTACCAGCACGTTAATCCAGGCAAGCGTAATCCCCCTCTGAGCATATCTTATCCTATGTTTCCGCAAATATTTTCTCCGCTATAATATTGCATGTGGTTCTAAATGTCAATTTTATTGGATTATAGTATCCTATAGTTGCATTAAGATTCCGATGCCATTTACCTGTTTCCCTCCTACTAACCATAGGGTTGTATTGTTGGCCTGAAATACTTAGCTATGCAATGTTGATGCTTAGCCATGCTTAGCTAAATGTGTATCCGTCCGATGGATACTTCATGTCAGAAACAGGTGTTGTTATGTTCGGATGATGGTGGAGGACATTGTGGAGACAGGTAATAAAATGCTTAAAGGTGGGGATGAGAGGCCACTGTGGTTGTGGTGCTTTGTCTCGTTCTCGCCGCCTAGGTGCGAGTTCTTTACCTCTTGAACCAAGTCTGAGCGTGCAACCATGCGTGAGGCCTATGCAATTGCAGGAACCCTCATAGACTAAATAACTCGGGCGGGGCTAGCCAGGGTCCTCTAGTTCGGGCTTCCATTTGCGCGTGCGTGATGATGGTGGGATGAACTGAGATGAGGATGGTGGTGTTAGGAAAATGAGTGGCCGTGGGGCGGGTGTTGAAGGCACTGGCTGTCCTGCTGCCACTGATGATCCTAGAAAGTCCTTAACGGGGGAGAAGTCGACACCGCTCCCACCCAGCCGGCTCTCCAAGGAAGAGAGCTAAAAGCTAGGTAATGGGCCGGACGGTACGTGTGGCAAACATTGTACACCCCTGCAGGGTAAATCTTTTCGAAAAGCCGTGTCCACGGTTATGGACGAACTTGGGAAGTGAAGGTAAGATCATAGAATAACTTGAACAGAATGATTAAAAACTGGGTACTAGAGGTACCACTCACAGATGCAAGGTGAGCTTCCTCGAGGGTGATTCGGGGAGGTGCCTTTGATGAACAGGTACAGTGGTTGGTGATGGTTGTTGATGAGAAAGGTGATTAAAAGAGAAAAGAGTCACTTCTTACCCTATTTGAAAATACTCTGAATAGTCGATGCCATTGAGTTATGTTTTCATAAATAAAATCAGCTTTATGCAAAACAGCCATAAAACCTTGAAAGCCTCATCGAGCTAAAGCTCTATTTATAATCTTGCGAGTTCGTCGAACTCAACGTCGTTTGTTTTGTTTCAGAAGAGGACTTCACCGACCTCGAAGGTGGGTTCTTTGTGGACGTCGACGAGTAGTCTGGGGTTCACAGGTGACAGCTTGGGACATCCCGGAACAGCTGGCACTGGATGTTTATCTGTAGGCCTCTTAGGCCATATTTGGTTCTTGTTGTTTAGAACAACTTAATTTGCTTCCGCTTGTTGTAATGTTGGGTCTGTGACCTCTGGTTGTCATTTGCTATCTTTCTCTATTATAAGAGTTGAACTATAATGATTTGTGTCGTAGAGTCTGTGATGTGCCAGTTGTTCCACAAGTCTTGATCTCTCTATTATGCTTTGATAGTGTGTCTGGTGGTAGCGGATAACCGGGGACACAGTATCACTGTATAGCAGTCGGGTCGGGGCGCTACAAGGAGTAGGGGTGTTACCTCCTCACGAGGGCCCCGAACCTGGGTAGATCGTGGTGTGTTCTTGTGCTTGTGTGCTTTTCTGTGTGTGCTTCTTAGCGCGCTAGCCCTCTCCCGGATCCACCAGCGTCCATCGGCCCCACTCTTAGCCATCCTATGGCATCTGCCGTGATACCACCACGACAGTTGGCGCCCACCGTGGGGCCAGCAGCGGCGCTGGCTGGTGTAATCATCCAGACGGGTTCCATCATCGACTCCGGCGAGCGCGTCGTCTGCGGGCTCATCTGCAATCTCGGCTCGCTGAACTTCATCAGCGACAACGCGGGATGCTTCGGCAGCAGGCCGTTCCCGACGAACGGCTGCCTCATCAGCTTCGGCGCCTTCGTGACCTACGTCGCCACCGAGGTTGTCTGCAAGTACCCCGAGCAGGTGCTTGTGGCCGAGGATCCTCCTGCTGTCTGTGCGGCTCGCGGCCGGCATAGCGCTCGCCCCGGGAGCTGCGCAGATGTCATGATGACCGGCACTGCGGGTGGTGCCGGTAAAGGAGTAACCGGCACAGGAGAACCCGGCAAAGGAGATGCCGGTAATCCTACCCCCAAGATCACCAGATCGGCGAAAGTGCCGCTGGAGAGGAGGGAGAACCTCCGAGACCAGGCCGGTACATCCGATGTACCGGTTAGGCCGGCTCATCTCGATGAGATAATCGAGAAACTGGCTGTGCCGGTAGCTGCCGGTACAGATGCTGCCCAAATGGAGGCAGAGTTGGAGGCACGGCGTCAGAGCTTACATCAGGAGGCTCTCGAGATGGTCGAGGTGAGGAGAGAGTTTGGGATAACTCTCCGTGAGTATAACCAAGCACATGGTTTAACCCCGGTAGCTGCTCGCCCTAGTCGTGTAGAGGATGTGCGAAAAAGGGGTAAAGGCCTCAATGCCGAGATTGCTAGAGATGGTAGATCTAGTTCCAGTAAGACTCCTAGTAACTTGTCGGTCGAAAAACCGAAGTATAGTTCCCCTGCTAAGACTCTTAGGGCTGCCGAGGCAGCAAGAGCCGAGTTGTCAGGCTTATCCGGAGAAGCTCTCCGTAGGCAGCAAGACCGAGTTAATGAGTTGGTAGCTGTGGCTACCCGGCAGAATGAGGCCTATCGCAAGGCTAACACAGTTGCAGGTGGGTCCGAGATTGTTCACTCGGCTAGGGGAGCCAGTGGATCTAAGGGGCAAGCTTCATCACCGCATGTCGGTGGAGATCGGGACCAGAGTGTAAACTCCGGTAAGAGCAAGCAGATACAGGTGTATGATCCGGCATGTGCCGGAAAACAGTTAGTTGGGCGAGGCAGTGCCGGCCGGGGTAAAAGCAATCCCGGTCCGGGCGGTCCAGATGCCGGAGTAGTTAACTCGGCTGGCCGAGGCTATCCACATCGGTATCCGACACGAAATCTCGCCCAGCAGCAGCAAAATGTAGAGCATGTCCAGCAGCCACAAGGTGTTGACCAGGTGGCTAACCGTTATGATGATGGTTACTCGGCTATGGAGAAAGCCGGGTATCCGAGATATGAAGGTGCACTGGGATCCCGGTTGGGACCTCGCCAGTTGTCACCAAATGATGCACGTTACAAGTTGGACAGGATCTATATGTCCGAGATGCTGGAAGAGCAAGGTCCACCTGGCCCTGCATGCTTTGGACCTCGGATCATGAGGGAGCCACCAGTGCGGCACTTTCAGTTGAATCGAGGCGCAAAGACATATGATGGCAGTACTAAGCCGGAGGACTGGCTGACAGATTATGTGTCGGCAGTGCATATCGCGGGAGGAAACCGCCGATGGGCGGTGAGGTATATCCCGCAAATGTTGGAAGGGCCAGCCCGGATCTGGCTGAACAACCTGCGAGAGGGCAGCGTTGATTGCTGGCTGGACTTTGAAGAAGCATTTGTTAGTAACTTCTCCAGCACATATTAGAGATCGAATCGTCCTCAGCAGCTTGCGATGTGCAAGCAAAGGGATAATGAAACTGACCGGGATTACTTGACCCGGTGGAGTACTATTCGCAATTCCTGCGAAGGAGTTGTGGAGGCGCAGGCCATATCTTGGTTTGCCCAGGGGTGCCGACACGGCTCCATGCTCTGGCAGAAGTTGCAGAGGGAGATGCCGGCCACCCTGGCCGAGACAATCCGGATTGCGGATAGCTATGCACTGGGTGATCCGATGCAGCCCTTGCTGAACTCGGTGGAACCGAGTAGAAGATACCTGGTGAATAACAGACTCTGTCGGGGGGCTACCCCCGGGTAGGGTCAAGGCTTGGCATAAGAAGAGTTTTAGAGTATGCCGAGGTACGGAAAGGGCCGACCTATCTTGGCCCGGAGGGGGCCGAGGTATCCCGTTGGCCTGGACCGAGGTTCACTGTCCGAGCTATGTTCAGCCGACCTAACTACCTCAGTGGTATGGTTTATATGGTGAGTGCAGGAGAAGCTACTTGAAGGAAGTAATGTCCGAGGTGGTCGGATTTTAAGTACAAGACCCGAGGTACGGAGCCCGTCACATCCGTGCCGAGCTAACCGAGGCAAGGAGCTGTAGGTCGGGCAGGAGTCAATGCCCTGTCACTTCCTGCCTGGTACAAGAGCGCCTGACGCGGGAGCGTCTGTCACGGAGCCTGGCAGAGGCGTGCCCCGGGTTCGGCGGGGCTGCACGTCTCTGACCGCTGACCACGCGAGATCCGGGGAAAAGGCTACGAGGTAGCACGGCGTGGCTATGTCCTGTCTCTGTCAGAGGAGACATGCTAGCTCTGCCGTTATGCAGCAGGGATGGGCAGGCCATGTCTTGTCCCTGACAGAGTACGATGATGACCGGTGCAGAGGCATGGCAACAGTGTTCAGCGAGGGGCACAACGGTAACTCGGCTGGCCTATATAGTGGGCTTCACCCCCCTCCTGCTTGACGGACGGAGAGATCGATCGACAGAGGAAGAGAGAGAGAGAAAGGAACCTCGGAAACCCCGGAAACACCTCGGATTAGCTCGGAGTGCCTTCTTCCTCCCGTGTAGCTCCATCTTTTACCTCAAGTTCTCACCATTGTATCATCATACAGCTCGAGGAGCAGCTTGTACTTGTCACTTTGAGCTATACACTGAGTAGGATAGTGCTGCAGTAGGGGTGTTACCTCCACAAGAGGGCCCCGAAGCAGGGTACATCGTGGTGTGCTTTGTGTTCTTGGTTTCTTGTTCTCGTTCGTTCTTGCGTTTCTTGCGTGTTCTTGCTGTGCACTTCTTGAGTGCATAAACCCTCCCCGGATTCCCCCAACGACCATTCGGCCCCATCTTAGCCATACCTATGGCATCTGCCGTGATCCCACCACGACAGTTGGCGCCCACCGTGGGGCAGATTGAGGCGTTGGAGGGAGTTTACATCCGGACGGGCTCAGGCGAGCGTGTTCTTTCCGGGCTTATCGCCAAGATCGGTGAGTTCACCTTCATCAGCGACAACGCGGGGTGTTTCGCCGGCAAGCCCTTCCCCGAGCATGGCTTCACCATGATGCTCGGCAGCTTCGTCACTACGTTGCTGTCGAGGTTGTTCGCGGGTACCCGGAGCAGGTGCTCGTGGACGACGAAACTCCTCTCCTCGCGGCTTTAGGTCGGCGTATCACTCGCCCCGAGAGCTGCGTGGAGGTGATGATGACAGGTCCGGTTGATGCCGCTGGCAAAGTAGATGCCAGCAAATCCAAGGCGGCCGAGGTTGCTAAGGTGAGATCTGCAAAGCCCAGGCTAGAGAAAGAGTTGCCTGGCACCCCGAGCTGCAGGGCCGAGGTGCGACCCTGGTAGAGATAGTGGAGACACTGGCAGACCCAGTAAATCCAGGAGTGGATGTAGTGGTGACTGTGGCCGACCTAGAGGCAAAGCGTGTCCTGTTGCAAAGGAGGCTGTAGCAATGATGACAGCTAGAGATGAGTTCAATAGAGATCTGCGTGAGTACAATGCAGCGAATGGCTTCACCCCGGTAGCAGTTGATACACATAGGGGAGCCGAGGTGCGGCAGAGAGGCAAGGGGCTCAATGATGAGATAAACAGGGAGGCTCGACCTACCACCTCGGCTAGGAGTGAGAGTCGCGTGTCGACTGGAAGGCCGGTATATAGTTCCCCTGCTAAGAACCTCAGAGCTGCCGAGGCAGGCAGGGCCGAGCTATCCGGGTTGACTGGAGATGCATGGCGTGCGCAGCAGAAGCGAGTCAATGATTAGTGTATGTAGCTAACCAGCAGAATGAGGCTCTCCGCAGAGCATATGCCGGGGCTGGTGATTCAGAGATGGTTTATTCAGCTAGGCCAGTTAGTCAGGTGTCCAAGGGGCAAGCCTCGTCTCCACTCGTCGGAGGAGCCGATCGAGCCCGGAGTGTCACCTCGGGTCAGAACAAGCAGCTGCAGATGTATGATCCGTGTTAGCAGCAAAGCAGAAGGTGGGCCAGGGCAATGCTAGCCGAGCTAAGGGAAACCCCGGCCCAGGTAATGCAAGCCGAGCTAAGGGTAACTCCGGTCAGGGAAATCAGAATGGCGGGCAAGCAGCGTCGGCTGGCCGAGGTAAACCACCTCCGCCCCCGAGGTATCAGCAACAACCCGGCCGCAGGGGCAATATCAGCGAGAGCCGGAGTATGTTCAGCAACCTCAGAATGTCGGTCAAGGCGATGACCGATATGATGATGGAGACTCGGCCATGGCGCGAGCTGGATACCACAGAGTGGATGGGGCGTTGGGACCTCGGATAGGAGTCGGATGTTAGCTCCAGGCGATGTTCGTAACAAGCTGGATAGAATCTACTTGTCGAGCAACTGGAGGAGGAAGGCCCTCCTGGTCCGGCGTGTTTTGGACCTCGGATCATGAAGGAGCCACCACCGCCAGTATCTCAGTTCCAGTTAGGTCGGAACACCAAGCCATACAACGGGAGCACCAAGCCACAAGATTGGCTGACAGATTATGTATCCTCGGTGCACATAGCGGGGGGCAATCGCCGATGGGCGGTCCGGTATCTCCCGCACATGTTGGAAGGTCCAGCTCGGATCTGGCTGAATAATTTGCCGGAGTATAGTATCAACTCCTGGATAGACTTGGAGCTGGCGTTTAACAGCAACTTTGCTAGTACATACAAGAGGCCAAACCGACCTCAGCTCCTGGCAGCATGTAAGCAAGATGATCATGAAACTGACCGAGAATTCTTAACTCGGTGGAGCAATGTTCGGAATTCCTGTGAAGGAGTTGTAGAGGCACAGGCCATTTCCTGGTTTGCAGATGGTTGTCGACATGGCAGCATGCTGTGGCAGAGGCTCCAAAGAGATATGCCGAAATCCCTAGCAGAAACAATCCGGATTGCAGATTCTTATGCTCTGGGTGATCCGATGCAGCCAGCAGCAGAGGCAGTGGCACGTAACAGAAGGAGGGAGCCAATAAACAACCGGCTCGGACCAAGGTGTAATGACCGCCAAGAGTTCGGACAAAAGAGGAGGGAGCCGGACTACCCATACACCTCGAACCAAGTTGCAGCGGTGAACCCGGATCAGCCCGGAGCTGGAGGTGTCCAGAGGCCGAAAATCAATGGTCCGGCATTTAGTCCGAACCCGGAGCCACCCTTGACTTATGAATCAATGATAGATGGTCCTTGCTGTTACCATACGACCGACCCGCGCAAGCCAGCCAACCATTCAACCCGGCAGTGCAGCTGGAACCGCAGAATCAGGAAGAAGGGGCGAAGGCCGGAGGAAACAGAGCAGGACCACCTCAGAGATTTCAGCCGAGGCCACCCAAATCTGTCCGGAGCAAATGTTACCCCGATAACCACTGCACCTCCTCCGAGGCCTGCAGCAGCAAGGCCCGTGAATGTTGTGAATGTCCGAGGTAATAACAACAACAATGGTGCCGGACCAAGTCAGCAGTATGAATACCCCGGAAATGACTATAGAGAGGCTCATGCGAGCTATGTGGTCTTTGTGACCGAGCCAACTGACAAGAAGAGCGTGCAGAGGCGTGCCATGGAGGTGAATGCAGTAATGCCGGTGGTGCCGACCTATATGAACTGGTCTGAGCAGGAGATCACTTGGAGCAGGAAAGACACACCTCGGATCATGCCGAGCCCTGGAAAGTATGCCCTGGTGGTAGATCCAACGTTGTGTGGGCCTACCAACAATGTGAGGTTCACCCGAGTTCTGGTGGACAATGGCAGTGCCATCAACATCATGTACCGAGACACAATGGTGAAATTGGGCATATCGCCAAATCAGTTGATGCCAAGCAGTTGTACTTTTCATGGGATTGTGCCTGGCGTTTCCTGTGCACCCATGGGCAAGATATGGGTGGATGTAGCATTTGGAACCAAGGATAACTGCCGAGTTGAGAGTATCGAGTTCGAGGTGGTGGACTTGGAGAGTGCATACCATGCATTGCTTGGAAGGCCGGCTCTGGCCAAGTTCATGATTTCCACCCATGTTGCATACCTGAAGATGAAAATGCCAGGGCCTAATGGGATCATATCCATCTCGGGTGACTACAAGCGAGCCATTCAGTGTGCCTCGGCGGGGTCTAATCTGGCCGAGTCTTTGGTGATCGCAGCTGAGAAGAAGAAGCTGCATCAAGTGGTGGCAATGGCGCAGTCAACACAGCTCGGCTGTCCGGACTGATGAGCCCGGACTCAACTGCAGCATTCGAGGTGCCCAAGGAGACCAAGAAGATCCCCATTGACCCGGAGCACCCAGAGCATGGCCATCATTGGGACCGGGCTGGGCGAGAAATAGGAAGGCGAGCTCTGTCACTTCCTCCGTGAGAATCGGGATATCTTTGCATGGTCGGCTAAGGACCTGCCTGGTGTTCCGAGGGAGTTGGCAGAGCACTCTTTATTTGTCAGGCCAGAGGTGAAACCGGTGAGGCAACCGACCCGTCGTCTCTCAGACGACCGAAGACAAGTGGTGCTGGACGAGCTGGCTAAGTTGCTTGCAGCCGGGTTCATTATGGAGGTGCTGCACCCGGACTGGATATCCAATCCGGTCTTGGTGGAAAACAAGAAAGACGAGCCAGCCGTGGTCAAGGTGTGGCGCATGTGCATTGACTTCACTAACCTCAACAAGGGTATGCAGAAATGCCTGCACTCTCAAATACCACTGAACCCGAAGGATCAAATAAAGACTGCTTTTATTACCCCGTATGGGGCGTATTGCTATCGTGTCATGTGTTTTGGCCTGAGAAATGCCGGGGCAACTTATCAGAGGTGTATGCAGAAATGCCTGCACTCTCAAATGGGCAAAAATGTGCAAGTGTATGTCGATGATATCGTCATCAAAACTAAGGAGAAACGTACTCTCCTCGAGGATCTCGAGGAGACATTTGTGAATTTGAGAAAATATCGGTTGAAACTTAACCCAGACAAGTGCACCTTTGGTGTCCCGGCTGGAAAGTTGCTCGGATTCCTGGTGTCTAGCCGAGGTATCGAGGTTAACCCGGCCAAGATCCGAGCTATTGAGAACATGAAGTTACCGAAGTGTTTGAAAGATGTGCAGAAATTCACAGGGTGCCTAGCCTCGTTGAGCCGATTTGTAGGTCGGCTAGGAGAAAAAGCCTTACCTTTGTACCAGCTCATGAAGAAAAGTACCGGGTTTACCTGGACCCCGCAGGCCGACGTGGCGTTCAATGAGCTAAAAAAGATGTTGTCCACCGCTCCGGTGTTAGCGTCACCATTGCACAATGAGCCGATGTTACTTTACATTGCGGCCACAAACCGAGTTGTAAGTGTGGCAGTGGTGGTGGAGCGCGAAGAAGGTGGCAGGTCGGTGCAGAGACCGGTGTATTACTTAAGCGAGGTGATCTCTACCTCGAAGCAGAATTACCCTCACTACCAGAAGATGACGTACGGTGTCTACCTGGCGGTCAAGAAGTTGAAGCATTATTTCCAGGAGCATCCCATGACGGTGGTGTGCGAAGCTCCAATCTCGGAGATCATCGGGTGCAAAGATGCAACTGGCCGAGTTGCCAAATGGGCGATTGAGGTGTCTCCATATGCACCACATTATGAGAGAAGAGATGCAATTAAATCCCAGGCGTTGCCGGACTTCTTTTGTGATTGGGCCGAGATGTAGTATGAGCCACCCAGGCCGGACTATAATTATTGGAAAATGCATTTTGATGGGTCCAAGACAAAGATCGGGCTGGGGGCTGGAATAGTCCTCACCTCGCCGAAGCGACATCAGCTGAAATACGTGCTGCAGATTCATTTCTCAGCATCAAACAATGTGGCGGAGTATGAGGCCTTAATCCATGGACTCAATGTGGCGAAGGAGATCGGTATCCGGCGTGTAGAATGCTTCGGCGATTCCGACCTGGTGGTGCAGCAATCTTCTGGAACTTGGGATGCTCTGGATGCCAACATGCCGTTATATCGGTTCCATGTGCAAAAGATATCCGGGTTCTTTGAAGGGTGTGAATACAGGCATATACCTCGGACAGAAAATAATGCTGCCGACGTGTTGTCAAAGCTCGGTTCATCTAAAGAGGCAATACCACCTGGAGTAGCCCTGAATCACTTGCGAACTCCTTCAATCAAACCTTCTCCTGAATCCGAATCTATTTTCATCCCGGCGGAGCAAGAGCCCGGACCTGTTCCAATGGAGGTAGACGTCGGATGCGTTTGGTCGGACCCGGGGACTGCGTGGCAGAGCTCGGGGACTGCGCACCTAACCTCGGGGACTGCTCGTCCAGACTCGGGGACTGGTCGCAGGATGGTGGAGGAAATAATGGAGGAGATTATGGTGGCCGAACCAATGGAGGTGGACGAGAAATTTTTTCCTTTGCACCCAGTGCCGGAGTGGGCGGAGCAAATCATGAAGTTCATAACGGAGGGAAGCTTGCCAAGTGACACAACCGAGGCTAGGAGAATGCAAAGGAGGGCCAAGGCGTACACCATCATCAACAAGGAGCTCTATAAATGAAGCGTAACCGAGGTGTTGCAACGGTGTGTCGAGCCAGCTGAAGGCAAGGAGATGCTTTTGGAGATCCACCAAGGGGAGTGTGGTCATCATTGCAGCACAAGAGCTCTGGTGGCCAAGGTGTTCAGACATGGGTTCTATTGGCCCACTGCTCTTGCTGATGCAGAGGCCATAGTCCGGAGATGTGAAGGATGCCAAAGGTTTGCCAAGCAAACGCATATGCCAGCCTCGGCGCTCAAAACAATTCCTATCACTTGGCCGTTTTGGCCCAACGCTCCACGGTGGGCTAGAGTCCGAGGTATCCCTCGGAGAAAGAGACGCACGCAGAGAGCGTGGTGATGGCGTTGGCTGGAAGGTGATGGGGTTGAAGACGGAACCGATCCAAGAAAGATCGAAAGAACTAGCTAGCCGGGAGTCCAAAGCCGTGCTCGAAGTGCGCGACGAAGACCACGCGCTCGCCGGATTTCAAACTCGGCTCGGCCTCTGTGCCGGGAATCCGGCATATTACTTGTGCCGGGATTCGTTTGGTCCGGACCAGCCAGTCTATCTCGTCTTGGGAGACATCCGAGCCTTCCCATCCGACGCGCTCGCTTTCCTCAGCGGGAATGTCGGCAGGTTTCGGAGTAGTGCTAGTCGACAGCTCAGCAGTGCGGCGAGGAAGTGAGAATCGGGTGCCTGTGTCGGCGGTGGAATCTGCAAAAAAGGACATAAGTTCACCGGCATTGAGCTTTCTAGCATCGGCATGACCGAGAGAAACAAGAATTTACAAACAGGAAGTTAACCAGAAGATCTACGGAGAAGGATAAATAGAAGATAAATGCAAGAATCTATGAGTTGAAACCTAGGAAAATCTACGGAGGAACTATTGCAAGGTTAATAAGAAGCGCAATGAAGAAAATCTAGAGGGGATCTAAGCATGTGGATGTGAGAGCATCTACGGAGAGGATGAACAAGTTCATCGGAAAGGATGAACAAGTTCATCGGAGGAGATGAACGCGTTCATCGGCAATGTCAAGGGCAAGGATCTTACCGGAGTTGCGGCGGCGATGCAAGGCGAAGAAGCGCAGGGCGTGCCGGAGTTGAGCGTGTTCGGTGGCGGCGCGAGGTGCTCCGGTGGGCGGTGGCTCGTGAGATCCGGCGTCGTGCGGTGGCGGAACGCACTGCGCGGCGGCGGCGATGGTGCAGGAGAGAGAGAAACGAGAAGAGAGAGGCGAAGAAGACGATGAGAGATGCCCGCTCCCCTATTTATGGGCGTGGGGCGTGTGCGGTTAGCGTTTTTACCGCGCACGTTCCCCGTAACTGCCGCGCGGATTAACCGCGCTCGATCTGTGCGGTTGCGGTATTCGCGGCCGCACGATCAGCCGCATCGTGGGCCACAAATGGGTAACCGCCCGCGGCGCGATCGTGTGCGGTTACTGGTGCGGGAATCGAGGGGGCGCACCATGGTCAAAGCACTTGAGTGCTATGTGGACTTGACAGCCCGTGGGGCCCGCATGACATGGGAGGCGTGCGTGGAGTGGCACGTCTGTCTGCGTGCAAGAACCGAGGCATCGCGCAGTGTTTCCCTGCCACGTGCTGTGGCCAAATCTTGGAAGAGATCGCAGGAATCTTTTTGTGTCGGAGAGACCGGCACAAGAGCATATCTCGAAGGTTGTGGGAAGTTTGGTCCTTGAAGCTTGAGATGAACCGACATAAGAATGTCGGATATTTGATCAGGTTAAAGCAGTTGCCTTGTGTCGGAGAAACCGGCATAAGGGCATACGTCGAAAGCAGTTGGAGGTTTTATCCAGATGCTGGAGGTGGACCGACACGATTATGTCGGATGATGGGTTTAAGTTGAGTTGGTTGTGAAAGCTTGACTTGCTCCTTCAGTGGATGTCGGAATCAGTTGGAGAGGTTATTAGTGGCTTTACGGTTGAACCGACATAGTTATGTCGGAGGCTTGGTGTGGTTGTTTCGGCTAATTAAACCTGTTGTGGCCCTTCATCCAAGGCTGCAGGACCGCACCAGATTCGGGGACTAATGTCGGGGGGCTACCCCGGGTAGGGTCATGGTATGGTAAAAGCTATACCCAGGTGCGGGCCAGGTTACAGTGAAAGCCGACATACCTGGACCTCAGAAGTGACCAGGGTGTGAAGTTGGTGCAAACCGACGTAGGAAAACCGAGGTAACCCGGGCCAGAAGGGACCGAGGTACCATGCTGGTGCAAACCGGCATATGTTGACCGAGATATGGGATCCGAGATAAGGGATCCGAGACATAATGACCGACATATGTATGTCGGTATCTTGTGTATTGTCTTATGTGCAGGGAAGGTTATTCTGGAAAGGGAATCCGGCATATCCATGCCGGGTTATCAAGATGAGGCACCTTATGTCGGACGGTGGTCAGCGCTGCTGTCACTTCCCGTCTGGCACGGGAGCGCGGCGTGCGGTACGGCGCATGTCTGAGGTGACTGGGCTTACCTCTGCTGACCCATGACGCGCATGGGAGCAGGAGAAGGACACCGCTGACCTCGGCTGTACTTGGGAGCAGAGATATGGGACAGGGCATGGGCAATCCACGTCCTGTACACTGTGCAGAGACAATCATGATGCGCAGGCGTGCGCGTCTGCGGTGCCGGTACGGAGATGTGACCGTTGCTAGTGGAGGGGTACTTCCGTAACTCGGTTTAGCCTATAAATAGGGCTTCACCCCCTCCTGCGTGAGGGACAATGCATTGGTACTCATTTCCCCCCATAGTTTCATCTTCATCCTTGACCTCTTCTCCATTGTTGAGGCATACAGCTCGAGGAGCACTTTGTACTTGTGATACCTCGGATATACAGAGAGAGATAGGCAGGAGTAGGGGTGTTACCTCCTCACGAGGGCCCCGAACCTGGGTAGATCGTGGTGTGTTCTTGTGCTTGTGTGCTTTTCTGTGTGTGCTTCTTAGCGCGCTAGCCCTCTCCCGGATCCACCAGCGTCCATCGGCCCCACTCTTAGCCATCCTATGGCATCTGCCGTGATACCACCACGACAACATGTATATCACATATATCTTTCTCTCTTCCGACAATCTTGCCGGCCTTCCTGTCTTTCAGGTACTTGGGGCAGTTGCATTTCCAGTGACCGTCTCCCTTGCAGTTGAAGCACTCCACGCCGGGCTTGGGACCAGATTTGGCAGTTTTAAGCTTAGCAACCTGTTTGCCATCCTTCTTGAACTTCCAGGTCTTCTTACCCTTCCCGCCAGACTTCTTGAAATCGACGGTCTTGTTGACCATCAACAGCGTGTGCTCCTTCTTGATCTCCACCTCAGCAGTCTTCAACATCACGAACACCTCAGAGAGGGTCTTAGCCATGTCGTGCATGTTGTAGTTCATGACGAAACCCTTAAAGCTAGGGGGCAGCGACTGCAGCACCCTATCAATTGCCAGTTCATCTGGAATCTTGCATTCCAGAGCATTCAGGCGTTGAACGTAGCCAGACATCTTGACCACGTGCTCAGAGACACTGATGTGCTCTTCCATCTTGGCTGAGAAGAAGAGCTCAGAAGCTTCATACCTCTCAGCCTTGGCCTGCGGCGCAAAGACAACCTTGAGATCGGAAATTATCTCAAAGGCACTCATCTTCTCAAAGCGCTTTTGCATATCAGCTTCCATGGCGTAGAGCATGCCACTCTGGACGAAGGAGGAGTCTTCCACCTTAGTTTGATAAGCTTTCTTCTCATCTTCGGTGGCGGTATCTGTAGGAGCGTCACCTATGGCGGCTTCGATCACGTAGCCGACCTTGTGGGGAGCGAGGAGGATCCTCCGGTTGCGGAACCAGGACATGAAGTTGGAGCCGTTGGTCTTAAGTTTCTCTTTCTCAAGGAACAGGCCTAGGTTAAAGGTGGGGCAAGACATCTACAATGAAATTTGCAAAACATAAGACATTTGTTCATAATAAAATACGGGTTCAAGTCTTTCAAAATAAAACTACTAGAACTCCCACTCAAGACGAATATCCCTCGCATCGTCTTAGTGATTACACAATCCCCATCCATTACACTACCCCCATCGATCAGGCAGATAGCATAACTTCAAAGGTAGACATCGTATATCAATCACATCACCGCATGTGACTCGTGCTTAACCTTTCGGTACTTGTGTTCCGAGGCCATGTCTGTACATGATAGGCTCACCATAACACCCTCTGACGTATTCACGTGTGCAACGTGGCTTACATCCACCATATGCGAACGAAGAGACGAGTGTAACCGCAAAGCGGCGTACCCCGTAACTTAGAACTTTATTGGTGGTGCACGACCGAGGAAGAACACTATTATCGAAATTTTGGGAGGAATCATCTTATATTACTACCGCCGTGTAACTAATATATAGACATATAAGGTAGGTATATTCTACAACAAGTTGTAGATTAACTAATCTACAACCGGTGGCTCCTATAAGAGGCGCGACGCGCGACTTGATCCAATGGAAAAGATAAAGCCTGCACCCCACCTCATTCCCCACGACCAAACTTTACTCTGCCTTCTTCCCCACACACGAGCTAGCCGGCCTTGCGCCGCCGGCCGGTCGGCCGCTGCCGTGCCTCACCTCTGGCGGTGACCACAAATTCGTCGCTGTACAACTACCTCGCTACGCCGGAGCCCGGCCATGCCTTCTTCTCCGTAGCCCGGTCGCGCCCCCTTCCGCCCCGACGTCTTCCCCTGGCCGCCACCGTACATCCCCTCGCCTCTGACAGCCACGCGCCCCCTCCTGTCGCCGTCGGCCTGGTCTGCGCCCACCGCCCACCGTCGGTCGCTCTCCCTCGCGTGTCACGCCGTCGGTTGGTCTTCAGCGCGCCGCTGACCTTCGGCCAATCTCTACAACGCCAGCAGGACCCGCCCTGCTCCATGCCAGATGACGCCGCCCTGATTTCCCCTCTCCTCTGACGAGCCGTGGCTCGCCCGCAACCCACCTCTGCTGCAGTGGATGCCAGCGCGGCCGCCTAGCGCCTGCCCCTGCCGCCAGAATCCATGGCTCCGCCGCCGCCGTGAATCCCAGCAGCAGGAAAAATCCCCCGATTTGGTACCGCTCCGTCCTTCAGCTGTTCAGCTGCTGGCCTCGCCGCATGCTCGGCCGGCGGATTTGGTTCATGCGTGTCCGCCTCAATGCGATGAACAACTACCCGTGCCCCTGAGCACATGGAGGATTCATTCAGCCGGCCACCAGGAGCGAGCTCTGTCTGGAGTTTTTTGCCTTCAGAAAACTGCTCTCTATTATTGTGCAGTACGTCGAGTACGTGCGCACTGACGAAAAAAATTCAGATAGAAGGGCAGATGTGAAGTTAAAGCAGTACAAGCACACAATCGTGAGCAGTACAAGGGTGTAAAGTACATGGATTTTCTTTCTTTTTTAGGGGATTTTTCTTTCTGTTCAAACGATGCCCTGTTTTTTTTACAAACGATGCACTGATGTTTGAATGGATACTTAACGAGAAGTACAGATATGCAGTTAAAAAATTCGAATTTTTTTCTTCAGAAAACTGCTCTCTATTGTATGGAGTTTTTCTCTGTCGTGAAGGCACTGA
Source organism: Poa pratensis (assembly GCA_947311845.1). Taxonomy (NCBI): domain Eukaryota; kingdom Viridiplantae; phylum Streptophyta; class Magnoliopsida; order Poales; family Poaceae; genus Poa; species Poa pratensis. The sequence continues at coordinate 22,491,974 of CAMZMU010000113.1, forward strand.
GGTTGCTGATCCCTCTCTCATCTTGCTTTTGCTGGTTCTCTCTCACGGGCTCCTTTTGCTAGTCTCTCTCTCACTTCATGCTGCTGCTCTCTCTCATGATCAATAATTGGTTAGTTTATATGTATAATATCCATGTGGTATCAATTTTGATGTAGATAAGTTTGAGAAAAAACAACGACTATTATGTTTGCTGATGTAGTTTGTTGCTCTCTACATCTTTGTTCATATGCCTACAGGAGTCAACATTTTTTGTCGAATTTTTCGATTGTTAAATAGAAATTGCAACATGAGCAGTACATAGGTAGAAAAAGAGGCAGTACACAGCCAGCAAAAAGGCAGTACATATTTGATTGTGGGTCAACTTAAAGATCAAAGTACACACCGAGATGATGGTAAGTACAAATGTTCAGTGCTGAGAAGTGCATAGTCTCGTGAAGTGAAGAATAAAAATAAATTAAACTGTAAAATGTAGGAAGTGCACACAGTGATTCCAGAAAGTACAAAGGTGTTTGCATCGGGAAGTACAAAATCACATCCCATTAAGAAGTTCAAGTAAACATATTAAAAAAGCCAGATTTGAAGTTCGGTGGTAGTGGAAAGTTTCTCAAAAAAGAAAAGTTGACCTAAAACGGACACCGTATGAGAAAGTTACCCTGTTTTACAGAACACTACTCGCGAAAACCTCGTCGGCAATACACACTCATCAACCTAGAAGTTCAGGCATGTGTCGAGAGAAGTACAAATATAATATTTCATAGCAAATACACGCCGTAGTAACATCTGGACACTAAATCATCCTCGGAAGTGCTAGATCTCCGCCGTGAAGCACATATGGTTGCCGAAGGAAGTACACATTTATTTTTATTTTTTCGTAGATAGCCCCTGACTCCATCTTTCTAACACAAAAAGAATCACTCGATCTGGAGGCCGGATGGGTTGCCAAAATAAATTTTAAATGGGAAAAATAGGTTTGACCGAACTTTAACCGAGAAAAACCCCACGTAAAATTCGATTTTCGAGATTCTCGTTACCAGTTATACAGGTAACTTTAATAGATTCGTCTTTTCAGCCCGAACATTTTGAGTGGTTGACCTGAAACGGACACCGTATGAGAAAGTTATCGTTATTTTGCTGAACACTACTCGCGAAAACCCCATCGACGGTACACATGCATATACCGGGAAGTTATGTCACGTATGACGGGAAGTCACATATGCACAATTTGGTTTTGTGAAATTCGCATCCCACTAGGAAGGTAAACAAAAAAGTCCACCAAGAAGTACACATACATAATCTGGGAAGTAGATAGCCTCTCACTCTGTCTTTCCAACACAAAAATAATCCCTCGATTCAGAGGTCGGATGGGTGGCCAATAATTTATTAATGGGAAAAAAGGTTTAACCAAACTTTGACCGTGAAAAACCACTTAGAAATCAATTTTTAGATTACGATTTACTAATAAAGTTAATAGATATGTCCTCTCGGAATGAGCATTTTGACTGGTCCTATATAAGAAACAAACACCGTATGAAAAAGTTGTCTCTTTTTAGTTAACACTAATCCCTAAAACTCTAATGGGCAGTACGCAAGAATAAACCGAGAAATTCAGACATGTGTCGCGGGAAGTTCAGCTACTCTGTTTTATAGGAATTACACGCTGTGACTTCAAAGGACACCAAATCGCGGGAAGTGCAGGATTTCCCCGGGAAGTAGACATGGTTGCATCAGGAAGTACACAATTGGGGTTTGTCAAGTCCTCATCCCACTGCGAAGTTAAAAAAAGAATAAAAAGTCCGCCTAGTACACATACATAAAATGGGCAGTACACACTTTAATAACGAGAAGTACACACCGAAAATAAAAGAAGTACACACTTTGACTCCAGGAAGTACAAAGTTTCAATTTCAGAAGTACACAGTCCCACTGAAGTATGAAAAAATCATTTTAAAATATAGTAAATACACGTAGTGACTCTGGGAAGTACAGATGACCAATTTCGGAAGTGCACTGTCCTCGCCGAGAAGGACATATGGTAAAGTACACAATTTCGAATTGTGAAGCTCACATCCTTCACCAATTTTTTTTTTCAAATTCCCACCTAGAAGTACAAATATACAATCTAAGAAGTAGAAGCCTCACTTTCGGGAAATACAAATATTTGTCCAAACTTTGACCACGAAAAACTCCACCTAGGAATAGATTTTTGACATTTCGGTAGCTTAATTAGATGTGTCTTTTAAGCCCAAACATTTTGAGGTGTCATTAACCTAAAACGGGCACTATATGAGAATGTTATCGTTGTTTTAGTAAATACTAATCAGGAAAACTCCGACGGCAGTTCACACGCAGATAGTGAGAAGTTCAGTTATCATTCGAGAGAAGTACAGGTACTCTTTTTTTCAAGACGGAAATCTATCATAATAATCTCGTTGATTTGAGCTTCGGATGCCTCAACTGCCAATGCATTACAAATCTTGTTTCATATGAGGTAATATGACTCTAATTTCATTAACCAATTACACGATGAATCAAGCCGCCTAACTAGTCAATTTAATCTTGCCACCTCCCGTGAAACACCTTATGATAATTTTAGGACTTATAAAACCATACTTAGAAATCGATTTTGAGATTACGATTTACTAGTAACTTTTTAGTTAAGACTAATCTCGAAAACTCTGACAGGCAGTACATACGCATAAACCTAGAAGTTCAGACATGTATCGTGGGAAGTCCAGTTACTCTGTTTTATAGAAATTACATGAAGTGACTTCAATGGACACCAAATGGTGGGAAGTGCAGGATCTCCCAGGAAGTACACATGGTTGCATCACGAAGTATACAATTTGGTTTTGGGAAGTCTAGATCCTACTGCGAAGTTAAATAAAGATTAAAAGGTTCGCCTAGAAGTACACATACATAAGACGGGCAGTACACACTTTAATAATGGGAAGTACACACCCATACTGAACTTGTTTGTTTTAATTAATACTAATCACGGAAAAACCCGCCGGCAGTACACACACATATACTGGGAAGTTCAACCATGTGTTGTGGGAAGTCCAATTACTTCGTTTCATATTAAGTACACGCAGAAGTATCATGACACTAATCATCATCGGAAGTGCAGTATCTCCTCCCCGGAAGTACACATGTTTGCAGAAGGAAGTACAAATTTTTTGCAACTTTTTCGCAGATAGATCATGACTCCACCTTTCTAACGCAAAAAAAATCACTCGATTCAGAGGTCAGATGGCTTGTCAAATAATTTTTAAAGGGGCAAAATTGGTTTGACCGAACTTTGACCAAGAGAAAAATACACTTAGAAATCGATTTTTGATATTATCGTTAACTAGTAACCTTAATAGATGCGTCTTTTAAACCCGAGCATTTTGAGTGGTCATTCACCTAAAACAGACGTCGTATGAAAAATTTATCGTTATTTTACTGAACACTAATCACGGAAATTCCGCCGGCAGTACACACGCACGTACCGGAAAGTTCACCTGTGTGTTTAGGGAAGTGCAGTATTTTGTGTTTGCGGGACGGAAGTAAATCATACTAATCTTGACGGTTTGAGCTACAGATGCCTCAAACGTTGGTACAATTAGCTCCATATGGTGTAATATGAGTCTAATTTCATTTCATAGTGCATTTCACGACGAATCAAATTGCCTAGCTAGTCAACACCACCTCCGTGAAAACACCGGTATTCCGTTATTAGAAATTTTAAAATTACACTTAAACCATAAAGCATTTGCAAAAACAATGTGAACGAAAAAGTTGAGTATCGTCAGTATCTTTCAAATGCCATATCATTTGCATCATTCCGATAAGTGGTTCAAAAACCATGGACGAAATACCGTCTGCCTGTATATGCCTCATTACAGAATATAGTAATTTTAAAATTACTTTTAATCGGTTATGAATTTGGAAAAACCGTAAAAGCAAAGGAGTTGCGGAATTTCAGCAGCTTTCCAGTGGCATTTCATTTGCATCATTTCAACAAGCGGTTGAGAAAATATTCAAAAAATATGTTTACTGTGATATTTTAAAATTTTGGTATTTTTAAAATTGTTTTAAAACCGTAATAAATTTGAAAAAATGATGTGAAAGAAAAAGATGCGGAATTGCATTAGCTTGTCAACGGCATATCATTTGCTAAATTCTGATTAGCGATTGACAAAATATTGCGAAAATACGTTCTCTGTGATTTTTCGCAGATTCGTGTTTTTTCAAAATTGTTTAAAAATCGTAACGAATTTGCAAAAAATGATATTATACAAAAAAGATGCGGAATTTCATTAGCTTTTCAACGGTATATAGTTTGCTCCATTTGGACAAACGGTTCACAAAATATGTCAAAACTACCAAAGAAAACAGCTAGTGAATGTCGCAAATAATCAGAGAAGTACATATAAAGCACGCAGGAAGTACAGAAGTGGTTGTAGGGAACTATTCTACAACCGGTTGTAGAATAGCTCATACCTAGACATATATATACACAATATAAGATGCACATAATCTACATAACATCTAAATGAAATGTAATGTGACATGATATGGTCTCCTCCGCGCCGATGGTCTCCTTCGCGCCGACAGTTTTATAAACAATTTAATAAACCTACCTTGACCATATCACATTGCCCCTGCAAAATAGAGTTAGACGCTTTCTACTTTATCTTTTGCATATTTACGTGGCTGCTAGGTCTTCCGCACAAGAACCGTTTCTTACCTACGAAAACAACCACAACAGCGATAAGACAATTGTCTCTATTACACCCCTTTCGGGGCGCTCCATTGTAAATGCAATATCAACTATTGTAGGAGATACTGACACTCGCCAGCCCAATATATGGTACAAGCCGTATTTCAAGTGTGGAACCAGTCTCGCGTAAGAGTACGCGTAAAGTAGGTCCGGTCCGCTTCATCCGACAATACCACGATATAAACAAGTACACGCGAGAGGGTAACAAATGTAGAATCGATGCCCACATTCAACATGAGTTCTTACCGTACAGATATATCTACGCATAGATCGGCTCTGATACCACTGTTGGGGATCGTAGACAGAAAACAAATTTTTTCGTACCGACGATAACCATAAACTAGTCAGGATCTATACTATGCAGATATACTAATACGGAGGAGATCAGAATACATACCCTTGTAGACCGGAAGCGGGATTACGTTCCCGCACAAATGTTGTCGGTGGAGACGACGGCGCCGACCTCAGGGTCGTGTAGTGGAAGAAGACAGCTCGCAGCACCAAACAATGGTGCCTCGCGGTTCCACACACGTACGGTGTGGATGACGACCTCCGGGCTCCAGATCCAGCAAAGCAGCGGAAGTGGAAGAGTGGATCTAGCAGCACAGCGGTGTGCGTATAGTAGAGAGACTTCCCTCCCCGTACGCAGCTCCAGAAACGGAACCACGCTCAAGGTAGGAGAGAAGAAGGGAGAAATTGGTGTATTTCCAAATGCATGGGGGGTCCCCTATTTAAAGGAGAAGGAGGGAGGCCATCTCCCTTGGCTAAGCCATGTGGGACTAAACCCCACATGGCTCGGCCGGCCAAGGGAGCCGCCGGCCACCTTGGTGGGCCCCATTCGGCCCACCTAGGCCAGCTGGCCTTCCTCTCTCCTTTTTTTCCTTTTTCCTTTTTGGGATTTTCCCCTAATGGGCCTCTAAGGCCCATTTAGGATTTAATGCCTTTAAAAATTCGAAATAAATTAAATAAAAATATATTTAATCACTAATAACACTTATTAATATTAAATACATGTTATTTAATTCATCCTGGCTCCGAAACCTATTTCGTTGCCTCTGATCAACATCGGACAAGTTTCGGAACACTTCCGGAGTTCCCGGTTTCTTTTCTCTCTAAATCCAATCTAATCGTCACCCACCCTTAAGTGTGTTACCCCACGGTTCGGGATCACTCCAGACATGATCGAGGCACGCTCTCCGATCAATGACTAACAGCGGGATCTGGATACCCATGATAGCCCCTGTGCGTCCACGAATGTCTTTTATCGTTTGAACCTTTAGACGTTCAGTCTCATCCTCTTGCCTAGCGATACTTAGATTGTCCGAGCGTCGTTCTCCGGTATCACGATTACCGAGCACGACCTCGCCATAGACAAATCTATCTTTACTCGTCTGTGATGTTACATCCCCGTGACCTAGTCACATGCTTGCAAGCTCATTGATGTAATCTCACCGAGTGGGCCCAGAGTATCTATCCTGCTATGTGGATTGGCAATTCCCTCTCTTGATCACTCGCTTCTAATGCTTCCTTCCGATACCCGAAAGTGTCACCTTTATTGTCACGCTATATAAGTCATGTCGTTTGATGCGATCAGCCGTATCTTTCAGAAACAGAGATTTGATATGATCTCATGGTCGAAGGTATGAACACTACGTTTCTATATTTTGGGTATGTCCATCAAATCATTCACCTAATGATATGACTCCGTTGTTAATCGACGTCATTGTCCATGATCAGGAAACCTTGATCATCTGTTACCCAACGAACTAGTTAATTGGAAGCTACTAGGGACCTGGTTGTTTACATATCACACGTGTATTAATGTTTCCGCGTAATACAGTTATAGCATGGTATTGAAACGTATTATGAACAATTGAGATATGACAAATAAAATCACTTTATTAATTGCCTCTAGGGCATATGTCCAACATCAGGATCTTGTTTTGGATGAGAAGGTGTGGCTTGTGATAAGTTTGTGCACCCCTGAAGAGAAAAATGATCTATGATAATGTTTGCTACGTTTGGTATGGATTCCTCAAAACATCTAATGTTCTTCAGCACAAGATCCCACCCATTGTGTTAACCTCTTAAGAAACTTCGATTTAAAGTAGGAACACCAACTGACTAGCGATCACCTAGGAGCAAATCTGTGTATAATGGAATCCCTTGGTGTGTTCATTATGCAAACAAATTAAAGCATCAATTTTGCAAAATATACGGATCATACATTTATATGTTTAATCATTTAGTTGTGGCCAAAGGTCTAGGGCAAATGTTGTTTTGGTGTATCTTTGCAGGATAGACAACCTTCAGGTGTTGATGTGTTAGCAGGTAATTTGTGGAACTCTCTGACCCCCTGTAACGGGATCTTGCATAACCGGTCGTGCGATCCTGCCCAAAAGATAGGCGTCATATGAATGGAGTATCTTTGAAGCAAGTAGAGAAAAGCTTAGATTTTAGGCCCTCTATTGTCAAGCTGCCGGCCGTCATCTGCTGGTAGACTGATAGCTCTCATCGTCCCTAGTGCCAAAATTCAAGTTGTTTCATTTTTTTTGTACTCTGTCACCAAGAAGGTGGAGTTGCACCTTATATTGGCATAGTGATGCGTTGATCGGTTAGTCAGTTTGGTTTGAGAAGGCAATGTGTGTATATCTGAAATTTGAAAATCACGGTAAACTAAGGAGCTTAAAAGAAGATTTAAGAAAAAAAAAGTGTAGAAGCACTGGCGGCTTGTGTTTTCTAGAGCTCAGGTTCTGAGCGCTGTTTCTAAAAAAGATATTGTTGATATTTGCATATGTATGTGAGCATTCATGTTTGAGTCTTAGATATCATATTTCTTTCTTTAAAAATTATATAGCTGGGGTTCCCATCAGCAATATTTGCATGCCATGTGATTGTAACTTCGCAAACAAGTTTCTTTTACAGAAGACGGCGAGTTTCAGAAGTATGGTTTGGAAGGGGTAAGACGTGTAGGAAGATGCATATCGAATCATGACTGTGAACATGAGTAGCCAACTATATGAATTCAAAGTTCTTAGCCACTCCTTTTGCTATTAAGGTTACATATATTTTAGCCCTCTAAACACCGGACAACACCGGCGACATTGCCATCTCTGCCCGTTCACTCTACAAGGTATGAGCCCCCTTTGTCTCCTCTTCGCTCTCCTAACTAACATCTGCATCTGTGTTCGTAGGGTCACAGTGTAGTTATTCATATAGATATCATCTGAAGTAATTAGTTGTTGTAGGATGCTAGCATTTGATCAGATGTATGAACGCTTGAAAGCTAGGGAAGCTAATGCCTGTTCACTTCCCTTTTTCTATGTTTAATTAGTTTTCATTGTTGATATTTTTGGTTGACCGGAAGTTGAAAACAAGACTGGAGTGTTAACTCCCCTAACTTAAGCACAATGTACACTGTTTAATACTTTGAGTAGTCTTAACTTTATTCTTATATATGAGAAGACATGGATTTAACACGGTACTGGCAGTATCACAGTATATATAATTTTCATGGCGTTGATTCAGTTCTTGCTTCCGTTGCACCAAGCTGAAGTTCAGTCTGAAGTTACAAAGAAAGGTGTACACCCACATAAGCGTGTTTTTGTGGTATGAATTTTTGGTCGGATAAATAGTGCATGTGTTCGGTCTCTAATTTTCAGTCGTAATGATAACAGACCAAACTTTGTGCTATGCAGAGTAGTAGCATTATGGAAATTCACATGATTGACAAGAAGGTTTTTCTTTGACCCTTGGTGTTTAGTTCATTGCACCCCATCTGTCAGAGCCTCCGAGTAAGGTTAACAGCTTACCGTGTTTTTCCCGAGTTGAACTTGGATACATTATTCAAGAAAGTATAGAGGAAGTTTGGCCGTTGAATTGAGTTCTCAGTACATTATGAACTGATAGTTACAGTAAATTCCATATCTGAAATATTTTACCCTGAAACAAGTGGTGTATCATTGCCGTACTACAGCCCTTTTCAAGCTTACTAATTCGATAAGATTATTTTGAAATCTGGAGCCCGTGGCAGAAAACAAAAAAACAATTGGGATGTAACGAAAGAGGTTAATTTTATTCTTCTTAATCGTGTCTGTATCAGCTTGGTAGCCCAAGTAACACGATTTTTTGGGGCTACAAATGTACAGATCATCACTAGCATGGCAATTTAATGTTGAGGTGAATCTCTCCCTGATGGTTGATCCTTAGCATGGTTTTGCATCTTCCTACAAATCAATATGCCTCCATGTCAAATCGCAAATATTATATTGCACCATGTACATCAATTTATCACTTTCTTTAGTAGAAATAACTAGCGAATGAAAATATCAGGGTTTTGTTGCGGCACCTTACATTTTGGTGCCATCAGTTTGGATGGGCAATTAGGCATTTACACTTCTGTTCATCCATCCTAAAAGATAAATGGTCATGCAAGTATGCCCTATGCAATCCAAGAAGACAGGTGGGCTTATGTTATGTTTCTTATACAACAAGATGTGATTTTTCTCTGTCCATTTGCATGTCCAAACTGATGGCACCAGTTTGGGAAGCAGTGTTGTTAAAGTATACCATCCATAAGCTTTAAGCAATATAGCTCTAAAATTCCTTGGCATAGTTGAAAGCACATGGCCAAAGTGTTAGTTATTATTCTCTATCTACTTGTTATTTAATGTGAGATATTTTTGCTGAAAAAGAACGGAAAGTTTGATTTAAGATGACCATGTACTTATTTTGCATTTCTCAAAACAAGAGTATATTCTTTCATAGGTGATTAGCACCCGCCATTCAGAAAAATGGTAGTGGAGTAAAAGTCAACGCCGTTCTCAATGCATTTCCTTCACTTGACTTAATATGCTTTTGTTGTTTCCAAAATTTACCATTTGGTAGAGCGTACTCACCCAGTTCAGACAAACTCCAGTTCTGAAATGATGACTCTGTTTTATGGTAGGTCTTCTGATTTCTGAATGCATGTTCCCTTTAATATCAGTCTAGCTACTGTGAGGCATGTGGTGACGGCGACAACCCTGGTAATTTCATATTTTCATTTCCTTTTTGTTGTAGGTACATAGCTTCGTCATGTTGTGCTATGAATTTCTTCTTATTTTTTATGATCACATTTAGTGTTGCAATTCTTATCTATCCTTTCTAGCTTAAGCTATATAGAGGTAATCTAGGTTTGCTACCGGCTACTTACTGGCGTGATGGGTGTTTTGCCAGGCTACGTTTCCACAATCGCAGAGCTCAAGCCTGGTGTTCTCTCTGTACATGAGGGAAACGATGTGACCAAGTACTTTGTGAGCAGACGCAGTGGCTTTGCATCCATCCATGCAAATTCCATTACTGATGTCGTGGCTGTTGAGGCTGTACCCCTGGACCAGATCGACCAAAGCTAGGTCCAGAAGGGTCTTGCTGAATTCACTGCCAAGCTTGGATAGATAATACAGTATTTTTTTCAGTTTTTACAGTCTAAACAGAGGAGCAGTATTGCACGCTGTATGAAAGAAGGTTGCATGTCTAATTTTTCAGGGTGAAAATGGATCCAGCCGGGTACTATTACATGTTTCCTTAGGCCTTATTTACTCTAAGAGTTTTTTAGGGGATGGGAAGAGTGGGGATGAGAGGGGATTTGGTGAACACCCGATCCCCACAAATCCCCACAAATACTCTCCCCCTACAATACACTAGCATGGACTAGAGTTTTTGTGTTAGACAAAAATGAGATGGTTGGTAGGAGATATTTGGAGATTATCCTCTCCCATCCCCTAAAATACACTAGAAGTAAACAGACTAGTGTGGATTTTCCGGGATCCAGGATAATCCCCTCCCATCCCCTAAAATACACTAGAGGTAAACAAGGCCTTAGGTGGGTCATCTTTTTAAAACAGTGAGTTCCCTAGAATAGAAATAGAGAGCTTTATATCAGCATACACACCCCATCGACCCCTTATCCTCTCGCTACAGTGCGGAGGCGATTTCTTGGACCTCTCCCGCGAAACCACCGTGTGCGGCGGCGATCCGCGGGATTTCTTCGCCTCCGGCGGCTGCTTCGGCAGCGGGAGGCGGGGGAATCCCCGGATCCCGTCTTGTATATAGCGTAGGTTTGGTAGGAGGCCTAGCCGGCGGCGCCCTGGAGGTGGAGGTGCGGTCGGTGGCGGTTTTGGCGGCGGCGTGTTTCCCCTCTGTTGCTGGTGCTCCCCGGAGGCCCGCGGCGGCGCGCTCGTCGTTCTGGAGGTCGCGGATCTTCGGATTCCTCGAGGCTCCAGGCCCCTGCATCTGGTTGGCGGGTCGGCGCCGCGGATCTGGTGCGCTGGGGTTCTGGTCCCTGGGCTTCTTCGCCGGTGCGTCGCTGCTTCCTCCGGCGGTGGTGCAGAGCCTGGGTGGTGGTGTGAAGGAGCTAGAAGCGGCGGTCGCGAGGAGGCTCTGCTGGCTTCGCCGGACTTGGAGGCTGTTGGAAGGTGGTGCGGCAGGTGGTGGAGGGCACTGGCTGTGGTCGTTTATCGAGCAAGGTTCCGTCACTGAGTGGCGGACGGATTCTGCAGCCCTTTCCATGCGGAGGTGCTCTCGGATAGAGGTAAGAAGGTGGATCGGCTTCTTCGTCTCCGGCGTCGGCAGCGGCGGTTTCTTCCTCGTTGTTTTGCTTCCTGCATTTGCTGTGCTGGATTTCTCGAGTCGTTGTACTCGTTCTTGATGTATGCATCTGCAGTTCTCAAAAAAAAAAAAAAAATAGAGAGCTTTGCTTGTTGAGGTCATTTGTTTCGTCTATCATCCAGTGAGTGTATTTTGTTTCGCGTTGGGCCGTCCCAGCTCTCGGGTCGACGTGTTGCTTGTTCTGGGAGCGTATCACCCTGGCTGCAGGACAACTCGAGGAACATAGGAAAAGCTATGGCCGAAGAATCTATTGTTGTGGAGTATATCTTTACCCAATAATAAAAGAAGCCAAGCAAGGCTTCTTGTTCGTCCGTCCGGTATTTTTCAGTTTGGCCCCTCCAAACTTCGGAAATAAATCCACAGTCCACGAAATCAACAATTTTGCAGTACGCCCCTAAACTATATTCACCCACCTCCGGCACGATCCCTCCCCTCTTTCTCTTCTGATCGGCGCGACCGACCGACAGCACATGCCGCGGCCGCCGGCAGGAAGCCCCGAGGCGACCACCCTGCTCTAGATCGTTGACTTCCCAATCCTATTCCAACTCTTGCTCCCCACCTGACTCTGATACTGCTAGACCTGTATCTCTAAATCTCTAATCGATCGAGCCCCGGTTGCTCCCAATCAAGGGACAAGAAGCAGCAGAGAAAGAGCCACAGGACCAGCAGGCCTCTCCTCGATGGCGTCCAAGCGGATCCAGGCAAGGAGGATGCCAAGCGCACGGCCGGCCGTGTCGCGCAGCGCGCGAGAGGTTCGAACAGTACGCCGCCGCCCGCGGACAGCACGAGTTCGCTACTTGAACGGTGCTCGCCGGGGACAGACAAGTGCGCGAGCGCGGCTGCAGCTCTCGGGCGCGTGACCACGGGAGTACCCAGGCGAGCGCAGCAGCTGGGGCATGCGAGCGCGTCTGCTAGACTTATTAGGAAATTGTTTGACTGGTGTGGCTGCGATGGTAGGAAAAGTTTTTTTTTTTGGGTAGGAAAAGTTGAAAGAAGAGAGAGGAACAGCTCTGCTGGTGGCCTGAGAAAACGACGACCGAGTGTACCGAGTAACATGCGAGTAAAGGGCTCCTTGGCAGTGTCTAGATGCATCGGTAAGCAAGCTGTTCTGATCCGAATAACAGCACTTCAAGATGCTAAAAAAAGGTGCTTAAGTGACCTTGAAAATTACCGTCGATTAGTGTTGTGTAAGCAACGTGCAGTAATTTTGACCGCATTCATGAAAATTGTTTTTTTCTTTAAGATTTTGGAAATTTATAAGTTTAAATTATTCAGGCGTAGCAACGCACGGGTATTTAGCTAGTATCATATATGTCCTATGTTTCCTGGATCACCTTTTTAAGTTGTGACTTCTATGGTTACATTGTACTTCTAACAACAAAAGGGCAAGACTATCAACATGAAAATGTCTCTTATTGTTGATATTAAAATGAGCTCTTTTACGGTGCTTGGAGAACTACCACAGGTAGTTTCGGGTAGTTTCCATCATAATTAATTTCAGCAGTTTGATTTCAATCTATCCCCCCTAAATTATGTCAGCCGTCCAATCATTGAATCATTATTAGTCGGGGGTACGATGGTCATTTGTCGACGAACACGATTCGCGTCCTCCTCTCCCTCGATCCCCTCAGTGCGGCGCCGTCGCTAGAGCAGGGTAGATCGTGCCGCTCCTCTCCTCCCCCTCCGAGCATCGCATCCTCTCCTCGCAGCCACAGCTCCGAGAAGCCTTCGCGGCAGCCGCCGAGCCTGCAGTCCGCTGCTACCCGGGCACGCTCGCGGTGCCGGAGATCATGCGCTAGGCGAAAAATTCTGGCTACTGCCTCCGCGCAGTGGAGCTCGAGCGCGTCGTGAAAGAGCTCTGCAAGCTCCGCCGCCACCGCCAGGCCCTCAAGGACAGCTGGATCGGAGCCGCCATCAGGCCCTCGAGGACAGCTAGATTGGATTTGGCGGCGACCTCTCTCCTCTCCTGCAGGAACGGAGGCCACCGTCCCCATCTCGGGCGAGTGAGCCGCCCCATCGCCGGCCGGAGGATCTCGCACGCCGCCTCGACGCCCTCCGCTACCTCCCCTCCGACCAGTCGTCCGTTGCCCGACGTGCTGCCACTGTGTAAGAACTTTAGTACTGTAGTTGGGAGTGCAGATCATGTCGTTGATTGACAATTAATTCCTTGCCTGATGTTTATAGCCTTAGAGGCTAACGTACTAACCATTGCATGCACATCTGTAGTGTTCATCAAAATAATTGGCACAGTATAATGTTCCAAAAGCATTGGTAAACGTTTTAGAGCAAGAGTGTGAAATACCGATCCTTATAATTGCCTGGAATAATTATTAGATGGTCAGCATTATGTAAAAACCAAATGGTTCACATTATCAGAAATAAGTTCAGTGGTTTGATATTTGCACCTGCAGTGGCTAGAATCCTTCAGAATTAGTGTCTATACAAATACAACCTATGGAAATTCCCGTCTTATGGAGTTGCAGTCCTCGAAATCAGAAACTTTGCAAGTATCTTTTGGAGTTGCAGTCCTTTCTACCTTCCAGTCTTGTTTCTTGTGTCACATTTGGTGACAGTTAAGTGTATGGTGCTTCGTTCTTTATTTCTCTGTTCGGATGGAGAGGTTTAGCTAGTGCCATAAAATATACTAGTACATAGGTTTTAGATAATAATACCATGCGGACATAAGATTTCTGTTTGTCATGTGTAACTTTGTCATATTATATTGTTGCTTATGATGCTCCCTTCGCCTCCTCCATTCGCTGACAGTTCATCTTCCTCACAGGCCAGCACGTCAATGATCTAGGGTGGAGGAGAAAGAAGCAGAGAAGCGCGCTGGAACAAGTGGTCGTCCAGCGAATCGGCACTCGTTTGCGTTGGTTGTGCTGGGTTATTTGCTGAACTGCCCATTTTAATTTGGATTTGCACTTCTTCAGTATTTTTCCTCAAACCCAGTTGAGTGCACACACAGATTCTGATATTGTGAATCTGTTGGAGTTTGTTTGATTATTATGGTGGTCATTAGTTGTGTTTATTTTTGTAGTGTTAATTGCTCTCATCCTTGTTTCATTAACATGGATCAATTCTGTAATACTATGTACTGATTCCTCAAACAGTTAACATCATGACCAATTTGGCGAATTTAAAGGGCTACTGACTGCATGTTGTGTAGCTAACTAAAGCTCTTTAACTGAATTTGGATAACTCTAGTGTCTTTATGCGAGGAACAATTCTAGTATTCTCATGTTTCAGCGTTCTATATTATTGGACATATCTGTTCGCAATCTCTTGTTCTGTTTATCAAAAATAAATTCTTATTCTGCTGTTGTGACTTGTGACTGACATGTTGCTTACTTATATGGACAGTTTGAACTGAAAAGCAGAGTAGAGCCTAAGAGATGAGACGCAAGGAAAATATGCATGGTAATATTTCTCAATTCCAATGTTGCCAATTCCGCTCTCCTACTTCACTGTCAATGTGCTGTATGCGGATTTCCTGCAATTAGAGTTATAACAGCTTTTGTGTTCTTCTGGCAGAAAATGGCACAATCATGATTCAGTTTGGTCATCAAGTACGTAATTACTTACTCGTCAGCTTGTGATTCTCAAGAAGTGTCCGGACTCCGGAACGACCACACCGGCGATTTCCTCCATTATCGCGGGAGAGGGGGCGCTTGAGGGGGCGACGGCGGATCGGTCGCCGCTGTTCCCTGGCAAATCATCCTTGGCTTATGTGTGGTGTGGTGACTGGCAGTTGTAAACTGCAAGATTTGGGGATTGTAGTTGTTGTTAGTTTAGTATTACTTGGACTATTGATCTGTTGTCTCGTGGTGTTGTTTGGGCCATTTTTGTCAGGTAGACTTGGGGCAAGTACGAAGTGTGCCGAAACGGCACCTGTTTGAACTGTTTCCTGTAATTTTTGTCAGGTAGACTTGGGATAATCAGGTTTCATGCAAGCTCACCATCCCTATTACTCTCCAGGGCACCTGTATCATGTGATATTGAATCATGTTGCTACTGTACTTTTCCTTTGTAATGGTACACTGGATCTGATGTACCGACTTCATTGCTTTCTGCAAGAGATGTTTTGTGTATTCACTCGACTCAGTATGTTTTATCGATGTGATGTTACTCTTATTTTGCTGCGAGAGGTTTTGTGTCTTCACTCTTTAGTTTCTGCAAGAGATGTTTTGTGTATTCACTCGACTCAGTAAGTTTTATCAATGTGATGTTACTCTTAGTTTGCTGCAAGAGATGTTCTTTGTATTCACTCTTTAGTTTCTGCAAGAGATGTTTTGTGTATTCACTTGAAATATTCAGAGACACTTCCAAGCTCAATCCTAACAAACTAATGAAAATATTTAGTATGTTACGCATGGCATTTAACAGGTACTGAGAAGCATTCACTTTATTCTCTTTCTCTCCCTGATACATCGATGAACCCACAAACAGGAAAAAAAGATGCAAATTGAACCGCTCGCCGCTTGTGCCACTGGCTTGTTCTCCTTCCTCTTCTGTTCCATCTCCTTGGCCTGGAGGAGCTCCACCTACTTGCCACACACTTTCAGGACCGCCACGGTGCCCATGACCACAATGCACACCCAATGAATATGAAAAAGAGGTACATTTGCATAATAGTAGCATTTAGAGGTACTTTTGCAATAAAAAGGACCATTCCTTACTTGGTCCTGAATCATGGCAAATACCCAAGTCCTGCATGTGCATTAACAACCAAGTTGTCTCTAGCAGTTTGTTGTGAAAAGACAAACGTTAGTCTACCATGGTAATACACAAAAATGGAACTCATAATATTTAGAGAAAAACAATCTAGACAAAGAACTTATAGACAGTAAGTTGACACCAACATGAGTAAATAACCTCAGGTAGTCAACATTTAAGTATTACTGGAAAATAAAAATTATTGTGTCTGCCAATTCGCATTGTATTTGCTCTAGAATTTTCTATCATGGTTAGGTGCCACATATACACAAGTTTTAATTTTTATCAATACATGAATGCAACAGCCATAAGAGAAGCAAGTATATTTCTTGGCAAGCAGACTATAATGGCATATTAACTTCATATGATCGATCAAATGCTAGACCATTCTGAATAATATTCACCAAATGCTATCTTATGTCTAGTTAGCAAGTACATAAGACATGTCATACTTTGATAGAAAACAAAGGGCTGAACTAATTTACATATTATAGACTCAAGACAAAAAAATTAAAAGGAAAATGCTGAAAAAAAGGAAGTATGAACCTTCATTGGTTCCAACAAAGCCGCTGCAATCGGCCGTGTCCTGCATAAGAACAGCTAGTTTCGTCGCAAAGAATATGCTTGGATCAACATTTATATGTGCAAAAGCAAGTTTGATAGCCGGCTTCACAGCCATCCCGATAACTGAATCAAATGTGAAGAGCGCACCGATGTGCACCTTAGTCGGCCTTGAGATGCCATTGGCACTATTCTTTTTTTTTTACTATAAATTGGCACTATTCTGGCTATCTGCTATGGCTCTACCAGCAATAATGCATAGATAGAGAAGAATGGCAGAAATTGAGCAGAGGACATCTCCACCATTTAACAAATATCTACAACATGGGAGCAATATTTGTTTTCACCATGACATGCTTTTCTTCAAACGCACACAAGTTAGTAATCTGACCATGTTTCCTCCTTGGACTGTGACTAAATATTACCTTTTACTAAAATGCAGTTGCAAGGTTGATGAATCATCCTAGAGCTTATGTTTTCAGCTTAAGTACCGATACCAGGGATACCATGCGAGAGTGTGTCCATAGTTAGGTGAGCAGGTCGGTGCAGAAGAGGTAATACCTGAATGGCTGAATTTGGAGTAGATTGAAGCAGCTGTTCTCACCTTAAACACTGGTAGCAGAGATACCATGAGAATGGGCATGTACAATCCTTTGAGAAGATCGTGTTCATCTTGTTAGTCTTGCATGATGCAGAAAACTACATCTCTCTTTAAGCAATGGTAGAAAAGTAGAGATTTGACTTTAATAGTGGCCTACCATTAGCTTGTAACATACAGTCTGGTTGTGCCTTAAGTGGTGTACCTGAATTGCTGCATTGCTGGATGTTATATTCACTAACTATGGATAGACAGGGGGAAAGTTACTTTCGTATATATTGCTGATTAATATGAATGTATGAGAGGAATATTGTTTATCCTCGTTAGTTTCATGTGGTTCGTCAATCCTGGATACACTGAATTTAGAGGAGGATTTCGCATTAACAAACCAGGAGAACAAGCAGAAGCAATTCAGTGATGGAAACGAACTGGGCTCTTCCAGGGTGACCTCTACCATGGCTGGAGCTGATGATTCGGAGGAGGTCACCTCTGCTAGACGTCGCATTGAGTCGGCGACCGATGCTCCTCCTGCAAAGCGTGGCGGCGGTGAGCGTGGCGCAGGGGCGCAGCGGCGGAGACGGTCTGGAGAGGAAGGAGGAAAGCAGGGCGCGCTACAGCGGTCCAGGGCGGCGCCAGACCGGGCGGCGGACCCGCGACCAGCTGCTGCAGGGGAGGTGGAGAAGTCTGGCGACGGCGCCCGCGGCCGGCTGTTGCTGCTGGCGGCCACTTCACCTTCACCGACCACGCCGCCGACGGGTCCTCGGTCAGGCCGACCCTGAGCCCTCGCCGCCGCGGCGCCGGCTACCTTCTGCCTCGGGTTGATTTGCGGGGATGGAGGCAAGTACTCTAAAACTTGTATATTAAAATATATATTGCAAATACTACTTATTCACCTATAGTTTTGCGACCTTGGAACCAAGTGCAGCCATGTACGATGGAGCCAGCCCTTACCTCATTGAAAGGCCACATCAATTTTTTTGATTCAGATGTGACTAAACTATGTTATTTGAATGTGTCATGCTTTTTTTATCTTAGATAGATTCTCTTCTTTTCTTTAGATAAATGTGTCATCTTCATAAGACCAACTCATATTCTTTTTTGAGAATCATCAGTTTGTAATTAAAACTTACTTTACAACCAAGTATACGTGCTAGACGGTAGAAAAGCATAAAATCATGGTTAGCTTGCCAACGGCGAACATTTCGAGAAAGAAAAAAATGTTATTTTCCAACGATAAAAAACCAAACAGGCGCGGCAAGGCGCGCCTTTCCTTCTAGTGCAATGTGAACCGAGCTGGAATCCTAGGACTACCCGCAGTCTTCCCGCCGTGCCTCATCATCCAGATCCACAATTTAAAGATTTGTTTAGGCACGTGGGGAGTGTCGGTGTTGCCGAAAGCTGACTGCATGCAAAGCATTGCTTTTGCATCGTACACTTTGTTTGGTTACTTTATTTTGTTGTATCATAAGGTTCGACTAGTGGAATTTGGTTGTTGAAATCCGTTGGAATTTTTCGTCTAGAGTATGTTTAAATACTTAGTGAATTACAATGTTCAAATATGCTTGTATTTCGACATAATTTTGTAATTTAACTCCATAGTTAGAGAATGCATGATATGAGCATTTGTTAATTGTAACTCCGTAGTTAGATAAAGTTCATTCAGATTGTATCCAAATATTCACCAAATTGGAATGTTCAAATATGTTTGCATTATGCCATAAGTAGTTAGCATATATTTTTGTGAACATGTTGATATATTTTAGAGTATATCCAATTTTTAAAATCTGTCGGAAATTTCGTTTAGGGTATGTCCAAATACTTAGTGAATTAAAATGTTTGAATATGCTTGTATTTAGACATTAATTTCTAATTTAACTCCATAGTTAGAGAATGCATGATGTGAGCATTTATTAATTTTAATTTCGTAGTTAGATAGTAAAGTTCATTTAGATTGTGTATAAATGTTCACCAAACTGGAATGTTCAAATACGTTTGCATTATGCCATAAGTAGTTAGCATATATTTTTGTGAACATGTTGATATATTTTAGAGTATCTTCAATTTTTTTTTTGCAAATTGAAATGTTCAAATATGTTTCTATTTTTCATTAATATTTAATTTAAATCCATAGTGAGTGGAAACGCACATTTATTGAATTGAATTCCATATTTAGAGAAAGTTCATCCAGATTACATCTAAATATTTATCAAATTGAAATGTTCAATTTAAGTCCACAATTAGAGGAAGTGCATTTGTTTTTTGTCCAAATATTCACCAATTCAAAATATTTAAACTTGTTCGATGTACATTTATTGAATTGAATTCCATATTTGAAGAAAGTTTATCTAGATTATATCCAAATATTTACCAAATTGAAATGTTCAATTTCGCCCGTGGTGTTAATTTTGCTGCGTAATTTGAAGTGTATTTTATGACGATGCGTAAAGTGTTCTTATATATATATATATATATATATAGAAGTTTTTGAAAAAGATGCTTCAAGTTGTGCACATATGTCCTTGCTTTCCCGTGGTTTGACTTCATCTTTTTTGCCCATCGCGCGACTGGTTTCAATGGCGTTCCAGTGGTTGGCTTTTTGGAAGCCCGAGAAAACTTACAAAATCGGAAATTTTTGAATTGGTGACTTTTAAAAAAAAGGTCGCGGGTAGCAGCCCCCCTCCATCCACCATAGGATCCACGTTGGAGATTCACACAGGAAATTGCGATTAGCGCGCTTCACTTATTGTAGCATTTGCAAAGCTAACTTTGTGACTGCTTCCCGTCTGTCTCGGCTCCATAACATGGGCCCACAAAAAATGCATATAGGAGAACATCATTTGGAGCTTGTCGTTTTTGGCAGAAAAATGTGCACATTTTTTCTCTTGCTTTTCTGTGTCTTCGTCGTTTGGCCACGCGCACACTTGGCAGAAAAATGTGCACATTTTTTCTCTTGCTTTTCTGTGTCCTGGTCTTTTTTTTATTATTCTCTTTCTCCATGCCGGGAAACAATTCAAAAAGCGCCACCGTGTTAGTCTTTGTCGCTGACCCTAAAAACATGCTAAAAAATGGCGTGGGAAATCTTTAATTAATCTTGAGAGATGCATGCATGCATGCATGGACGTACTTGGCCTCAAATTAAATCAGTTACCTTTCTCTCTCATGACTATGTTCTTTGCCGTGCTCGAGGACAACCAGTGCTATTTTGCTGTAAAAAGAAATGGTGCTCTATTTTAATTTCATCTCATGCGCTCTCTCTCGTCATACCACAAAAGAATCCCACAGTGTGTCCTACATAACGATATTTGAGACCACGATCCGCACAGGGCACGGGTCGTCCCCCACCCGCACCCTGGATGATCCCAAAAAGCGTTGACGTGTGATACATGGTGCTAAAGCGAACTCTGTAGGCGCCGCCACATTTTTTTACTCGATTGCCTCATCGCCCTCAGCGCTGCGGCGATTACATCCGGCAATGGTATCTATGGAGTTGCTTTTTGGGCTAATTGAAACGCTCTGTCACCTTAGCCTAACGGTCGTCTGCATAGACGGCGACGCTCTCGGATCTGCTTAAATTCGCATGCGCTAAATGTCTTGCCTGATTGCCTCCATGAGTTAGCGCGTATCCTATAGCAGAAGCTCCTATGGTGGATCTTGCATGCACCGCTACCCCCCATGACACCAAACAAATTTCGATATATATATATATATATATATATATATATATATATATTCCAGCTATTCAAGAACCAGTTTCTAAATAACTATTCAGAGCACCTGTTCTGAACTTCCTATCTTTTAGACAGTGAACTCCCTTCTCGGCGGAAGGTTTTCACATCAGAACTTTCGAACCAAAGACCCGATTGATGCAAATGATATCATTTTGAAAACCTGTTGACGTAGCGCATCTTACCTATCTCGAAGTTTTTGAAATTCATTATAGTTTAGAGAGTATTTTTGGATCTATCTTTTTGTTTTTCCGTTCGTGTGTCTCGGGCGGACTGATTTTTAGCCGCCATTTTCAAAACTCTCAACCAAACGAAACACACGATATACCGTTGGAAAGATACTGGATAGGCGCATCTTTTTCGTAAATAAACTTTTTCCAAATTCGTTACGGTTTGTGATTAATTTTTGAAAAACTGAGCGCTGTTAAACCTCGTGTGAGCGCGGCTCATACTGCAAATTGACATGGCTCGATCCTCGTGTGAGCGCGGCTCCACGGGGATAGTCAAATTGATGTCGCATCATAGCCATTTTGGTAGTTGGCGACGGTTAATTTCTGTATCCGGTTGCATTACATGGATTTTTCACGTTTTATTTTCGCGTCCCATGTATAGTTGCATGTTAACTGTTTCCATATACTTCAGTGAACTTCAAGTCCAGGGTAACATAAACTCCTGTCACCTACCATGTGAACTTCTCGTATTTTTTGAAGTTAAGTGATTTTTTTGATGTTGAAATTTATTGGACGGGGAGAGGGCCCCATATATATTTTAATTTCTACATTCTAGGTTTTTTGAACCGCCATACGCTGATATCAAAAGATCCCATGCTTTGTTTTTATCATGCACCTTTTTTTTTGGCAACTTTTTTTTTACTTTTTTAATTCTAACAATGAACCCCGAACTATGCCATATCTGGACTTCTCACTGTTTTTTATGTATCTTTAATGATTATCTATTTTTAATTAACCGACCCAGTTTCCTCCGTAACTGGCGTGTCGGTCTGTATAGCGAAACCGCCGTGTGTCGGTCTCCCCAGATAAGCGCAACTCTCTCTCTCTCTCTCTCTCTCTCTCTCTCTAAACCCCATTTCCCCCACCGTAGCTCTCGACGGAAACCGCCGCACCCCGCACTCGCTCCACTACCCGGGCGGCCGCGCCCTCATCCTTCGCCGCTGCTCTCCCGTCGGCTTGTGCCGGTTGAACCGCACTCCGCTCTCCATATGGGGTAGTGGAGATCTCCCCACCCCCGTGCGCGACCCTCGACTCTTCTTTTCTTCTGTCTAGGGTTTCTGGACTGTCGTAGCTGGCGAATTGGGTCCCGATTTTCGCCGGCGCGGCCTCGGATTCTCGCTGTGGAGGGCCTGCGCCGTCGTATTCTCTTCCGTCGTCGGTCGGGCGCTCCCTCCTTACTCACCACACGCTCACGGTGTTCTTCGTGCGCCTTGGATCTGGATCCCCTCGTTTCAGATCTGGGGTGCGGAAGAAGCAATGGATGATCTTTCTCCGTCAAGGATCGAGGTATATAAATTCTATTCCTTTTCTTTTTTTTTTTGTTGTTTTTTGTGTAGTCTGTGCAAGTTTTTTATATATTTTGCAACGTAGGTTTTGTATATCCTTCGGTAGCATTGTTTGCTGTATATGCTCGTAGCTTTTTTGTGTTCATTGTTTTGTGAATCATGCATGAACAATACATACTATAGATCATTAGTTCTTTATGAACCTCTGTAGCATAATCATGTGAACTTCTCTTCATTTTTATTTTGTTTATATATGTGTTTATGGGGGGTTGAACTTTTGTGTACGAGCATGTGAACCTCTCCCAATGTTGTTGTTTTGTAATTTTTAGGATATTAAGTATATGGTTTTTTCTGGACCGTAAGTATTTTAGTTTTATTTTTAGCTATAACTCTTTTTTTTCACTCTGATGATGCTTTTGTTCCTAGCATTTTAGTAGCATGTGAATGATACTTTTTCTCTCTGATAATGCTTTTTGTTCCATGTTAAATATATGACGTTATCTCTATGTTTCTAACCTTTTTTTGTGTGTTTGTTATTTTTCTCCCAGCAGTTGACGAGAGCATTATGGAATCTCTACACCAGCTCAACATTGACTTTCCTAACGTAGATTCACCTGCAAATCCTCGAGTGGAGATGCATGAGGATTCTTGTAAATCAATGGAGGCAGATATCGCATCAGATATGCCTAAGTTCGACGACACGCCATTGCCCACCCGAGGTAATGCTTGTGTCAGCAGTCTTGTACCTGGCGATGGTTCTTCTAAGTCAATTGATGCAGATGTGTCACCTGGGCTGCCTGAGGATTCTTGTAAATCAATGGAGGCAGATATGCCATCAGATATGCCTAAGTTCGACGACACGCCATTGCCCACCCGAGGTAATGCTTGTGTCAGCAGTCTTGTACCTGGCGATGGTTCTTCTAAGTCAATTGATGCAGATGTGTCACCTGTGCTGCCTTTGTTTGACGGTACCCCTATCTCCATCCGTGCTGAAGTTGGTGGCAGCAGTGTTGTTCCTGGTGTCGGTTCCCCCAAAGAACCTGTTGCAGATGTGCATACAGAACAAACTGTGTTTGATAAGACGCCTCTCCCTAGTCGTGATGATGTTGGTGACAGCGGTGGTGCCCCTGGGGAACGTACAGTTGGCCCAATTTTTGACCCCACTCCTATGCATGGTGTCCACAGGGATCAATTGGATGCTACTAACCCCCTGCAATTGAGTGCACCCCTGTGTGGCAGGACACTCCTTCTCAGAGTGTTGATGGTACTGAGGAAGTTACGCAGGAACACAATGTTCAGGATCAGCTTGATAAGTATGCGGAGCATCAGGCTGTCAAGAAAGCTGATTATGAGAAGAGATTGAAAGCATACCATAAGAAATATCCAAAGAAAGTTGGTCAGGGAAGCGATGCAGCTTGTCCAAATGTTCCTTCAGAAGATTTGCATCCAGCTGCTTCACCGATCTCGAAGAAACCCAGGGTGGCTGTTGCAAAGAAGAAATCTGATTATGTTGGGACTCCTCGGCGCAGCACTCGTCTTGCCTGCAGTGTTCCTGTTATGAGTTCCTCGCACAGTTCCCCTCCGCCTGCTAAGTCGAGTTCTGCTAAACGTAAGCGTGTTGCTGATGATACGTACATTCTGGATGCTGCTTCCGGTGACGCTGATTCAGACTTTGAGGCAGACTTTGTTGAGGTAGTGTTTTTTTTTTTTTACTGTTGTTTTTTCTTTTTGTTCGTACTGTTCTTCTGAAAGGTTCAGAGTGTGAACCTCCTGGTGGTTGATTGTGAACTTCCTTTTTTTAAATGAGTTTTTTTTTGTCATGCAGAATGATAAAAGGAAGAGGTCGTTTGATGTTGGGACCTCCAGTGGTCAAAGAAGAAGAGTCAGTATGGGAGGAAGAAGAAAGCTGATGCAGATGAAGATGAAGATTGTGAAAAGAAGCGTTTCCAGCAAACTGTGCGCTGTTCTATTGGCGAGGTTCGAACTGCTGCGGCGTTGTTGAAAAAAGAACATAGGGCCAAGGTCTTCGAAGCTGGTTTTGGATGTGTTTTTGATTGGGTGCTTGAGGGCAACATCTCCCGTGTACTGATGTGCCACCTGTTGTTGATGCTTGACACATCAACTATGGAGATTTATTGTGGACCTGGCAAAGTTCTTAACGTGAACAGAGAAGCCGTCCACCATGTTTTTGGTTTCCCAATTGGTGGTGACACAGCGCCGAGGCCTTCTGACACTGGACATGACGAGGCTCTAGCCAGTTTCAAGAGAGAACTTGGCATTGATAGCAAGACTCCCATTCTGATCAAGAATTTGCGTGGGATTCTGAAAGAGTTAGTCGAAGATCCCAACAAGGTTGATTTGGCGGTGAAGGTATTCTTCGCCATCTTATATAACACTTTTATATGTCCTGGGTCAGCAACCCGTGTGGGTAGGGAAGCTGCTATGCTTGTCAACATGGTTTACAAAAATATGGCCAAGATGGATTACTGCCAATTACTTGTTGATGAGATTAAAAGAGCAGCTATCAAATACCAAAACAGAAGTATCCCGCAGGCTGGCCCTGAAGGTTGCGGTCTTCTGCCTGTAGTTATGTACCTTGACAGCTGCTACTCTGCTCGGTATTCTGTTATGCACATCAAGACGCCTCGTGCTAATTACTTGCATGAGAACCCGCTTTTACAGATTTACTACCTTGATATGTACAGAAATGGTGGAGCTGAACTGTTAAATTACAAGTTTGGCAAACTGCCGGTAAGTTCTCTCTTATTTTTTTATGTTTTTAGTAATTTTTCTGTGCATACTTGATACCATGTAGCAGCTGTGTAATTTGGATGAAGTTAAATAGTAGCATGTCACTGATCTTTTTTGATTAGTCATAGTAAACTTCCTTCATATCACTATCTTAACTTCTTGCTCTTTATATTCTGAACCGCTTAATTGTTAGCTTAATTAGTCATTTTTCTCTTCTTTATATGAATGGATGCGGCAATCTTTTGTATGACATTTTTTTATCTCGTTTTTTTCAGTGGAAGGGGATCCAGCAGATTGCTTATGAATATCTTTTGTCTGCTGAAAAACTCTTTTATGATTCACGCCCGCGGTCGCCTGCTAGCATTTCTGGTTCTGGTGATTTTGCTGCTACCAAGCAGCCAGGTGATAAAGTTGATTCGAAAGATGAGGCAAATTCTGATGGTGTAGGCCCTTCTTCTCAAGTTTTTTTTGAGCAAGCTATTGAGATGATAAGAAAACTTGAAGAGCTCTCTCAAAAAATCCCAACAACTGCTGACCGCATGAGCATTATTTCTGCTCTTTTTCCTGATGGCCATGGTCCTAGTGTCGAAGCAGTTAAGGAGCAGACGCAGATTGAAACCCAGTACTTGACAGCTTCAGGGTTGCTCTATCTTCCATGAAGTCAGAATTAGCTGACCTTCGATCCAAACAGGATGCTGTATGCAGGGAGTATGAAAGAGAAGCTGCCATCATAGAACAGCAAATCAGTGAGCAAGATGTTGATGCTGGAATCCCCCTGTCAAAGATGACTCTCTGAATTTCCCATTTGTAGGTCTATCAGAAGCTGAGGTAATTTTTTTATTTGTTGTTCTTTTTATGTTCTCCTTTCTTTTTTTCAACTAGCGCTTCATGTGAACTTTCAGCTGATTTTCTAGTGAACTTCCTTATTGTTTTAACAGATTGACGCTAAACGAGCTGAGGAGTTAGCTGCTCAGGATACCGATACAGATTCTGATGATGGCGTTGCTGCTTGTGATGACAGTGAAATGTTTGATGCTGACAATGTGAATCCTACAGCTGTTGTTCCACCTGATGAGCCCGTCTCACCACCGCAACCTTTCAGCGATGCAGATGGTTCAGATGCAGATGGATCAGTTGATAGTGAAGATACGTTGCCTGATGGTGATCAGCCAAGCGATCAGCCAAGTATACAGTATACACCTCTTCTCGCTGGGTCTGCATGGAGGGAACACGATGACGACGATGATGTTGATGCTTCAACGAGCAAGCAATTTATTGTATTGTCACACGTAGAAACTGTTGGTTTAAATGACGGTTCAGCTCCTGCAGCTGCCGTTGTGCAGGATTTAGTGCATGAAACAGAAAGTCCAGTAGAAGGAAGGCAGCAGAGGGCCGCTACTGTTAATTCCGAGGAAGAACCTTCACAAGAGATAGGCAAGTTTATATTATCACAAGCTTAACTCTTTTTTATCTCCCTGCATTTTTTTTATTCATTGCCTTGCACGCTCAACTCACCAGTACCTAAATGTAATCAGGCTCAACTCTTTTTTTTAGTACCTAAATCTCTTTTTTGTTTGTGCTTTCAGTGTCCAGTCCATGTCCAACTCCTTCGCTATCTTCTTTGCCAATCATGCAGAGAATAAAAGAAGTTTACCATGGAGTGTGCAGACTCAGGAAAGATAAAAACAAAAGGTACGTTACATTAACTCCTTTTTTTATTTTTTTGGCGTTTGTGAACTTCACACTTTGTTGATATGAACCTCTATATGTATGTCTTCCTTTTTTATATATTCTTTTTGTACCAGGGATAATCCACTGTTCATCCATGATGAATGTCCCTGCACGATTGGGCAAATTGCCGATGCTTTTAGTCCATCTGGTTATCTCTGCTCGTTCACTGCTTGTCTTGGAACATTTTTGTTTAGTCGAAAGTACCGGCACTCTGACAAGCTTATAGCCTCATATGTCTGCTCTGTACGTGAACCCCTGCATTTGCATTATGTGAACCTCCTGTTTTTTATTCTGCTCTTGTTGTTTTTTATCTCGTTTTTTTACTTTGTTATGTTTCTTATTTACTCAATCAGAGACATTTATTCGAAGGAAACTTAACGAGTAATGTTGTGAGGAAATTTTTCAATCCTGGATCTGATGAACGTGTGGACGAGAAGAGTCTTGTAAGCATAAAACTTTCTTTTTTGTTCCATTTTTTGTGCTTGTTACAGATTATCCGTGCTCTCTTATAACTGTTTTTTTTTTTGTAGATTCTGTTTTCTGTTCTTGATGGTCCAGACCCTCCAGTCCCTAATGTTGTTGGCCATTTTTGCTTAGTAGTTGTCAACCTCGAAAAGAAACGTTTTGAGCTTCTTGATTCCCTGCGCGGAGCTATTGATCCAGATGGCTTGAAGGTTATACATTTGATGGCACGTAACATAAAGAAAGTATGGAAGGAAGCAAGAGATTCAGATGGGAATTCCTTACAGCCAGAATCAATTGATGATTGGAAACTGCAGTATGTGAATTCTCCGAGACAGGGAAACACGTCAGTATTCTTACCCTAATGCTTAGATCTCTTCGTTGTCTTTCATATGTTGTCGCACATAACTTTTTTTGCATGATACAATATAGTTTTTCATTAATTTGTCCTTTCTATATTTTTTTTTCGTGAAATGTGCAGGCATGACTGTGGTTTTTTCATGCTTCAAAATTTGAATTCCTATGACGGGAATGGTCTGGTAATTTATGGACAAAAGGACATCTTGAACATCAAGATGACTTTACTTTACAGCTGGTTGACGAAAAGTGATTTTGCCATTGACCTCAAGGCTGTTATAGGTGTTGAGGCAGGTAGTAAACTATTTTTTGTTTTCATGCCCCATTTTCCCCCTATGTGTATCAGTAAAACCTTTGTGTGGTGGGAAGTGAACTTCCTTTTTATCTGACATGTTTTGTTTTGTCTTTTTAGGAGAACATCTTGACATGGACGATGATGATTTCTCTCTGTTTGAGACTCAATGGTACACACCTGATGTTCAAACTATTCCTGAAGAACCTGTCGTGATAGTTAGAAGCAAGGCGCAGAAAGCTGTTGACCGCCTCCATCCCACTGTTAAAACAAGGTCCAGTAAGGCTTCATCTATCGGAGATAAAGGGAAGGCAACTGTTGTTGCAGTTGAAGATGACGACGATGATGATTTCACCGATACAGCACCCTGGAAGCGCAAAGGTAAAGATGCCCAAAAGGCTGTGCAGAAGGTTAGACCACCTATCATTAAAAACCCAGTGGGCTCAAAGAAGTTGCCTTCAAAGG
This sequence comes from Poa pratensis, assembly GCA_947311845.1. Taxonomy (NCBI): domain Eukaryota; kingdom Viridiplantae; phylum Streptophyta; class Magnoliopsida; order Poales; family Poaceae; genus Poa; species Poa pratensis. The sequence goes on from CAMZMU010000113.1 coordinate 22,520,561, forward strand.
TCACCAAGGAGTCGAGCATCCAAGTCCCAGTGCTTGTCAGTCAGGAGTTCCCACATCTATCTGAGGCCAGGGAGTTGAAACGTTTAATATTAAGCAAGGAGTTTTTAGGTGCCCACGGCAAGTGAGTAATGCTGCATTTTTTTTGGGTGTCCAACAAATAGTTGACTGCATTCTTTTTTAGTTTCCAACTTTTGTTCATTTTTTTTGTTTTGGTCCATGCAGGGAAAACCTGGCGATGTTTGTGACTCCTAATGATCCTCTTTGCATTGATGGCAACCGTTTGGAAAGTATTTTCGGTCGTTGTGAAATGATGGAAGCTGACATTATGGACTTGATTATTTCCTACTGGAAAGATTCTGGTGAGATGGATCACTTGTTCCAATCTGGTGAACGTGTTCTGCTATCACCAAATACGATCCCCGTAAGTTGTCTTTTTTTAACCTGCGAGCAGTGAGTTTTGTTTTCTGTTTTTGTGACGATAGGAACTTCTGATTAGCTTCAACCTGAACTCCTCATTTTTTATGTGCAATTATCTCTTTTTTGTTAGTTACGTAAATGATGATTACTAACTTCCATCACCCATTAGTCTGACCTTAAAAACCATATTTTTTCTCTCTTCCATGCAGTACCTGCTCGACTACATACCTTGGGATTTAAAGGATTCCAAGGGCAATCCTATCCAGAGGCAACCATTCGATGTGAAAGGTGCTGCTAAAAGGTGGAAGTCATATGTGAGGGATTCCGAAAACCTTCTGACTGCGAAGCTGGTAATTTCTTTTTTTAATTGCGTGTTATTTTGTTTTTGTTTGCCCCTTCAGATTTTTTTTTTTGTGTATGCAGTATGAACTTCTATTTTTTTTGTGTGTAAGCTGAACCTCCTCCTATCTTAGGTTACGATCCTTCACTACATCAACGGCCACTACTCGTTGTATGTGATAAATAAGTACACTGGGAAGTTCAATATAATTGATTCGAGAAGGTATACCAACATGACACACACAACCAGGAAAGAGCACCACAAGCACCGTGTCGAAATTGTAAGTTTGGTTCCAAACATATATTTTTGTTTTGTCATGCCATGGGCTGTTTTGCATCAGTCTAATTGTGTACCATATTTTTCTTCCGCTGTGTGGATATATTTTTTTTTATCCAGGTTGAGAGATTTGTTGCTGTCATGAAAGAGGTGTACGGGGAAGCAGAATACAACAATCACAATGAAGTTGATTGGGTAAAAGCTGCAGAGGAGTGCAAGTATTTGACAACATCACAGCAAGGTGCCAACGAGTGTGGATTCTATGCCCTGAAGCTTGCCTGCATCTTTGATGGTTTAAAGTTCGTAGAGAAGATAGAGAAAGCTGATGTAAGCCCCTTTGTGTTTTTGTTTTCTAGTTCGACCACTAACACGAATGTTTTCTTACTTTTTTCATCTATGCTTTTTTCTGAAGGCTCGTGTTGAGGACTGGAAGGCCGAATTCATTTATCAGCTCCTGTTCCATCCTAGAAATGAATTATGTGTGTTGGAGTGGCCTTCTCAGCTACAAGATCTGGTTATTCTTCTAGGCTTAGGATCGGAGACTACAAAGGAGGTTCTGAGCCAGGCTGTGAGAGACCGTGGTTAGAATCAAGCCAGGAAATAGATAACTCCCCAATTTTTGGGGTGCAATGTGTGTAAAACGTAACCATGTACTGATCTTTTGACAAGTTTGATGTAACCGTACTCCAAGACTTATTAGATATGATCCTTTTTTAGTTGTAGGTGAACTTCATGCAATCTAGTTTGCGAACATCTATGTTATATATCTTCTGTTTTATGTTATGACCATGTGGATTTTCCTGTTGTTAACTTCCACTTGCGTATATGTAAACTCCTGGCACCCTAGTGGCAACAACACATCTACAACCTTAGAACTTGCTGTCACTATCCCAGGTTAAATAGAGGTTGAACCCAACTATCATGCATAAATACCCCCTCTTGGAGTCACAAGTATTCACTTGGCCAAGGCTTCAACAAGTAACGGAGAGCATGCAAGATCACAAATGACATAGACATGATAATATAATATTCAGCTCCACATAAGTATCAATATAAGTCAGATCCCAGCAAACACAACATGTAGCATTACAATAAGATGATCTTGATCATGATAGGCAGCTCACAAGATCTAAACATGATGGCACAAGTGGAGAAGACAACCATCTAGCTACTGCTATGGACCCATAGTCCAAGGATGAACTACTCACGCATCACTCCGGAGGCGGGCATGGCGATGTAGAGCCCTCCGGTGATGATTCCCCTCTCCGGCAGGGTGCCGGGAAGAGCTTCAGAACCCCCCGAGTTAGGGTTGACGACGGCGGCGGCAGCGAATATGTTCTGGATGAAAGGCTCGGTGTTTTAGGGTTTTCACGTCTCGGGGAATAAATAGGCGAAGGGGCGATATCGGCGGACCCCCGAGGGGCCCAAACCACAGGCTGGCGCGGCAGAAGGTGGGGCCGCGCCGCCAGGTGGTTTGGCCACCTCGTGGCGAGTCTTCGTCTCTCCTTCGAACTCCGTGTACGTGTTGGAAAAATAGGGACTTGGCCTTTTGTTTCGTGCAATTCCGAGAATATTTCCAGAAGTAACTTTCTGAAACCAAAAACAGCAGAAAACAGGGAACTGGCACTGTGGCATCTTGTTAATAGGTTAGTCCCAGAAAATGCATAAAAGTGATATGAAGTGTATATAAAACATGTAGCAAATGGTATAATATAAGCATGGAACAGCAGAAATTATGGATACGTTGGAGACGTATCACTCCCAGAGCTTGCACTCGCATTTGAAGTCGCCTTCTTCTTCATCTGCTGTCACATGAAACTCATGTCTCGACCAAGCAAACACTCTGCTTTTGTTGTGGTGATGAACAAGGTAATTCCTGGGATCCTCACGCGATTGCTTGATGCGAAACGCCGTGCTGTGCCATAAGCGTTCCCGAAACACAGAGTACACATTGCGGGTGTATTCACCAATTAGTTGTTCTTCAAAGCCATAACGAGTCACTGGTTTCCTTGTGTTCTGCTCATTTTCAATAAGAGTTAGTATTTTCTTCGAAGCGAACTTCCTACAGTAGGATACGTGAACTCCCAGTTTTCGAAATAATGAATTATCCAAAATAAAATAAAAGAACTCCCATTTATTATAAAGATAACTTCCAACAGTGTCATACATGAACTCCCATATATTATAAAGATAACTTCCAACAGTAGGATACGTGAACTCCCAATAAGTAAAATGATACCTTCTCCGAACTAACAGAGTAGTTTTATGTGAACTCACATAGTAGTTTTATAAGATCCTCACATTTGTTTTTTTTTTTGTACCTAGTGTTATCTGCCTAATGGGGTAGAATCAAATGAAGGAAAATAAAAACATACCATTGAAGCCAATGTCTCTGCAGTCTCTGCCATATGTCTGGTTTGGATGCAGTTGTTAACTTGCTGCACAAAAATATGCAGGTCTTGATGTTCTTTTACAAACCCCTTCTTCAGTACATGGTTCATGCTCTCACTTCTTTGAGTTGATGTCATCCGAGCACAGAATACTTCCTTCCAATAGGCAGATACCCAAGATTTCCTTTCATCCCACAAATTTATCATCACATTGACATCATGGAGGCCATACTTGTCAACCAACTCGTGCCACGCAGCTTCAAATTCTGATGGCATTAATGGATGGTTTACGACTGCAGCTAGCTGTTCTTTCAGGTCAGGGAACAACGTGTAAAGTTCTTTCAGAGGATTTTTATGCTTTCTCATTATGTGCCACCTGCACCACTTATGCAGAGAACGCTCAAATATCCTGGGTATGGCCTTCGCCATTGCTGGGCACTGATCTGCAGACAGTTTGTTTTTTTATATTAGAATAGGAACACAATGCATTCTTCTTTTTTTTATTTGTTGTGGGAAAGCACAAACCTGTTAGTATGACCATAGGTTGCTTGCCTCTCATGCACCTCAAGAATGTGCTGAATACCCAACTGAATGAGTCTTCGTCCTCGTCACCCATCAGCGCAAGAGCAAAAATACAAGACTGCAAGTGATTGTTCACCCCAACAAACACTGCTAGTGGCATGTGGTGTTTGTTAGTTTTGTATGTTGTATCAAAGGTCACGCAGTCACCAAAATCTGCATAATTTGCTCTGCAACTTGCATTTGCCCAAAAGATGTTCTTTATCCTATCCTCCTCATCAACTTGCACATCATAAAAGAAGTTTTCATTTTGAGCCTCCATTTCCTCAAAGAATTGGAACATTTTTGGGACTGCTCCTTTGGACTCCTCACGTGCAAACGCTGCCTTCCTGCAAAAAATAGCACATAAATATCAGTATACACTTTAATAGTTTATATTCCGGGAAACCCCCACTAGGTGTGTTGTGAACCTCCACTTACATGTTCAGTATATCCTTGTCATGGAAGGGCAGGTTGGATCTCCCATTATGCATTTTAGACAGGAGGCCCATTATGTTCACATGTTTGACATTGCTGGACTGCAGGTCTTTTACATAGTCCATCAGGGTTGAGTCCACCTTCTTGTGTGAGTGCATGTACACGAGCATCGATGGGCTTAAAAGTAGGGGGTGGTTGTGACCATGCTGAAATCTCTTTAGGACACAGGTTCCATCATTCCTTTCCTTAAATCTTACCAATGCCTTGCAACCAGTTTTTGCGCTGAGTTTATCTCGCTGACGGTCACTGTCAGGCACAGATGGCTTGTATGCACCGTCTCGCACGCATCTAAGATACCGTGCTTTCCCGTTGTGCTGCGCTTTCTTGATGCCAAACCCTGTGTGTCTGGCATATGTGTTGTAGAATTCATACACTTCCTTAGAGGTATTGAACTCTTGACCGATGCGTGGTATGAGATGTTCCGGGAGATCTGGTTCCTGCAAAAAAAAAATACGGTGTGTCAGATACTATGGTAACGATGCTAGTAGTTATAAATGTACAGTTTCTTTTTAGCATCTGTCAGCACACAAACTTACGTGTGTGTATACTCGCACTTCTGTTGGAGTCTCCGCATCTATAGTTCTGATTGGGCAAGGCGGGGTGACTATTGGGACATGGCACAGGGGATCCCTGGGAGGCATGTGTTTTGATGCCCTTCTGCCTTGCTGCATCCCTTCACCCTGGCCACCATGGCCATTAACTTGTTGGTCGGCCATAGCTTTCTTTGATGGAACTTTGGTGGACGTTTTATTCATCTGAACTTCAGACTCTGTATATCCAGACTTCTGATTCTGCCACAAGGTACGTTCATCGTGGCCTGCAGCACTAGATCCATCGCCACCCACGTTTACTTTACTCACATGGACACTCTGAACCTCCTTAGCTGCTGTTCTGGACTTCTGGTTAGACTCATCAGGTCTAGGATTCTGTTGTATGATACGCTCTCTCTCGCCTCCTGCACTAGATCCATTGACATCCACATTTTTTGATAAATCTTCCTTAACTGCTGTTCTGGACTTCCCAGCACTATTAGTTTTGATAAATTTTCGTGGTTTGCGGTACACTGGATCCGAAACAGAGACCTTCTGATTGCATATTATTGGAGAACGTGGAGGCTTTGGTGGACCTGACCACATCACAAAGTCATCCCTTCTAGCTGGTTGCTTCTCCTAGGCTTCGTTACTATTGGACCTGCATCATCAGTGCTGCTGAACTTCCTTTTTTCCAGATTACTGTCATGTTTTTGTGCAACCATCATCTCCAAAGCTGATCTCATTGGCACAATGGTCATCAACCCCTTGCGCTCACTGCAACTCATTGGTGCATCTTCCACACATTCACTATGTTTGTTTCCATATTGCTTCTCATAACCGTTAAGCTGCATCACAGTATCAGCATGCAGCATTGGAGGTTTATTTTGGTGAGACCAGCTAGATATATTAGCTTGCATTTCTCCATATAACTTTTCAAGCTCTGGTGTAGTCTCCAAAACTGTTAGATCCTTCGGATATCCTGAAGCTTGATAGCCATGTTTTTCTTCATCCAGCACACTGTGATCCACTCTTGAACGTTTAATCTGTCCCAATCCCTGCAACACATTTTTTGTTTTTGCTTTTGTTAATTATCACAAATCCAAGTCAACATCCACGGGGGGTTAAGCTGGTGAACTTCCAGCAACACAGAACAGAGTATTTTTTTTTAAAGACACTACAACACGAAAATTCAGGTTAATTTAACAGAGAAATACACAATGCCAACGTCATTTATCAGAGTGTAGTAACTCTCTCGAGCAAACATATGAACTTCCACAACCCATGAAATAAGCATACATAGTTTTTATCTATTTTTTCCAGTGCGCAATTCAACACAGTCATTTATAGTCGTTCAAGTGTATGAGTTTTTTTTTGAATTTTTTTTACCTGTTGATGCGGCATGGCAGGTCGTTTTGTTGACGAAGATCCAGTCGTGTTACTCCCCTCAATTTGTCGACGTATCGGAGCCATGTCGGGGGCTCCCGCCGCCGCTTGCTCGCCGTGACGGATGAGGAAGGAGGTGGTTTCGATCCGGGAGGGACGCCTCCTCCGCCGCGGGCTCCCTCGCGCTGGCTGCCGCCGCCGCTCGCTCCGCCCTCACTCGCCTGTGCCGGGGACGAAGAAGGTGGGTCGGATCCGGGAGGGATGCCGCCTCCGCCGCGGGCTCCCTCACACCGGCTGCCGCCGCCGCTCACTCGCCCGCGCCGGCGAGGAAGAAGGTGGGTCGGATCCGGGAGGGCAGCCGCTTCCGCCGCGTGCTCCCTCGCGTCGGCTGCCGCCGCCGCTCGCTCGCCTGCGCCGGCGAGGTAGAAGGTGGGTCGGAGTCGCGGCGGGACGTCGGGATCGGGTGGGGATCGAGGTCGATGCTCTCCTTTTATTAGCAGCTTCCGCGCGGGGCGCGGCGCCGTGTCGGAGTCTGGTTCGGGGACGTGCGATGCCCTGTACGTACGTACATGACCTACTTTGTTTTGCAGTTGCACGCGATGGGCAGGGCAGCTCGTAAATTGAAAAGGTGCTCTGAATAGTTATTTAGAGCATCTCTTAAGGGGGTTTCTAAATAGTCCCACCCTATATATATATATATATATATATATATATATATATATATATATATATCAACGCGGATTTTCTACCCGGGCGGCTAGCTATGCATCCATTCATAGCCGTAGGATAGGGATAGTAAGGGATCACATCCAGTTGGACTGTCCTGGATAGCGTGCTCACGGTTTCACGCCATTCCGTGTCCCCGTTACATGCATGCCGACCTGTTATTTTATGGCGTGACGGGATAGGGTATACACACAAACGAGCGAGCGAGGTCGATTACTGCGCATCTGTTATTGTTTGGAGAGCCGTTATTTGATCGCGAACTAGGATCGTGCTGTTGATGGAGCTCGCGCACGACCAATGTGTAACCTACTAATTATATCGTGTCGGTAGTAATTATATCGTGTAACGAGCAATAGGCAACCCTAACGATGCATTAAATTAGAGAGAGAAAGGGAATTTTTTTTCTAACGTCGCACGTACTTAAGACTAGTCACAATGGGGAGTAACATAGGAATAACATCAGTGCTACATAGGCAAAAAATCTGATGTGGCGGATAATTAATGAGGAGAGAGATGAGTGTGGTAACTAGCTATGTTACCATAACATCACACATTTAAAGACAAGATGAGTGTTATAACCTATTAAATATGACACTACACACATGTTACTCCCCACTATGGAGGTAGTAACTTAGAGTAGTAACATATGCATGTTACAAGTCTAAGTTACTCCCCATTATGACTAGTCTAAGCAGAGACGCGATATGTTGACTCGATCCGTGTGACATCCTTGCATCCATTCAAAAGATGGTTGATGCATTAAACAGAATGCCGGTCTCGAACCGTCGGACACGGGTGTGTCCATTGGTTTTACGAGATTGCCTGCGCGGTGAAAATATCGTGGTTGGAACGTTCGCTAAAAGTGGCAGTCTAAACATATCGCTTACATGCCTATCGTGGCTCCGACAAGGTGGAATAAACAAACCTAAAAAAAATGGATGCGTCATGCTATAATTGAGGCTCCTACTCAAACAACACTGCGACGACGGAATTGTGTGCCAGACGATATGTGTGTCCTTGGGGCCAATGGTTGACTAGACTTTTTATGAATGGGGAAATCCAAACTTCGTTGTCATTCGAATAGGTAAGGCTAGGAATTGTTTTCTCGTTAGTGCGTGAAAAAAAGCATTAAAAATGATTAGTTCTTGTCCCTGTTATGGCGGTAACGACAACGACCACCTATTACAACATCAAGTTTCGGTAGTTCATTGTATGAGAGACGCGTCGAATAGGCAGAAATGGCCTTGAATTTTTGTTGTTGCCATAAACTCACCAAAAAAAAGCGTTAAAAGGTGGAACGACGAAAAATATAGGAATAAGACAACTGTATTACAGCCTAAACTGAACAAATTGGTCACGAACAATACAGAATAAAAATAGCAAACGAATCAAGAACAGAACACAAATTCGGATTTTCAGCACTATATGGCACGAACAGAACAGAACAAATTTTGTCACAAAAGGCCAACGCTGTAAACAGACCAACGCTGCATGGATTTCAATAAGCCTCGATGGGCACGAAGAAAACAGATCAACATTGCATGGAAGCGGTTGAAATTTATTTCCAACGATTTCATCCGGGCTTCCCAGATCCAAATTTGAGACCAAAAAGAAAAAAATAGAATAGCTCAGATCTAAAATCGAGCTTCCCAGGTCCGGGCTTCCCAGATACAAATTCGCGACAACAAAAGGAAAAGGAAACTAAAAGATCTAAGATCCACGCCTAGGGAGACCGCATCTGGGTCACAACACCGTAGATCGAGGTTGTGGACGGGGAGCAGTGGACGGAGGTCGCTTGACGTGCCTCCTCCTTGACGACGGCGCTCCCTACCTCCCCGCGGAAGGTCGCCGGATGACCTCCTCCCGCCGCCCTTCTCGCTGCAGGCGAGGCCGCCTTTCGCGCCGCTGAGTAGATCGAGAATGGAGGTTGATGTCAGAGGGAAGGGGCTCGTGGTGGAGGAGGAGAGAGGGTGGGGGTGGCCGGGTGGGGGGAATGATTATCATTAGGAATAACTGGTGCTCAAGGACTTTTCTAGGGACATCTCCTAATTGTGGAATCGTTGGTGAACGGCGTTATGTACCAGCTGTTAGATTCCGGTGCTCCCATTATCCTATAGGGGTGATCCAACGGCTGGATGATGGTGCATAGCTAGCCACCTGGGTAGCCCACTATTTTGCATATATATATATATATATATATATATATATATATATATATATATATATATATAGTGGATTTCTTGTCATGGGGGTAGCTACCCTCCCTCTATATGGCGTTGGATCTGTCGTGGAGATGCGCATAGAATCCTGTGGTTAAATGCTCATCTCACTTGGGCTCAGTAATCGTTTTGGCTAAGACGTGTGCCCCATGTAACGCTGTGAACCCACGTTGTCTGAATTTTGTATTATATTTTAAATGGACACTTCAAGTTGTGCACATATGTCCTTGCTTTCCTGGTTTCTTGCCCATCCCACTGCTGGAATTCGCGTTTAGCTTGTTGGTACTTTTGGAAGCCCGGGAAAACTTACAAAAGAAGGGAATTTTCAAATGACGAATTTTTTGAAAAAAAGGCGCGGATGCACTCCCCGTCGTGGCGAACCACTCTATAAATACGCTGTGTGTTCAGTACCCCATCCACCCCCATCTCGTTCTCCCAGGTTGTACATTGTTCTCTCCCCCCATTTAGTTCATGCTCGATTACTGTGTCGTAATCTGGTTCCACTGACAAACCTTTTCCTCTTGCGACATTCTGAGGCCGGCTCCGGCCAACTGGGGAAATCTGGCGGTGGCGTCTGGTTGAGAGGGGATAGCATAATCTGGTAGAGATAGTCGTTCTTCGTGCGGATACATGGGTTCTGTTAGACAGACATATGTATCGGGTGAGTTGATTCATCTCGTACAGGGGTGGAAAAAATCAAAGGCGCTGGTGGATAAAGCATCAAAGATGCATTGCTTACAGTGCTGTTGTTGCACGGTTCATGCCGCATCGGGTTGCACAGGTCGCCATGTTGGAACCAACGCGCGAAGTTCATTGCATGTACCACGCTGTTGAATCTGTTAAAGGAACATGGTTGATTGTTTGTTAACACCTGATTAAAAAGTTGAGGCAAGAGATAAAAAATGGGAGCGAATCGGGCGTCCCAGCCCGCTCGCATCCTCCCATGTCTGTGCTGGATTGCTTCAAAAAGCTTTGACGTCTAACTGAAAAAAGACAAAATAAGAAAATGTGACCATCTGGTTGTGCTTTCCAATATACGAACTCTCCAACCCAACCATCCTCTTCCCTCTCTCTGTACTGCGTTGCAAACCTCCGCCCGGTACGTGTGCTTTCTGGCTGGTTGCCACCTCGACAAACGGCCATCTGCTTAGACGGTGCCGTTCACGCGTGTTGTCTGTGTCCGGACGAGCTAACCGAGATGCTTGATTGCCTTTTTTTAGTTAGCGCGTATCCTATAGCAATATCTCCTACGGTGAATCTTGCATGCACTGCTACACCCCATGATACCAAACAAATTTCTATATATATATATATATATATATATATATATATATCGACGCGGATTTCCTAACAAGAGTGATAGCAATGCATGCATGGATTGCCATTGGATATCGTCCTTAGATGGTTGCAGCTAAAAACGACGAATGCGATATGGCGTTTCACCGTTAGGCAGAGGCGTCATGTGTCTTGGCTTCCGTCTCTCCGACGGCAGGCACTGAAAACGTATGTATGTGAGACGTTGGGTGATGCATTTTTCCTGGGGTACGCACCGGCCGGTTGCATGCCGCACAACAAAAAAAAATGGCCCAGGGGTGCAAGTAAAACGCACCGTGCCATTCGCCAACTCCCACCCAACAAACGTGAAAAACAAACTATACGGGTGACGGGTGACGGAGCGCGGAGATGCCAAAGCAAACGGCGGTACGAAAGGTTGCCGCGGCAGAAAACCATGTAGCGGCAGTAGCCTCTACAAAAAAACTCTTATGCGTTTTCCTGTTTTTCCACGATACTTGCTGTTTTTTTCTGCGAGGTCGTCTTGTTTGTTTTGTTTGTACGTAGCTCGGTGTGAGATCACATGCGGTTGGTCCCTCTGCCAAGACGTCCTGGAGAAGCTCATGCTGCAAGGATCACGTATTAACGTGTAACAAAAAAGGAGTATAAAGCTTAAAAACCTCTGATGATTTCCATCGGTGAGAGCTGTGTGCTGTGAAACTGCGAACAATCGAAAACGTACCTGATGATGATCAGATGATCTCGTGTCGCCGGAGCAAGCTCGCCGAGCGCGACACGAGGGCCGTTTTGAAGTAACTACGCTGTCCTCGCCTCAAGTCGGTACAACGAACGATAAATACGCAATTCAAACAAATTTAAATTCCATCGTGATGATGTGGTGGTGCTCGATTCGGATATGTTTTCTCACGGGCGGGTCGGGAGTGAAAATAAAATCGTCCATGTGACCATCGGGCTGGTGCTTTTTCTCTATGAGGATATGAAAACTGCAAACGAACTAGGGATGGATAGAAAACGTCGTGCGGTGTGCTCTCATTGTGACGGCGTTAGAGCATTTGGGTTAGGATGGACGAATGCATGGATCCTGCCGTGTGCTCTCTATATAGGATCCAATGGTTAGATGCATATGCGTATGTATCACCCTTGTTAGGCCACTATTTTCGATATATATATATATATATATATATATATATATCTCTACCCCTGCTATTCTAGACTCCCTTCTAGAATAACTATTTTGGACAACTTTATGAACCTTCGAGTTAATAATAGGTGAACTTCCGGATGGAACACTTAGATTCGGTGAGTTTTTCCATCGTGGTTTTCAAACCGTTTGTCGGATTGAAGCAAATGATACGGCGTTGGAAAGGTATGGAAAATGCGCACCTTTTTCACTTCTACAAGATTTTGAAATTAGTTACGGTTTTAAAATAATTTTAAATATACGAAACACTGTTTTTCACGTGCTTTCCTCGTTTTCGTACTGTTTTGGACGCCATTTTCAAACCGTTTGTCGGATTGAAGCAAATGATACGCCGTTGGAAAGATATGAAAAATTCGCACCTTTTTCACTTCTACAAGATTTTGAAATTAGTTACGGTTGTAAAGTAATTTTAAATATACGAAACACTAATTTTCGCGTATTTTCTTCGTTTTCGTACTGTTTTGGATGCCATTTTCAAACCGTTTGTCGGATTGAAGCAAATGATACGCCGTTGGAAAGATATGGAAAAACCGCATCTTGACTATCTCAGGTCAATTTTCGTAATTCATCACGGAATAAGAGCAGTTTGAAAAATTAACAATTCTGTTTCTGAATGTTTAAGTCCAGCGGACAGTATTTTTAAAATTACTTTCAAACCGCTTATCGAAACGTAATAAATGATATTGCGTTGGAAAGATATTGACTATACGCAACTTTTTCGTATAGAAATTGTTTGCAAATTCTTTATGGTTTTTGATTAATTTTAAAAATACGAAAAACAGTGAAACGAGATAACATGGGAACGATTCAAAATTGACTCGATTTGTGGTGCTCGGACTGGGCGAGTCAGCATGGGAGAGTGAAATTACACTCATATACTCGACAATTGAATGCGACGGCGGTTGATTTGGACAAACGGTAATCATAATGATAATTTTAACGCGTAAGAATCCCGTCTTCGAAAAACAGAGTATATGAACTCCTTAGAATATGTGTAGTGAACCTGTGTTTTATGCCTAAGTGAACTTCCGGTAACACTGCTCGTAATTTTTTATATATTTTTCTAAAAAGTGAATGCCTGCCGTGTGAACTTCCAATTAAATACGAGGTGAACTTCTCATATCGCCGTATAATATGGAATGAAATTTTGCAATGTTAACTTCCGATTTAATATGAGGTGAATTTTCGTGATTTGATACAGTGAAACTCTGTTTTTGTTATTTTTTTCTAAAAAGCAAACTCCATGGTGAGAACTCCGTTAAATACGATGTGAACTTCACATATCGTCGTATAATATGAAATGAATTTTTTGCAGTGCTAACTTCCGTTTTAATATGAGTTGAACTTCCGCGATTTGGTACTATGAACCTCTGTTTTTTGTTATTTTTTTTTTAAAAGCGAACTCCGCGATGTGAACTCCCGTTAAATACGATGAACTTCACATATCGTCATATATATATGAAATAAACGTTTGTAGTGTTAACTTCCGTTTTATTATGAGGTGAACTTTCGTAATTGAGACAGTGAACCTCTTTTTTAGAAAAAACATGATCCTTTTTTTACTCAAGAATAAATTTTATTTTTATTGTTAGGAAAAAAGTGAACCTCTTTTTTAGAAAAACATGATCCTTTATATTTCTTTGGACCTCCAAACAACGATCTGAACCTCCTTACCAGCAGCAAAAGCAGCAGCCACTAAAAGTAGCCTAATTCATTTACAGATCCAAAGAAATATAAAGATTATATTAACAGGGGTAGACTAGAGGTGGCCTAATTCATTTCTTTAGCCCAAAAGAAACAAGCATGGTATACTGTGCCATGTGAGAATACGGTGGTCACTTCTCAGCCACAAGCTTCTTACGTCACATATATCCACTCATCGTCACATATATCCACTCACGTTTGAGGGCCGTTTTGGCTCCCGGGAGCATATGCTCCCGGTATTTTCAAAAAAAAATCAAAATTTGAAAACTCATCAAAAAAATCTGAGAAAAATCATGCACGTACCTGATCATGGTACACACCACCGTATTTGTTTTCGTGCCGAAATGACATCGTACGCGCCCTGTACAAAAATGACAAATTTCCTGTCAGAAAATGAGATTCAAATTTTGAATTTCTGACAGGAAATTTGTCATTTTTGTACAGAGCGCGTACGATGTCATTTCCGCGCGAAAAAAATACGGTGGTGCGTACCATGGTCAGGTACGTGCATGATTTTTTTCAGATTTTTTTGATGAGTTTTCAAATTTTGAATTTTTTTTGCAGATAACGGGAGCATATGAGCCCGAGCTCCAAAGCGAATTTCCGCTCACGTTTCTCCTCCATCGTGAGAAGATGTGATGTAGTGGCCCGCAACGAGGACTTGCTCTATTCATTCGGCAGTCTACCAGGGAGTATTTTCGTGGTCCACTCGATAACCGGCGGCAGCGGCGGAGGTTCGGCGCACTGCCATTTGAAGGTTCACAGCCACCAGCACGTGCTCCCCCGCCCTGTTTCTTGATGAGTACAGCTCGCCGTTGACCATGTGCGAGTTCAGCCGGGCGCCTGCGGGAATCCGCAACTCGCTGTGATGGGGAACGAGCAGGCATGCGCGCTCTGATTCCAGCAGAATCACGCGGGGGCTTCACCCAGATTGAACAAGGGATGCAGGCGAGGTCGGGGGTGGGCGCAGCAGCAGTGACGAGTCGTCGGCGACGCGCGCGGGGCAACACGCCCGAGGAGGGCGCGGCAGGAGGACCATCGGCGGCGCACACATGGCTGTGAAGCACAGGGGCAGGGCAGCACACTAGAGTGGGGGCGGCACAAGCACCGGAGAAGTCGGGCGCGGCTCGCCGGCGGGGACGGGGGCGGCGCGCCGGTGTTGACGAGGGCGGGTGGTGCGGCAGTGCGAGACTGCGGGATAGGTAGTTGGAAGAAACTGGGTGAGTGCCGGTTAAGAAGGTCTTTCGGACGGGTCGGCTCGGGATAAGAAACCCCGTTGGTTTCCAAAAGTTGTCTAGAATAACTATTCTAGAAACACTATAGGGGTTGTCTAGAATAGTCCTGTCCTATATATATAGGCAGGTATATTCAACAACCAGTTGTAGATTAACCGGCCCTCTCTATAGGGGCAAGATTCTATTGGAAACAAAACGATAGACCGAACCAACCTCCTCGTACCTTCCCCACCAAGACCACCACCTACCTCTCGGGCCGAGCGAGCGAGCGGCGGCGGACGCTGACGCGAGGGAGCTCGGCCCGCCCACGGCGCAACCCCCACCCTAAAGAGCTTCTTCTCCGGCGACGAGAAGAGCCAGCCACGGCGGGTCGCCGGCGCGAGGGAGCTCACCACCGTGTCGCGATTCCCCTGCCTCCCCACTTTCTTCCTCACCGGGGGCCCCTCAACCGCCCCCTCCACAGCGCGCTACAGCCATGGGTGCTCTCGCCGCCGGCCATGTCCCCGGCTGGCCCCCTCACGACCCGTTCCAGCCCCTACTTTCCCACGCCGCGCCTCCGTCCGCCTGGAAGCTCTGCGTGCTGCCGCCCAAGAAATTCACGTGGCCCAGAGCCCCACGCCACCGTCCCAGATCCCCCGTGCTGGCGGATGAGCGAGCGACAAATACCATCGCCGCCGTGCTCGATTCCAGTGGAAATTCGTCAAACCCTCCCTACCTTCTTCCCTCCCGTTCGAAACCCAACTCCTCCTCACCTTCTTCCTAGCGCCTCCACCGCCCCCGTCCGACAGCCCTCCCCCACTGAAGCTCCTCCGCACGCCGCCTCTCTGCCGGCCGCCACGCTGCCTCGGAGTTCCTTGCGCGGGGGATTTCCCTGGATTCCTCCGGCCGCCCCAGTGCCGGATTTTTCTCTTCGTCGCTTCTCCCCGGATTTCCCTTCTCGCCGTTGAGAGAGGCGAGAGGAGCGGCGGGTCTTCGTGCGGTGCCGGCGGGAGACCGGAGGTCGCGGGGTAGCTTGCAGGTGCCGCCGTGTGGCTGCTGTCCCCACCGGTCAGGTCCCAGGCGAGAGGAGCGGCAGGAATTCGTGCTGCTGAGTAGACCTTCCTAGGCTTCGTGCGGCGCCGGCGGGTGAATAGACGTCGCGGGCCAGCTTGGGGGCGCCGCCGTGTGGCTGCTGTCACCGCCGGTCAGGTCCCAGGCGAGATGAGCGGCCCCGGGGGCTTCGTGCTGCACCGGCGGGAGACCGGAGGTCGTGGGCCACCTTGCGGGCGCCACCGTGTGGCTGCTGTCACCGCTGGTCAGGTCCCGGCTAGCTCGCCCCGTGCGCCTCTCGTGGTCGACGACCATGCCTCGTCCAGCGATGCCTCTGAACTTCCCCGTGCGTCCCACGGGTTTGCCGTCCTCCATCCAATCCTCTGCTGATTAAAACGACAGGGGAGCTCGATCTCTAGGTCCTATCCACGCTTCCTGTCTCCCAGCTTCACCATCGTCTGTTTCCTACTCCAGCGCGCGAGAGAGCAGCTGCAACTTTGCTGATGACACTGCTGCTCCTCTCCCGTGACCTGTTTCTGCTCCTCTTTATCATGCGATCCCCCAAAAAATAGTTCTCACTTCTCAGCATGGCCTGTGTTGTTTTTATCTTTTTGAATTTTGCAGCTATTTTGCCTACTAGTAGCTCGTGGTTTGTTGCTTTCAACGTGTTTGTGTATATGCCTACAGGGACTGAAATTGTGCAACATCTTGTGGACTTAATCCGTGATGTACACATCTTCAGTTCTTGTAAATACACATATCGCACACGATGTGTAGGAAATATAAGAAAATCATCACCAGAAAATCATTCGGAGAAGTGCATAAAAACAATGTCAGGAAGTGCAAATATACAACTCCAAGAAGTGCTGATAACCCAACCTGGAAGCAACTTGATTGATTTCTTTGTTTTCTTGGGAAGCAGCTTTGATTCTGATCCAAATTGTGCGGCATGTTTTGGTCAAATATCATCTGATTATTCCCTGTCAAAATACTCTGATTAACAGGAGGAAGTGCAGTTCATTATTTTAGATGCAGGCAGTACATTGTTGATTACCTGGAAGTGCAGTTCTTAAGCAATGGGCAATAGTAATTCTCATTCAGCTTTCTGTTTTCTTTTCTTATTTCATTTCTCTCTATTCCCCTTCTCTCTGTTTCCCTTCTACATGCAGTACCATTTTTTTTCCTGCTGTTCCTTATTTTCTTTTTGCAAAAGCAGGCTACGGCTGCAGTTCTGAGGAAGTACAGATGCATATTTTCTGCAGTACAAGCACATTGTGGGCGCAGTACAAGTACATTTTTCTTGCAAATAATAGCATTCTTTTTCTAAATTGCATCATTAGATTAAATTCTGGATTGAATTGAAGAGATTGTCATGGTTGATGGTGTGGTTGTCGAAAGCACATTTGGCCTGCTTGATGACCCATGTAAGGACCTGTGGCTACCGGTACAGCCGATGTAGGGCCGCCGCCGAAAGTGATGAAACCTAGGTGATGCTAACCAGAGGCGTTTGCCAGCGAGCGTCTTGGACGAATTTATCCATGAACATCTCGCACTGACATGTTAGTACTGCTCCAAAGTCAAAATATCCGTTAGGCATGCTGCTACTGATCTCTCTACACAAGAGCATCTATTTCCGGACGGAGCGACTAGATATTTGTGTTGTATGCACCCAGCTAAGATGGCTAATTAAGGACGACACATTATTTTTGGCAGTACAACACATCGATTCAGAGCAGTACACGTAAATGATCTGGGAAATACAAATCTCATTTTCGGAGAGTACAAGTGTGATATGAAGTGCAGTTACACTGTAAGAATTTTAAAGTGCAGATCCAAGCGAGACATGGTCCAGGCCTGCTTCGCGGTGAAGCTCTTCTGCTATTTGAATGAAGCTGGATGTTCTTTTTTGTTTCTTCGTTTTCAAAAAAGCTAGCAAAGTTGTACTCGCTTCTTTTGTTTCTTCGTTTTCAGCAATAGGTTAGAGTAGATGAAGTACACGTATTAGAGGAGGGTAAGTAATGGAGTAAGCTGTTTTTATTTGAGAGATACAAATCCAACTAGAGCTTTGTGATGATGTGCTTTTGTTTTTAATTATTTTTCCAAAGTACACGACATCGTATTCAGGCAGTTCAGCCTATACAATACATGCAGTACAATCTATGTGGTATAGGCAGTGCATCTGTGGTCCATGGCGAGGCCCAAGAAGGCAGTACCGTAATCGTATCTCGACAGTTCAATTTTAAACCTGTGGCAGAACACATATTCATATTCGAAAAACTCTCACATGTAACCTATAGCGTGGTGAGAAGTGTAGGAAGTAAAAAATAATTTCAAATTCAGGGCAGTACAACTATTGCACTAGTAGGAAAAGCCTTATCAGTGGCGCACCAAAAATGGATTCTGTGGCGCACCCCCAGAATTGCTGAGTGCGCCACAGAATACTCGCCACTAAAATATTTTTTCTGTGGCGCACCATGGGCGTGCGCCACAGAAATCCACTTTCTGTGGCGCACCTGGCCTGGTGCGCCACAGAAATCCACATTTCTGTGGCGCACCACAGAATTCTAAAAAATTCAAAAACTGCAAAAAAAATTAAAAAGTTTCGAAAAAAATCAGAAAATCAAAATATGAAATAATATGAAAAATCCTAATTATTGGAATTTTTTTCAGATTTTTTGAATTTTTTGAACTGATACCTTCCCGCTAGGTCACCCATCCTCAAATTGCTCCAACCCTAGCACGCTTAACTTCTAAGTTCCACCACTTCACCTACCCTTTTGCTACTCAAGTTTTTATTGATATATATATCATATGTATCATCTTAAGTCTTGTATGTGTATATGTTATGTATATGTTATAAACGTGTGTTTTTAAATTTCAGATTTTTCAAAACTTTTAAACTTTCAAAAGGAGATTCAAAAGATCCAAAAAAAATTCAAAAAACTTAAAAAATTTAAAAAAATCCAAAAAATCTAAAAAATCCAAAAAAAATCCAAATAAATAAAAAAAGTCAAGAAAAGTCAACAATCTTCTTTGTTATACATTTCTGTGTCTTTTTTGGAATTTTTGATTTTTTTTGAATTTTTTTGATTTTGCTGCGAAAAATCGTCTGTTTGAAATAACTTTTTTTTTCTTTTGAAATTTGAGGAATCTGTGAATTGCTGACCGGGTAAACCCGGATGGATTCGAACTCGGATTTTTCTCACGATTTTTTGACATATTATTTGCGTTATTTCGACGTCGTATGCAAAAGTTATGGCTGTTACAAGTTTTTTTTCCTGTTTGTTGTAGAAAAGGTCAAAATTCATATTTCAAATTTTCTATACCTACTAGACACTCAAACCTAACTACATGTCAAAGGATTTTATTTATTGAAATTTTTATCATTTTCCTTTAATTCCTGCGAGACAAAAAAGGCTGACATTCTGTGGCGCACCTGCCAGGTGCGCCACAGAATTATTTTTTTCAAATTTTAACCCGCCCCCCGGATAACTTTCTGTGGCGCACCTGGCCATGTGCGCCACAGAAATGTGACTTTCTGTGGCGCACCAAGCCTGGTGCGCCACAGAAATACTGTGGCGCACCAATTAAGGGTGCGCCACAGAATGTAACCTATCTATAAGGGTTTTCCTAGTAGTGTTGGCTCGAAGCAGTGCAAGATTTTTATTTGGGAAGTTCATGCACGGGAATGCATTCATGCGAGTGTGTGCACTACAGTTGTTTACTCATGGGAAGTAGTCATTCATCTGTGCATTTTCCATCTCGGGCTTCTCGGAGCCGGTCCAAATGCCACCGATGCGGCAAGATTGTCAATCTGCCTTCCGTATAAAAAATTGTGTTTATACTAAAAGACAAGAGGGAATTACAGTATAGGTTACAATGGCAGTACATGTTGAACAAGGGGGAATTACAGGTCGACGGCTCCTCAGCCTCGATAAAACCGGTATTTTTAATAGATGCGTCTTTTCAGTCTGAGCATTTTGAGTGGTCATATATCTGAACGGACACCGTATGAGAAAGTTATCGCTGAATTACTAAACACTAATTACGAAAACTACTTGGGCAGTACAATCGAATTAACAGAGAAGTTCAGGTATCTGTCTAGAGAAGTTCAAGTACGTTTCCAGGGAAGTCCAGTTATTTTGTTAGGGAATTTCACATGCCACCGGGAGGTTTAGTGAAACCGTAAAATATCCCGCCTAGAAGTACACATAAGTAATTTGAGAAGTGCAGAACTCACTTCTGGGAAGTACAAATGATGTATGAACATGTTTTAGTAAATAATACTCGCAATTCTATTATACATATATTTTAGTTTTCATTTTCAGTTTTGGTAGATAGCCACTGACTTCATCTTTCCGACGCAACAAGAATCACTCAATTCCGAGGGCGGATGGGTTGTCAAATAATTTATCAAACGAGTAAAATAGGTTTGACCGAACTTTGACCGCAAAAAAACCCGCTTAAAAATTGATTTTTGAGATTTTCGTTACCGGTTATACCGGTAAATTTAATAGATTCACCTTTTCAGTACGATCATTTTGAGTGGTCATAGAGCTGAAACGAAAATCGTATGAGAAAATTATCGCTGTTTTAGTAAACCCTAATCATGAAAACTACGTCGGCAGTACACACGAATCAACAGAGAAGTTCAGGTGTGTGTCGAGAGAAGTTCAAGTACTCTGTTCTTCGGGGCGGAAATATATCATAGTAATCTCGTCGATTTGAGCTTTGTACGCCTCAAATGTCAGTAGCAAATGATTCTTATGGTGTAATATGAGTTTAATTATAATAATTAGTGTATTTCATGACGAATTAAAGTGTTAAACTCGTCAATTTGATCTCGCCACACCCGTGAAACACCGGTAGCGTGATGTTAAAACTTTTAAAATTACTTTTAAAGTGTAAGGAATTTGAAAAATCGATCAACACGAAAAAGTTGCGTATTGTCGTTATCTTTCCAACGACATATCATTTGTATCATTCCGATAAGCGGTTGAGAAACGCCGGACAATTTACTGTCCGCCCGTATAATGACGTTACAGATTAGTGTATTTTTAAAATTACTTTTAAACGATGAAAAATTTGGAAAAACCGTAAAATAATAAAAGTTGCGGAATTTCAATAGCTTTCCAACGGCATATCATTTGCATCATTCCGATAAGCGGTTGAAAAAATATTCAAAAAAATACGCTCTCTGTTGTATTTTCAGATTTGAGTATTTTCAAAATTAGTTTCAAACCGTAATGATTTTGGAAAAACACCGTGAGATATTAAAGATGCGGAATTTCATTAGCTTTTCAACGGTATATTATTTGCTAAATTCTGAAAAACGATTAGAAAACTATATCAAAAATACGGAACTTGTACTTCTCGATTACATGAGCAGTACATGTAGAACAGAAGGGTAGTACAACTTCGGTTGTAGATCCTTATTCTACAACCGGTTGTAGAATAGCTGACAGCTATATATATATATATATATATATATATATATATATATATTATATATATAGGAAGCTCAGATGGGGCACCTAGGAGCATGGGCACCAAGATGGAATACGAACAATTTTAGTTATGTAGACATATACATATACCTTGGGTATGTATAACTTAGATATGTAGGAGGTACATATGATTTTGGGTATGCACATTATTGTGTATGCATACCTAATAATGTGCACATACCTAAGTTATTTATATATATACCTGATCTATACGCGTACAATTGAACACACATACCCGAGGTATATATAACATGTAGATACCTCGAATACACATACCCAAGGGTATGTGTACCTCCTATATACCCAACATGTGCATACCCGAGGTATAGGTGTCATCTACATACCCAAAATGTACTGTATTCTATCCAGGTGCCCAGGCACCAGGGAGCATCTGTTAATTTACCTGGGACTATTATACAACCCCTCTTAAGAGGTTATTCTACAACTCCTCCGTAAAAACCGAGCGAACCAAACCGAACCACCGAACCGCACCTAGCCTAACCACTTTCTTCCTGTGCCAAGATCCAACCTCCCCGCGCGCCTTCTGATTTCCGTCGCCCGCACGGGCGGCCGCGTTCTCCTTCCACGCGCGCTGACAGCCGCGCCTCCTGCTTCCCATCCACATGCGCCGCCTGCTTGGGTCCCGGTCATCTCCCGCTTCCAGATGCGCGCTCAAGGAGGCAGGACGCGCCGGCGGTCCACCGGCCTGATTGCCCGACGGAGAGATTGGACGGCGGCCTCGCGAGTACCTCGGGAAGCCAGGACCAGCGGCGCACCCTGTGCGACATTGGGGAAGGCCTCGGCGCCGGTGTTCCGCTACGTCTCCGTGGCTTGTGGGAATGAACTCCAGAATCCTCTTCCGTGGACTCCTGCACAATCCTCTCCCTCGCGGCCTTCTTCCTGCCGGCACGCGTGTGCAGTCCATAGTTGCCAGAAATTCGGGTCGTCCGGGTCGAGGAACGGGGTCGCGGGTCGAGGATCGCCGCTGCCGAGAACAGGGTTCGACAAGGGGTATACATCTTTGGTACCACAATTAGGGTCGAGGGTCGTGATCCACAACATTTTGGGTCGATGACCTACTGCGATAGGACGATATTACAACTTCTGATTATTTCGCAACGTGGAAAAAATCCCACCTTTTATGCTGATATTTTTAATTTAGTTGTTTTTTTGGAAATTTCCTTTAATTACGTGGGCATGGAGGCAAAACTCCACCTTTAATTACGTGGACGTGGGCTCTACAGTCTATATTTCAGCCACGATTGACTGCTTCTTCCTCCTCACGAACCAATCTCTCTCCTCTGCTCTCTTTCTTTCTCCACAAACACAAATCAATCCCCCCCAAATTCACTCGCGAGCGCTACAGTCCACCGGTCCCTCCGGAAGCCCGGCACTCCGGCGGCCTCCTCGGACGACTCGCTAGCTGGCGACCAAGCTGCAAGGTGTGGCGACGGATGAAGGGAGGGCAAGGCAGGAAGCAGTGCGGCGGCGATGGCGTTCAGGTCGGCCACGGAGGACTGCATGCGACGGTAATACGGGATGCCTGGTATGTACTCCGCCTTGCAATATTGGTTACTCAATAGGGTTCAGTAGGCATCGAACGGGACCGTGACCCGGCCACGACCCATGGCGACCCACCGTCGTTCCCGACCCTCGATCTGGGTCGATCGATCCCGGGTCGAGGAACGCGGCATGGACCCCGTTTCCGGCTACTATGGTGCAGTCCAGGGGTTGCGCGCGTGGAAGTATACTCGTTTCCTCTCTCCGTCCATGGCTGCCTTCGTCGCCAGCCAGAAGGTCGCCTGCTGCGCTCTGGATTCTCTCGGGAAGAAGACAATGCTTGCACCAGTTTCCTCTCAGCCTTCCGCGGCTCTGCTCCGAGCTCCTGAGCAGCACCCCATTGAGAAGCCTCGCCCTCTCCTCTGAATTTCCTTAGCGTCAGGTCTGAAGTGCCCGCAACCCGCGGCAGTTCACTATGCACATCTCCTCGCAGTTCACTACGCCGCACCGAGGGAGTTCGTCGTGCGCTGTGAGGATACACGCGGCAGAGGAGTGCGCTGCGCCGGCAAGAGTCCACTCCCACTGCCACGGGAGTCCAGCCTACCCTGCCGCGTGCGCCGATGAGCATCATTGAGCTACTGGTTCACCTCACCGTGCTCTTTCTACTCGCTGTCGCGCTCCCCGGCACGGATGGCCCGCTCGAGTGGACCAAGCAGGCGGCGCGGCTGTAGGAGCGTGAGGCTTGTCCAACGGTAAGTGGAGCAACCGTTGCTAGCTGCTAAGCTAATTTGATGTCGTTGATGTCACGCTAACTGCATGTGCTTTTGTTTCTCTTCATCACGGTGCATGCACTATGAAGTTCAGATAATGAAGATGTCAGGTCCAGAAGTAACAAACGAAGTCGACATGAACAAAAAAGTTCAAAGATAAAAAGACAGCGGTTGTGAAAAAGATAAGTCTTGACCATGAGATGCGATCCTGGATTGCTCACACATGAGATGGAAAAATGTCACGGCTTTTATCAAAATGGGACACCAGTAATCTTGTCTTTTGTCTTAAGAAAATGATTTTGCATGCAACCATTCGACTAGTTTCTTTCTTCTGCACTATTGTAAAAAAAAGAGAAGTCATCTTCTCTTGTTTTTTCTGGACTGTTAGAGCAGTTCTCCTTCGGTAGTATAGTTCAAATTTTCACATTGAGGTGTTCATTTTTTCTTATAAAAATGTTGATGCGTGTGTAAACAAAAAAAAGAAGTTCATTTTTTGAGACGACATGGTTCAGTTGTCACTTTAGAATATTACGAAGTTCAATGTATATAGGCTCGAAGTCCACTCTGAAAAACAATAGGAAGGCTTGCCTATAAAACAAATTTTAGTATATTTGAAACTGCTTCTAAACAATTAGAATTTTATAAACAATTCCAACAAGATAAAGATGCGTCATTTTATTAGCTTTTCAACGGTAATATTATTTGCGTTAGTCCGACAAACGGTTTGAAAATTACGACCAAAAAATTGTGCGCAACTAAGAACATTTATACCGTGATCGGAAGTCACGGAGCGAA
Organism: Poa pratensis; assembly: GCA_947311845.1. Taxonomy (NCBI): domain Eukaryota; kingdom Viridiplantae; phylum Streptophyta; class Magnoliopsida; order Poales; family Poaceae; genus Poa; species Poa pratensis. The sequence continues at coordinate 22,544,935 of CAMZMU010000113.1, forward strand.
TTTTCCGTGAGCAAAAAATAACGGTTCACATAATTCATTTTGGTAGTTCGTCTCGTCCTTGTGGAGGGTTCACTTTTGTTTGGAAAAAAATTAGCATCTCACTGAGGAAAGAATATAGAAAAAACGGCGTGAAAAAGTGTTAACAAAAATATACGTTCTGGTCAAGGAGTACAATCTTGTTTGCTCCAGTGATTTCCCTCCCAGGAAGTTCATTTGCAAGAAATTTGTGAAGTTCATTTATCTGAAGAGTGAAGTTCAGAAAAAAAATTATGGTCAGCCGAATTTTTGTGAAGCTCACTTATGTAACGAGCGAAGTTTAGAAAAATGATGCTCAGCCGAGAAGTTCAGCTGCGAAATTTTTGTGAAGTTCACTGATGTGACGAGCGAAGTTCGAAAAAAATTATGGCTAACCAAGAAGTTCATTGAAATTTCCGTGAAGTTCACTTATGTGACGATCAGAGTTCACTTATATGACGAGCGAAGTTCAGAAAGAGTTGTAAATTAGTTATTATACAAGCTAGTGGTTGTAAAATAGTTGGAGTAGTTTCCGACGACGTACCTTTTTTTCCGTCGTCGCACTTGGTAGGCTTGTAGTTTCCGATCGCAAACTTTGATTTTAATTCTCTCTATTCATCTATTCCTACTCTCGTTTGTTACAGCCGCCCAGCTCGACCACGGAGACGAGATGCATGCGGATGGCGCGACGCCGAAGATGAGACGCGATACGGCCGGCATATGGTGGTGGCTCGACGACGGGGATAAATGAAACGGTGGAGACAAGATGCGATCAGATGCACAAGTCCGCGCATGTAGCTGAGTAGGATTAGATGGGCTATTTTACGTCTCTGGCTGATGATGATCCGTAGTGCAAAGCTAGTTCGCATGCAACGACGTGATCGTTCTTGCTCCGATGGATTTGTCAGCTACTCACTCCGTTCCAAATTAATTGACTTCCATTTGTCCACACATGAATGTATCTAGACATGTTACACGTATAGATACATCCACATGTGGACAAATGAACGGAGGGAGTAGCTAGCTAGCTCACATGCAAAACATGCCGGAATCAATGATCGTTCCTGTATATGCTACTCCTACTTCATACAAAAAAAAGTATATAAAATTATGAAGTTTTTGGGTGAATTTTTTTGAAGTTCACTTATGTGACGAGCGAAGTTCGAAAAAAGTTATGGCCAGCTGAGAAGTTCATCTGTGAAATTTCCGTGAAGTTCACTTACTTGACGAACGAAGTTCACTTCTGTGACGAGCGAAGTTCAGAAAAGATTTTAGAATAGTTATTCTACAAGTGGTTGTAGAATAGCTCTATTAAACACCCTGGATGCAAAATAAGTAATTCTGCACCCACGTCGATTTGATCGAACCAGATCCGTGTGCGGCTCGACCGTCCCCGGTACGGCCCTGTCAAATTTATTTTCCCTACATCGCGGCATCACGCCATCCCGTAATTTTCATTTTCTCTTGCATCCGACAGTTTCTTTCCCCACCCACGAGCTAGCCCCATCTTCTAATCCAGAGCATCGTGTGCGGCCAGCGGTTCTGCAATTTCGGCGGCGACTGCATCGGCGATTGCGGTTGGCGGCGAGCTACTGGCGGAGTGCGCCTGGGTTTGCTAGGAGCGGCGAGCGTCTGCATCTGGAGATCGTGGCCGGCGGCGGCGTCTGCATCTGGGGATTTGGACGGCTTGTGACGTGGTTAGCGGCGGTGGTCTCGGCGGTGCCATCGTGGAAACCACGGCTGCGGGTGGTGGTTTCGGGCGGCGCTGCAGGCGGCTTCGGCATCTTGGTCGAGCAGCACGGCGGGTGGTGGCTGCAGATGGTGCTTCGGGCGACCTTGACATCGCAGAGAGCGGTTGGCGGCCTGAGCTGTTGCTGCTCCTTTCACGACGGTAGGAATACGCTCGTGGTCCTTTTTTTACATCACGCTTGTGCCTTCGAATTTAGCAATTCCTTTTTGTATCTGGAACTAGTAACGATGGAGCCGATTCAACCTTTAACCTTACCCTGGATTTTTTTGCTTATCAGTTCTGATAGCCAGAGGCATTGATCCATTTTTAATTTACTATACTTACTGTTTTAAACGAAGTGCAAATGTCAGATTTTAGGTTTTCAGTCTAAAGCAACACATTTGCGTATCAGATTTGTATGGTCTAGCTAGGCATCATGGAGCGGTTGAGAGAAATAAATGTCAGTTTGTGGCATTGCTTCTCTATTACCAATTCATGTGATTGGTCATTTTCGGTGTACTTGGTTGATTATGAAAGAAAAGGCATGAGCGCAGTATAATAACGGTCATGTCGTACAAAAATCACACGTCTTTGCATTAAATTTATTTTTCCCAATTCTATAAGTAAAATTTTGGGCAGGATTCTAGCGGGGCCCGAGCATGGACACAAAGAGTATCAGTAAAAAACTTGTGTTTCGACCTTGCTGTAATTTTTTGTTGTTTATTCTTTTGTTGGAATACATGGATCTGTTACTGTGATAGTAACTCAACCAGTATTTTTTCTGATATTCATTTATGAGATCTGGCCAGTGGGATCTAAACTCAAACTATTTGTTGGCCCAGAAAAATCCCCAGCTGCAGGATTCAACTCTGAAGCTGCAGACAACTACTGTCCATGGTTTGGTCTGCATGTCACAAAGGCAACAGAAGTTTCCATGGTTTTGATATGCAGTACTACATGAATGCAACTTCTTATTATAATCCTTTATTTGTTTGACGGGCCATGGTGCGTAGATGAAAAAGCTTCAGAAAACAAACTTACTTACATTGTTGTTTGTCAAGCAACAGCCCAAGCACCTGTTTATCATGCACTAGAAGTTGTATTTGCTTTATTAACCGTGGTCCCGATGTTGATATTTCTAAGCAATTATACATCTTTTGGTGTGAATCATTTTTCCTAGTATTTACCTCTATAACAATTCCATAGACATACTTTTATTTAGTTTCATTCAATATTGATTTGACTGCAATCTTTCCATAAATTGCATAGCAAATCTGCTAGTGATCTTTTCCGTTTTACCATGTCATTCATTTTTCTCTCTTTGATTTTCTTAATGTGTTCCCTGTTCCTGACTTCCTATTTTTTCATGGCCATTAGCACTCCATCCATCAGCTGATATACAATCTAATTCCCTGCTCAATAGTCTAATTGATACCATTAATCTTATACATGTCTTTGAGAGAAACTATGTGTCTTTAATGCACTTGATAAAATATTATTGCAGCACACCATGTAGTTTAGATGTAGCTATTGATCTGCAAATTAGTTTCTTCATTTTTCAAGCACATCGACAACACCGGTAGTTTTTAGGTCGAATCGCAAGTGTGCATCGTCTTGGGTCGTAACTAATAACTTTTACTCACCGTAATTATAGTTGTCGTAAAAAATGAATCCTGGTATTTCCATCGGCTTACCATATGTTCTGAGATATATTCCGACCTTATAGGACATTATTTTCCATTTTGTTGTTATTTGGATTAGTCGGGTTTAAGTTGCTTGTAATTTTTGTTTTCAACCTTGGATTGCCCTTGCTTGCTGCACTGCATCCATTTTTTATCTGCAGCTTATTTTTATGCTGCATTCCCTTGCCTTATCATGAGTGGCATTCACATGCAAGTCTATATGCATCTATGCTTACTGTACCCTTCTATTAGCATTTTTGGAATTTAGTAATTTGTATTCTGCCTTCTAGGCTTATTGATATAGATACTATGCTTAGTTACATGGAACATGCTATGGCAACCAGCAACCCTCCATTATAACCATCATAACAAATTATAACATTACGGATATCAAGGTGCAGCAAAGACAACATTGTATTGTTTTGGTTCTTGTGTCTCCAGAATGAGTATATGAGTACTGCAACATGCTATTTTTTCCATGGTCAGTCATTGCTTTGATGAAAGATTTTTATAACCTGTGGAACATCAGGTTGTTTTAAAGATTGGGTTTCACCAAAATGTAGTGATATAATAGCAGGATTGCATACTTCATTCCCGTTTTTACCATTTGTCCTTTTGTTGTCAACACTTTTGTAGATGCTTCGTACAGATTATATTTTGGCCGTTTCAGGTATCAAAAGCAACAAGTTCTTACCATCGAGAGGAGAAATGCGTAGCCTGTTCTCCGCTATGCCTGACAACTATTTCCATCGGCAATTATGACAATTGTGAAGAAACCAGGATGTCTTCTGCACTCTTATCACGCATGAGGCACAAGCCAACTCTTTTTGCTTATTTAACTATGATTGTACAGAATATTGGAGAAACTGTATGAATTTCCGAGAGTACACAGTGTATATGTGAAATGTAAATCTGATTGCAGATGACCATAGTTGTAACTTTGGATATTCTTATGGGAATATTGGACCAAGAACCATGCCTGTAATTCTTACCTTATGGTAAAAGGTCGATGTTTGTAGTTCTTACGTTGCATTATTGAAGACCAGGAACCATGCCTGTACATTGTGTGATTTTACACAACTGGTTTCGCTGCTAGTTCTAGTGTCGTTGCATCAGTTGATGCGAATAGTTTTTGTATTGACGTAAAACAATTTTGTAAGCATACAGTTTAGCGTGACTGCAATCTACTCCTGGTTCAATAGTATACATAGATTTATTTTTTTACATTGCCAAAAGGTAATTGACTTCCAATTGGTGAAGTATGTGTTGACAACTGATCGTCAACCTTTGACTTTTACCATTCCGTCAAAAGAAAACTTGGATTTTTTTATGGACCAAGTGTTGGCAACAAGAAGTTTCAAACGTCCGCATTAGTAATTTCTGTTTCTAATTGGATTATTACGTTGCCAGTTTTGAGTTCTCTTACGTTAGGTAGCATGAGATGTTTCCTACGTAGTGGGCATATTAAACTGACTCACGCCTGTTAGAAAAGGAAAACCGACTCATCGTGGGCTAGACGGATCGTGAGTGGTGCGGTAGTTGCGGGCTGCCCAATCTTACGTTGCTTGCTAGATGCGACATTTTATTACGTCGCGCGGAGCGCTGGCTGACTCGAATGGGATGGCGCGGCTGATGCGAGAGTCTGGCGCGCGGGATGGCTGGTGACCGGTGCGTAAGTCGGCCCGGGTGTAGAATAACTATTCTATACCTGGGTGTCAAATAACTATATATATATAGGAAAATTGTTCTGTACTCTTAGGCGTACGTACTCCTATGCATAGCTTAGTAGCCGTTGGATATCGATAGTAAGTGATCACAATCCTATGGGCTACACTAGATAGCACCTGCATGAGTTGACGCCGTCAAATTGATAGTAGGTGTTGCTGCATTTGCTATTTGGTTGTGGACGTGATTTTTCCATTCTCTATTTGCTATTTGGTTGTGGACGTGATTTTTCCATTCTCTATTTGGTTGTGAACGGGATTGGTTTGTCAGTTTTGTCCAGCCACGATTCAAACAACGTTAAATGTTAAGGGTTTAACTAATATTTTGTGGGTTTGAAAAAATGTTCATGGTTTCTTGTTTTCATGGCTCACAGAAATAGTTGCACGGGATTTAGAAAATGTTCATATGTTCAAAAAGAAATCCTGAGATTTCTAAAATAATCTAGGGGATCAAAAAGAAATTGATGGGTTAAAAAACATTGGGGAGATTAAAATAGATACTTTCAGAGGATTCAAAAAATGTTCACGCGTTAAAAAACATTTTCATTGGCTCCAATATAAGGTTCACTTTTAAAAGGTTCACTCGTTCCAAAATATCATCGCATATTTGTTATGGGTTGAATTAATATAAATATTCAAGGGGTTAAAAGTATATTCAGGGTTCAAAAAAATGTTCATGTTTTTTAAAAACTTGTCAGGGTAAAAAAGCATTCACGTGTAAGAAAATACGTCCAAGGGATTGAGGAAAAAAAGCACGGGTTAGGAAAATATTTACAGGGTTAAAAAATACTTTCATGGTACCAATAAATTGTTCACCTGGTATCAACAATGTTAAGGGTTTAAATAAATATTTGTGGGGTTAAAAAAAGGTTCATCGTTTCTAAAGTATGTGTTCATGGTTCACATAAATAGTTGCACAGGATTCAGGATTCAGAAAACGTTCACATGTTAAAACGAAATCATGATGTTTTTAAAATATTCTAGGGGGTCACAAAAAATGGATGGGTTCAATAAACACTCCCCTTTATGGTCGGATCGAGGCTCTCCATGCCCGCCGGTAGGGGAGCAGACGCCGGAGGTCGCCGGACGCGCCTCCTACCCGCCGACCTTCTCGCCGCCGGTGCAGCCTCCCTCCCCGCCGCCCTTCTCGCCGCCGGCGAGCCCTCCCTTCCCGCCGGAGTACACCATGAATGGAGGTGGGGGTGAGAGGAAAGGGGCTCGGCCGCTTGGGCTAGGAGGGTGGAGATCGTAATGATTAGGATTAGAGATCCGGTGCGGTTACGCTCTATTTTATAGGAGGTCCCTTTTGCATTTTGTTTCTAAACGCGGGTTCCTTCTGCAAAAACAACATATGGACTTCCTCATAGTTGTGGAATCGCTGCGCTGATGATTTTTGTTGCGTGTTACGGGCACTGTCTCATAGGGTGCTCTTTCAAAACTACTTGTCGCCGTTTCTGACGCAAGGGCTTGTTATAATTTCGCTCAACGGATTGCTATAGAATTGCTGCACTAGCCATCTAGACCAAAAGTCCGAACTGATGGAAAGGGGCTAGGCAATATATTTATATTCAACACTCCCCCTCACGTCTAGGCTATTTTAGTCCTTAGCGTGGGATAGGAGCGGGCCGCGGGATCTTTTTTTTCTTTCTTTTTTAATCCGCGTGAGCGGGGTCTCGAACTCGAGACCTCTTGGCTCTGATACCATATAGAATTGCTGCACTAGCCATCTAGACCAAAAGTCCGAACTGATGAAAAGGGGCTAGGCAATATATTTATATTCAACAATTGCCACGTGCATATGGGCGAACGACGTTACATATGCTGTTAGATTTCGGTGCTCTCTCTATCTATATAGAAGTAATTCAATGGTTAGATCAGGGTGCGTAGCTAGCCGCCATGGTAGCCCACTATTTTCCGTGGGCTACCCACCCGGCTAACTACACACCCACTAGTAGCCATTAGATCTGCTCTTTTTGATAAAGAGAGCATGTATAGGTCACACCGAAACTAACATGGACGATAACGCCGTAGCATGCTTGCGTTCTGTTAGGTACCACCCGCGTCCACCTACGTTTCTACTTTTCAGCCATGTACAACGCTAAAAAAAACACCATTTGTGTAAGCGTTAACAAGGGACGATATTCAGTTGTCTTCGGATCCCACGGTCCCATGTCGTGTTTTGCAAAAACGACCCTCCACTTAGACACAAATACAATTCGACCCCATTATATATAGAGACAAACAACACAGTTTTTACTAACGTTAATCATTTCCCCCACCTCCACCCGAGCCTGCCTCTCCTCCCACCTCCACCTCCACCTCCGTTCTCCTCCCACCGGCACAGGATTTCAAGATCTACTCCGGCGTGGACGATGGCGTCGCCGGCGGCGAGAAGAACGGCGGGGAGAGCCGCGTCCAGCGACCTGCTGCGTGGAGGTAGGCCGCGCCGGCGGCCAGAAGGGGCGGCGGGGACAAGATCCGTCCCCTTTACCTCCCGGATCCGCCCGTGGAGGGCCTGAATTCACGTGGAGGACAAGTTCCAATTTTTTGTTCTTCTTTTCTCATAGATTTGCTTCGAAATTTCACGTTCTGGTTCCACGTTCTTGTAGATCTCGATCTGGATGTACATTCTTGACTTCGTGCATTTTTTGACAGATCCGAAATTGCTTGGAAAAATACCACTTTGTTGGTGTTCTGTTTATATATAGTGTTTTTTGCCTGATTGGTGGAGCATGGATCTGCTTCTATTTTGTTTTGATGAAGCGATTTATTAATGGATGGGTGGAATAGGATCTGAAAGTTTCTACTTTTGTATCCTCAATTTCTCTGATTTGTACAGACCCGAAATTAATGTGATTTGTGCAGTGTTGGAACCAATCTTGTTATCAGTGTTAAGCCTATAGGATTAGATCAAGTTTTATTTCGTCACATGAGATTAAGTTGTAGTAGTCGACTACGTTCTAGCTAGTTGTATGCGTAGAGTCATGGCGTCGGTCGGATCGGCAGAGAGCACAACACAAAGAGATATTGTGTGTAGTGCAGCGGGCGGATCAGCAGCCATTAGTTGAGTGTGTGCATGCACGTGCTGCTAGAATTAGTCAAGAGTTAGCTGAGTTAGTGGTCAGGTTAGTTTGTTAGTGCCCACCGGTGCTGAATGCATGTAAGCTTGGCTTCGTCGTGTGTCCGTTGAGGAAAGGATGCACAAGTGCTAGACGTGGGCATGCATCTAGTAGTGGAGTGATAAGTGGATCAAGTTAGTTAGTGACTTACCATGTGTGTGTGTGCGCGTGGGTATATAAAGCCATGTAACCAGGTTGTTTATTTGAGAAGTTGAGGAATACAGAAAAGGCACAAGTGTGTGTGCCGCAAAAACTCCATGCGTGTGTTCTTCTCCTCCACTGTGTATATATGTGTGTTGATCCTTGGGCAGGGACTTCATGCAGATCCAAAATTTATGCTGATGGAAATGTATATTGATGCATAAATTCGAAATTTATGTGATTTGTACCGATCTGAAATTGTCTGTTATTGACAGATCCGAAATTTCAGTGCATCTGATGATGTGAAGCATTAGGTATTCGAATCACAACGAAGTTTTAATTCGAATCACAGCAGATCGAGGCCCAAATCTAGGACAACAACTAATCATTTTTAACGAATTTAGGCGCGTCTTTTTTTTCCTACACTCACTGGAAAAAAAATGTGAAGCATTAGGTATTCGAATCACAACGAAGTTTTAATTTGCCCCTTAAAAATAAAATTCACTTTGCCCCAAGGACACCCATAGCGTCTACCACACTAATCCATCGTCGCATAGTTGTTCTAGTAGGAGCCTCAACTATAGCATGCCACACAACTTTTTGGGTATGTTTATTCCATCTTGGCGGGCCAACGAATGGCAGGTTAGCGATATGTTAGAGTGCTACTTACTCGAACGTTCACAGCTATCCAGGACAGATACCAGAAAGGCCTGTAACAGGGAGACGGAGACAGAGACGGCGTCTACTTCTTGAGAATGCTATCCAGGACAGCCCAACCGGACGTGTTCTTCTACTATCTGTGGGTGAGCTTTTATATAAGATTCTTTGCTTGTTTGGTTGTGAATAGACAAAGTAGATCTCGCTTCCCACAATAAAAAGGACCTCACCCTCCCTTCGTCTTGCAAGCATTGCCTGTTTCTTCTTCGTCTTCCCATAGTGTTCGCAGAAGAATAGCTGCTTGGAGTTCTGAAAACGGAGGTATGTTACGTTTCTTCTTCGTCTTTCTTTTCTCTGCTAGCTAGATGTGTTGGTCCATTTTATTTGAGAGTTGCTATACGAGTACGATTATGTGCCTCCGATACTCATCCGATGAGTAAATCAACCGTCCCTGCACACCATGGGAACGACGGGATGGAAACATGGAACCATGGGACACAAAATATCCGATTCTCGTTGGGTGAAATCCATCCTCTTGTGTTGTGTACCTTTACTGCGGTCGCGTCGTTGAGTTCTCGTCTGATCCGTCGTCGGGCTCCCTTCTGTACTTTTTCTCGTTCTCTTTGGTGTGATGGTCGGAGTTCTGTAATCTGTTCTTCTGTGCTTTGGTGTACGGAAATGATCTGCTAATCAGGAGGGTGTGTGCGCACCCTCCCCTTGCGTGACACCTGTCCATCTGGTCAAACTTTGATTAAGGGTAACCGTCTCTACACCACCAGCTAATTGTATGAAGAAAAGCTGTGTGATGTGATGTGACCAAAGGCTGCTCCACACTCCACACCCCCACCCACTCCTCCCCTTCGTATCAATTCCTTCCCAATCGCAGCCAACACCACGCCCACCACATCCATGCCCCGTGTTCGCCCATGCACGATGAGCAGGTCGTCGCCCAGACCTTGAGCAGGGCCACCCGCCGCTCAGGGTCTCGCACTCGCCCACATGGCCATCGGCGACCGTCTACCGGAAGTGACGTTCTCCTACTGACGCACAGCGGCGGTGGTGCGGGAGCCTACGGCGGCAGCGGTGGTAGGTTGGCCGCAGCGCCCAGCGGCGGCCACGACGAAGGGCCAGCCGGCCAATGCGGTTGGGGTCGCGACGCTCACCCCGAAGGTGCTGGAGCGTACCGATCATGGCCGCAGCCTCCTCCGATGGAATCCTCCCTTCCCGACCTCTGTTTGTTGGTCAAACGGGGGAGCATCACGAGGACGAGCGGATCGTGTCGCCGGAGGCACTGGATGGAGGTTCCAGTGTGCTCGATTTGGTCGGATTTAGAGCAGATGAAGAAACGCAAGGAAGAAGATAAGCTAGCAGCCTAGCACATTGGAGGTTCGTCTAGTTGGTAGGAAGGAATAGCCAAGGGAAACAGGGTCACTGCATAAAGCTGCAAAAGAGGACACGATAAAAAAAAAATGGCGCAATGGCCTACTACCTTTTCTAGTGCGATATTCATTTTGTACTCCTATACGAGTGCATGCAGCCAGCTTTCTAACGTATTTAAGCATTGGCGCTCAGAACGATTAGCGTGTCACCCGATTAACATTCTCCGCTCGGTTAAAGCCGGATGAAGCTTTTCACGCATCTCAAGGCAGATCAAACGGCAGTGACCGCATGCGCACCCACCCATCTGACTAGCAAAATGTCTCTCCTTTGGTGTAATACATATATTTTCTACCGTTTCGAAAAGAAAAACTGGCTGACTGAGTGGCTCTAATTTCCTTCATGCAGTGAGCAGCCGTGCTGTCGTTATCAGAAGTGGGTCATTGATAGGTATGAGCCTTCTTTCTTTCCACTCTATATGCACATCCTAGATATATCATGCATATATCTCGTCAAGTAGAGGGAGTACTTAACTTATTTTTGGCAAATGTATATCACAAAGTTCCGCGTTTAGTTTTAAGTTTTGATCCATGTTACTCACTACATGATGTTATCAGTATCGAGGACCCACAGCCTCGTTCCTCGTGTGTAATCAAATCAATGCCAACAGTACATTCGCAAAGAAAAAAAATACCAACAGCAGCCGTGGCTGACTTATTGTTATTGTTCATAACTTTTTTTTGACCAAACGAGCATCCCGTCGATTTCATATAAAAAACCCGCTCACCATTACAAAAATTTGGAAAGTAGAGTAAAAACAGAAAGGAAAAGCGAAAGCAGCGTAAACGCTTATTACATGGCTTTAGCTTTTAAAACATACTGAGTTTTTTTAAAAGTTAACCACAGTTTCAGCAAGCTGCTAAGCAAACACTGAACCTCCCACACAAGATATCACCTAAGAGCAGCAAAACTGCAACAAAACATCTCCATCACAGAGTTAATCTTGCAGTAGCTGGCGCCCAACCATGACTTCTAGACAAAGCTTCTCATATCACCGTCTTCAGTGTCTTCACACCATTTTCAAGCATTCCTCGTCATTGACCCTTCTGAAATATCATTCTTCTTCGCCGTCCTCTGCATTGCAAGTTCGGTTATGTCAGCATCTTCCTGTTTCTGCAGCCTGGGACAACTCCTTTGCTCCACTGTCTCAACATTCTTTCCCTTCTTCTTCTTCTACTACTTCTTCTGCTCCTTGTTTGTCCCTGTAATTTCTGCAACCTTGTCTGCAAAAGAGTCTTGTGATCCTGGTTTATCAGTCTCTTCACTTTCCTGCGCAGGCAGAATATCTTGACTATCTTCATAATCGACCAGCTCCTCTTCCTCCTTTTCTTCTCCCTGTTGCTCTCTGTCATTCATCTCATTGTCTTCTCCTTTCTTCCCTTCCTTACTAGCTTCTTTTCCTAAGAACTCCCTTTTCTCAATTTTCTGCATTTATTGTTCATAACTAGTTATAGAAATAAAAGCAGTCTGTGGCATGCGCCACCTGCTATTTCCCCTAATTCCATCTTCCCAGATATTTTTTAGACCGTAGACCGTAGGTTTTTTTTTCAGGTAACCTCTCGAAAAGGGTAGGGCGTTCCTATAATATGTATAGGAAAAGATAGTTAACCCAGTTTTAAAAAGGATCGGGTCCAAAATCGTATGTTGCACTGTTTATGATAAAATTTGGTCCAAAAAAGCACAAAAGCGAGAAGACCCTTAATCCACACGATTTTAATCCACCAAACTCAACAAACACACACCTCCGGATTCGGGCGGACGCCCTGACTTACACCATCTGTCACCAAAACTGCACGCGAGCCACAACGCTGTCTCGTAGCCTTATCTACCCAGAGAACTGCCCGCAGATCTCGAACATCACGGCAAACTCGAGGTCGCCTCCCCGATGTAGTGGAAAGATATTGACTTCCGCTTGGCTCAAAGGTGAACCAGCCGGGTCGACGAACTCGGTGCCCACACAACTCTAGGTCGCCAACCAAAAAAACCACGCAAGGCCACAACCCAACCCCATTGGATCGTGGGAGATAGAGGCCGCCCCTCGACGTACCACCACCACCCGGAGCCCCTACCTCACCGTCCGCTTACCCCGGCCACAACGTCATCATGCCCGGCTTTCGCGAACCCGTTGCCCCTCGAATGGTAGAACTCCAAGGCGCTGCATTCAAGAAGATAGCGATGCAGCCGTCACCGCCACCCACCTGAGTGGTGCTTAGATTTTCACCCGGAGCTCTCAGGCCACTCCCGCCGGTCAGGATCGAAACTCCCGAACGACACGAACATGAAGGAGAATAACTCCCGAAGGGGCCTCCTCCATGGGAACCGACCAGAGTTGATGCGAGGATTTTCCCCCGCTTATGCAAAATCCCTTTTTTGATAAACTTGAACTTGTCTTGGAGATCACGACAAGCTCCAAAACTGCACGTAGAGAAAACCAAATAAGAATCAAGAAAAAGGATCACAAAGTATGCAAATGCTTGAGATTTCTACGAACGATACGATCAAAAGTTACTCATTTGAGAACCCCTATCAAGATACCTTGCAAATTGGTTTTGTCTTGCACATACCTTGCCGATAAAATAGAAATCTTATCAAGATTATACCTTTGGCTTGCAAATTCCACTTAAGCTAGATAATGACGATCTTGATCTTCTCAAAATGGACCACCTTTCTTGATTGCACTCCGCTTGAAGACTTGCAAATTGCTCCCCCATAGACAATGTGGGAGAGCCTCTTTTAGGCGCATCTAAACTTGACCATTATCTTTACAACGAGCACCACTTGACGTAATTGTCCATAGGCTATATGGAATCTTCCTTTTGATGCAAACCCATGGAAAGATACCTAACCCCATATAGATACTTCACACACACACATATATAATGGGTTAGTTCACAAAGCTACATATAAAATTGCTTACCATACAATTGGACCAATGATCCCACATGGTATATCATTTAACTTTGTGTGTTGATCAACTTGACTACACTCTTTGCACTTAGCCTTGATCAACCTTATATCTTTCCTTCTCTCTTCACAATGATAATTTCTTGAAGGTAAACACTCTACACATGACCATTCTTCTTACAAACCTAGAATAAAATCTTGGTCATCATAATAACTTCTAGAGTCTGACACATGAACTCCAATATTTTCTTATGAACAAGATCTATAAAGATATCTCAATGCAAACATTAGTCCATAAGGATTGTCATTAATTATCAAAACCACACGTGGGGGCACCATGCTCTTTCACACGCCCCTGATAGACTAGACCCGCATGTCATAGACATAGCGCCAGTCAATTTATTGCAGCGTTTAACGGCGCAGCAGTTCCCCTGCCGAGCGCAGAACGACGCGACGCATGAGCCACACCTTCCATGTGTAGACGTCGCGGCAGATCCCCAGGCGGCGGCTGAACACACGTCGTCGGCGTCAATGCATGTCAGGGGAACCGGTGCTCGGTGTTAATGGGCGCCACACAACCCAGCTCCTCCGCCGGCTTTAAAAGGCGCACGGCGCACCTCTCCTCTCCCCACACAGTCTACCGCCCCTTCTCCCTCTCCCAAGTCCTGCCACCAGCAGATCCACCACCCAGCATGCCTATCCGCAAGGTGAGCGGCCTGGTGAGCCACGAGGAGCCGACAGAGCAACTGGAGCAACACCGCCTCCTGCATGAGAAGTGGCAAATGACCGAGGTGTGGCGCTGCGAGATGCGGCGCGAGGAGGCCACCTCGTCCCGAGCGCCAACACCTCCGGCATATCCTCAGTCGTCCTATGTGCCTCCACCGAAAATGACAGTCGAGGAGGCGCAGAACCACACGTACAACATCCCGGTGCTAGACGGCCGTCATCTACCGGGCGGGTGGGTGACGAACATCGTCAAGATACCGGTGGCGCCGCGTCTCAGCAGGCAGGCGGTACACCATGCGGGAGTGGAGGGTCATGCCGTGGGCGCAACAGATCAACCCCTTCTACTCCATTTCTTCGTCGTACTGGGACGATGTGGTGGACGCAAAGTACTAGACGTGCCTCGACAGCTTCGTCCTCCCTGCCGGCATGTCGTTGTCTCCTCCGGAGTGATTCACGTCAGACGACGAGTAGCCTCCCGAAGCACCGGCACCTGCCCAGGAACCTGCCCCATCACCAGCACCGACACCAGAGAAGGAGAGGCACTGCTAGATCAAACTCCACGACACTCCGGCAAGGTCGGCAACCTAGAGGCATGCAAGTTACTCGAGAGGCATGCAGGTTCCTCAAGACCGCCGTCGTCGCCACCCCTGACGACTGGGACCAACGTGGGCGGCCAACTAGCAGCCTCCATGTTCCCCACGGCGGAGCTGGAAGCGCTGCTAGATATAGGATTTAGTTTAAGTTTAAATGTTGCTTGTGAAAATTCCTTTAATTTTATCTGTGTTTGCTGGATGTGTTGCAATTTGTGGAAAAATGATCAAAAATGAAAATGGGCCGGCCGTTTGTGGATGCCGGTGTGGACATCACCCCTGATTTGACCGGACAAGTGTCCGACACGTTCAAAGCGAACAGAATTTGGGGGTGTGCCGGACATATTTTTAAGGGTGCCGGTGGAGATGCTCACTCCTTATTGTTGTATCAATTTTGGCAGAGAAACAATGGCGGGAGCGCTGCCGGTAGTGGTGTTCTGGTATGAATGGGGGATCCATGTGATGGTGTTGCTGAGCTTCCTAGTGCAGGTCACGCTTCTCCTGTTGGCAGATATCCGTCGACGCAAAGACTGGGCCGTGGTAAAGGTCATCATTTGGTTAGGGTACACGGCGGCCGACACGACGGCGGTATACGCCCTGGGGCACATGTCCGTACTGGCCAGGTCGACTGAGCACCACCTCATGGCGCTGTGGGCGCCGTTGCTGCTGGTGCACCTTGGTGGCCAGGACAACATCACCGCCTATGCCATCGAAGATAACCGACTGTGGCTGCGTCACCTGCAGACCTTCGTGGTGCAGGTCCTCGGAGCTGCCTACGTACTGTACACGTCTTCTATCTTCTCCCTGCCATCTTGGCTCCGTTGGGCCACCATCGCCATGTCCGTGGTCGGGGTTCTCAAGTACGGGGAAAGAGTGTGGTCGCTATGGAGCGCCGACAAATATTCCAGTAGCAGCCTATCCGCCACGAGCTACAAGGATTTTCAGGGTGAGCAGAAGGAAGAAGATTCCTCCGTAGCAGCACCTATACGACAGGAAGAAGACCCTCCAGAAGACGACGTATGCATCATCGCTCACTCGCTGTTGCACATTCCCAAGCAGATGTTCAAGGGGCCGACACGCTACGTGAAAATCAACAGAAGTGCCAGGACTTATACAGCAGAGTACATGTACATGGTCGTCGAGATGCAGCTGTCGATGATGTACGACCTGCTGTACACCAAGGCCGCCGTGGTGCACACACTGTTTGGCATGTTCATCCATGTCATCTCGCTGCTTTTGACCGTCTTGGCACTACTCATGTTCCATGCAATGAGGCTGAGAGGCGAGGATGCTGTTTATAGAGAAGAGGATGCCATCGTCACCAATGTTTTACTCACCGGTGCAGCCGTCCTGGAGGCCATGTCAATTCTGAGGGCCGTGTTCTCCACGTGGACAGTCGCGCTGATGTCCAAATGGAAATGGCACAAGCTTGCGCGTATGTTTGCATCCGCTGAACGGCGCATCAACTTGACAGTTACGCAACTTTACCGAAGCAGAGCGTACTGGTCGGGCGACATGCGGCAGCACAACATCTTTAAAGTCTTGCATTACTCTGGCCACAGTACAAGCAGCAAAATGGCTACATGGATGGGGCGGGAGGACTGGTGGGACTCCATGTTTTACTCCGGGTCCAACCCTGTGCGGCAGGCTATCATCGACAAGGTGTTGGACCTAGTGTCTACAGCTGAAGATGGCGAGGTTGACCACATCAGCAGAGCACAGGGCCTGCATGCTGTAGGGAAAATTAAGAATGAGCAACTGAGCAGCTTGATCTCCGGATTCCAGCTGGAACTGGCTGATAGCATCCTTGTGTGGCACATCGCCACCACTGCCTACATCAACTGGTGCCTAGGGGATAAGCGAGCGCGAGGAGAATATTTTTATACCTACATCCATGGGACGATGAACCTCTCCAAGTACATGTTTTTCCTGCTTGCCGCACGTCCCTACATGCTGCCTTACCCCGTTACTCGCGACAGTTATGTCCAGCTGTGCCACGACGCTGTCGGCGGTGATGACAAAAGATACAGCCTGGAGCAAATGGTAAATGCCATATTGGCGCACAAGGATCCTTTGATGGAAGGATCTCCACTTGAAGAAATCGTCATTGGTGTGTCGTCTCCGGTCAACAATTCGCCGGACAGAAGATCAGAACAACGTTCCACCAATATAACATGGGACAAAGGGTATCGGCTTGCCAAAATGCTGATCCACTTGGCGCTGGACGGGAATGCTGATGACATCATGGCGATGATTTTCCAAGTGTGGGTGGAGATGCTGTGCTACACGGCCCACAAGTGCGACGAGAAATCTCATGCCCAAAACCTCACCAACGGTGGTGACATCATGACCTTCGTGGCCCTTCTCATGGTATACATGTCAAATGGTTTTATTAAAAACCCCAACAAGGCTAGTTCATCTGGAGGGGCCACAGACGACGTTACTCATTGACTGAACCAATGTGAGTGTCTTGGTTTATCTCAGAAATTATCCCTTGATCACGTACGTCTCCCCCACATTAATTTATACTGATGGTGTGCTCATGTGTCTATTGACAGGTACATGTCGCCAAATTCGAGTGCATGCTTCTACTAAAACAAGCATCTCCAAAGGTGTAGTTATGCAGTCCTCTCGAACGAAACATTGTTATGCACCGGATAGCTCGTTTTATGTTGTACCACCGGAATTCATTTCCATTGTATTTTGAATTTTGTGCAGCTGTTTCTGTTATCACTAAAACAATTTGTGTTGCATTTTCTATGGTGATTCTTATGATAATTGGGTAAAGAATATTACTGGAAAGGACAAAAATAACACTTTCATTGCACCGAGCTCCCAAATGGTTCTTATTATCTACTGAGTAGTGACAGTGCTACCAGAAAATTTCGGTACGGCTTTGCTATTTCAGTTTGTCTGACTGCAATTTTCTTTCCCTTTCGAGAAAACTTTCTTTTGGTCAGCATGATCTATGATTATACAATATGATACGAGCCGTCGACACGATGCAGGGTGGTCTAAGGCTTGTGTTCATACCATTTCAAGTTGCTTTGGGCCCAAACTATGTTAGGAAATCTCAGTAGCTTTTCAGCCATCACTCACCCAAAAAGCCTACTCCTACAATACTCATGGGTTACCTAGATTAAGCATTCGGTAAACATGATATTTTTCTATACCTAGACAAAACTTTGATTCAGTTATTCACAAAAATAACCCATGCTGGTTTTTGTGAACAAAAAGTGTGATGTACTCACTACTCACGTGGTTTAAACTTTAGACTTCATCGTGCTTATAGGCCTCTTGAGTTCCTAGTGCTCATGCCTATACGTCGCGTATCATTCATTGTTGCAGGAACAAAAACTTCTCTATATATGTTCGACAGATTTCATTTGCAACTAGCTAGCTTGCCTCAATCTCCGTGTTTTAGTTAGTTATTCTCCATCATGTTAGTACTCATCTATTATATTATTAAAACAACAAACAATTAGCGGTGGAGATTTATCAATCTGAGGTCATTAAATCCCAACGGCTGAGATTAATATACTAGGCACCTAAACACATGCACGTGCGACATAGAAAAGATAATTATGCACCGTGTACCATACAAACTCCAACAAACAAAATCTCTACCTAAAAACACACGTATCCTTTTCCTTCCTGTAAAAACACACCTATCTCTTGGCCCAACACGTGCATGTGCGACATAGAAAAAGAGGATTATGCACCGTGTACGTTACAAACTCCAAAAGTAAAAAACGCACGTATCTCTTGGCCGAATATAGGCCGTGATTGGTGCTGATTCGCTCCGATCAACACGGCAGCGATGAAGCTGGCGACTAGCATCCCTGATGAGCTCGAAGCGACAACATCGATCTGAGGCTCCAACGAAGCTGACTTGAGGAGACGACGGCGATCTCGCGCCAACAAAGTTGACGAACACACAAGGCGCCCTGAATCTACCTCAAGGTCTTCGACCATTCAGTTTTGATGAATTGGCGATGTCAATCTGAGGAGAAGCTACAACGTGTGAAGGCCACGAGGCAGGTTGTGGATTGTTGGCTTCCCCAATAGGCAAACACGGGTGGGGCGGTCAACGACAAGGATTTGGTGATCCACCGCAGTTTGAATGACTCCTGCAATCTCTCCGATGAGGCAGCAGACATAGCCCGGCGAAAATCAGGGCCCGAAACCGTCCATGGGAAGATCTAGGTCGTGATGAAGGAGACGACGTTGCCATTGTTAAACTCTACATGCCGCTAGATATGCGATTGCAACCTAATCTACCCTACCGCCTCTCTTAATTTCTGCAGGCCAGGATGACGATCAGATTGATCCATGTAGCCGGCGTTTATGGTCATATTCCATGCTCAAGATGGCAGCTCAGGTGTGCGAGCGCGGTCCAGGAATTGTAGCATGGTCGCCAAAGACGTCACCAGACTGACACTAAGCCCCTGTTTGTGCGGCTGATCCTCTGCAATTCCACATAGCTGCAGCTTGCTGGGTTTGGTCGTATAGCCGAAGCTGCGGTATTCAGTTTACTGATTCTCAATAAGTACTCCTACACTTCAATTTACTCTCAAAATAGTTGTATGAGGAGAAGCAGGAAACACCATTTAAAGCATATGGATTTAGAGTAGAACATATTGTCATTTGAAGGAATAGATCACCCCGACTGAAAACTAATATTTTCACTCTAGGTCGGTGAGGTCCTCGGCTGATTAAGATAACCAAGGGACGGTGTGCATCATCGATATATTTACAGAGGCGAGAGATCATGGGTGAATCGAAGGAGATGATGCAAAATCTCAATTCGTTTAGAGCAGGGGTGGTTCCGTCGAGTGAGCTGCAGGCAGCCAAGAAATTTTTGGCGGACAATGGTGGACATGATAAATTCGTCATGATTTCTTGCTTTCACGATTCAAGCCAAGCATACAGGAGATTCTGGCTTACATGGTTGCTATCGCCGATCTGGCTGCTGGTAGGTGGAACGCTACTCTGCTACATTTTTTATTTTTATATTAAAGTTTCAAAGCGTGAATGTGTATGCTGATTGCTGATTGATGCACTTTCCAGGAGGCTCGCTCAGCCACCATGACATGCTATATATCCCTCACTCCAGTCCTTCTCCACTTTCAATGTACAGGTACAGGAGCGGCATACAAACAATATAATTAATTGACAGTTGAGATGGAGTTTTTATCTTTTTTCTACGATTGAGTACAATCATGCATGGTGGTCAGTTGGATCTTTGATTTTCCTGTAAATAATTTTCTTATCTTTTTTCTACGATCCAGTACAATCATGGTGGTCAGTTGGATCTTCGATTTTTCTGCAAATATGATGGTGAATTGTTTTATCTGTGAATAAGCTTTAGTGGATTCATACTCCAGGTTTTTATGACGCCAAAGTCGAGAGAAAGGAAAGTATATAGGTACTGGTCTAGCATAAGTGAAATTTCCGTAAATATTCTATTTGATAGCAACATATCATTAGCTTTTCCCAAAGTATTATATTTGATAGCTAACGTCCATATCGGATCGTTAGTAGTCTGATGAAAAAAAATAACATGAAGATTTCTTATGTTCTGTGAAGATGAGTAGATGACATGCAAAAGCACCAAGTTCTTAACTGGAGCCTTTCTCTCCGGTGGTTGGTTCCGTGGCAGGTTCTTCTGTACGCTCGGATACCACATGCCCCACTCATCATTTCTCTCCGTTTTCAATCTACAGGAACCAATCTAATGGGGTCGAGGCAGAAGCACTTAGTCGCGTGGTTCTTGTTAGGGTAATAGTCTGCTTGTATTACCAGGGGGCCAAAGGCCACATATATATAGTACATGTACAGGTGAATATGCAGGAAGGCCCCTAACATATGGGCAAAATACAATATGCACAAATCTACTCTAACACCCCCCCTCAAACTCAGGGTGGATCCACAACACTGAGTTTGGAGAGTAAGAAGTCATGTTGCGCTCGAGTTTGTGCCTTTGTAAAGAAATCTGCCAGCTGCAAATCTGAAGGCACATAGTGAAGCGCAACAACCTGATCCTGCACCTGAGCACGTGTATAGAAAGCATCAACACCAATATGCTTGGTCAGCTCATGCTTGACCGGATCACGTGCAATACTGATAGCACCTGTACTGTCACACAAAAGAGGAGTGGGTGTCGTAACAGAGACCCCAAAATCTGCAAGCAACCACCGTAACCAGGTCACCTCAGCAATCAACGAAGCCATAGCCCGCAGCTCAGCCTCAACACTCGAACGGGAAACCGCACCTGTTTCTTCGTCTTCCAAGCAACAAGCGAACCACCAAGAAACACACAGTAAGCAGAAAGTGAACGACGATCCGTAGGATCACTCGCCCACGTGGCATCCGAGTAACACTGGAGCTGGAGAGAGCTGGAACTAGGGAAGAAAAGACGACGAGTAATCGTGCCACGAAGATAACGAAGGACACGGAGGAGATGACTATAGTGAACGGTGGTAGGAGCTGAGACAAACTGACTCAGAATATGGACGGGATAAGAGATATCAGGGCGAGTGACAGCGAGATAAACAAGACTCCCAACAAGATGGCGATAACGTGTGGGATCAGAAAGAGGCTCACCATCAGTGGATCGAAGCTTAACATTAAGCTCCATAGGAGTCTCAACGGTACGCTCATCACTAAGATCAGCCCGAGAAAGAAGATCCTGAATATACTTTTCCTGGGAGATAAAGAAGCCATCGGCTGTAGAAGAAACCTCAATCCCAAGAAAGTAGCGAAGAGGACCAAGATCAGACATGAGAAACTGCTCACGTAGACGTGCCTTAACAAAGGCAATGTGCTCAGGGTTATCACCAGTGATGATCATGTCATCAACATAGAGAAGCAACAAGGTCCGACACCGAGAAGAGGTGTAGACAAACAGTGCTGGATCATGAGCACTGGGAGAGAAGCCAGCGGCAATAACCACAGAGGAGAAACGCTCAAACCAGGCACGAGGGGCCTGTTTGAGACCATATAAGGATCGTCGAAGACGACAAACCATCCCATCGGGAACAGAATACCCAGGAGGAGGCTGCATGTAAACCTCCTCACTCAACTCGCCATTAAGAAAAGCATTCTGAACATCAAGCTGGGATACAGACCAGCGTCGAACAGAAGCAACAGCAAGAAGAGTACGAACAGTGGTCATATGAGCGACAGGAGCAAAAGTCTCGTCATAGTCTCGGCCGTGCTCCTGCTGAAAGCCACGAGCCACAAGACGCGCTTTATAGCGCTCGAGAGATCCATCAGAGCGGGTCTTAATTTTATAGACCCACTTACACGTGATAGGACGAACACCTGAAGGGGGAGAAACAAGATCCCAGGTGCCAGTGCGCTCAAGCGCAGCAATCTCCTCAGCCATGGCCAGCTGCCACTCAGGATGACGCTCAGCATCCCGATAAGAAGTCGGCTCGGAGACAACAGAAAGACCATACTTACTAGGAGTATAACGGTCTGGAGGACGACGCTGACGAACAGGCCGTGAATGGGAAGGCTCATCAGCAGAAGATGACTCATCAGAAGAAGAGGAAGAAGGAATAGGAGAAGGAGGAGCCGAGGCAGGAGAACGAGGAGTACTAGGGGTACTAGACGGAGGAGAGGATGGCTCCGAAGATGGAGGAGGCGCACCAGGTGTAGAAGATGGAGAACTAGGAGATGGGGAAGAGACAGCAGGAGGTGAATCCGGAAAAAGGAGAAAAGAAATATCATCCACCGGATAAGTGCCAGAGGTATGGCGAGGATAGAAGGAGCGCGTCTCATCAAACGTGACATCACGAGAGATGCGCATCCGACGAGCAACAGGGTCCCAACAGCGGTAGCCCTTATGCTCATCACTGTACCCAAGGAAAACACACTCAGCAGACTGAGCGGTCAGTTTGGTGCGTTCGCGGGGAGGAAGAAGAACATAGCAAGCGCAACCAAACAAACGAAGAGCCGAGTAATCTGGAGAGGTACCAGAAAGACGCTCGAGAGGAATGCCACCTTGAAGGGCAGCAGAGGGCTGAATGTTAATGAGGTAAGTCGATGTAGCGACAGCCTCAGCCCAGAAATGTGGCGGAAGAGAGGAAGCAATCATCATAGCACGGGCAGTCTCAAGAATATGACGATGCTTACGTTCGGCGACACCATTTTGAGCATGGGCACCGGGACACGAAAACTGAGCAAGGGTACCCTCCTCAGCAAGAACACCACGCAGTGCTGAGAGATATACTCACCTGCAGAATCAGCACGAAAGACACGAATAGGCGTGGAATACTGAGTACGAACCATGGCAACAAAGCGCTTATAAATGGAGAGAACCTCACTGCGAGAGCGCATAAAAAATAACCAGGTGTACCGAGAAAAATCATCAATGAACAAAATATAGTATCGATGACCCCCCTTTGACTGAAGGGGAGCCGGACCCCAAACATCTGAATGAACTAAATCAAAAGGTCGCTGAGATACAGACGCACTAGTAGGATAGGGAAGCTGAATCTGTTTACCTAACCTACAACCCTGACATGAATGTAAAGACACATCTCCTGAAACAGACCCTAGAAGACCTCGACGAACTAATGACGATAAACGGGAGCCACAAAGGTGACCCAGCCGATGATGCCACTGCTGGAAAGAGCCAGTGACAGAAGCAGCAACCGCAGGAGAACTGGCAGATGAAGTAGCAGCGGAAGGAACACGAAGCCAGTCTAACTCCCAGAGCCCCGGAGACTGAAGACTACGAGGGCCAGCTCCAACCAGGGCCTGAGTCCGACGGTCCTGAACAGCACAAGAATCAGCGTCAAGAATGACGCGACAACCAGAATCAGTAAGCTGACTAGCAGAAAACAAGTTCATCTTAAGGCTAGGGACATGAGAAACATCAGGAACAGAGAAAGATGAAGTAGAGAGGGTGCCTCGACTAGAAACAGGAAGAGAGGTACCATCAGCCGTGATGACACGAACAGGAGAAATAAGAGAGCGAAGAGCAGAAAGAATAGAAGACGCAGAAGTCATATGAAAAGAAGCTCCAGAATCCAGATACCACGGGGATGACATACCTGACTGTGTAGAAGGTGGTGGTCGCGTGTTGCCAGAAGAACCAGACACAGAACCAGCAGAACCCGGCAAGGAAGAGCCGAAGCAGCGAGCAGACCACGAAGACCACGGATAATGTCCTGATCAGACAGTGCAGCAGCAGAAGAACCTGAAGATCCTGAAGAACCAGTCCTCCGACGAGCAAGATACTGCTGACGTAAGCTGGGATCCCTCTGCCAGCAGCCAGAAATATCATGGCCAGGCTTGCCACAGTAGGTGCAAGGACCACGAGAACCACGAGACTGCGGGGGCTGACTCTGACCCTGGACCTGAGGAGTAGGTAGTATCGGCGGTACTGAAGACCGCGACGGAGGCTGTGGCGGAGCAGGACCACGAGCAGACGGCACAGGAGGACCACGAGCAGCAAGAACAGAGGGAACCTCCAGAAGACCAGCACCACGAAGACGAGTCTCCTCAGCACGAAGCTCAGACAGGACCTCAGAGAGCGGAACACGACCACGGGCATGTAGCTGTGCACGGCGTGGCTCAAACTCCTTGCGGAGCCGCGACAAGAACTCAAAGACGCGCTGAAACTCCAGGTCGGCGCGACAATCAAGCAGCAGGGACAGGTGGCACACACAGGCGTACGAAGAGAATCAAGCTGACGCCAAATAGCAGCACTCTGAGTGTAGAACTCATCAATAGTCAAATCGCCCTGCTGAAGGGCATGCTCCTGGCGGACCACAGACAGGTAAAGAGCATCCCCAGACGGCTGATAACGCTGACGAAGAAAGGCCCACTGAGCAGCAGCAGTGGGAAGAGCCATAAACTCAGCAGCATACTGAGGCAGGACACTGGAAGTCAGAACAGCAGCAGCACGAGCATCCTCATCTATCCACTGAGAGTAGGCAGTCAGATCCTGCCGGTATGTCGCAACAGCAGCAGAATGGTCCTGGACCTGCCGGTCATAAGCAGTCAGAGCAAGAGCATCAGCACGAGTGGCGGAATCCTTGTCCTCCTGAGAAGCATCAGAGGCAAGGGCAGTAGGCGTCGGTGCAACAGGCACCGAAGGAGCAACGGGGGGGGCGGACAGGGGACCTCGCCAGAAAGCACACCCCACAGACGAAGACCGCGCATGTGGACGCGCATGAAGTTAGCGAAATCAGGGTAATTCGCTCCATCAAAGATAATCGGGCAGCGAGGAATCGCAACATAGCCCGACGAGGTAGACATCTCTCTCTTTTCTTTTTTTTTTTTTTTCTAGAAAGTCAACTCACAGAGCACCACGATGGGATCAAGCACCGGGGCAGCAGTACGTGCACGCAGGGGCTGACGGGAGCAGCACCGGGGCACCACGAAGGGATCAGATCGGGCCGGACCTGAGGGCAGCAGTACGTGCACGCAGGGGCTGAGAAGAGGAGCAGCCGGCGGCAGCAGTACGTGGCTCTGATACACGTGCACGGATCGATCAGCAGGGGCTGAGAAGAGGAGCAGCCGGCGGTAGCAGTACGTGCACGGATCGGGAGAAAGGAGTAGTACGTGCACGGATACAGGAGCGGAGGACGACGGGCGACGAAGGCAGGAAACGGCGGCGGCGGCCGGGGCGCGGCGGCGGGGAGCCGGGGCGCGACGGCGGCGGCGGCACGGACGTGGAAAAAAAAAAAAGAGCCTAACCTAGCTCTGATACCATGTTAGGGTAATAGTCTGCTTGTATTACCAGGGGGCCAAAGGCCACATATATATAGTACATGTACAGGTGAATATGCAGGAAGGCCCCTAACATATGGGCAAAACACAATATACACAAATCTACTCTAACAGTTCTCATCGTCCATGGTCTAGGGCAGTTCACGACTACTTACGAGAGGTGGCCTACCCGAGCTGCCCTCACGCTCCTCTGCAATCTTTAGGTTTGTCCACCCACGATCCAACCTGTGCAGTTTTCTGGCGTTAAATGAGAAGTTGAGAACCCGTAGTCATCTGATGGTTTGGTAATTACATATGTAGGATGCTAAGTTGAAAAGCGATTTAGTTCCACTTTTGATTTTCAGATTCACCTTCACATGTGTTGGTGTAGACTTTGATTATATGAAGAGATAAATCACGACATAGCATGTAGATTATTGATTTGGTATCCAGCTTCACTTGCCCAGTTGCTTGGCTCTTCTGATTTGAGAAGATGAGGCGATAAATCATGACATACTTTTTCCATGTGTTGTTTAAGTATTTGCAAATATTTGTGATGTTCAGGGATGGGGCATTGCAGGATGAGTTGGAGACAATAAATGGTTTAGCTAATGAACTTCAAAACTGTAGTACTAAGGTTGATGCATGCATGTCCGGTTCAAATATTCGCAAATATTTGGGATGTTCGAGGCAGACGTTTCACAAGAGGAATTAGCGAGATTAAAATTCTGACCTAGAGAAGCTCAGGACCTCAAGAATTTTTTATACAGCCATGGTCTATGTTTTATTAACATTTTTTCATATTGTCAAATTAGAGCCTTCATTGTTTTTCAGGTTTAAAGGAAGATGGGAGTGCAATGGCTATTAGATAGTTGGAGTAAGTTGGAAATTCGATAAGATATTTATGTACAAGTTTGAATTTGAATCCTTAATGGGGTGCATCCTACTGATATGACCTAATGCCATAGTTTCCCTTGATTTACAACTGCAGGTTACTTTTCGTCTGCTGTCATTATTCCTTTGATTTACAACTGCAGGTTCCTTCCGCATGGATTAGACTTCATCTATGGCTTACATTGCTAGCATGGCAGAAAGTACTATAAGGTCATCATCAGTACTAGAAAAAGTTTCGAAGATGTAATTTTGGGTCAGTAAGCTATCGAGCATACGAGACCAAAAATAGTTGGTATGAATTTATATAGCATGCCTATAAGTATGATGTACCCTTCTATATTAGCACACATCAAAACATGGACTTGGCCAACAAACAAGACAATATCATGTGCCACTGGATTTCTATTCCTCTTTTTAAACTGTCGATTTTCTGTGTCCGCTCTTGCATAATTAACTAATCTATATGTCAGTCCAAATTAAACATCAGATTGCATTTGAAAAAGGAGTACCTATGTATTTGGTAACTTATTTAAATAAATAGAAAATTAACAATGATCAAGTTCACTATATTTTCATATGAAGCATTAAACAATGTCTAAATGCGTGCGCGTAGCAAGAACGCCGAGCAACCTACGAAGTACGAACTGCACACGAACAATGTCTAAATTAGCAATGAGAGGCGCAAACTGACAGAGGGAGGAGAAGGGGTGGATACGACGCGTACCGGAGATGCGGTTTTTGGTCCTGGAGGTGGCGGCTAGCATGGCGCAAGCCGGCGGCGGCGGCATCGTGCCTGCCGGGGGTGGCCAGGAGGCAGAGCCGGCCGGGAGCGCGCGCAGGAGGCAGCCTCTCGCGCTAGATCGAGCCCCGGAAGCGGACGGCAGCAAAACGTGCTCTGAGACGTGTCGGCGGCGGGAGCGCGTGCCGAGGTATATTGATTTGTTTTCATTTCTTTTTTAGTGGACCAAACGGTCAAATGGGGAAAAAAAACAAGCTGGGACCATTTCCCCCACTCCACTCCGCCGGCAAAGTGGCGGCGCGCCGAGCCCGACCACTCCACTCCGCCTCCACCTTCTTCCTCGCCGCAAGCTCCTCCGATGGCCAAAACCCAGAGACCCGAAGCTCGCACCGACGCCGATCCGGACATTCCCCAACAGGAGGCGCCATCCAGAGACCTGGAATCGACCGATGCGGCGCAGCGCCTCCGGCGGGTCCGCGCGAACCTCCGCCTCCCCGACCGTCCCTTCGCGGCCCCGTCCCGCGCCTACGACGACGGCCTCCGCGCCCTCCGCCTCCCCCCCTTCGTCCGCCTTAACCTCTCCGTCTCCGGCGCCCCGCGACCCGAGCTGGTCGCCGAGCTCATCGCCAACCACAAATCTACACCTGGCTGCAATGGTGGGTGGAGCTCCGTCTGCGGCAAAGAAGTCGAGGTCTCCCTCGATGAATTTGCCACTGCGCTCTACCTGCCGGGAAGACCTACATTCTGTCCCCCGGCCGGCGTTGACCCTGCCGCCGTGGCCTCCGCGGCCCAGGAGTTCGGAGAGGTTTACTTCCTGCCGAGTAAACGTTGCGGCCTGGTGGATGCGGCGTTGGGGGCTGTGAAGGATGGTAGGGTGCATGATATTGACTGGACGGTGCTAATCTGGGAGCAAGTGATGGCGGAGATGGAACAGCTCGTTGAGAAGAACAGCACCGACACGGTGAGCTACTACGGTTTGTATCTGCAATGGCTCATCTGGTTCCAGAGGCCGGAACTCTTCCGGCTGCCACCGGAGACAGCGGGGTTGTGCCCAAAGAAGAAACGAGCAGTAAATGAGAACGAAAGGCGTTGCTCCGAGTCCGACATGCCGAGGGCTGAAGCGATGTGCGAGCAGGTCGATACGACATCCAAGAAGATTCATTCGGCATTTGAAATGTTTGACGCGGCATCTAAGAAGATCGATCTCATATCAAAGAAGTTTGACATTGAGAAGATTGAATCGAGGTCCAATCACATTGACATGACATCCAAGAAGATTGATTCGGCATCCAAGAAGATCGATGCCACATCCAAGAAGATCGATTCAGCATTCGAAAAGTTGGCCACCGTATCAAAGAAGATTAATGCCACATCGAAGAAGTTTGACTTGGCATCCAAGATTATGGGTGCCACAACGAAGAAGTTCGACTCAACATTTAAGATGATCAATGCAACATATAAGGTGATCAAAACCACATCCAAGCAGCTTGACGCGAGGGCAAAACAGCTTGGCGAGAAAGATGACGACATGCAAGCAATGGAGTCGCTCAACCAGGCATTGCTTACAAAGGAAAGAAAAAGCAATGACGAGTTGCAAGGTGCTCGAAAGATGCTCATAGAGGTAACTGAGGAACCAATGCCGCCTTTGCGGATGCCTGCATTTGATACTTCCACAGTATATCTTAATATTTTTATACTCCTTCTTGTCTAGGAAATTCTCTTGGAGGACGATGAGAAGCTCCGCGAGTTAAAAGAAGAGCATGGCGAAGAAATCTACGCCTTGGTAACCAAGGCGCTGCTCGAGATCAACGAGTACAACCCCAGCGGACGCTACGCCGTGCCAGAGTTGTGGAACTCTAAGGCAGGACGGAAAGCGACGTTGGAGGAGGCAGTTGAGTTCGTCCTGAAACATTGGCAATCACGCAAAAGGAAGCGCTGATCTGCAGGTTGGGGTGCTTCCTGCTTGTGCTAATTTAATAGTAGTAGTAGACTAGTGGTAGTGTCAGTGGATTAGTTAAGACGTTTGTAGTCGTTTGCTGCCTCTTACAGTCTTACTGATCATGGAACTAGATTAATTAGGCGTGATCGCCTTTAGGTCGCTAGCAAGAGTTTAGCTAGATGCTCCTGTTGTATAGCCTTGGCATGGGATGCTGGTACTAATCCAAGAAATGTATTTAGATTGCCTCTATCTTGTTTGTTACTATAAATCATTAATATGTATGTGATGGTTGCCCTGAGAGGGTGAGAGGAGAGAATCAGCTGAGCTCAAGCTTGACACTGGCGAGTGGCGCCACCTGCTCTGCTCTGCTCCAACAATTATTTACACCCTGCACTGCACAACACATGTGCATTTCACTCACGCCGAGCTACCCTGGAAGAGGAGACCTCTGTGACCGACCGAGTACCAGCCATGGCGTCCTGTCGCTGGATGGCCAACTGGCCGTCTCACGCTGCTGCTCTCCACGGTCACGCCACCGTGTCCGTGGCATGGTGACGATCTACGTCTGGGCCGCCGCGCATCAGGGCGTGCCCTGGTGCCGGCAGCGTCGAGGCTGCCAAGGGACGGGCCACCATGGGACGACGACTAAGACGATGACAACGACAATGGCATAGAAGAACAGATGTAGGCCAACAGCTAGCTAGATCACTAGACATCTACTTCCAAGTTTCTGATTTTTTTCAGCGGCAACAGAGAAGATTGGATTTTTTCTGAATTTTTCAGCTACCTGTTGGTATATGCGACACTGAAAAAGTTTCAGACAAAAAATATCTGAACTTTTCAGCGCCAACAACAAAGCAGAGACAAATCTTTCTTTCTGAATTTTTCAGCACCTGTTGATATATATGTGACGATGAACAAGTTTCTTCCGAAACATAAATCTGAAAGTAGGCTGATACTAGTTTCGGTAATCAATAATCTGAAACGATCGACAAACATACTACTGAATTAATATATTAGCAAAAAGCATGACGCAAACTAGCACGAACGTCTATTCAGTGAACAACTAATAGTTGGTTCAACATGTGACAGTTTCATCCTATACTGCTGCTACACACTAACATGTGACAGTACACATTCGGAAATACGTCTTTTGCGAGCCTCTGCTTCCGGCTCTCACTGCACAGATCTGCCGAGCTCTTCCCTGAATTCCCAGAGCTGCTTCACCAAGGCGTCGTTCTTGGCCATTTTGCTCGTCTTCTCCTCGTTGCGGTGGTCAAAGTATTTGCCAGTCACTTCCTTCAGCTGGGGGTTGAGCCCTACATAGAAAGGGGTTGCTGCTCCCTTAACAAAGAAGAAGTTTAACTCAGAAAAAAGTACAAAATGGCAAAGATTTTTCATTATTTTTCTTTTTGCGAATAAAGATTCTTCATTACTTACATCCTATGACAAGAACAGGATGATGGACCATAGAATGTAGGTGATAACTCGAATTGCCTCTGCA
Organism: Poa pratensis; assembly: GCA_947311845.1. Lineage (NCBI taxonomy): Eukaryota > Viridiplantae > Streptophyta > Magnoliopsida > Poales > Poaceae > Poa > Poa pratensis. The sequence goes on from CAMZMU010000113.1 coordinate 22,575,463, forward strand.
AGTGAAAACAAACACGTTTCGTGAATTTTCCGATCCCAAGCGTGTTAGGTTGTGATCCATGTTCGATTCATGATGTTTTCTTTATCCCTTTATATTTCATGTTTTAGATCCGTTTTTTGTAGATGCAAACTCAGATACTTTTTCACCCAAGATTCTTGTGCTGGAAACTTTTCATGAAACAGTTTGTGTTCAGTTTATGCCCAAGTTGCTCATGTTTTTCATGCTGTTCTCGTTCGGTGCATGATCTGAATTGAATGGTTGATCCGTGTCTTCATGGAAGTTATTGTAGCTTATGCATGATTTATGGTCGTTGTCGAGGGTTGTTTGTTGAGGCCCGAACCTGTCTAAATATGTCTCCTTAGATATGGCATCGAACTTGTTGGATAACACATCAAACTCCTTGGACCTCTTCTGTTTGTCAAACTTCTTCGATATGAGATCGATCTCCTTAGATGCGGCGCCCAACTTTTCAAATGCCGAATGAATCTTCTTGGCATCGATCTGCTCGGACCACGCTTCAGCCCTCGGCATGTCAGACTCGGAGCAACCCTTTTGGTTCTCATTTACTGCTGCTCGATTTCTTCCTCGTTCCTTCTGTGGGTGCAACCCAGTTGGCGCATCCGGCACGGATGGCTTCGGGAAGAGTTCCGGCCTCTGGACCCAGATGAGCCTCTGCAGATACAAACCGTAGTAGCTCACCGTTTCAGTGCTGTTCTTGTCAAGAAGGTGTTCCATCTCCGCCATCACTTGGACCCAGATTAGCATCTTCCAGTCAATATCGTGTGCGCTACCATCCTTCACAGCCCCCACCAGGACGTAGTGTTTCCTCACCGGGAGGTAAACCTCTCCGAACTCTTGGGAGGCTAAGGCCACGACGGCAGAATCCACGCCGGCCGGAGGACAGTAAGTAGGTCTTCCCGGCAGGCAGAGCGCCTTGGCGAATGCATCGATCGAGACCTCGATTTCTTTGCCACGGACGGAGCTCCATCCTCCATTGCAGCCAGGTGTACGTTTGAAGTTGGCGATGAGCTCGACGACTAGGTCGGGTCGTGGGGCGCCGGAGACGGAGAGGTCGTGGCGGACGAAGGGGAGGAGGCGGAGGGTGTGGAGGCCGGCATCGTGGGCGGCGGAAGGGGCCGCGAAGGGCCGGTCAGGGAGGCGGAGGTTTGCGCGGACCCGCTGGAGGCGCTGCGCCGCCTCTGCCAGTTCCGGGGCTCTGGATGGCGCCACCTGTTGGGGAGTATCCGGATCAGCGTCGGTGGGAGCGTCGGGTCTCTGGGTTTTGGCCATCAGCGGCGAGGAAGGAGGTGGAGGCAGAGTGGAGTGGTCGGGCTCGGCGCGCCGCCACTTTGCCGTCGGAGTGGAGAGGGGACTAATGGATACTGGTGCCAAGGCCCGTTTCTTTTTCCATTTGGCCGTTTGGCCCATCGAGTCCACTAAAAAGGAATGAAAACAAAGAGTAAAATCCATCACCGTATTTGAGCTTGTTACTCGCCGTCGTCACCTTACACAGTTATACGCGAGTTACGGTCACCGAATACGCGCGGCTGTGATGTACATGGTCACCGCCAAGCCCGTAGGGCAGTATCTGGTGGCCTGTCGGAGAGTGGAGCCCATTGTCAGCCACTTGCAGAGCGGTCGAGGTGGTCGTTTTATGAAAAGAACCATCCATCTATGCGCGACACAGTTCAGCCCTTCCGCCACTGAACTAAAGTAAGGAGCTCATCTTCTTCTCTCGATCGTTCGGAGGTGGCAGAGGGAGAGGGCGAGGGAACGACGCTGCGGCGGAGGCGATGAGCTGGTGGAGAGAGTGTTGTTGTCGGAGAGCTTTTCACGAGCAACGCATCGACCTGACGATGACCCTCCACCCGTCTACAGTTAGTCCCCGAGCCACCATGAATCTCCGGTGAAAAAGAATCTTTTTGACGTTTGGGTCAAAGCGGTGCGTGTACTCCACAAGAAAATGGGGCTCGACGTTGGAGAAATGCCCCTGGTGCAGGCTACGAAAGAATTCACGACCCCCTGCAAGACTCCGCTCACTGGTTCGGCAATCGCCGGGTTGAGTACCCTCTTCAGGCTGAACTTGCCGTCCATGACGACAATGGATGAAGCCTTGATTGGCCTTGCTGGCCTGTGGAGAAGCGATTTCCCGCCACCGGCGGCGCTGGACATCTCCGCCTGATCGGCTTCCTGGTTCCCAGACCCCCCCCCCCCCCAACCACACACACACATAGTCGCTTTTTGAAGTAATGACGATATATCTTTCTGAGAGATTGGACGGAGTAGCATGATTTTTTGCGAAATACAGTACAACGCAGGTGCTCATATACACGCGCACACACTCACCCCTATGAACGCATGCACGCACACCCTACCCCTATGAGCACCTTCGAGAGACCGAGTCGGCGGGTCAAGTCTTGAGATTGACGAAGTCACCACGGGCGCCTCGTTGTCGACGGGAACGTCGCCTCCCACTGAATAATATTCCGCCTTAAATGAGAAACAACAGCGTCAAATCTGGGGTTTGAACTTTGGTGGACAGGGAGTACAACCACCCTCCTAACCATCTTGACACAGGCCAGATTGGACGGAGTTGCATGATTTGGATCCTCGCGGTGCTACTTTTCTATCGTTTAGTAGGCCCTGACATGTACGTCTTTTTTCTTTTTAGTCTCGGCCGTATCATATTTACTTCTCTTATATCAATATAAAAGACAAGGCTTCTGCCTAGTTTCAAAAAAAAAAAATCCTATGGGTCCTGGTATTTTTCTGGCGGTTTATTTATTCGGAGGAGTCGCGCTCGATATATTACGATGGTAGAGCACATGGGAGATTGATGTGTTATCCAAGGAGATGGATGCCATATCTAAGAGGACTGATTTGAAATTCAGAAATGTTCACACCACATCCACATCGATGAAGTTCGACTCGGCATCTAAGATGGTAAAGGCGGAAGATAAGATAACCGAAACCACATCCAAGCAGCTTGACACGGGAACAAAACAGCTTGGTGAGAAAGACGACGACGTACAATCAATGGCGTCGTTCGTCCAGGCATTGCTTACAAAGGAAAGAGCAAGCAATGACGAGTTGCAAGGTGCTCGGAAGATGCTCATAGAGGTAACTGAGGAACCAATGCCGCCTTTGTGGACCCATGTATTTCATGCTTCCACAACATATCGAAAAAAATTATTTCTTAATCTTACTTGTGATCTTCTATTGCATTTTGGCAGGCCTTGCAGAAATACACAAATGGCCGGTCACGTATATTTGTCAAAAGGATGGGCGAGCTTGACCCTAGAGCTTTTGCCAATGCTTGCAGAACAAATGTATCACGTGAGGATGCACAGTTGGACTCTGCTGTTCTTTGTTCAAAATGGCAAGGAGAAATTGCAAACTCAAAGTGGCATCCTTTTAGGATAGTCACTGTGAATGGTAAACCGATGGTACGTGGAATGTAGAAGCTCTTTATTATTGTTCCTAGTTTCATGCTCTGCTAGCTGATAACCTTAAGTCATTAATTTCTCGAAAATTACTAGCATGATCTAATACAAAACATCGAGCAGTTATGTACATGAGATATGAGAATTCCATTTTTTTCCAAACACTTTCTTTCTTTACATTAACTCTCAATTTTTTTCCATGATTTAACCTGAAAATGCATACCTTTTTCCCTCTTGTCTAGGAAATTCTTTTGGAGGACGATGAGAAGCTCCGCAAGTTAAAAGAAGAGCATGGCGAAGAAATATACGCTTTGGTAACCAAGGCCCTGCTCGAGATCAATGAGTATAACCCCAGCGGACGCTACGCCGTGCCGGAGCTGTGGATCTCTAAGGAAGGGCGGAAAGCAACGCTGGAGGAGGCCATCCAGTTCGTCCCGAAACAGTGGCAATTACACAAGAGGAAGCGCTGATCTGCAGTCTGGGGGTGTGTCATGCTTTTGCGAACTTGACTTGATGTAATCGTAGTGCCAGTGGGTTAGTTAAGAGGTCTAATGGTTCACTGATCTTAATGAGCATGGAACTAGATCAATGAACCGTGATCGCCTTTTGTTTTCTAGCTAGCCAGAGTTTAGCTAGATGTTCCTGTTGTATTGCCTTGGCATGGGATGCTGGTACTAATCTAAGAAATGTATTTAGCTTACCTCTCTAGTCTTTGTAGCTATGTCGTTAATATGTATGTTATGCTTGCCCTGAGAGGAGAGGAGCAGCTGAGCTGGAGCGGAGTAGCTCAAGCTTGACAATGGCCAGTGGCGCCACCTGCTCTGCTTCAACAATTATTTACACCCTGCAGTGCACAGCATATATGCATCTCACTCATGCGGAGCTCTCCAGGAAGAGCAGACCTCCGTGACTGACCGTGTATATGCCATGGCGTCCACCTTACCCTCGCTGGATGGCGTCCTCGCCATTCTGGTCATAACAGCAAGCTATATCACTCGGCTTGTATTTCCCAGTTTCTGGATGTTTTCAGCTACCAGTTGGAATTTTTCAGCGCCAACAACAAAGCAGAGACAAATCTTTCTTTCTGAAATATCCAACACCTGTTGATATATATAGGTGACACTGAAAATGTTTCATCCAAAACATAAATCTGAAAGTAGGTTGACACTAGTTCCAGGAATCAACAATCTGAAATGATAGACAAACATATTACTGAATTAATATTAACAAGAGCACAAGCTGATCTTACCCACGACCCAAACTAGCAAGGAAGTTTATTCGTCAACATCTAATATTTGGTTCAACATGTGACAGGTTCATCCTACTACTGCTGCTGCTACATGCTAATCAAACCATTCATTTGTACCATAAGCTTGGCAGTACTCGAAAATACGTCTTTCGCGAGCCTGCTTCCGGCTCTCATTGCACAACTCTTTTGCTTGTATCCTCTTGATGCGCTTTTGATTTAATAAATTTGATTTATCGAAAAAATAAAATGAAACATTGTGGACCAACTTAGACAAGCCCAAGTAGCAGGAGCAGGGAATAAGAGCACAAAGATCCCTGGAAGAAAGAAGTTCTAACAGAGAGTTTATACAAATCCAGTGGGAAGGCCTCATCATATGGTCTATCAAAGTTAACTCCACAGGATTCTAGGATGCCTATGATTGAGCCTAACTGCAAGTAAGAATGCAGGGACTCAGGTAGCAAGAAAAAACACACATTTAATTGACTGTTACCATGTAGAAAGACTTCCCCAGAACTCAACTAAACCACATGATTCCCGGCAGAGAAACAAAATTGCTCAGAAGAAAGGATGAGACAGGGGCTAAGCCCATGTGTGATCAGGGCAAGAAAGTGAGCGGTAGCTAGCCAGTTTGTGAAATGGTGAGCTTGATTCTCTGATACTTTCTCTAAGTTCAGACCCATTTCTTTGATCTTGTGCTTAAACCCGACGACCCATGATGAGAGCTGGTATGTTTCTCTAGAACCTCATATGTGAGCAGACAGCCAGACACTGACTGGCCCCAGTTGACACCCTGGGCTGGTGATGTCCAGACGAGAAAACTTGGAAATTTCGGTGAAGGATTTTGACTGAAGATAGTCCTTTTCATCCATGTAGCATCAACATCGCCAGCTGGTTTGGGAACTGGTTAAGAATGTAGCAGAGCAGGGGATTCTGGCTAAAAGGAACGTTTAGTTGCTTTACAGTAAAGCTTCGGCTGTTTTGACATTTGGCACAATATTCCAAGTGAAGATTGTGAAATTAAGAGTCAGCACAAGGACGGCAAGAACTGAAGATTCTCTACTTCCTCCTTGAGAATGACAGTCATGGATTATGAAGCAATGCGATTTGACCTAACATCACACAAGAGAATCAACTCCACAAATCCTTTTCAGTTTTCACAGCGACTCCAGGATCGAAGAAGCCAAGAAATACAAATTTATGCCTCGATTAGTTACCACATCTCATACACCAAATCCGCTGATAACTTTTTTCTTTATTCTATACACTCGATCGGTAGGGTATTATATTTCAATCCTCAATCTTGAAACACCAACAAATCCATCGATCAGGTTAACCCTTTTGGTTAACTCTGTGTCAATTGACCCCGGCAATTAGTATTACAGACACCCATGAAATTAAAGCCTCCGTGCGCAGTGGAATTTGATCAGTTGCTATGGTGACGAGATCAATGCGCGCGCTCATGTCCAGAGCGGCTCGTCGGCCCAGACGACCGGTGCGGCCTGCATGATTCCGCCGACGCCTGCGCCGTCGACGACATACAGCGTGTCCACGGGTGCCGCATCACGCTGGCCTGCAGCGAGCTGGGAGCCTCCGCTGCCGGTGACGACGCCGCAGTAGGCGTCGTGTGGCGCGGCGAGCTGTCCCCCAGTGGTGGCCATCTCCACGGTACAGAGGAGCGCGACGAGCTCCGCTTGGTGGGCGCGCGCTGCGGCGAGCTCGGCCTGCGCACGCGCCAGCTGCGCCTTGAGCCCGTCCACCTGCCTCTGGAGCTGGCAGATGGCGCCGGCGCTGCCGTAGACCGGGTCACGCGCCCGCGCCGCCGCCTCGTACACCATGCTGCTCACCGCGTCCGCGCGCTGCTCCTCCGGCAGCTCCTGCAGGAGCTTGATGATGTTGCTGGCGCCGAAGACGCGGTGCGCTGTGGCGAACTTGTGCGGGTCGGTGGGCGGGAAGTAGGGCGCAAGGACGCACCGGTCCACGCACCGGCGCCGGAGGATCTTGCACGCCGCGCACGGGCTCAGCACCACCGTTGCAGTTGCCAGTGGCGGCGACGTCGGGGTCGGCGAGGAGTGCAACGGCGCCGTGTCGTCCGATGACTCCATGTGTATGTGTTCGGTTCGCGCGCGCTCGGTTCACTTGGGAGAGCTTAGCTGCCACACTAGGTGCAAAGTTCTGCCGCCATTGGTGTGGTGTATATATAGGGTGTGGGCTAGATAGGAGTAGAAGCTGACTAGTGGACCAATAGGAGATTTGACCGACATACATATTTGCTACTCCCTCCGTTTTTTAATATAAGATGTTTTACCATTTGTCCACATGCACATTTATATAAATGCATGTAGACATATTTTAGTGTGCATGTTCACTAATTATAGTATGTATGTAAACAACATGTAGAACACTAAAACATCTTATATTAAAAAACAGAGAGTATTTCTCACTAGATTTTTCTTTGATAAATATTTGCTAGTATTTCTTAGTAGATTATGTTGAGCACGGATCTTCCACCTCAGTACCTTACTATGCGTATGTCTACCCTCATTTGTTCGTTTGGGGCTCTCACAAATACGGCGCACACATTTTACCATTGTATATTTAATTGTAACAAAATTTTGAATTTTTTATTTATGTATGGTTTTATTTGGAATTTGAGAGGGATTGGCGACCTGATACTCGTAGAAGTGTCAAAGAAGTAGTTGTTGATTATAATGTAACTTTTGTAGGTCTAGCAGTTTTTTTTAAAAGAGACAAATCACCAGTACAAAACGACACTATGGACACCCCCTATATATAAACAACACGGGTTAGGCGATGGAAGAAATGAGTTTTACGCGCTGCCGCGGAAGGGCTCCCGCACTAGTCCATCGACAGCCCCGCCACAATAGCAACGGTTGCAACAATATCTTTGTTGCTCATATATTGCCAACGGTTGTTACTGTTATCTCCATTGCGATATGTCCACAACGCCAACGGTTGTTACTGTTATATTGCCAGTACAAAATGACACTATGGACACCCCCTTGCTCATATATTGCCAACGGTTGTTACTGTTATCTCCCTTGCGATATGTCCACAACGCCAACAGAATTGTACCAATCTGCGTTGCACATGTGAAAGCCCAGTAAGCGGCGCATATAAGAACACCCACTTAAGTGTATTTCACTCTCACTCTCTATGAGGTCCTAACCCTAACTGTACACTCTCTCCACACATTTTACTCCCTCGATAGCGGTCCCCTCCGGTGCCGACGGAAGGCAGGACATAGCATCTTCCTCCGTCAACCGTCAGAGCCGCCAACCGTCGTGGGCGCTGCCACTCTCCGCCTTCGTCACCAACTCATCCAGCGAACGATCTTGGGAGTTCTTGCGGACACGTCAGATCCCATTTGGATCCACGGCGGCGGCTCGTTCGGAGGCCCCCGACGCCCCGATCTCGTCCTCCTCATATAAAGAGGATTCAGATCTGGAGGTCGGGCTCCTCCTCTCTCGCGCCCCCTTTGAGCGCGAGCGAACCGACGGTGTCATACGTGCGACAACGATGCAAAGGGCAGTTCGCATCTCCGCCGCTGAGCACGTGATGGAAGCCGTCGAGGAGGCGTTGTTCTAGATGCAGCTCCGGGCTGCCATAGACCGGTCTCTTCTCCGTGGCCAGGGTCCTGGGCCAGATGCGACGTCGGCGAGGAGGAGGAGGAGGAGAAGTTGGAGGAGGTCTCGGAGTACTATGATAGTAGCTCCAGCGCGTGGGACTCAGCCAACAGCGGTAAGCGGCCTCGCCTCTCCTAAGGTAAGCCCTAAAGGGTCTAAACAACGCTCCGTTGTTTAGCTCTGCTAGCTCTATTTATTTGCTCTGTTTTTGTTTTAAACTGCTGCTTAGCAAAGCTGTTTAATAGTTTAGTGAGCTCATCGATGATTAAACTGTGTATTATTTTATCTCTTTATTAGCTCTATTAATTAGCTCTGCTTGCTCTGTATATTTGCTCTGTTTTTGTTGTAAATTGCTGCTTAGCAAAGCTATTTTATAATTTAGTTTAGTTAGCTCATCGATGATTAAACTTTGTATTGTTTGCTCAGTTTATTAGCTCCGCTTATTAACTCTGCTAGTTAGCTATGCTTGCCATGTATATTTGCTTTGTTTTTGTTTTAAACTGCTGCTTAGCAAAGTTTCGCCGATGATTAAATTATATATTATTTGCTATGTTTATTAGCTCTGTTTCCTCTTTGTAACAATGATTATTAGTTGTGCAAGGGCTTGGTGGATGCCTGGTGACAATGCTGCTGCCGTGAAGACCTAGGAGCGGGGCTCCATACACGGTACCGTCACCAGAAGCAATACATTTTGTGCAGTACGAGCTAATGTGAAGACAGAGTCGACGATCATCCGGCGGTGGTGAAGACATAGGAGCAGGGCTCCATCCACGTGCACCGAAGCCAGATGACCTTTTGTACAGCAGTGCGAACATGAATACAGTGACGAACAGGCGGCCGTCTAGTCGCATGGAGCGGGGTTCCATCGACGGCGCAACCCCGTCACCGTGTTTTTTTGTTTGCTCTAGCCCTATTAGAAACAGTGATAAGTAAAATTCTGTGTCTAATGTGAAACATATCAGTAACGCTCTGATATATTAACTGTTGCCCATGTTAGAGGCAACGGTGGAACAAAATCGTTGCCATTGAGCTCTTCACATCAGGAGCGGGGCTCGGGACATAGAACCTTTCTCCGTTTCCGATGAATATTTTGACCTGTTTCCATAGTGTCGTTCTGTACTAGTAGTTCCTTTAGATTGGCTTAATTTTATGTATGGTAGGAAGAATTCTGAGTGGCATGTTGTAGGATCTGGAGCTGTGGCTAGAGGCATGATGGGTGTGGATTGTGATGTGTATGAAATCATTGAATTAGTTGATGGTCTATATTTTATTTGTATGTTACTTAAGAATAGAACAACTACCTTTATATGGGATTTGGTGTTGGTTAAAGAACCTCCACATGCTAGAGATAAAGAAGCTTTTCTTATTGAATTGGTACAAGTCCTTGGCTGCATTAAGTTTTCTTTCTTAGTATAGGAGGTGATTTAACATTATTAGGAAAGCTAGCGACAAAAATAGATAAAAAGGTCCGTAAATGGTCATTTATATTTAATTACATTATGGAACATTGGGAGTTGCGTGAGCTAGATATTTCAGGGGAAGTTTTACTTGGTGGAATAATCAAAGGGACTCTGTTTTTGAAAAACTAGATAGATTTCTAGTAAGTACCGAATGGGAGAATAAGTTTCCTTTGGCTTTCGCTAAAACTTTATCAAGATTTTTTTCATACCATACACCTTTGGTAATTGATTTTGGGCTTAAAAGGACAAAAGTGACCAAACCTTTTAGATTTGAATTGGGCTTGTTTCTTAGACCAGCTCTGGTGGAAGTGGTTAATAAGGTTTGGTTTGTTGCTTATAGTGGTTACTATTTCTCAAATTTCTGGCATATTGGATTTAAAAAGGTTGGAATTGAAATTGGCAAGGGCAAGTTCTAGAACAATTTGATTTTATTAATAGGAAGAGTGAGATACATGGACTTAATAGTGAGGAGTTTAATATTTAAAAGAGGGTCGGAGAAAGTTTTAATTTAACTCATAAGGAAGAAGAGCTGAAATGGTTTCAAAAGCCTAAAGAGAGAGAATTATTGGAAGGACAATCTCTTACTGTTTTTTTATGACTAAGGCTAATGGTAGAAAAAGAAGAAATATAATTATTTCTGTAAGGCAAGAAGATAGATTCATTCAAGGGGATAGGGATCTCCTTTTATATGCAACTTCATTTTATAAGAATTTCTCTCGGCCTAGTGATTACGTTAGTTCCATTTCTCTTGAGGTTAGTATTCCTAGTACTTTAAGTGCTTATGATAGATATGTTTTAATTCAATCTTTTGGCTTGGAAGAAATTGGAGCTGTTGTTTTTGAAATGAAACATGATACAAGCTCAGGCCCAGATGTATGCCGGCTGAATATATCAAAATATTTGGGATCTTGTAGGTACAGATTTACTTATGCTTTTAAATGATTTTTCATGTTAGGCTTGATATTTCTAGGTTTAATTTTGGGGTCCTCTATCTTATACAAAAAATCTTGGTCCTGATAAGCTTCAAGCTTATAGGCTAACATGATTATTAATTGTTATTTAATTTTTTCACTAAACTTATTAATATTAGGACTGTACAGGTAGCACACTATGTAGTTTCTCCTATTCAATTTTTTTAATGAATGAACGGTATATTTTGGATGGGGTTGTCTTGTTACATGAAACTCTTCATGAAATAAAGTTGAAAACAAATCTGTTGATGTGCTTTCTAAGGTAGACTTCGAGAAGGCTTGCAACAAGATTGAAAATTCATTCCTTGAGAAAGTGTTGATAATGATAAGCTTTCCTCCTATTTTTGTTAAGTGGGTTATGAATGTGTTGTTGATGATGGTAAAATGATTGTTTTAGTAAATGAGCAAATTGGTCCTTATTTTTTCTAGTAGAGGGCTCATACAAGGTGATCCCTTGTCACCTATTTTATTTGATATCGCCGTGAATGTTTTGTCTATTTTAGTTAACAGAGCTCAGAATAGTGGGCTGATTAGGGGTAATTGCTGATTTGATTCATGGTTGTGTGTGGATCTACAATATGCAGATAACACTATCTTCCTTTTTTAGAGGATTGTCTGGAAAATGCTAGAAATCTCAAGTTGATCTTGTGCTTATTTGAACATTTACCCGGTTCGAAAGTTAATTTTCGTAAAAGTGAGGTAATTTGTTTAGGCGCAGCGGTAGATAGAAAGAATCAGTATACCACTATCTTTACTTGTGTAGAATGTAAGTTACCTTTCCAATATTTAGGGGTTCTTGTTCAGAATAATAGGCTTAGAAACATTGATTGGAAATCTATATATGGAAGATAAGTAGAAGGTAAATTACATAACCGGCAAGGGAATTGTATGTCTTATATATATGGTGGTAGGCTTATATTACTTAGATCTAGCTTGTGAAATGTTTTTCTTTACAAGCTTTTTTATATGAAATCCTAAGGGACCCTTACATATATATAGAATATAATGTTTTATGAAGCGTTTGTTTGGGCAAGAAAAAAGAAGGGGTGAAGAAATAGCATCTTATCAACTGGGCGACAGTTTATCATCTTAGGAGTTTTAGATCTGGCTGTGATAAATAAGTGCTTATTGAGTAATGGCTATGGAAACTCGAAATTCAGGGGTTTGGCAGGATGTTGTTAGGGGTAAGTATTTGGAAAGATGCACTCTTGCTCAGTTAGTTAGGAAACCAAATCAATCACATTTGTGGCAAGGTCTGATGGATATCTGAATATCTCTAGTGTGTGTTTTATTTGCTTCTGCAGGCAAGTGGTTGGGAATGGAGAACTCACTCTTTTCAGGGAAACTCTATGCATGCATGGGTGACACCATGCTTACGTACGATGCATGCACGTCTCGGCATGCAGTTGCCTTGTTCGTCAGAAGTAGCTTAGCTGATGCTTTTCTATTGACGGGGAATTTGATTTGGAAACAGCCTGTGTTCCACGTACGTACCGCACTGTTCTCTCTCTCTGATATGATAGCAACGTGCAATATATACACTACTGTCCCACACTGCGCAATACATGTACGTGATCTATGTGGTACAGTATATTTGTACCAATAGTGATCATGGAAACCAATCAGCATTTTTCTCGAGCATGTATTTGCAAGGCACGGTGGTTGTAGTGGAGTTCCTCCCTCCCGACCCTTTGTGTATTAATTGATCTTGTTCAGAATTCCAATATGTATATCTCGGGTGTTTCTAAAGTTCGAATGATTGTATATCCCGATGCCGTGTGGACTTATTTAGTTTTGGTAGCTAGCACTAGTAGTGCACAATGATAACCTGCCTTTTCTTGCTCATCATTCTTGTTACTTACCCAATCAAACAACCACGATCTCCTTTACCACCTTTAGTTTCCAGTCAAATCGCCATGCCGATTGTAGTTGTATGCAAAGGTTAGTTGGACGTTATGCAGTGCAAGTGCACAATTACTAATGTGAAGTGTAAGGACTGGCCATGGAAGAATAAAATTATTGTACTTGACCTATAATTTTTCATGTTATTTTTTATTACTATTTGGGAATGTCACACAAACATTATTCAAAGTTGTGCACTAGAGAATGTCAAACACACACAAGATTTCATTCTCAGCCGGCTCAATCGGCGGCTTGCTCGATCCATGTGGCATCTTATGAGGTGGAAGAAAATATTTTCTTAGTCCTCTAGTCTTCTACTCTTATACAATGGGTCATCTTCCGCATCTAACAGTTAATGTTTACATGATTTCCAAAATGTGTGTTGATTAAATCAAATTAGCACAAGCACCACTTCATCAAGAATGCCAATATTTTAGCCATCTGCTCTCTTGAGATGTCCCATCAAGCTGAGTAAAATGCTAATTGTATGCAAAAAAATCTAGGTGGCATTCATCATGTACAATGGTTTATAAGGTTGCATTTTTTGCATGCATTCCACATCATTTAGAGAAGACATAAACATGATATATAATACCTTATCCCATAACGTAAAATATTAGGGTGAAGAAAATTAAAAGTTGAAAACATGTGATTAAGAAGCGACATATAATATAACAAAATTTCTTGTCTTTCTTCTTAAGATATCATCTCTTAACTGAGGAAAGATAAATCATTTTTAATCTCTCCCCCTTCCAATTCAATATTTGGCCAACATCGGTAAGATAGCACCGTCGTAGTGATCCGCCAGAACCAGCCATGCATGCACACATGTCGTACAAAAGATAGGGGTGGCTGAGAGCACTATGTGAAGTCCTAGTTGAGCCCAACCTGGCACGTCAAATACAAGCGCACCGCAGGATTACATATTTAGATCGACGACGACAAGTAGTAATTAAAGCGCAGTAAGGAAAGAAATAATGTGCACATCAGACACGCATGAGCTGCTACGATTGATAAATCGACTAGTTAGGTATAGTGATCTACACATCAACAAAAACGTCTACAAAATGACTTGATTGATTCGCCTGTTTAAGGGCGAGCTGAGTAGGGCTTTGCTAGCTAGCTATTATGCGTACAAGGACAAGAACAACGCAAGGTGTGTGATAGGTAGAAATTGTGCATGTTACATTTCGTGTCTCTGCACGTGGTGGGGTCCACATAGTGTCCGTTATGCACGCAATGTAAAATGTATCTATATTCATTTATTGTACAATTGAGAATATCAAACTTATAGTAAAAACTGAAACAAGTATGAAATAGCTTCCAATAGTTAACATTAAATAAAGGCATGAAGATAATGTTGTTGATGTTATGATATGTAAAAACATTGATTATACAAAGATTCGTCAAGCGTTGAAAATCTCTAGATCTTAAAATATTGTACAATTTGTTCTTGCTTGGTCTATATTGTATAACAAACACAAGTTAATCAGAAATCATAAAGAGCATGGGATCATTTTGTATTTATGTCCAGTGCTTGCCCTATCGAATGGTCAAATGGTTGTGCAACAATCTTAAAGAGGCGTGTGAAAGTGGCTTGGAGCATGGGATCATTTTTTTATTTATGTCGCTTTGTGTACTACGCTAAGAGCCCGTTCTACCACTATATACAACAGCTATCTCTTCCTTCATTAATTCAATTGCCACATCAGCGTTTTGCCTATGAGATCGTGTCAAGAGACCCGCATTGGCACACAGGCCTAAAAAGACTCGTCAAGCATTAAAACTCTCTAGATCTCACGAGAAATTATTCTTTAAATATCGTACAATTTGTTCTTGCTTGGTTTATATTGTTATAACAACACAAGTTAATCAGAAATCATATTACCTAAAAACTATAGAGACAGTGCATCTTCTCTCCCAACCATCTTTGTGGATGTCCACTATGATTCAAGATCATTTCCTAGATTCTAATCTTATGTCATATCAAAACATAATTTGTTATAGCATATCGATACATGAAACAAATTAGAAAAAATATAAAGTTTTTTGCATAATGAAACTAAACTAAATTCCATAATTTAACATATATAATAGACGTAATTTCAATTATATTCAGTTTACTTCAACATTTTTTTGTGGTCATAAGCACTTTTACTCCAACTATAATTTTACTCATTTTTGTTACTATCTCTTTCAAAAGTTGAGAACAAAAACCCCTATATACTTAACATACCAATGAATGCATCTGAGTGTTCTGGTGTATTCTATAGATATTTTGTCTATGAATAGTAATATCTCTTGATTTTTACTTAAATTTAAGTAGTCTCGTGAATTAGATTATAGGAGAACTCCAACTCCAAAGGCACCTCTCAGATGACACCTCTCTCAGATTTAAACACGTTTGTACTCCCTCCATATTAAAATATAAGGGGCATCTAACATCTTGGCATCAAGTTATTTTTGAAGTATCATGGGAATTCTCCCATCCCTAAAACTACTGAAGTATTAAATACTTTAAAACCTTTTGATCCAATAAATAATGTGGTTTTAGATTAAAAAAAAGTGTTTTCCAAAAGATACCAAACTTAGTCGGAACACGTGATTAAGGAAATACAAACAATACAATAAAATGTCTTATCTTTCATCTTAAAAGGTCCTCTCATATTTGAGAGAAGAAAAACCATTTTTAATATCTCGTTTCCAGTTTGGTACGTATTTGGTTTTTTGTTTGAGAGAACGGGGAGCCATCCATGCATGCATCGCTGTAGTGATCCACCAGAAGACACGACTACTATAAAGCGCCGCAGGAAAAGAAATAATGAGGGCATGCGGCAGGCGCGCGCGCCCATGAGCTGCTACGATTGTCTAGTTAGGTATAGTGATTAGCTAGCCAGTTTAAGTGTGAACTAGGTACAGGGCTTTGCTAGCCGTTGTGTACGTGTACAAGCACAAGTACGACGCAAGGTGTGAGAGGTTGGCATTGTGCTTGCTGCATTTCGTGTGATCTCTGTGTGTGGCGGAGCCCACATAGGGAAAAGTCCATTTAAAATTTAGACTTGTATAAAGTTGGGTATATTGAACCTTGAACTCGAGTTCGCACCATGAAGTATTAAATACAAATCTAAATCGAAACTCTACACCCTGTTTGGCAGAGTACATGCTACACTTACCGACAGTGGGACTCACATGTCATAGCCATTGTCTTCCCTTTTGGATAAAGAGTCATCGTCTTCCCTAATTACCTTAGATCAGAGGATAGGCTACAAAAGAACCACTATAGAACGACAACCAAAATAACCCTATCGTCACATCATTTTGCTCGTCGGCATCGTGCTCCCCCGCTTCGCTCGTCGTGGTTACTCGTCGGCATCAACTCGGCGCACTCTGAATCCCAATCACATTCGCGACGCCAAGGCCCAGCGCATGGCAGGAGCCAAGAGCTGGACATCCGGAGGGAGGACAACCCTGTCATGGTTGTGTTTAATGAGTTGAATGGGGGACGTAAAATAGTGCAATCACCGGATTTTGTCGAGGCGGTGATCGGTCGTGCCGGGCGTTGGTGAAGAAGACATATATGACACGTGGGCCAACTTAGTCAGTATGATTACCAATTTATAATTTAATTTTTTCTCTGAAAAACAGGTCTAGGGTTTAATTTAGACAGGATTCAATATTTGAGGGTGCAAGCGATAGGGATTTTGACTTCAGATTCGATTTGTCGAATTTATCCGATTTTAAGGTTAAAAATGAACTTTTTCCGCCCACATATCCTCCATTGTGCACGCAGTGCATGTTGCAGCTATATGTATTAGTTTCTTGTTCTGCTTAAGTATACATACGTATACCTTTTCAGCTTTTCTCCTTCCTCTCGGGAGAAAATTCTGAGAAGTACGTAATGGTGGTGTACCGAACTCGAGCTCCGGTTGTTGGCGCGGACGCGTACACGTACTGACGTTTCTTTCTGCACAGGAATAATTAGGCCATCACGATCGATAGATATAAACGCGTACGTAAAGCTGGTTCGTTCGACACTCTCGAACCACTAGCGTTCCAGTGTTTGTTTGCACCGGTACAACGCACTGATACTTGCAAGCTGATGGATCGTGTGCATGCGCGCTATAACGTACGTACGGTCATGCATGCAAGCTCTGCTCAAGACGAGGCATGCACCATTAAAAGTACAAATTTAAATTTTTCCACGTACCCCTTCACCGCTAAGGCGACTCGCAAGGCGATTCGCAAGGCGACTAGGGTTTCGGTGGCCTGGCGGCGCTCGCGGATTTCATCGGCGGGGCGACGATCGAGTGTGTCGGAGCATGGCTTCCTCCTCCGAATCTGGTAGGCGGCTTGGCAAGGAGGCTAAGACGCAGGAAGCTGCGAGGTCTTTCCTGGCGGATACGCTCGGGAAACTGGACATCACCGATGCAGAGGCCACGCCTTTGGTGATCGATGATCGGGAAGATGGCGCTGAGCAGAAGTGGATGTTGGCGGGGAAGGTGCTGTATCGTAACGTATACCACATCCAGACCATTGAAGGCGCTCTTCGTCCAGCGTGGGGAAACCCTAGAGGTTTGGTTTTCAGATCCTTTGGTGACAATATTTTCATAGCGGAGTTTGAGAATCAGCGTGATCGCGATCGCGTTTGGAACGGATCGCCCTGGCATATTAGCAAGAATGCTGTGATTCTGGCAGAGTTTCATGATTGTATGAGGCCTTCAGAACTGAAGTTCGACCGGCTCCAAGTGTGGGCTAGGGTCGTTAACCTACCGTTCAATCTCAGGACGAATGTTTGGTGTGATGCTATTGCAAAACAGATTGATGAGCGGGCCAAGGGTTCGTTTGATCATGCTGGTGGATACCTACGTACGAGGGTGACAATTGATGTGACTAAACCCCTACGTAGGTGGATTCTGATTGATTCGGCTAAGAGGCAGAGTACTGATTTATATGATGTGCAATATGAACATTTACCTCACTTCTGTTTCTCTTGTGGCCGTTCGGGACATGCTGACATTCTCTGTCCGACGCCGGGTTCTCGTGATGCCAAAGGCAAGCTGCCGTTTGGTCCGGAGCTTAGGCCTGTGGAAGAAAGGAAGAAACCTGCTCCTAACTCAAGCGGAGGCTCTTCTAAGGAGTGGTCTTCTTCCCAGCAAAGCAAACATGATACGAGGCAATCCACTTCCGGGCTTGAGAAAGGTGCTGAGGTCACATCGCCGAATCAGCACAAGATCAATAAGAATAAAAGAAAGGTGGGATCCCCGGCAAAGGTGTATAAGCAGGTGAATAAGCAGCTGCTGATTGATAATGTTCCTCATAACCAGAAAGGGGAGGATCGGACAGGGACTGCTGACTCTGTGGCAGTCGATGATACTTTGTCAGGGGGAGAAGATGAGCTTTCCAAGTTAAGAGGTAAAAAGAAGCGATCTACCCCCTCAGGCTCAGAAAATTCAACTTCGGCAGCGGCTGCTCTGCAGCCCTGCCCGTCCCAATGAATGCCTTGAGCATCAACTGTCGAGGGCTTGGGAACCCTGCGACAGTGCGAGAGCTTCGCAAAATTGTGAAGCAGGAAGGGCCCTCCCTGCTCTTTGTCATGGAGACCAAGATCAAGGGGAAGCGTGTTGAAAATCTGCGGACAACCTTGGGTTTTGCAGGATGTTTCGCTGTTGATAGTGATGGACTGAGTGGTGGCATTGGGCTGTTCTGGAACCATGACGTTGAGGTGGAGGTTAAGAATTACAGCAATGCGCACATTGATTCAAGAGTCAGGTGGAAGGATCATGACCTACCACCGTGGCGTTTCACGGGTTTCTATGGGGAGCCGCGTGCGGAAGACAGACATCAGAGCTGGGATTTCCTTCGTACTTTGCATGGAATACAGCATGATGGCTGGTTATGTGTTGGAGACTTTAATGAGGTCTTACACGCTGATGAACATTTTAGTACTCATGCTCGTCCGGAGGGACAAATGCGTGCTTTTCGCGAAGTGGTCGACTTCTGCTCCTTCCAGGATTTGGGATGGAGAGGGATTCCTTTTACATGGGATAATAAACAGCAGGGTGCAGCCAATGTGAAGGCAAGATTGGACCGTGCGTTTGTGAATGCAGACTTGCTTGGGCTGTTTGAATTTTCCAGTGTAAAGCATATTAGCTCGACTGTTTCTGATCACTGCTACGTATTGACAGAAATGAGGTCGAGTCCTGCTAATGCTTGGCCACGGGCTCAGCGATCCTTTCGCTACGAGAATGTCTGGCAGACCCATGTTGACTACGATGAGGTGGTTAAACGCTTGTGGCATACAGGGGCTGGTCAAGAGGGACTGAACGGAGTGCTTAATGCTCTCGCTTCAGTTCAAAGAGATCTTGGTTCATGGGGTGATCGCGAGTTTGGCAATATGAATAAGAAAGTGATTAAGCTCCAGAAAAAATATGAACAGCTGCGTGGGCAGTCCTTGGGGCGTGGCCCATCTGAAGAGGAGAGATCCGTGGCAGCCCAGTTACGGGAGACATTGAAGCAAGAAGAAATCTGGATGCAGCAGAGATCACGTGTTCAATGGCTCCGTGAAGGCGATCGTAACACGAAGTATTTCCATGCCCAAGCGGCGCATCGGAAAAGGATCAATCGCATTTCTTCACTTCAAAGTGTGGAGGGCGGGTTGTGTGAAAATCCTGAAGAAATTAAACAGGAGATTCAGAGTTTCTACCAGAACCTTTATCTATCTCAAGGCTATAACGATATGAGTGAATTGCTTAATGTAGTCACTCCGAAAGTCACTGATCAGATGAATGAGGTCCTGGAGAAAGAGTTTTCGGCTGAGGAAGTGAAGTCTGCCCTCTTCCAGATGGCACCTTCCAAAGCCCCGGGTGTTGATGGCTTTACTGCCGGCTTCTTCCAGCGCCATTGGGAGATTCTTGGTGATGATATTGTGAAGGCCATTTTGGACTTTCTGAATGGTGGTGAATTACCTCTGGGCTTAAATGATACGGCAATTACTCTTATTCCCAAGGTACACAATCCACAGAAGATTACTCAGTTTCGGCCCATTGCTTTGTGTCCTGTCCTGTATAAGATTGCTGCTAAAGCCTGCACCAATAGATTAAGGGGACTGATGGATGAGATCATTGGTGTCGAACAAAGCGCGTTCGTTCCGGGTCGTTTGATCACGGATAATGTATTGGTTGCCTATGAAAGCATACATGCAATGAGAAGAAGAAGGAAAGGCAAGAATTATACATGTGCTGTCAAATTAGATATGCTCAAAGCGTACGATCGAGTCGAGTGGCACTACCTGGAAGCCATGTTATCTAGATTGGGCTTTGGAGAGAAAATTCTGCGTCTGATTATGAAGTGTGTAACGTCGGTCAGATTTGCAGTCAAGGTGAATGGTGTGCTCCTACCGTATTTCTCTCCCTCTCGAGGTTTACGCCAAGGTGATCCCATGTCTCCCTTTTTGTTCCTAGTATGCGCACAAGGTTTAACTACCCTGTTAAATTCGTATGGTGGTGCATATATTGACCGTGGCATCCGAGTTAGTGTGAGATCTCCTTGGGTGAGCCATCTTCTGTTTGCGGATGACAGCTTAATCTTTATGAATGCCAAGTTGTCTAGCGCCGACAGACTGAATGATATTCTTCGAGTATATGCAGCTTGCTCGGGTCAAGCTGTAAATCGAGATAAGAGCTCGGTGTATTTCAGCCCCAACACTCCTCTGGATGTTCGTGGTGCTCTGAAGCAAGTTTTGGGTATCCAAGTTGAAGCCTTTTCGGAGAGGTATCTTGGATTACCGACAGCAGTGGGCAGAATCACTAGTGACACCTTCTCACATATTGGTGAGAGAAGTCGTGGTAAAATGCAAGGTTGGTCTGAAAAGATATTGGCTTGCGCGGGACGGGAATCACTTCTCAAGTCAGTTATCCAAGCGATCCCCGTATTTAGCATGACTTGCTTCAAGTTAACCAAGAAGGTTTGCAGACAATTAACTGCGCCGATGGCAAGGTTCTTCTGGAGCAGCAACATTGATAGGCGATCCCTCCACTGGTTATCTTGGGAGAAGCTTACTGCGCCAAAAATTAAGGGCGGGTTGGGGTTTAAGGATTTTGAACAATTCAACTTGGCACTTCTTGGTAAGCATGGGTGGCGGCTTATGACACACCCAGACTCCTTGTGTTCTCAAGTGTTGAAAGGCAAGTATTTTCCCGAATGTGATTTCATGCATGCATCGGTCACATCGTCGGCTTCAGCTACTTGGAAAGCGATCATTGCTGGAAGGTCAGCCCTGGAGAAAGGCCTTGTCAAGCGGGTGGGGAATGGATCAACAATAGCTACTTGGACTGATCGTTGGATTCCCACTTCCTCGACTCATATACCAATGGGTCGTCGAGTCACTGAGGACAATATGCCACTTGAACCTTTGGAGCTCGTTTCTGATCTGATTAATGAGCACACTGGTTGTTGGAATGTGGACATTGTGAGAAGAAACTTCCTAGCACCGGATGCGGACGCGATATTGAACATCCCTCTTCGTGCATCTGGTGGTGAGGATACTTTAGCATGGGCTCTCGAAAAGAACGGACTGTACTCTGTAAAATCAGCATATCGCGCTCTGATGACTCATAACGAGCAACTAGCTCTAGAGGAAGGGTCGATGGTGGGTTCCTCATCGTCAGAAACAAAGTTATGGTCTGCTCTTTGGAAACTCAAGGTAATTCCTAGAGTAAGAGTCTTCTGGTGGAGAGTACTTCGGGGAATCCTCCCGGATAATTCTACTCTCAAATATCGTCACATCAAGCCATTGGCGAGATGTGATCTTTGCAAAGCAATGGACGAAGATTTACATCATGCACTGGTGTCTTGTTCGTTCGCTCAACAATACTGGTCTGCTGCCAGGGAAGTGATCGACTTGAAACTTCCAAACCTTCATCCCACTACTTGGGCACAAGACATTGTTCTTGATAGCATGTTCTCTGAAGAAGAAAGATGCAAGATTACCACGGTTATGCATGCAATTTGGAATGCAAGGAACCGGTGGACTCACGATCAGGATTGCTTGGATCCTAATCAGCTGGTAAAGCGAGTTAGGGAGGATCTCTCTCTGCTGGACTTTCCTAGACGCAGCGCTGCTGCGATAGCAGGGCATTGCTGGCGTCCACCTGAACCAGGTTGGGTAAAGATCAATACAGATGGTTCTGTGGATGCTGTTGCTCGTACGGGAGGAGGTGGAGGAGTGGCCCGATCACATGTGTCTTTCATGGGAGCGTGGTCCAAACCTTTCACGGGTGTTACCGATCCACTTATTGCTGAAGCTCTGGCGTTGCGAGAGGGTGTCATCTTCGCTCAGCTACGGGGTTATTCGCATGTGATAATGGAAGTGGACAGCTCTGAGGTCGTCGACCTCTGGAATTCGCGACACGGTTCAAGGTCGATCGTGGCGCCTATCTTAGATGATGTTGGGGAGATCTCTGCTAGCTTCATTTCGTTTTCGATCAAACATGTCAAGAGGGAGGCGAACAAGGTGGCGGATTGCTGTGCGAAGCTTGCTTGTAATCTTTCAGGTTCAGAATGCTGGCTTAGCGACTGTCCGTCCTTCCTTGTCAGCAGCCTTGGGGCAGATTGTATTCGAACCTCTATTATTCAATAAAACTTCCCAGGATTTAGTGCAAAAAAAAAAAAAAGAGGCATGCACCATTGCCAATAGTGAATTCCTACAAATAACTACTCGTATTTCTTGGTCGATCGCCACGGATAGCAAATCAGTTTTTTAGTTTCTTATTATCCTTGTGTGTATGTATTTTGCTGACCGGCCTGGTGGCGGAGTCTTCCACAGCGTGGGGCATTTTCTTTAAAGCAAAATCCGCATTAGTGGTGAGTGTATACGCGTGTATGTGAGCGTTTACGTTGTCTACTATGTTTCGCAAATAAATAAAAAGTTAGCCCCTAATCATTAGTAGTCACAACGAAGAAAGCGTCGCCGGGCGGGCCAGTTTACCTATTGCCGCTCTCAGCGGGCAGTAGGGCTCCTCCGCGTACCTCCGTTATCTAGATGGGCCCGATCCATTTTCTCAGCGTTCCTGGTTTCGTTCTTTGCATAGTGCGGTTTCGGTTGCCTCTTTCTTTCTCTTAATTGTGATTTCCTGTTTCTCGTTACTATTTCAAGTTGCACGAACTATTTCTAAAAACATGTATTTTTAACGGTTTTGCTAATTCTCAGTCGATTTAGAATTAAGAGAATTGCCTTATTTCTCAGTCAATAGTGAATTCTCTTGTAACGTTGTTTCTTTTATTCTTTTTCCTTCCTTCAATCGTTTTATATTTTGTTTTTTACTGTTTATTTTTATTTTATTTTCATTGTTCACCAACGAATATAAGTCCTGTCTTTTCCAAACATATCATGTTTTGCTCAGTTGGTAATCTAACTGTCCTATTTTTTGCTTTAATATTCGTTTGAGTTGTCACTGGTCTCGTCGGTCTCGTCGCTAGCTGTGTCGCTAGCTGTGAGATGTACACGCGTAGATGTATGAGTGTGTCGTGTGGTTGTTTCTTTTAGTTATTTTGTTTGTCTACCACCTCGTGAAGTTTGTATAATGGGCTTTTCTTCCGTGTACTTTTATTCAAAATTAAGCATATACCCGCGTGTGGGCTTTTTCTAGTGTTGTCGTCTTGATGTTGAAGGGAGAAAGAAACTCTCGGTTATTTATCAATTTTTAATTTGAAAAGAAAAATATATGTTTGTTCTATATTTCCATGTACTCATTTATTTTTCTTATCTTTTTATTGTTCACATTTCCATTGGTAAACAATGCACTCATTTATTTTATAGAGAGTGCGACAATATTAAAATATTTGTTATTCATGATTATTTTAACTCTATTTTTTCTTAATTAGTTTTCTAGAATTACTAATTCTTAATCTAAGAGTAATAGTTAAATCCCAACTACTTCGTAGCTTGTAGACTAGGCCACCTGATTCGTGCGAGTCGATTCTTGCTTGTGTTTTTGTGTACGGAGGATTGTTATTTTGCTTTGTGCCAACCATGGTTATCGGTTTTAGTGATGCAATTACTTGAATTTGCTATGTGTGCAACTTGACTTGCAATTGTTTTTTCTTCTTTTGTCCTCAGTTGCAACTTGACTTGCAACTGAGAGAAAATAGTAATAATTATTTTTTTTGCTCAGTTGCAACTGCACTTGTAACTGAGTTTTTTTCTTGTGCTCAGTTGCAGCCTCACATGCAAATGAGATTTTCTCGAGTATGAGCCAGTTGCAATTGCACTTGCAAGTGATATTTTTTTTTCCTCTTTTTGTCTACAGTTGCAACTGAGATTTATTTAGAGATGCCCTCAGTTGTAACTATACTTGCAACTAAGTTTTTTTTCTTATCCAGTTGCAACTGCACTCGTAATTGTTTTTTTCCGAGAATGCGACAGTTGCAACTGCACGTGCTACTGAGACAATTGAGTTTTTTTTTCATTGTCCCAAGTTCTAACTATAATTGCAACTTAGATTTTTTTTAGAGATACCCTCAGTTGCAACTGCACTTGTAACTGAGTTTTTTACTCCCAGTTGCAACTGCACTTGCAACTGAGATTTTTCAAGAGAATGCCCTCAGTTGCAACTACATTTGAAACTGAGTTTTTTTTCTTGTGTCCAGTTACAACTGCACTTTTATCTGAGATTTTTTCGAGGATATGCACTTTCAACCGAGATTTTTGTCGACGATGCCCCCAGTTGTAATTGTATTTGAACTGAGATTTTTTGCAACGTCTTGTGACGAAGAATATTTTTTAGGCGAGATGGCAAAAGCTTAAAGCAAAATATTCTCCATGTACGGCTGAATACTACAGGCTGTAGTATTAGTACATTACCAAGTAAAGAAATTTAGCAGATTACATCTTTTTTTTAAATTAGTACAGAAAATAGAAAATAGAGGTAGCCCACTAAGCTAAAGGACCAATAAACCAACAGAAACTGAAACATGCCCAAACTCACGGTCGTGCATGAGGACCAACAATCGCTCGTACTACCCTGGTTCGTACGCACCTACAGCCAATCGCGGGGATTAAACTAAATCGTTCGAAAACAAAACTGCTGACGTCGAGAATTAGTCACACCCTATTTTTAATATACAAAAGGATTTTAATTGATTTTTACTATCTCAGTTCAAAGCTATACACCAAAAGTATAAAAGGTTCATACATACAAAAAAATAAAGGTTCATGTGCATAAAAAAGTTCATGTGTATAAAAGAGGTGTTCGTGTATTTGGTAAAGTATCTACGAATAGACTAGACATTTTTTTGCGATTAATTTCTGTAGAATAACAAACCGTAGAACTTTGTTTTTGAACCTCGCAAACAACTATATTTTGCATCGCGTGAACATTTTTTTTCACATAAAAACATCATGGGTTTTTCGAACTGTACAAACATTTTTCAGCTTCCTTAAACAATTAACGTTGAACCTCGTGAACAATTATGTTGTACTGTTTGACCAATTTTCTCTCTTATGAATATATTTTTGAACCCCGCTAACAAAATTTTCTAGCTACATGAACCCTTTATTGTAATATATCTTTTCAACTTTGTGAACAATTCCGGAACAGATTCTACACAATAGGCCAATTTCATGCTATCCAACAATTAGAAATTCCCTAATGCATTTGTGGAAAAGGAAAACAACACGATTAATAATTGTTTATGTGATGGAAAAGAACAGGAAAGTGAAAATAACCAAAATGGCTGCTAATAAACTGTAAAGAAAATGAATAATGTTACAAAGATATGGGAGTAGAAAGATAAACTGAAAGAGTGAAAAGATAAAAATAAAGCACGGTAACAAGGAAAAAGCAGAAAGAAGCCAAGAAATCTCCATTCAACTCCCCATTGCCCATCGGTGTTTTTTTTTCAGGACACCCGGTATTTTTTTTTTGGTATGGATATTCTCGATCTGTACTCTTTTTTTTTTTGACGGAAATTCTCGATCTCAGAAAAGGGGTACGCGGCACCTGGTAACGGCCGCGTCGAGCGGGAAATAAATACTGCCTATTACTCGCCAGGTTTTTTTTTCTGTTGAGAATAGTGTTCCTTGCCAGGTTCATTCTCTGCCTCGTCAAAAAAAAAAAAGTTCATTCTCTGGGCTGTGGAGAGACAACAAAAGATCGTTACCTGGGCCTAACCATGGTCGCACCGGGCGTCGTGCAGTGCGACCGATTTTCCTCCGATCAGTCGTCCGCGCCAAAATATTTTGACCAATTTGCCTTACTGGTTTATGCTTTGGAATCAAGTGGTCGAGCGTAACCAAAACTACGCTACTCCAGTATAGGATTCCGAAGGTTGTAAGCTTGGGACCAAACAAACGGACGTACTCCCATGAACCATCAATCACAGAGAAGTAGATACTAGGGTATTACTCTTATTACAAATTATTCTTCCACCCATGGGGTATTATGTTTTAAGATTAACAAAGACTATGCAGGAATAGGAGTTGGAGCTGCGGCAACTCTGTCTTCAGTAGAGGCTTTTTCGCAGTCCTCCTTGCACATGTCACCACCGCCATAACATATATTATTAAACGGGCAACAGTAGCAAGGTTCGTAAACACACCGTGCGTTATAATAGCACAACCCGTACGGAAGATTGATCTTCTCATTATCCATGTCAGTGATGATTCGGCCTATGTACCACCAAATGAACCATCGTTATGCAATTATTTTGGATTGGTCAACAGAAAGGCAACAAATACGATAAGAAATGAAAAAATTCAATATACATGCTAACGGATAACTAAAAAATGGGAATAACTTCTTGGGACTGAACGACAGCAGTTTGATAAATATAGATCCAACTGATTACCTTGAGCAAGTGTAGCAGAGCATACGACATGTACACAAAGAAAGCCTAGTGCAAGTACACGGATCGTGTATTTGTCCATCCTCGAACACAACACAAGGTTCATGGCTTGTCGTTGATCTTGATTAATGAGAAAATATGTGTTCTGCCAGAAGATAGATGATTGTAATACCATACGGCCCCCTATATAAAGATAGATTGAGAGAGAAGGGATAAGATCTGATGTTATAAATGATCCCACTTTCATGCCAGAGATATTAAGAAATAAAATTGGAATGGTTTAATTGTTGGAAACTTAAGCAATTTTTAGTAGAGTTTAATTAGAAATCAACAACACAAATGCATTAATAATCCACAGTATAATGCTCTTAATCTCTAAGATAAAAGCAAATAAATTAATCATGGTACGATTCTCCATCCACGGTTCATGTGCATCCCTTATACAATAATCTATTTGTTTCGGCTGGAAGAAACCAATTGATCAATCGAGCGTACGACTGATTATTATTTTCTTCTTGTTTCTTCTTCATGCACTTCGTGATGATGTTGCCGTCGTGATGGCACTCCGCTCGTGTTTCTTTCAAGTGTTGGAGCGATGCGGACGACCGTTGGTAGCTCGTAGTTTTTCGGATATACACATGTTTGTCGTTGTGCAGAATATTCTTCATCTGTCGATCACTTTTTCTTGTTCTTTGTTGAGATATCTAGGGCGAAACAGAGATTGCAGGGAAAAGGAAGGAAAGAAAAAAAAATCCGCTAGCTCATGGAAATTCTCTCCTGCCTCCAATAATATCCTTCTAGTGGTGGGGCTACATTTTCTGTGATCGGTCCTACAGAATATCCATATTTTAGCCATGCTTGGAGCTTGGTTTATTGTTATTTTCATTTTTGTAGTACTAGCTTGATTTCTTGTTAATTGCATGCATATCAAT
This sequence comes from Poa pratensis, assembly GCA_947311845.1. NCBI lineage: Eukaryota > Viridiplantae > Streptophyta > Magnoliopsida > Poales > Poaceae > Poa > Poa pratensis. Next base: position 22,602,906 of record CAMZMU010000113.1, read on the forward strand.
TGTTTTATTAATCCAAGTTTTGGGCTTAACTCACCAAATCGGTTAGTACATCTTTAGTTTTTTTAAACTTAGAACATACTATTAATCTTAAATGTTTGAGTCGTCGGTGTTTTGCTCGCCTGTCCGTTGCGCAGCCCAAATCTTGTGGTTCGAAGGCGCTCTGATGGTGGCTATGATCTCCCGCGCGTAGCTAGCTAGTCTTGCGGAGAACGCGGCGAAACTATTGAGGAGCCGAGGAGGAGATCGGCTGTCACGGCCAGCAGAGACGGTCGTCCCGCTTTCCCCGAAGCACTCTTAGTCTTTACTCCATAGATTTCTCTGGATTTTAACTAGTACCTATGTCGGTCTGTAAGATTTATCGAGGTTTCGTTCCCAACATCGTGTCAGACCTTCACTGTTCCTGATGAGTGCACTTCTTCGGTTATCAGGTTACATCATCAGTCAAAGGACGACCAGGATGCTTACCTACCCATTTAATAAGTTAGCTAAACTCTTTTTAAGACTGTGTAATCATGTGTTGTAATGAATATCGGATGTGTGGCTCCTATGGAGGCTCATTATAACCATGGAGACTGGGAGGCTGGGTGGCATGTGATTCAAAACGCTAAATCGTTTGTCCCAACTTTCTTGTTTTTGTTGAGTGTTTTCGTAGATAGCTACCTTTCCATTTCGCATTAATACTCTATATCTAACGAGAACTTATTCTTGAAATGTTGTACAGTTGCACCTTAATTACTTGGTTCGTATTAATTGTTATAACAACACAAGTTAATCAGAAATAATATTACCTATAAACTATATGGACAATGTATCTTCTCTCTCAACCATTTTTGTGGATGTCCACAAGATCATTTCTTAAATTCCAATATAATGTCATATCAAGACATAAGTTATTATAGTGTGTCGATTCATTAAATTAATTAGGAAAAATATAATGTTCTTGTCATAGTGAAACTAAAATAATTTTCATAAATTATTATAATAGACATGTGATACACTATAAACTGTATGGACTATATGGACACGATGGATCTGAACACGTATACGTATGAACGCATAGGAACATAAAAGGGGTACGCGACACTTGGTAACGCTCGCGTCGAGCGGCAAATAAATATTGCATGTTACTTGCCAGGTTTTTTTTCTGTTGAGAATAGTGTTCCTTGCCAGATTGGTTTTATGGGCCGTGGAGAGGGAACAAGAAGATCGTTACCTGGGCCTAACCATGGCCTCATCTGACGTCGTGCAATGCAACCGACTTTTCCTCAGATCAGTCGCCCGCGCAAGTAAAACTGCACTACTCCAGAATATGATTCTGAAGGTTCTAAGCTCGGACCAAACAAACGGACGTACTCGGTACTCCCATAAACCATCAATCACAAACAATTAGATACTAGAGTATTACTCTTATTACAAACTATTCATCCGCCCATGGGGTATTATGTTTTGAGATAAATAAAGACTACGAAGGAATAGGAGATGGAGCTGCCGCAACTCTGCCTTCGGTAGAGGGTTTTTCGCAGTACGTCTTGCACATGTCACCATCGATGTAGCACATATTATTCATTGGACAACAGTAGCAAGGTTGATAAGCGCACCCTTTGGTATAATAGCACAACCCATATGGAAGATTGATCTTCTCGTTATCCATGCCAGCGATGATTCGGCCTATGTACCAACAAATGAACCATCGCTATTCAATTATTTTGGATTGGTCAACGGAAAGGCAACAAATCTGATAAGAAATGGAAAAACTTCAATATACATGCTACGGATAATTACAAAAATGGAATAACTTCTTGGGACTGAACGACAAAAGGTTTGGTAAATATAGATCCGACTGCTTACCTTGAGCAAAGAGTAGCAGAGCATACGACATGTACAAAAAGTAAGGCTAGTCCAAGTACACGGATTGTCTTCTTGTCCATCCTCGGACACGCCACAAGGATCAAGGCTTGTCGTCGATCTTGATTAATGAAAAAATATGTGCTCTGCTAGAACATAGATGATTGTACTACACATACGACCCCTATATAAATATGAAAGAAAAGGGATCAGATCCGGTGCTATAAATGATCAAGCAATAAAACTGGAATCATTTTATCATTGGCAACTTAAGCAATTTTTAGTAGTTTAATTAATGAAATCCAAATGAATTAATAATCCACAATATAACGCTCTGATCTCTAAAATAAAATCAAATAAACTTAATAATGGTACGGTTCTCCATCCACGGTTCACGTGCCTCCCTTATGCAACAACGTATTTTTTCGGCCGAAGGAAACCAATTGATGATCGAGCTTACGACTGATTTTTGTTTTTCTTCTTCTTTGTTTGTCGGGGTCTGGTGCAAGCATGCACTTGGTGATGAACATCGGATGTGTGGCTTCTATGGAGACTCAATATAACCATAGAGAGTGGGAGGTTGGGTGGCATGTAATTCAAAATGCTAAATCTTGTGTCCCTACTTTCTTGTTTTTCCCTAGTTTGTTCCTAGATAGCTACCTTTCCTTTTTGCATTAAAACTCTATATCTAACAAGAATTTATTCTTTAATATTGTAGAATTGCTTCTTATGTGGTTCATAATAATTTTTATAACAAAACAAGTAAATCAGAAATCATATTACCTATAAACTATATGGACAATGTATCTTCTCTCTCAACCATTTATGTGGATGTCCACAAGATCATTTCTTAAATTCTAATATAATGTCGTATCAAACCATAAGTTATGATAGTGTGTCGATACATTAAATTAATTAGGAAAATTATAAAGTTCTTGTCAAAATGAAACTAAAATATTTTTCATAGACTAAAATTATACTAATAGACATGTGATACATCTCAATTATATTCAATTTTCTTCAACTATTTTTTTGGTCATAAGCAATTCTACTCCAACTAAAATTATACTCAATTTTTGTTACTGTCTCTTTCGAGAGTGAGAGATTACTGAAAATAAATACACCTATTTACTTAACATATCAATGAATGTACTCATGAATATTCAATTTGTTCCAGTGCATTCTATAGAGACATGTTGTCTATGAATGTAATATATTTTAATTTATACTTAAATTTTAGTAGTCTCATGAATTAGTCTATAGGACAACTCCAACTGCAAAGAATTTCTCATGCCACCTCTCCCAAATTTCTGAAACATGTTTTACTCCCTCAATATTAAAATATAAGGCCCATCTTAGCGTCAAGTTAATTTTGAAGTATCATGGGAATACTTCAAGTTATAAAAATGCTGAAGTATTAAATACTGTAAGCATTTGGATCCAATAAAAACTGTGGCTAGCTTTAGAAACCAAAGTATTCTACAAAACTATATTTTTCTCGTATTGAAAACTTCAGCCCGGCCATCTTTTTTTCTAAACAGAGAAACAAGCTCGTGTCCTGACCCTCGCGAAACATCTACTTTGTCAAGTTACCTTCGTCTACACTCTACAGTGTTTAGGGCAATGTCCTCTTCTTCAACCATGAAGAAAGTAAGCTCACCACCACGTGGATAAGAAGATCTGCTCCGATTGCCAAGAACATCGTCTCCGTAGGTATTGGTGTCTTGTTGTCATGGTTGCATGCACGATACCAACCCAAACCTTGTACAAATCTATTATGGTTGGTTCACCTTCATGATATTCCGAGGTTTGCCTTCACCTATTTTTGAAGATGTGTTTTGTTGTAATACTCACCGAGCTCATACATGCAACATGACAAATCGGTCAACATAATGTAAAACAACGTTCTTCATACGCCTCATAGTTTCACGAAACAGAGAAACACCACGGTATCAAGAAACTGCAATATTCATTGAACCTTCGAATGTTAATAATTGTGGAAGTCTGTGTGCATCATTTTAATGCAGAGGCTAGGGATCCGCACCCCATTTTCTAAAAAAAATACACTGGATTCCTTTGTCTTTCGAGCTTCGAATAGTTAGATCCACGACGAAGACCAGTCGTAACGCGCCGCAACAAAAGAAACAATGAGCGCATGAGCTGCTACGAACTACTCCCTCTGTTCCAATTTAATTGACTTGCTATGCATCACATGTGGATGTATGTAGACTTGTTACATGTCTATATACATCCATATTTGGTGCATAGCAAGTCAATTAAATTGGAACGGATGGAGTACGATCGACTAGTTAGGTATAGTGATCCACACACGTATCAACACAACGTCAACTACAAAATGACTTGGCTGTCTTGGCTTGATTATTAGCCAGTTTAAGTGTGAACTAGCTAGGGCTTTGCTAGCTTGCTACAACGCAAGGTGTGACCGTGTGAGTGTGAGGTAGGCATTGTGTTTGCTGCATTTCGTGTGATATTGGCGTCTGGCGTGACCCACGTATCGTACATTAGTTATGCACGCAGTGCATAATGCAGCTACGTACATTCATTTCTTATGGTATGTACGTATATGCCTTTTCGCTTTTCTAGTCTCTCTCCGTAGAAAATTCTCACACGTACTCCGTAGTACGTACGTAGTGGCAGTGTACCGAACTGGAGCTCCAAGACGCCGGGATCAATGCTGGGCTGCAAGACAGCATACGGATGCTTAAAAACCGTGATCCGCCGTCCGACGGTCGGCGTCGCTGCATGCCGGCACACTGCTACGTGAGCCGTACGAGGGAAAGGCGGAGGGAGCATTTTTTATGTTTTTTTCAACAATTAAGGAAGATGGCGACCATACGGTGGCACGCATCATAACAGACGTCCGGCAGTTTGACCGATTTTCCCAGGATCGGTCGCCCGATGGCTAGAGTGCCTAAATATTTTGTGCATCTTTCCTTACTGGTTTATGCTTTGGAATCAAGTGATTGAGCGCAAGGAAAACTATAATACTCCAATATTGCATTCAGAAGGTTCAGAGCTCGGGACCAAACAAACCGAGTACTCCCATGAACCATCAATCACAAATATGACTAGAGTACTAGAGTAGCAGAGAATACGACAGAAAGTAAGGCTAGTGCAAGTACACGGATCGTGTGCTTGTCCATCCTCAGACACAACACAAGGATCGAGGCTTGGCGTCGATCTTGATTGGTTAGAAAATATTTGTTCAGCTACAAGGTTGATATTGTAATCAAAATACGACCCCTATATAAATAGAGATTGAGAAAAGGGATAAGATCCGGTGCTATAAATGATCCCACTTTCATGCCAGAAATATCAAGCAATAAAATTGGAACGGTTTAATTTTTGGAAACTTATGGCAATTTTTAGTAGAGTTTAATAAATGCAATCAACAGCGCAAATGCATTAATCATCCACAGTAAATATATTCAATCCAAAACGTTATCACAAGTATCAACACACCCTTTTGACTCAACTTTTTGGAAGGGTCGAGTGAAAGTAAAATATTTTTTTTAAAATAGATTATGCTTTGTTGTTGGCAACGGCACGAGCACAAGTTTCTGGTAAGATGTTTGGCTAGGAGATTTTACTCTAGCACAACAATATCCAGTGTTGTATAATATAGCAAATCAAGAACAAGTTTTGGCGGCTAATAATTCAGAGCAACCTTTACGTATTACTTTCCACAGGGCTCTTACATGGAACAAGTGGGAGTGTCGGATCCAATTGGTAAATCATCTAATGCAGGTCACTTCTTTTGGATGAACAAGACGTTTTGTGTGGAGATTGACTAATTCAGGCATGCTTAGTGTCAAATAAAGGTATATGGGTCTTTTGAATGGGCACACTAGATTTCTAAAGAAATATATTTGGAAAATTAATGAACCACTACAAATCAAGATTTGTATGTGGTTTTGTGTCGTCAGGTCATTTAACAAAAGGGAATCTTGCTAAAAATAATTGGAACAGAAATAAGAGTTGTACTTTTCGTGATAAAGAAAAATCTATACAACACATCTTTTATGAGTGCCCTCTAGCTAAGATAGTTTGGCGTGTAGTGCATATGTATTTTACTCTGGCTACACCTATAAGAATGTAACAAAAAAATTGGTAATTGGCTAAATGGGATTGTGAAGAAAGATCTAAAGTCAATTCGGGTGGGAATGTGTGCTGTTATGTGGGCCATCTGCAATGTGCGGAATGACTTTGTTTTTAAAAGCCGAAGAAACCACTTTTTTAAAACTAAATAAACTTAATCATTGTACGATTCATCCACGGTTCACGTGCCTCCCTTATGCAATCACCTATTTGTTTTGGCCAGAAGAAACCAATCAATCGATCAAGCGTACGACTTATTATTATTTTTCTTCTTGTTTGTTTGTCGGGGTCTGGTGCAAGCATGCACTTGGTGATGATGTTGACGTCGTGATGGCACCCAAGACACAGGAACCGAGGGGACGGTACGTACGACGTGCAGCTATTTCCATAGTCGAGAAGTCGGCCTCGAACTGTGGGAATTGGATGCGACGTGGCAGAACGCCGTTTGGGACACAACCCCAGCAACATGACCCAAGGGTTGCTGAGATCGTGTCCGGGGGGCTACTGTCGCATCCCGGGAAGCAGGGTTCCCCGTGAACCACCCGAAGAATAAGGTACACAGCTTACCAACAACGAGTGGACAGCTTGACCAGTAACTCGACGGCTTCCCGCGAAGAACCTCCCGGATACCTTTATGGGTGGGGAGGCCAGGGGAACATGGCGCGTTGATGCCCACAAGTATAGGGGATCGCTGAAATCTTCGTTGGGAAGTATTACCCAAATTTATAGTTCGACACGATGGGAACACAAGAATACCAATAAGACTTTGGCAATTGAGGCGTCACTCTCAACCACACCTGTATATCAATAAACTTGCAGCAGTGATAGTGATGGCAGTAGTATGATTCAAGTAGCAAATAGAACAGCAGTAGTGAACAAGGGTTTCCCAGTTTTCACCGGAAAAGTGAAAGTGTAACTCAGAGATTTAAAACGTAGGCATGAGGTGATAGCGGGGTGTTGCATGAAAAGATTGATCATATAATAAGATATAAATAGCAATGGGACTTATCTCTAACTCTGATATATGTAGGTATGTGTTCCATAATTAGTTGTGCGTACTAACCAAGAGAATTTGCACAACATCTATTGTCCTACCTGCCCATTTCACCGGGGCCAACTTGGAACTACAGGTAATTAAGGTCTACCCTTTCGAATAGCCCGGAACAATGCATTAACACTTCATGAACACATAGAATCCTCAAACTAAAACATCTCCCCCTTGTTTTCCCTATACTGTCACTTTTAGGGTTCGCAGGTTCAACATAATAGCAGGTGATACACTTTGCAGATAAATACCAAACTCAATTATATGATGAAGCAAAATAAGTTCAGTACTGAAATCATGCCACTCGGGCCCTAGTAACAAGCATTAAGTATAGCATAAGTGCATCAACACAATACAAAAATATCCTCAAGATAAACCCCTAAGATCTCGAACAACGGGTATCATTACATGATCAATCTCATCCAATCCCCATCCACCTCACATGCCTACAGCGGACTACTCACACATGGTGATGAGAGGGAGCTCATGGTCGATGGAGATGAAGGCGGTGAAGATGGCGGTGAAGACGGTCTCCGGATCCCTCCACCGGAGGAGAAATCCTGGAGCAATCTGTCTCCGAAAACGAAGATCGTGGTGGCGGCGGCGGTGTGTTTCGCGAAAGCTCTCCTCCTCTAGGGCACCCACTTTTTCGTATATATGAGGGGGTACGCGAAAAGCCGAAGGAGAGGCGGCGCCCGAGGCTCCAGTTAGGTGGGCCCACGCGGCCCAAGGATCTGGCCGCGTGGGGCCCCTCTTTTGGGCCTCCGGCGCTTCCTCGTGTCCATCCTTTGCACGTTGTCCTCCTTTTCCATAAAAAATGACGTGGTATTTTTCCCGATTTAATTTCCTGCAAAAATAACCAGAAACGAGACTTTGCTAAAAACAGCGTCAGATTCAGCAGGTTTATTCAAATATGGGAAGATTCCGGAGCAAATTATGAAGCAAAGTGCTTGGAAAAGTAGATGCATTTTAGGTGCATCAACTCCCCCAAGCTTAGCTCGTTGTTTGTCCTCGAACAACTCAAACATAGTGCAGAAGCGATAAAAAGACTTTGACAAGAACTTTGCATTGCATATGTAACACCGTTTAATACCAACAAGTATTCAAGACATAATTTCCATAACAAATAACAAAATGCTAGCAAAGGTATATCTAATCAGTGTTAAAGCATTTATACATGTTGCAAGAGAAATATCATGAAGTGTCAATACTTGGATGAGTTTGCCCAACTGTAGAAATAAACAAAGGTTCTTGCATCGCTTTTAATTGAATCAAGACAAGATTTTTGAGATCTTTTGATTCTTTCTTTTATTGACTAATGAACTCATTGTGCTTACAACCTTGCTCTCAGTTTTATCAAACCATTTGGTGTTCCCTATTATGACTCATATGCTTGACCAACTAGAGGTTGAAAGTCTCATGCCCCGTGAATACGAGTACCTACACCACGTGCTACTCAACTCGGGTCACTAGGCAAGTTCGAGTTTTTCAGTCATTGCAAGTAATAAAAGCGTCATCAAGAGCGTCAACTGGGGTACCTCTTGTCCCAAGACATGGAACAAGCCCATGTCCAAACGACAAGACAAACAGACAATGAACAATCTCAGCACTCTTTTATTTACTATTTGTGTAGCTTTTTATTATGATGTGCATCACTGAATGTTCACTATGGTACGCTGTAAATTTCCACCATGAATGATGCATGGCTTAGGTTGGCGGCCCAGGCGTCTCTCTAGCCAATTATTCCTACTCCTCAAACTTACTAAGTTTCCACATTTATTTCGCACATGATAAGCATCCATAAACAAAGGTACATGATATCAACTAAATATAATTTAGTGCAATGTTGAAAGCTTTCCATGTGTCAGCACATTTAAGTTAACTCCCAACCACTAAGCTTGTCAAGCATATGACTTCATGTTTATCATTTGAAAAATTCTTTTATTCTTTGGTTGGCAAGTTTAGCAAGCACAATGGGATGCGTAGACCTTTGTTTAGAGCCACAATTACTCAACTCACATCCAAGTGTTGTCGCTACATATTATCTCACTTGCATCATAATATAACATACTAGAACACGGAGAAGATAAACATTTGCTACCACTTCCCTAGATGTTAAAGAAACTATGATGTGTGCACTTGCTGTTATTAAAAAGTCCACATAAGCACGGCAAAGGTGTCATACCTTTCATCCACTTCATGCACATCAACTCATCATTGTTGTTCTCCTCTCCCAATTTGAACTGCGCAATAAAAACTCAAATCTGCCATAAAATGTTACTGCATACAGTACTGTTTTTACCCTACCTAGACACTCAGAAAAATCTCATAATTTACGGGTGTGTAGGTTATGAAAAGTTGCAGTAGTGGTTAAAATTTTAGCTCATTCGGAGTTACAGAGAAAATATGAAAAATAGAACAGTGAGCAGATTTCAGCAATTCCTGCACCTCCGTTTTCACTTTGGATTCAATAAAACGAAAATGTTTTTGTTCTTTTTAGTTTTAAGATGCATAAAGTAAATGTCCAGAAGTAACTAAACAAAAGAAACAAATGAAATCTTTTTGTGTTTTTGTGATTTTTAGAACAAGAAACTAAAACATAACAAGATAACAGTGATATAACACAATGAATGGAAAGGGAGAGAGGTACTCCCCCAAGCTTGCGATCAAGCTAGTATCCCGGGTAGTAGTTGTATCCACTTCCACCTCCAGGGAAGTAACCATATGGGTAGCCTTGCATTCCTGAGTCTTGGGGCTCCTCTCGAGGTTGGTAGCCTTGCATCCCTGGATCTTGTGGCTCCTCTTGAGGCGGCATCTCTTCCACAATCCATTTTCCGGTACTCCTGTCAAAAAGGTCAGCACGGGGGAGCCTAATGGGCACTCTTTGTCCATTAGTACTCAAATAGTTATACCAATAATGATCCCCATGCATCACACTTATATCCATACGGGTAGTCAAAGCAAAATCGAGTAAATTGGACTCTATCACAGGAGTACCCATGTTATCACCATAACCTCTTTCATCTTTAATGTATTCATACACTAAAGTAGCAATAGCACCAGCATAAATAGGGGTTTGATCAGTAATATTTCTACTCACAGCCGTATGCAAGGATCTAGCAAGAATGACTCCCAAGTTATACCACATGTGGTGTTTTCTTTTGCACATTTAAGTAAATAAACCATTGGTCCCGTGCAAGCAGAATTGTTGTCTCTAGCAAGAAATCCTCTTGCAAGGAACAACGCAAAGTATCTCAAACTTGGGTGCTGTATATGAGTAAATTTACCCCTATTCAATCTATCATGAGAGTTAACAGAAATAGAGTGCCAAAATGCAACAAGCTCCTGGTTGGAGTCAGCACGGGTTTCATCCCAACTACCCTGTTTTCCACACCAATAGCTTTGCAAAACTCCTCCAAAGACATAACAAGGCGCTCCCCCCTCATAGTAAATTTACAAACAAAGGTAGGAGTGGGTGCCTTACTCTTCTTACAGTGCTTGTAGATCTCAGGGCCCTCAAACCTGAATGTGGAGAGGAATTCTCGCGAGAGTTCCTCGTGGATTTTGGGCAAACTCAAGCAAACCAGTTGCATTGGCGAAGGTGTCGAAGTCTTCTTTTATCCCCCACTGCTCAAGAACATGGGGGTCTTGCCATCTAGTTGTATGGATCTTCAGCTTCTCCCCACAAAAACTGCATCATCCTCCCAAAGATGGTTGTCATCATAATTAAGGGAGACTTTAGATGCTCTTCTCCTCGGTCTTGAGCTCATCCCAAGCAATGCCTTGCCTTTGTTCATCATGGTACCTTGCTGCCCATAAATAATTGATACCCACAAGTATAGGGGATCGCTGAAGTCTTCGTTGGGAAGTATTACCCAAATTTATAGTTCGACTCGATGGGAACACAAGAATATCAATAAGACCTTGGCAATTGAAGCGTCACTCTCAACCACACCTGTATATCAATAACTTGCAGCAATAATAGTGATGGCAGTAGTATGATTCAAGTAACAAGCAGAACAGTAGCAGTGAACAAGTGTTTCCCAGTTTTCACCGGAAAAGTGAAAGTGTAACTCAGAGATTTAAAACGTAGGCATGAGGTGATAGCGGGGTGTTGCAAGAATGAGATTGATAATATAATAAGAAACAAATAACAATGGGACCTATCTCTAACTCCGATATATGTAGGTATGTGTTCCATATTTAGTTGTGCGTACTAACCAAGAGAATTTGCACAACATCTATTGTCCAACCTGCCCATTTCACCGGGGCCAACTTGGAACTACAGGTAATTAAGGTCTACCCTTTCGAATAGACCGGAACAATGCATTAACACTTCATGAACACATAGAATCCTCAAACTAAAACATCTCCCCCTTGTTTTCCCTATATGTCACGTTTAGGGTTCGCAGGTTCAACATAATAGCAGGTGATACACTTTGCAGATAAATACCAAACTCAAATATATGATTGGGTGATAACCCCCATGAGCAAGGGATCACTGTAGCACCTCTCAATGTGGAAGTAAGGTATCGATCCGCAGGAGCAAGAAGGAAAAGTTATCTATTCCCTACAACTAAAGTGTCACAAGTTTTAGTTGATTCTGCACTAAACAAGTTTAGAGAATAAGATGGTTGGTTTGATGGATGTAAAAGTGTCCCAATCCTCTTCTTTGCAAGAGGACAAGACAAAGGTAGTAGCAAGTGAAAGCTCTCAAAGAGAGAAAGCCCAATCCTCTATGTAGCAAGAGGACAAGCTCAAGTGTGTGTTTCTTATAGGAACAATGGACATGGTTCATGGGTTCACTTAATCCTCTCTCTCTCTCATCTACGGTGACCATCATGTTATAGATAAAGTACACACAATTGTCATGTTTTAATGGTAGCTTTTTATGACGGCTATATGTCCTAAAACACATAGTTGAAAGAAATACTCATTTGTGTTGCTAGGTCACCCCTCGTAAGGCTAGCGTGGTTTCTCTCACTCCCACATCATACTCTTTCTTCTTACCCCCAGATAAAGGATGTTGGGCGGTACTGTGTCACTCAATACCTATGCCGTGTCACATCGGCCATCCCGTACCCACATACATCATACTTCAAAGTATGACAAATCACAAAAGATCCAACACAACGGTAAATGCATAACAAATCATCTCACACCACAATATTCATCACAAAGGTATTACATAGATGACCGTAATCATGTTCAGCAGCTCATACGGTACTAATTAGTGAAGCTCAAGAGAGAGGAGAGATACAAAAGTTACCACCACAAACCCTAGTCCAGGGGGTGGACTACTCCCCCTTCATCATGGTGATGATGGTGAAGAAGTTCTTGCTGTAGATGTTGATGATGAACACGCCGGAGGGGGGTGGAGCCCTCCGGAGGTGACTCCGGCGGCGTTTCCCCCCTCCGATCTTCTCCGGCGGCAGCCTTCTGACTCTCTGTTTCGTGGTTCGGTGTTTCTCCGCCGCCTCCTTTCGCGAAACGTCATGGGACCTTTTTTATAGGCGTTTTTAGGTCAAGACGAAGGCGGTGGAGAAAGGATCGACGGCTGCGGAGCCACGAGGCCTAAATGGGGTAGTCCCACGCGGGCACTGTACCTGGCCGCGTGGGCCACCCCTTTTTGCCTTGCGGTCTCCGTTTGCTTGATTCCTTCGCTCCTACGTCTTCTTCCTTCCAAAATAATGACCTCTGTATTTTTCCAGAATTTTATGACGACGTTTGGGTCCCTGAAACATAAAAGGAAAGAAATAGGGTTTTCTGCCTGCGCAGGGTTAATTCCATAAAAATAGGAAACAATTATTTTATTTCCTAAAATCATTAAATAACAGTGGTATAACCCTTATATGATGCGAATATGATTAGAATATGAGTGAATAAAGTGCAAAGTTCATGTATGCATTTTACATGCATCATGGGGCAATATAAGTTCAGTACTGAAATCATGCCACTCGGGCCTTAGTAGCAAGCATTAAACATAGCAGGAGTGCATCAACACAATACAAAAGTATCCTCAAGATAAAACCCTAAAATCCCGAACAACGGGTAGCATTACATGATCAATCTCATCCAATCCCCATCCACCTCACATGCCTACAGCGGACTACTCACACATGATGATGGTGAATGGGCTCATGGTTGATGGAGATGAAGGTGGTGATGAAGGCGGTGAAGACGGCCTCCGGATCCCTCCACCGGAGGAGAAATCCTGGATCAATCTGTCCCCGAAACGAAGATCGAGATGGTGGCGGCGTTCTGTTTCGCGAAAACTCCTCTCCTCCTAGGGCAGCATTTTTTCGTATATATGAGGGGGTAAGTCGAAGACCGAAGGCGAGGCGGCGCCCGAGGCCCATTTGGGCTGGGCCCACGCGGCCAGGTACAGGGGCCGCGTGGGGCCCACCCATTTGGCCCTCGAGCGCTTCCTCGTGTCCATCTTTTGTCCATTGTCGTCCTTTTCCATAAAAAATGACGTAATTTTCCCCGATTTTATTTCCTGCAGAAATAGCCAGAAAAGAGACTTTGCTAAAAACAGCGTCAGATTCAGCAGTTTTATTCAAATATGGGAAGATTCCGGAGCAAATTATGGGGCAAAGTGCTTGGAAAAGTAGATGCATTTTGGATGCATCAGCTCCCCCAAGCTTAGCTCGTTGTTTGTCCTCGAACAACTCAAACGTAGTGCAGAAGCGATAAAAGACTTTGACAAGAACTTTGCATTGCATATGTAACACAATTTAATATCAACAAGCATTCAAAGCATAGCTTCAAAACAAATGATAAGATGCTAGCAAAGGTATATCTAATCAATGTTAAAGCATTTATATTTGTTGCAAGAGAGATATCATGTAGTGTCAATACTTGGATGAGTTTGATCAACTGTAGAAATAAACAAAGGTTCTTACATCGCTAATGATTGAATCATGACAAGACTTTTGAGGTCTTTTGATTCTTTCTTTTGTTACCTGGTGAAATCATTGTGCTTACAACCTTGCTCTTAGTTTTAGCAAAACATTTGATATTACTAATATGACTCATATGCTTGACCGACTAATGGTTGAAAACCTCATGCCCCGTGAATACGAGTACCTACACCATGGCTACTCAACTTGGGTCACTAGGCAAGTTCGAAATTTTCAGTCATTGCAAGTAATAAAAGCGTCATCAAGAGCGTCAACTGGGGTACCTCTTGTCCCAGGACATGGACAAGCCCATGTCCAAACAACAAGACAAACAGACAATGAACAATCTCAGCACTCTTTTATTTACCATTTGTATAGCTTTTTATTATGAAGTGCATCACTGAATGTCCACCATGGTGCGCTGTAAATTTCCACCATGAATGATGCATGGCTTAAGTTGGCGGCCCAGGCGTCTCTCTAGCCAATTATTCTTACTCATCAAACTTGCTAAGTTTCCGCTTTCATTTTGCACATGATAAGCATCCATAAACAAAAGTACATGATATCAACTGAATATATTTTAGTGCAATGTTGAAAGCTTTACATGTGTCAGCACATTTCAGCTAACTCCCAACCACTAAACCTGTCAAGCATACAACTTCATGTTTATTATTTGAAAAATTATTTTACTTTCTATTGGTTGGCAAGTTTAGTAAGCACAATGGGATGCGTAGACCTTTGTTTAGAGCCACAATTATTCAATCCACAACCAAGTATTGTCACTAAATAAAATTTCACTTGCATCATCATATAACATACTAGAACATGGAGAAGATAAACATTTGCTACCATTTCTCTAGATGTTGAAGAAACTATGATGTGTGATACGTCTCCAACGTATCCATAATTTCTGCTGTTCCATGCTTATATTATACCATTTGCTACATGTTTTATATACACTTCGTATCACTTTTATGCATTTTCTGGGACTAACCTATTAACAAGATGCCACAGTGCCAGTTCCCTGTTTTCTGCTGTTTTTGGTTTCAGAAAGTTACTTCTGGAAATATTCTCGGAATTGCACGAAACAAAAGGCCACGTCCCTATTTTTCCAGCACCATCACGGAGTCCGAAGGAGAGACGAAGATGTGCCAGGAGGTGGCCAAACCACACCTAGGCGCGGCTGGGCCCACAGCCGCGCCACCAGGTGGTTTGGGCCCCTCGGGGGTCCGCCGACATCGCCCCTTCGCCTATTTATTCCCCGAGACGCGAAAACCCTAAAACACCGAGCCTTTCATCCAGAACATATTCGCTGCCGCCGCCGTCGTCAACCCTAACTCGGGGGGTTCCTGAAGCTCTTCCCGGCACCCTGCAGGAGAGGGGAATCATCACCGGAGGGCTCTACATCGCCATGCCCGCCTCCGGAGTGATGCGTGAGTAGTTCATCCTTGGACAATGGTCCATAGCAGTAGCTAGATGGTTGTCTTCTCCACTTGTGCCATCATGTTTAGATCTTGTGAGCTGCCTAACATGATCAAGATCATCTTATTGTAATGCTACATGTTGTGTTTGCTGGGATCTGACTTATATTGATACCTATGTGGAGCTGAATATTATATTATCATGTCTATGTTATTTGTGATCTTGCATGCTCTCCGTTACTTGTTGAAGCCTTGGCCACGTGAATACTTGTAACTCCAAGAGGGGTATTTATGCATGATAGTTGGGTTCAACCTCTATTTAACCTGGGATAGTGACAGCAAGTTCTAAGGTTGTAGATGTGTTGTTGCCACTAGGGGTAAAACAGCAATGCTTTATTCAAGGATGAATGTATTGTTTACATTACGCACATTACTTAATGCAATTGTCTGTTGCTTGCAACTTAATACTGGAAGGGGTACGGATGTTAACCGGAAAGTGGACTATTTAGGCATAGATGCATGCTGGATAGCGGTCTATGTACTTTGTCGTAATGCCCAAATGAATCTCATAGTAGACACCATAGCTCACACATGCATGTTATATGCACTTATCAATTGTCAATTGCCCAGCTGTAATTTGTTTACCCAGCATGTTAGTTATATTTTTGGAGAGACACCACTAGTGAACTGTGGACCCGGTCCATTCTTTTACATCTGAAATACAATCTACTGCAATCATTGTTCTCTATTGTTTTATGCAACCAAACATCATTTTCCATTCGATACGTTTAACCCTTTGTTTTCAGCAAGCCGGTGAGATTGACAACCGCACTGTTAAGTTGGGGCAAAGTAGTTTGATTGTGTTGTGCAGGTTCCACGTTGGCACCGGAATCCCTGGTGTTGCGCCGCACTACACTCCTCCACCAACACCTTCGAAGCAAACCTCGTTTTCCTACTGGTCCGATTAAACCTTGGTTTCATACTGAGGGAAAACTTACTGCTGCACTCATCATACCTTCCTCTTGGGGTTCCCAACTGACGTGTGACGTACAAGCAATTGTTTCTGGCACTATTAACCTAGAGCCACCAACAACGTTTTCTGGCGCCGTCGCCGGGGAAAACAGAATTGCTTCTGCAAGGGGAGTCTCTCACACCCAATCTCTTTACTTTGTTATTTGTCTTGCTTAGTTTATTTTTATTTAGTCTTGTTTGCTTCTTTATCAAAAACACAAAAAATTAGTTCCTTTTTATTTCGAATTACTATTATGACTAGTTGTTTTCAATGTCTTTCTCTATGAAACTGGTCTCGTTATAAGAATTACCGCTTCTCTCCAAAAGGAAAACATCTATGGGAACAAATAAGAAGATTGAATGGTTTTGCTAAGAACTTGTGTTCTACATATGATGAATCCTACTGCTTTAATGAATCTCTTTGCTATAGAAGGCACAAACATCTCCCTTTCCAATGTGAGTATACTGATAATGAAACCTTGGCTGCCTATGCTAAAGGAAACTATG